>FR997726.1:60000-1260000 GCA_905475445.1 Ochropleura plecta | reverse complement strand
TAAATGATGCCGTGACGTCTGATAGGGGAGAAGAAGAGAACGTGTTGCGTCGACGCGAAATAGAATGGGACTAGGGCAGGAAAATGATGATTAGTTTAGTTGAGTTAGAAAAAAACAATATTATAACAACAAATTACGTAATTGGGAACATAAGTAAGTAGTAAGATTAGATTACTTTGTGGATTGTATATATGAGTCTTCGCTGCCTGCAATAAATTGATGATTGATAAGTTCTGAGAAAGCGTTGCAGAATTTTACATCAATCCTACATACTGATGATGCCAGCAGACCTGCAATACACAACTACGGCGTCACGCCACTAGTTACAGTTTAACATAAAGAATACGTACCACTAGAATGCATACAGCATAGTACAAGGGTTGCTATGAAGGCTGCAAAAGGCAGCACTCCAGCCAAAGCAAGCAATGCATGCTGCGCCGGCGAGTGCTTCGTCCTGGATACGCCACAGCTGGTGATGTTGTGAACACTGTAGTTTTCTAGAATCTCCTGGAACTCTATGCCCAATGTACGAATAGTTGCCTTCATGGCTTTAGGTGTCAAAGCTTCACCAGATTCTACTTTCCTGAATTGGAAGCATGGCCTGTGAACAATTGAAACCGTTGTTTAATCAATTAATAGACGCTCCAAGTAAAATGCTGGTATTGAGGTTTATATAATATGGTATTTTTTCTCGTAAAATACTACGAGTATATTTACGTAGGTACCAAACAGAATCGAGATAATAGAATCACATTAATAACCATTATGAACGCGAGACTTTGTGTAAGTATGTTCGTTACTTCTTCACGTTCTAAGAGAAGAGAAATTGGGCATGCAAATAGCTTGAATGAACACACAAGCTACCTACTTTTTATCCCAGTTCACGCCGGCGAAACAGCGTGGCGCAGATAGTGACGTAAACTCAAACTCAAACCATTTATTTCAATTAGACCACCACAGGAACTTTTGTTTGTCAAGAAACAAAAAAATTAAGCTACAGTCCCAGAAATAATGCAAAATAACTTGTGACAGTACTGTAGTTGCCCATTCCAAAGTGTTGATCTTTATAGTGAAGAATTGGCAAGAAACTAGCAGAGACTTTTAATGACATAACCCACCCATTTTCCTACTTTTGTCCTTTATGTTCCGGCGCCGCGGTATCTCTTTCGAACAACTGCAACCCCGGGAAGCAATGATGCCTAGAGTTGTTATTCGCCCACAGTAATTCGTCTCTTAAGGCCGTACCCTACGCAAATAACCTTGAGCATTCGCTTCCCTCTTTGCCGCGCAGGAGTGCGCGTGGAGAGAGCAGTAGTGAATAATGCCTATTTTTTGGAATAAAATCTATATAAAATTAAGTATTGGGTTTTTGGAAAAAATATTTCTACCAAAATGTTCATTATAGAATTGTGTATCCATTAGTGTCAGTAGCAAAATTAAACAATGTTTACTTTACGAGGAGATGCATGTTATTGATATTTTTTCTCATTTCTGGGGCTTTGTTGTAAGGAGATTTACTAAATAATGACTCAATAAAAATAAAAACTAAATCTACAATAATGGAATCAAGATTATAAAGAAATTTTATTTTTGTTACTTAGTTCGTTTTAAATAACTAGTAGATAGCTCTAGAAAACTGTACAAAAACGGCTTGCGCGGCGTTTTTGTCGGGGTGGCGATGGCGCCTTAAATATTGATTCTACCTTTGTGTCTATCTAAGAAGATTATATTCCTAGGAAGCAAAATATTTAATAACATTAATCCTGACCTTGCATAGAGTGCTATGAAACGGATACATTCGAGCACGCAATTAAGTTTTGAATATCTCATGTAAATCAATATTTGGTAAGATCTTAACTATTCGTTATTGTAAATTGTTACTTTTTTAATAACTGTTGACCTTTATAGTTTTTCTAGTGCATTTTGTTGACACATTTTTATATATTTAGCTTAATGATCTAAAACCAATATAAAGTTTTTGTGAGCGGTTTCACCCGCCGCCTTTCTAGACAAGGGTATGAAAAATAAATTTTGGCCGATTCTCAGACCTACCCGATATGCACACAAAATTTCGTTCAAATCAATCCAGCCGTTTCGGAGGATAGTATGGTAACTAAGACTATGACACGAGAATTTTATATTAGATAAAAGTAATAAGTGTCTCTCATTTGAATCATTGAATTATTAATATAAATATTATATTTGATATTCCGCCATACATCATCACGTAACTTTTAATCAAATTAGAAATAAACATGTCAAATTGAGAACTTCATCCTCTTTTGTTTTCGTCAAAAACACAATACATTTAAATAAAATAATGGTTTATACTTATTTTTATTGTACATAATAAGTTATTCTTGTTTTTCATAATTTTTATTTTTATAACGCCTTTTTGTCTGCTTACGCAAACAATTTAAAGTTTTTTCTAACTTTAAAAAATATCCCTGACGTAAGAACGTCGACTAATATACGATTATATCTTACCCAGGATTAGCATAAAAAGCGGTGTTGGCATCGTGCAGCTGCATCCTCAGTCCCTTTTGCGCCAGGGCTGCAGACATCCTGTCCCGAAGGTCTGCGTACTTCTGTCTAGTTCCACCTGGCATCACCAGGCGGAGGAGGTCACGTTCTCTTACAACTACCACCTGGAGAATGAAATTGACATTACATCACGATAACCATGAGAGTTAGTTCGATTTGCCGCGATTAATACAACATCATTAAAACAGAGAAAGTTAATTAATGCGTATTAAAGGAGTACAATTATAAAATTCTCAAGCAGAGTTATTTTTACCAATTTATTTATTACTAGCTTTGGCCAACTACAATATCCCTTTGCTGATTTGCAGGTACCTGCTGCCTGTAGTTTTTGCCCTTGCGCCTTATTAAATGTAATAGCAATACTAAGTTTTCCCTTTTCTTCCCTCTTTCTCCCTCATTTCCCACTTTTTTTTAGAAAAAAGGTAGCCTATGTCCGTCTCCAGGGTCCCAACTAACTCGTACCAAATTCATTAAAATCTGTTTAGCCATTAAGGCGTGAAGACGTAACAAACAAACTCACTTTCGCTTTTATAATATTAGTAAGTATAGCAACGGCAACAGAGGCCCGTAGATAAAGTAGTCTTAAACAATAATAAACTAATATGAGAACTAATAAAAGTAGATTGGCAACTTAAATGAGAATGACGTAAGTAATTACCTCCACTAAGATATCGCTGAATCTTTCTAGATCGTTTGTATTGTTCGCTCGCACTACCAACCTGGAACAAAAGATTTATTAATTCCATGTTTTAATATATTAATGTTTAGGTACAGTTCTTGTTCGATCTTCGAACTTAAACCGCGCTTGCCAAGGTCTGTCTGCAGACAGAAGACGATGTACGCAAAACAGATAAATGACTTTCAGATCTTATTTTAAAAGCATTAAAAACAGATATTATTCGGTATTTTGTGCAGGCTATGGCGCCTTGAATATAAATAAAAATACGAGCAAAATGTTATGTATAAAACTTTCTTGTTGTAATCGGACGTATCTTGACACTTACGTTAAATACATTGTATGGATGATGATGATAAATGAATGAAGACCATGTATTACACACCGAGTTTCCTCCGTGCCTAAGAAAGCTTGTTAAACCTTTGTTTTCGGCTCTCATTTGACAAGTGTTGACAACTGTCAACTCTCGTCAAACTACAGTATAGTCAGTGGCCGGAAAGTCTATCCACCAGGCTAACCAAGGTATCAGATAACCCAGTACTAACTGGGTTATAGAGGTCAGATTGGCAGTCGCTCTAAGTAAAATACTGATACTCATAGTCGGACTGAAAGCCGATCCCAATATAGTAAGGAAAAGGCAGACAGATGATGAGACTATTAAAAGAACAGAAAGGTTAACGACAGCTTACCTAAATATCCCATCAGCGTAATGAATCAAATTCTTCATTATCTTCAAGTCTCCAGTCATATTGTTCAAAACGATCACATCAGTAATGTTGCTCAACGACTTCCCCTTGATCGGTGACTCGAAGCTCATGTTAACAATGCTATAGTTGATAGGCCTGGCGTCAGGGTCCTTATCAGTGGCTTTGATGGATGCTATTAGTGTATCTACGGGCACATTCAGTCTGACTCCTACTGTCATGTTAGCACTCTCAAATTCAGGAAGATGGTCATCTATGTCTAAGATTTTGATTAGAACTTGGATTTCTGAAGGATCCTGAAAAGAAGATGTCTTGATAATTTTTTGGTTTATTGTAATCTTTGTTTCTTGTACGGATTATCTCCGTTGAACGGCTTGTGCCAGTTAAAAAGAATCTTGTTTTAATGTTTTCATACAGCGTGTATCAAAAACGTGTGGTCATATTTTAGGCTGCACTAAAGATCAAATTGAACAACTTAATATTACAATGACTACACGTGACTACAAAACCAAGATACAATGAGGAAACGAACCGTCTTACACTATAAAAAAATGGAATCGAAAAGAGACAAATGACGTCTTCAGTTATTTTATGCTACTACTTGCCTTCATTATTACAATGAAAGCAAAGTATTTGATAAATGTCTTTTGTAACTTTTTACACCTGGAACCGTCGGTCCTCTTGATGCAAAGTGTTCATTGTTAACAACAAAATTATAATACTAAATTTTTACACCGATATCAGGTTTATCTGCCAAAATACTAAAAAACATGGTACTATATATTTCTTACCAGTCTATTGTAAGATTTAGTCAGTCTTGGTTTAGTGCCATATTTGAAGCACTTTACTGTGATCAGCTGCTTGGATATTGCTTCTCTATCCAGTCTCGCTGCTGCGGTAATCAAAGCCTTACTGTCATTTGTTCTTTCCAATTTCAGTAACCCGTAGTCGTTGCCCACTGCAAGAATATTGTATTTATTTTTAATTTTCTTTATAATTTATTATTCCCCTCCTCCTACAAAATTTTATTAATATAATGGTTTTTCACCTGTAATGGCATAATCTACAGCAGCGTTTTCATCTATATCCTCGTCTATAGCTTCCAGTTGACCAATAACTGTGCCTATTGGGACTTCTTCCTTGACTGTCATTAGTACTGGAGGATCATCCTGTAAAAAAATGTTTTTTTTTTAAATATTTTTAAGCTATATAAACTTAAAGTTTGACACCATATACAGGTTTAGCAGTAGGTGAGACAATGATAATGAGTAATTATTTGAAGTAAGCATGTTATTTCCAGAGTCATAATCTTGGCTAGAGCATTTTATTTTCTGCCAAAGATCACATTCTGTCACTTTTTTCGACATTAATTTGCTCATCATTACAACCATAACACAAGTAGAAACCATCAGAAGGTAGTAGACTAGTCTTCTTACCGAATTTCTTCCAAAGTGTGGTTTATGATCATCAACATCAGTGACCATGACAGTTGCGATCCTGGTGCTCTGTTGTGCTGGCTGTCCTCTGTCCGTCACCAGTAGCACTAAGGTGTATGATGCTTTGCGCTCCCTGTCCAATGACTGGCGTGTTGTTATTTGGCCTGAATGAGGATCTGCAATAGCCAATAGAATTAATATTTTGGAGTTCGTTTTTTATAGTGTGTATCGCAAAAAAAAATTATAGATACAATAGAAATAGATTGCTGCTAAAGGGGTCGTAAGCAAGATTGCTGAGTATGAAGTCATTCACGTTGGGCAAAATGTTATTGTGTTACCCCAACAAGGATTTCTAAGTGGATGGAGTTTCGATTTGTTCCTGTTCGATCACAATAAACTAGCCTCTACTCACTAGGACTCAATATTTGTATGCATGTTTTTAAAATCACGTACCGATAGCAAATATCTTGGCATCAGCGTTGCTTGGTTGTATAGAGTAGAAGAGTTGTCCTGAAGGTTGAGTTGGATCATCTGGATCGCTTGCCACTACCTGGTAAACTGCTGATCCAATAGTTGCATTCTGAAAAGGAGCCAACAATGTTAGAGAACAGTAATAGAAAATGTGTTGGATGCCCTACACCTAGATGCGGTAGCATATAAATTACTGAGTGCAGAAGATGGTGGAGTGGAGCTCCGCAATCCGTGGCTTGGTAGAAAATTATGTCTATGAAACGTATGCGATAGGCTGAGTTGGTTGAAGATCAACTGAGCACATTGAAAAAAAGTCAATTCAGTAATACTTAGTAGCTTACCTCACTTATACTAAGTATTTCTCCAGCGGCAGGCCTAATGAACCTCGGCACGCCATCATTAGCGCTGACGTCACCGATGTACAAAGATAAAGAGGTGTCTCCAGAATGTCCGCCACCATCAGTCGCGCCTACTAGCAGTCTGTAGGGATCTGTACGACCACGGCCAGTTAGGTCCTTACTTGTTTTGATTTCTCCTGTTAAAGCGTCTATTGTGAAGAGGCCTGAAACATATGTTTAAGGATTAAATATTAAACCGAGACCAATATTGAGCATGCTTCAGGTAATAATGATATACAAGACACGTCTCACGTCTCGTCAAGACCAAAGGTCAGATTATCATTCTTGATAAGTATTCTCACCATTTGCCTCTCCCTCGTCTAAGAAGTCATATTTGATTTCTCCTCCTAATCCTTCATCTGGATCTGTTGCAGTAACATTGATGACGCTTATACCGATTGGTACATTTTCGGGTACCACAGCTGTAAAGAAGAAATCAACATTATCGTTGTCATAACTATATTATGAAACCAATTCTATAGAATGTCCACGTATAAGATGTATAAGTATATCATCTCACCGGTATAAACGTTCTTCTCAAATTCAGGCGCATTGTCATCAACATCTAGAACATCAACAAGAATAGTGGCAGTGGTCTTCAATTTGTCAGCACCACCACTTGGAGTGTCAGCTGCTTCTATCTCTAGCCTGAGAACTGACTGACGTTCTCTGTCTAACGTTTTGTTTTCAGCTACCTGAAATATTAACAATTTCAAATCAAATCAAATCAAAAGTATTTATTTGCTAGAATATGGTACATAAGGTGTTACAGTTAATTGTTTTCAGCATATCCTGCCATAATATGGCGTGCAAATATATTTACAGTTCGTATGTCAATTTAATCAGTCTATATTGCAAATTACATCTTGTATTGACTTATCTTCTAAATAGTCCTTAACGGTATAATATCTCTTTATTAGTAACAGATTAAAGAGTATTTTTTTAAAAATCCTCAGTGGTAGCTCTTGTAAATTATTTGGTAAATGGTTGTAAATAATTATTGACATACAGTATACATTTTTCTTAAATAGTTGCAATTTTATTGGTGGCAGCCGAAGTCTGTCTTTGTGCCGTGTTCGGCTATTAGGCCTGTCAATATTAGGTTCAAATAAACTGTAGTTTTTCTTAACAAAAATACATATTTCGAAAATATATAAACATGGCAAAGGTATAACTTTAAGTTTTTGAAATAATGGCTTACAGCTGTCTAAGAAGTGAGCTCCACAAATAGCTCGAATACATTATTTTTGGGCTTTAAAAGCTCTGTCAAAATCTACTGAGTTACCCCATATTATAATACCGTATCTAAGTATGGATGATACATAACCATGGTAAGCCAGTTTTGCAGTGTCATAGTTTACCGTTTGCCTCATTCTTTTCAAGACATATATAAAACGATCTATTTTTGTAACAATTTTATCTATATGTGCTTTCCAGTTGCAATTTTTGTCTATCGTTATACCTAAAAATACACAATTGTCGACAGTTGTCAAGTGAGAGTCTTTATAATGAATATCGAGTTTATCTATGTTTGAATTGAATGTCTGAAATTGTATAATATTTGTTTTAGTCATATTTACTTTCAAATTATTTTTTTCGAGCCAATTGATAGCATTGTCTAACGCCTGGATGATTTCATTTTCTAAATTTTTGTTTGTGTCACTTTTAAGCATTATTGTTGTGTCATCCGCAAATAGTATGCAATCTTTACTTATCGCCTCTAGAATATCGTTGATATAAATTAGAAAAAGTGGTGGGGATAAGATTCCTCCCTGTGGGGTGCCATAATTATTTTGTTTATATTCCGACCTATAGGTATTTTTTTCATTTTTAAAGGTTTTTGTTACTTCAACGCATTGTACTCTTTCTGATAAGTAACTTTTGATCCAATCGTTGGCTTTACCCCGTATTCCATAATGTTCAAGCTTTGAGAGTAGTGTTTTATGGCAAACAAAGTCAAAGGCTTTTGTCATGTCGAGGAACACGCAACTTATCTTAGATTTTTTATTCAGACTTTCAGTTATGTATTTTACTAGCGTGAAACATGCTAAAGCGGTGGAACTGCCCTTCCTAAAACCAAATTGTTCTTTTTTAAGAATATTATATGCTGTTAAAAAGTTCTCTATTTTCACACACATGACTTTCTCAAATATTTTAGCTAGAATTGGAATTAAAGTTATTGGGCGATAGTTGCTCATGTCAGTTTTTACACCTTTCTTATAAAGAGGTTTGACAATTGACCTTTTTAGGCGTGTTGGGAATACTCCCTCCGTTAAAGACAAGTTTATAACGTATGTTAAGGGAGACACTAGACTTCTTGCACATATTTTTAGCACTTTAGTGCTCAGGTCATCATATCCAGTCGAGCTAGTGTTTTTTAGACTGTGAATTATTTTATAAACATCTGATTCATCCACTGGTGTGAGGAAAATGCTTTTAGGATTTTGAGAAGTCGTTATTTTTATATCATTTTTCCTGTTATTTTGAGCGGAGTTGGTTGTATTTGTTTGGGATATAAAAGTCATTAAGTCATTAAATAAGTCACATATTTCGTTTGCATTGTCATAAATTTTACCGTTAGTTTTAACTGCATTGTCATAAATTTTACCGTTAGTTTTAACTGCGTCAACTTCAGAGTTATTCGTCATATTAATTGTGTTTGTTTTAATCATGTTCCAGGCCGCTTTACTTTTGTTTTTGGCTTTATTAATATAGCCTAAGCTATTGAACTGCTGAGCTTTATGTATACATTTTTTCAGAATTCGATTATAGTTGTCATATATTTTTTTGTTTTGTTTTTTATTATGTTTGCAGAGATGGTATTTTAAATATAGAGTTAGTTTTTTTATGCAGCATCTCTTTATACCTTTGGTAAGACCTCTATTTTTCACCTGTTTAAAAGTATTTTTTATTTTTACAATAGGAAAGCATAGACTGTAGAAAAGGGTTATTAAGTCGTGTAGTTTATCAAAGGCGTCGTTAGTTATTTGAGCTTCGTAAACTTCGGAAAATGATAGACTCGAGATGCAGTTATAAAATTTAATTATATTGTCGTCACTGAGGTCTCTTACTTTTTTGAAACAAAAGCTTTGGAAGTCTTTAACTTGAGAATCAGTTTGTAAGTTAACCGTAATTGATTGAGCCGTTTCGTGGTCTGAAAGCGCTAGACAGTGAGTTGCAGGCTTAGCGTCGTGTATGTTACTTACTATTAAGTCCAAACACGCGTTCTGTCTCGTAGCCAGTTTTATGTGGTTTATTAAGTTGTTATTTCTAAGTATTGACTGTAAGTCATTTGAAGTTTTATTTGTTTTCAATACATCAATATTCCAATCGCCACAGATGATGATTTGTTTATTACCTTTTTTACACAATTTATTGGTGAGAAGTTCTAGATTATTTAAAAATATTGTGGCATCATATGAAGGTGTTCTATATATGCACACTATAATCAAATTAAATTTAATGATTTCAATGGCACAACATTCAAATTGAAAGGGAATGGAGAGGGGCAGATTATTTATTTCTCTGAATTGTAGGTTATTTTTTAATAATATACACGAGCCTCCCCTTCGTTGGTTAGTACGCGAGAAGAAAGATACCAGATTATAGTTATTTAGCCTAAGGTTTTGTTCGCAACCACTTTTAAGGAAAGTTTCAGTTAAGCATATAATATCTATGGAGCCCAGTTCCTTTTGTAAATTTGAAATGGCCACCTCTATTAATTCCTGTTTGTTCAACACTCCAGCAATATTTTGGTGAATTACCGTTACTTTACTATATTTGATTTTGTTCACGAAAAAACCCGGTTTTGATTTGTTTCGTTTTCTCGAAGAAAGCAGTAATTTTGGTTTGTGTAGTTTTTCGCGTTGCCGTATGTATGTTTATTTTGTTCTGGAAAGCGTGTTTATTTTTAAATCGATTAAGAAACTCAGTCTTATATTTTGCGTAGTCAATGTTTGTATTAAGTTTCAAACATAATTGTGATATATAATACTGGTGATGACTTTTCATTGATCCGTCGTAAATGCTATTTATGTAGTCTAAATTGTGTATTTTTATGTATCTACAATTTTTATAATTTTTTATTATTAATTCTAGGTTATAGTTAATTGTATTTTATTTAATACAGAGTTTAAAAAAAAATGCTTAGTTCATTACTACGACTTCTAACCTTATCATTCATTAAAGTGTAAGCGAGGTTTTACCTGTATAACTCCAGTAACATTATTAATTTTGAACAGATCTGAATTATCGCCTCTCAGTGTATATCTGATGTCAGAATAACCTTTCGCTTTGTCTTCTTCAGTCAACACAGCATCTGCATCATGTGCTTTAACTGTTACGATCTGTTCTGGATATTGTACAGATTCTAGAACGCTTACTTTGTAAAGCTGGAATAAAAACTTGTGTCATTATAAAAATCATAAATAAAAAAAAATATAAAAAAAAATAATGTACGTATATAGCTTTGTGTTTAGTTATTACCATTACCTCTTTTTCAAAAATCGGTGGATTATCATTGATGTTCATAACCTCAATAATTATTTTAGCTATACTATGTTTACTGCCATCATTACTTGCGGCTTTCACCGTAATTGTCAAATTAGGAGTCGTAAGGTCTTCATAATCTAAATGTTTTGTCAAAACTACTTGGCCACTTAAAGGATCTACTTGAAGCAGACCGGTTTCTGCATTTATGACTTTATAGCTTGATACTAAATGTCCTGAAACAGGATCTTCTGCTGTTAATACTAGGACAGTACTTCCAATAGGCTGTTCTTCTTTAATTTTATGATAGATCACAGGATTTGAACTGGTCCAGCCTGCATTTGTAAACTGAGGATTTTTATCAGCGTAAGGTTGTATATAAATCGTATGTTCTATCATAGCAACTTGTTTATCTTTATTGATTTCAGCGTTTACGTCAACCACTTTAATTGTCAGTATTACTATTGATGCCATACTATAATCCAAAGTTCCATTAACAAATATTTCTCCAGTATCTTCATTTATACGAAATATGTGTTTGTAATCATACGGTGAATTAGGTTTTAGTGGGACACCAGCTTTAGAGAGAGCTTTAAGCTGCATTATACTATACTGTAACTTTGCATTGACGTCAGTATCGTAAGCTATAATCCTCGTTACTATATCATCTTCTTTCGCTTTTTCAGAAATATGTGTTGTTGATTCAGTAACATTAAATATTGGTGGTTTGTCATTCACATCTTGAATTGTAACAAAAACCGTGGTGGTAGCAGTTTCTGGTATTGGCATTCCACTGTCGACTGCTGATACTATGATTTCGTATCGATCAGGGTTAATGTCACGATCTAGGTTTGCATCATAAGATACTGTTATAAGGCCGGATCTGAAAAATAAGATTATTTAGATTTAAGATACATCAGAAGTATATAAATATATTTACTTTGTATTCCAGATGCCATTAATATTGTATTTTTGTTAGTACTTTGAAAAATCTCTAAAACACTTACTTTTCATTGATTACAAAGTTATCCCTAGATCCTGATACAATATGATAAGTCAACAAATCGTCCAGTCCATCAGGGTCATTAGCCACAACCATAGTCACGTTCTGCCCAGGTTTAGCATCTTCTCTGATATTAGCTTTATAATTCATAGGATTCAAATCAAAGGTAAAATCTTCTGTAGTCTCAGGGCTATGCTGGGAGACGGTATACTTGTAGTGGTGATAGTTGCCCTTGAATGTTGGCCGCTGATTGCCTGGAACGCCTACACGAATGTAGACTCGTGTTTCATTATGTAGAGGTGGGATACCTGAAGGTAGATACAAAATCACATTAACATAATAACATAGATCCATTTCAGATGTAGGTACGTTATTTTCTTTGCGTCTTTTCCCTTACCATAATCAGTCGCTCGAACAACTAGTTCATATTGACCGCGAGGAGTATCCATGCTGTCAACCCTCTCGATAATACTTATTTCTCCTGTGTCTTCATCTATGGTGAAAACATTTCCTTTACGGCTGATACTGTTATCGGATTCCAAAGAATATTTTATTTGACCATCGCCTTGAGTGGGGCCATCTGCGTCTGTAGCCTATAATATATTGAAGATTAAAAAAAACGTAATAACAATTATTAGCATACTTGTTAGTACCTGCCATGAATTTTGAAATTAAAATACTCACTCGAACAATAAACTGAGGTTCAAAACTAGTAGCGCCATCTCTTATCGTTCTACTATACTCTGTTGCTTCAAATAATGGAGCATTGTCATTGACGTCTAACACTTCGATAAAAATACTTGCAGTTGATCCTTTGCCACCGCCATCTTTAGCAAATAGCGTTAAACTGTAACTTTTCTGCTTCTCATAATCCAATATCTGACGCACATAGACACCACCTGTGTTTTTGTCTGTGTTGAACATATTAGATCCGAACCCAGTCAAAGTATATTCGATTTCACCAAATATTCCGTAGTCTCTATCAGTAGCAAATACATCACCAATTTTAGTCCCTATAGTTGCATTTTCCGGTATATTGAATTTATAGGCAAATTCTTTGAAAATTGGAGTGTTGTCATTCATATCTAAAAGTTTTATATTGATTCTTGCTGATGATAATTCCCGTCCATTGGCTGATGTGACAATATCAAAACTAAATAGTCGTTTGTCCTCATCGTCTACTTCGTAATCCAATCTCGATGAATCTTTAACTTTTATACTGATTGGGGTTCTTCCTTCACCGTGATCTGTACTTATAGCAAACACGCCTTCAGAGTTCCAAACATCTCTTAAACTCAAATCGTATTTACTATTCTGTCCTATATCATGATCTTCAACATATATTGAAAGACCAGGTATGGGGCTTCCATTCTCTATATTCTCGGGTATCGATATATCAAACTCTTCTTTGTTGAATATCGGTACATGATCATCGACGTCAGTAACTATTATCGTTATCGTCGTCACCGTGAAATCCGATGGCACTTCATTGTTTATTAACTCTGTGGCCTGAAATTAAATAAAAATATAGTAAACTTTACACCGAATCGAATGTTTCACGAAACGAATATTCAGCCATATGCGTTGAGGCTATGATAAAATTCATGATAGTTTGTAGTAAAAATCACGGACATTATTTTTAAGATTTGTCGGATTCTGTTATTAATAAAACTATTTTAATAAATCGTGAGTACCTTGACAAAGAAACTGTAAACTCCTCCGTTCTGCATCACGACATCACTTTCCCTGTCTATGGGAATGTCGGAAGCAACCAGTGTAGCTCGTCCCAAAGGTCTGTCAGGAAGCAACTTGAAGTACTGCTCAGTGTCGCCTTCTAGGGTCAACAGGACTGGTCGAGGGTTTGCCGTGTCGCCGTCTTTTGCCATGATCTCCATTATGCTTGTGTTCTGGAATTTTATATGTTATGAATAGTAGAGAAATATCATAAAATATTTTAAATTTTAACAGTTCAGTTTTTTGTAATATTTAAAGATACAACGACAAAGTGGTTTGCAATTAGGGCTCAAGTACTTATCAACAGAACTTCGTATTGAGCTAGTTATATAATCAAAGATTAGATATACAAAATTTACTTCAAATATTTTCGTACTTCACATTTAAAATGCACTGTTACATGCAAATTATACTGAGCTATTATTCATTCTGCGCCTTTTCCAATTACTACTTCACATTTTGTCTTATAAAATTTTCAAAATACTTTCAGATTACATACCGGTGCTGTATTTTCTGGTACTGTAGCTGAGAATGGCGCATTGAGGAACACTGGCGGTTGATCTTGTACATCCCATATAGCTGCTGCAACACTGGCCAATGCTCTCAGCGGCCTGTCAGAGGAATCAGTAGCTTCTAGACTGATGACGTATGCTGATCTGCTCTCAAAGTCCAGTGGTTGGTTCAAGAATAGTCGCACTTGGTATTCGTTTGGCGTTATCTGTAATTCATAAATATACCGTGAATGGTTGATTGGAAATTTTAAGAAATACTTTTATTTTAAAAGTACATAAATGTGTTAAGTAGGTGAAATTAGCATAAAAAAACGGGCAAGTGCGTGTCGGAGTCGCACATCGAGGGTTTCGTGCAAAGCTGCGGCATAATCGGCCATATCTTTTGAATGCGTAGAGTTAGAGATATGTTTTTTTTCACAACTGTAAGGGACTCCATATTTAAGTAAATGGATTTAATTTCAACTTGATTTCTTCACGCGTTCCCGAGATAAAGGGTCTTGAAGGCAGATAGACAGACGAACAACAAAGTGATCTAATTAACTGTCCGGTTTTTTTCTTTTGATGAACCCTAAAAACGATGTCAAATCGTCAGTTCGCGTTTATTTGGAATTTTGCTGTAATGTTCATAACAAAATAATATAAGCAATACTGGATGACCTCAAACCGAAAATTATATTATACTTATTCATTCCTTACCATATCAGTTACAACTCTAAATGTGGCGCATGCTTCAGAATCGCTTCCTTTCTCTTTGGTAGAACAAATCACTCGTATCCTTGCATTGTCACCTTCGTCGCGATCCGTTACTGTTATCTTTGGGTTAACCTGAAATTCATCAACAATGTCTTCATTATTACAATTATTGCAGGTCAAAGGGATCTAAGGTACTAAATAGAAGCTATTGGCAAAAACGTCATTGAAATCGTATATCTTATCTTTCGTGAATTTTGACATGATGAACTAGAAATAGATGAACGAACAATAGCCAGAAGATTATAATTTTATTCGTTCTGTCAAGTCTTTGGCTAATGTTACTCAATTACGCTATGTTTTATAAAATGGTTAACATAAAATAAATGCAATAATCATGTAGCATGGTGAGTGGTGACATCCTTTTTTAGTTTGTGCAATTATTTTTTTTCGCAATTTGTATTTCCCCAAACAAAGAACAATAGCTATGAAACATTTAGCATGGTTATGTTTTTTATTCAACTTCGTAAAGTATAAAAGCAAAAACTAGACGTATCTAGTTTTGCTTTTTGTCCATCTTCATTCGTTATTTAATATCGATTTTAATGCTTACATCAATCTCAGTTCCAACAGTAGTAGCTTCGCTGATATTAACAATGTAAGGCCTGTTGTGAAAGACAGGCGGGTTATCATTGACGTCCTTCACTGGAATGACTCGTCTCAATGACACTGTGTTTGGTTCTGTGTTTGCTATGCCTTCATCTGTAATAGGAGTAGAATCACTTACAGTTTTTTTTTAAATAAATATTAACTGTAGCAGCGAAAAGTCGTAAATCATCTGTTACGAAACCATTTGTTGACCCAGAAAAGTATCGTTAAAATTACCGTTGCGAGGCAAATGAACGAACGGAAATCGAAATCATTAGCAAACTTAACAGGGTATCGATAATGAGAGAACCATTGCTAGAACTTAAACCGAGAAACGAACTTTCATATTACTAAACATACCCGTTTGAAAGAAACAAAAGAAATGTGATTTAATTTAAATTCTTTGTGAGAAAATTGGTCTGTCCACATGTCCTACGCTCTACAATTTCGAAGTTATGTGACGTCCACGAGCCCAGAATGAGCGCATTCGTGGTCAATTATAGCCCACTCTCAAAAACTACAGGCCTGTAGCCCGGCATTGAGAATTATATAGGACTTTTGTGTTTTTAATTGCTTATATTATATTTATTAAGGCGTTTGTCAGAGATTGGCTGGAAAGGTGGAAGGTTATGGGGAAGACCTTTGCCCAGATGTAGAACAGCATACGCTGATTTAAACAAAAATAAATGAGATGCATTCTAGTCTTCTGCCATTATGTCACTGTAAGCAATGGCGTCTATGTGTTGTACTAGCGTGACTTTGATACTATGAATTATAAGTATCTTCTTTTATACCAGTAATACTGATGATAACTTCCAAGGCGTTCTGCTCCTCCCTGTCCAGAGTCTTGGCCAGTGTGACGACACCGGTCAGCGAGTCTACTGAGAAGTACTGCCCAGATATGGAGTAGCGAAGTGGGCCATTTTCTGGATCCACGCCTGAAATAGAAAAATAAGAATATATTAACTTTCAACCGGTTAAGGTGTGTCCACGCACTGGAACGTAATTCTAACTTTTATTCAGATGTTTACAAAATTTTTATATCTGCTAAGCGAAGCAGTCATTTTGATCAAACAGTAAGTAGGTATAAAATTTCCTGAACATTATTATCGTATTGTTAAAAACTTAATATAATATGTAGGTATGTATGCAATAGAAAGCTTGCAAGTTTAATACACATTTGATTATAATAAAGCACAACAATACCTACAGTTCTGTTTCTCCTCTTTTAAATCCATCCAAAGGTTGTCTTGAAAAGATCGCTTTTAGCGATAAGACCGCCCATTGTGTCACCCTATTTATAAGTTGTCTAGTGTTATTCTTGTTACTTGTATGGTGTACATAATAAGGAATATTCTATCTATCTATCTATCTTACAATATTAAAAACCATTTCAGGATAATTATAATTAAGTCTTCCGGCTCATTAACCAGACACTGAGATTAAACATAATTAGAAAAATTACCTTTTAAATGATACACGGGCGTTCCAACAGGCGTATCTTCAGACAGACTAAACTGCGACATGTCCCCGATACCGGGGACGAAGTGAGGCGCCCTGTTGGTGACCTGACTGCAACATGCTTGAAGCAGGGACAGTATCAGCAAGATTATCAACGGATTTGGGTCCGATATAACTGTGGGGATTTTTTTGCGCTGGAATATTATTTCTGCCATTCTGGAAATGAAATAAATCATATCTTTAAGAGCAGTTCACTGGTGTAGGCAAATGCGGGTCTGTGGACGGTGAGCAATGGGTAGCTCACTGTCCGTCCGTCCAGTGACGACAGGCCATGTTGATAGCGCGTTAGTGATGCACGTGCGCCTCAAAGAGATGTCAGCAAAGCAGAGGGGCCTGCCGGGACCACCGCCTGCCGGGGTTGCGGGTTGTTCGAAAGGGATACCGCGGTCCCGGAAGGAATAAAGGGCAATAGAAGGAACATGGGTGGGTCTTAGTCAGTACAAGTCTGCCACTCCCCCCCGCTCCGCCCAGAGCGGTGGAAGTTATTTGATGATTATTGATCGAAGCAAATTTTTGAACTTTGCAGGTTATCACTAGCTAACACCATTCTAGTTTCAACGACAGGCAGAGAAAAAAATACATTTGAATCAATTGCTAAACAGATGTGTCCAAAACTGGAACACGAGGTAGGTATATAACCTCAATGAGTGTAAGATAATGCTATTTATATCGGTTTTTCTAACCTCCATGCAGAGCAAAGTCACGCGCAAAATCTAGTCTTACATACTTAATTCAGAATCACTCTACAGTGAAAAAATATAAACAAGCCGAATAATATTCGAGGTCTTCGTCCCTCGTGCGTGAAGACTTGTAGCCATAACCATTCATAATAGTACGCAATTAAAAATACTTAACATTCATAACATTACTACACTGCTTTGAACTAGTGTGTTGCACAATACCGGTATAGTGTTATAATACCGGTATTAGGTTAAATTGGGTTACGGTTTTATAGTAGGCACGCGAATGCATATGTTTAGTGACAACTGAGACTAGTTTTAAAAGTTATTTTCACAGTAGGCTCTTTACCTAGGACCTTTTTTTTTGCCGAATGGTTAATTTTACAAATAACTTCCGGGAGAATGTCAGACTTGTGCTGACTAAAACCCACCCATGTTTCTTCTATTGCCCTTTATGTTCCAGGGCCTGGTATCTCTTTCGAACAACCTGCAACCCCGGCAGTTACCTAGGAACTTAATGATCTATTTGAAAAATGATACGTTGTAATGAACTGGATAATTAATCACATAATTTTCAATCTTATGTGTCGTGAATCAACTTGGAAACGAGGATTCGGTAGACTGCTATGACCTCAAAGCTTTCCAGTCGTGCGATGTTCTACAACCATACTAAAGTCTCGCAAAATATTGTTCACGCTGATAATAGTGAGCTCGCTCATCCCTTACAATTTGTAATTTTCAAAAAGATACTCTTTCAATGGTAAAGGTTGGCGAAGTGGCCGAGTGATCGACTGCTGCGCTGCGTATCTTGGGTTCGATTCCCACACGGAACAAACATTTGTATGGCCTACAGATAAAAGTTCCGGGTCTGGTTGTTTGTGTATGTGAGTTTAAATGTTTATAAACACACCCACGGTACAGAAGAAAATCCTAGTGTAAAAAGTGCAACGTATTAAAAACAAAAATTAACGAAACAGAATTGTGAAGTGATCCAGTATAAACTGAGGTGTGCATCTCAGATAGGCCGTAGCTCCATGTTTAACACTGGTATTAAATGTATCCGGCTAGACTGGAAGCCGACTCCAACGAAACCTGAACATGTTTTGTCGCGGTCAGTAGGGCGAATCTTCATTTTCCTGCCCTTGTCCCATTCTATTTGTGGTCGGCGCAACACGTTTTCTTCTTCCATTCTCCCCTATCAGACGTCACGGCATCATTTACTTCTTTCTCCTTCATATAATTCCTTACACAATCCATCCATCTTTTCTTTGGCCTTCCTCTCGCTCTCCGTCCATCAACATTCAGATCCATCACTCTTTTAGTCACATTATCCTTCATCCCTCCGCATTATCTACATGCCCCATACCAAGACAAACGACTCCCTTTCAATTTTTCTGTAACAGGCGCCACTTTCAAACTTCCTCTAATATACTCATTCCTTACTTTATCCATTCTTGTCACTCCACACATCCATCTCAACATTCTCATCTCCGCTACATGCAATCGATTTTAATCCACCATTTTTACAGCCCAGCATTCTGACCCATATAGTACAACAGTTCTAATCACGGACTTGTATATTTTCCCCTCAGGTCAGTAGGGCAAAAATGTAATCAATAAATAGAATACGGCGATTAAAGGACGAATTAAATTTATGTATACTGTACAGAACGATATGTTAAACCTTATCTACATAATTTAATTTAATAATAGCATAAACATGTTTAAATAAAATCCAGACATTGAACATATCAGCCTGTCGTTTAGTATCATTTCTCAATGCGCCGGCCACAAGCTTGAGACATTCTAACTAGGTTGTAATACTCGTAACAGTAAGTTACGAGCTCATAAGCGGTATATATATCTGTGTATAATCTTAGTAAGTAATAGCGAGCTTGGAATAATGTAATTGAGAGAATTTTTTTTTTTTTTAAATAAATTCTGTACCGCGGCGACTGGTTTGAGATGATAAGAGATTATCTGCATTGCCCTGCTGTGGTTTGCGTGCAGTCGTTTAGTAGGTATATAAGTTTTGCCTCTCATACGTAAAGAGAGATCTAAACCCTCCTTTACATACACATATACCTCTGCCGGCCAACTCTACTGCTATAGTTGTGGCCGGGTATTTAAAAGCAAATTCGGTCTGGCCAGTCATATAAGGGTACACCCAACCAAGGAATTAGCTATAAAGTATCGCCGGTAACGAAATCGGTGAAGAGGACAATAATAATAACAAGTTTGCCTCTGGCTGGAAGCCTAACTCTCCAGGCACCCACAGGATAGACCTGCGAGATGCCATTTAAAAAAAGATAAGCCCAGCAGCAGCTGTGGACAAAGGAAAACTTATTTCGAATCCAAAGGTTAAGCATTACTGCTCCCAAGGTTGCGGGTTGTTCGAAAGAGATACCGCGGCCCCAGAACGTAAAGGGCAATAGAAGGAACATGGGTGGGTTTTAGTCAGTACAAGTCTGACACTCCCCCCCGCTCCGCTCAGAGCGGGGGAAGTTATTTGATGATTTCCTACCCCAAAAAAGCTCTCCTATACATACACATATAACTCTGCCAGCCAACTCCACTGCTTTAGTTGTGACCGGGTATTTAAAACGAATTAGTTTAAAAGGGTCGCCCTTAACGAAATCTGTAAGGAAGATAATAATAATAAGCCTAATTTTAGCCTCTAGCCGGAGGCTTGACACTCCAGGCACCCACAGGATAGTCCTGCAAGATTGCCCTGCGAGATGCCATTAAAAAAAAGAGAAAAACTCAGCTATGGATAAAGGAAAAAGTATTGCAAATCCAAAATGTTAAGCATTATTGCTCGCAACATTTGTAAGAAGTACAATCTGTAGAAAAGATTGTGCAACATGCGATCTAAATTTATATAGTAGTCACTTAAACAGAACCGATTTTTATTGAACTTCTATCGGATTCATAGTTACTACGAGTAACAGGTATGTACATTTCTCGTGGTCGGAAGCGCTACTGTTTCTGAGTATGTGGTCCTGGATTCGATTCGAAAAAGTGTTATTAGGTTTTACCATTAAGATTAATTTCATATTAGCAGCCTGGAGTTTGGAAGTTGGCGGTAAGAAAACCCCGTGCTTCGGAAAGCACGTTAAAGGGTCCTGTTTATTCAGTCTCTTACCTTTACATAACAAATGTGATTAAGGAGCTAGTGGCTAAATAATAGCAGCCACACGGGTTGATCTTCAGGTTAAGCCGCGCTTGCTTAGGTGGATGGGTGACCACCCGTTACATTACGAGGTTCTTCCGTGTGTGGAAAGCACATTAAGCTGTTAGTCCCGGCTGTCAATCGTAGATCTTTGACAGTCGTTACATGTAGTCAGTGTCTCTAAAGTCTGACAACCAGTCTTAAAAGGCTAGGCAGATGATGATGTTTTAAGTACATAACTAATGTGAATGAAACAGCCCCAGTAAGTGGTTATTAACACTTGTGTCGGGGTCTCGATCCATCCCTGAAATTAGCTGACACTATTGAGACTTAGACAATTAAGACAAATAATAACAATATCAATTAAGATCAATATTGAAGAATAAAAATTAAGTTCAAAACTTTATATAGGAAGTCCTGCACCTGAACTCTTTCTGGTCATGTCGGACTGCCGTTCCATCGGACTATGAGAGTGAGAGAACAGAGAGTGTACCTGTGCCTGTTCACACACTTGTGCACTATAATATTTCCCGCGCAGATGGCTAATAATTATTGGCCGTAGTGGTCGTAAACGGCCAGGAGGACTCTACGAATATTCGGACTCTCAATAGATATAGATCATTAGATAGTACCTACAGTTCCTAAGCAATTGCTTGTAATGTCACCCAGATTGTACAATAAGATACCCAAACAAAAAAAGAGTGCATAAGCCTTAATGAATTTAAAAGCAGACTATCACAATTATTGATTGACAAAGTGTTCATAATATTATCTTCATTTCAGATTTGTACATTACTGCCTGAATAAAAACTCGCTGTTAGAATCGAACTACTACACTGTATGATACGGTTGGCACAGTGGCTATGCGATCGACTGCTGCGCTGCGTGTCACGGGTTCGATCCCCGCACGGAACAAGTATTTGTATGACCTACATGTAGTTGTTTCGGGTCTGGCTGTTTGTATTTGTGAGTTTAAATGTTTGTAAACGCACCCACGATACTGGTGAAATTTCTTGTGTTGCAACGTTTTTTTTATGATTTAACTAGCTTTTGCCCGCGGCTTCGCTCGCGTTAAATTCGGGGTAACACAGCTCCCCTTGCGCCTTATTGATTTGTAATAGCAACGCTAAGTGTTCCCTTTTCTTCCCTCTTTCTTTCTCACATCCCACTTAAAAAATTTGCCTATGTCCGTCTCCAGGGTCTCAACTATTTCTGTACCAAAACTCATCAACATCGGTTTAGCCATGTAGGCGTGAAGACGTAACAAACAAACAAACTTACATTCGCTTTTATAATATTATAGTAAGGATCTAAGTAAAATGTAATCTATGTGCGTGATTTATAAGTTTTAAATGTAAGATAGTAATCTACTTACTCAGAATTAATTCTTGGGAAAGAGATGACTATAATAACATCAACTGAGATTTACTGTGTGAAACAGTAGCTTTGTTTATGATTGTGAAGAAATACTTTAATTGGTTTTATCTGCTTTGTTGGTTAAATGGACTGCTGAGTATGAAGTTGTGGGCAAATTTTGTTGGCACGGTTGGCGCAGTGACTGAGCGATTGACTGCTGCGCTGCGTGTCGCGGGTTCGATCCCCGCACGGAACAAATATTTGTATGACCTGTAGATAGTTGTTTCGGGTCTGACTGTTTGTGTATGTGAGTTCAAATGTTTGTAAACGCACCTACGATATAGGGAAAATCCCTGGTCCACGCCAGGGATTTTCACGCATCTGTAAATATATCTATAATAAATATTTATAGATGCATCTATAATACGCAACTAACTCACGTGAAGATCCGTTCAGTCGTTTTGACGTGAAAGAGTAATAAACATCGATACATCCATCCTCACAAACGTTCGCATTCATAATATTAAATATATTAGGAGGATAGTGTACGGGAATCTCGATGCGCGAGTCTAACTCGCTCTTGACCGTTTTTTTTTACTTTTACCATCATTATATCAGACCGAAACACAACAAAACGTTTAGACAAATGTATTATCCGCGAAGTTCCTCAGCCACAAAAAGCAGTTGCATGAAGGAGCTCAAACAATGATGGTGATTTCTCACGACCATTGTAGTTAGTTCAGTGACACGAGGTCGGTACACAATGGCGTTGCGTTACCGACTCTAACCTAGAATATTGAACGATTTATAAGAAGCTTTCGAACCCCGGAGGAGGTTCCGATGTTTTTGTATGGTCTCTTCTACCGGATGTATAAGTTACGTGGCTACATCACAGGCCACTGGTTCGATCGGTAAATACTTATTATTGTTCGGTTGGTCTATTTGGAAATTCTCAGTAGCTCTAAAGGCTGTCGTTGGGTTTTGTATTTAAACTTCAGATTCGAAGTGTCAATGTCATTACTTGTTTTACTAAAATAGGGCTTCCTCTATTCGATTCTTTTGCTGTCCCTTACAGGGTCCATAATGATCCCAATTAAGTTTTTTGACTTGTTCCTAAATATATATAGCATACTAGCTGCGTCCCGCGGCTTCGCCCGCGTGATGAGAAAAGAAATTATCCAATGTGTTATTCCAGACTATAATTTACCTCTGTGCCAAATTTCATTAAGATCCGTTTAGTAGTTTTTTCGTGAAAGAGTTTCCGTTCAGTAGTTTTTTCGACAAACATACATCCATACTCACAAGCTTTTGCATTTATAATATTAGTAGGACCATTTCAATAATATTTGCCAAACCATGTTCATTCTACCATGGTCTTTACCAGTATATAAACTTTTATGACAGGTTAAACATAACTTAGTAAACATGTCTCATTCATTACAGCCGGAGCTACAACAAGTTGTTAGCTCATCGTGTTAAGTAACTCATTTCCTTAACTAGCTAGCGTTTACACGGAAAACCTAATATGTACATAATCACTATATTTTCTCACATATTTAGATCCTATCTAAGTTTATATTTCTACATTAAAAACATAAAATGCCTTATCTCTGTTATTGCGGGAATATGATGTGTAATACCGTTATTTTTGAAGTTTAAGAATATTATAATGCTACTTCAAAACTTAACGAGTTCAGCCGCACCTATCTTGGTTTTTTGCTCAAATCTTGAGCTATCGTTTTGCAATAATAAGTATAGGTATTACAAGATCGTTAAAATACGTTATTGTAGCGAATTTGACAGAATTTGTAAACGTTTTCAATAAAGATCACTGCAAGCCATCAACGACCGATGAAATAGATTTTCTCTTCAAGGCAGAATGAAAAGAATATAGGTACTTAACATTATAATGACACATCGCTAGATAAATGAGACCGAAATTGCGCGTTGACTTTAAAATCTAGTCGCAATCTCGTATCACTGAGAATTAATAATTAATGTCAAAAACTTCTCAAAAATAAACGTAGTAAGTAAGTAAGTCGTACTTTTAAAAGGTATAAACTGAAATAAGAACACTAATCGTTTTTAAAAATACTTACAGATTGCTCTTCAGTATTTAACAATATACTTACTCGTACGCATATTCCTACATATGCTTAAGTTTATTAAGGTATGTACCTAACCGGTTCGACCATATCGTATCGTATATCTATTTACTTATATCTTCACGCTTTCATTTCCTTATGTGTACGAGCATCGCCACATGATATTAATTGTTTTAGTTTTTACCTGAACAAGCAGTGGCTAACTCACCGATTTACGTATATTCGCTGACTAGGCTATTACGCCCGCCACAATTCACCTACTTTAGCTATTATATATTTTAATGTTTACATAATAAACGGTCAATCATTTACGGACACAAAACAGTGATTTTATTTTTCTGTACACATCCCGTGTGATTCGTCCACCTACATACTACATCTCAGTGTGCGGAGCTGCTGCCCGTACATTTTTGGTCCTTCGAGCCGGATCGCCACTCCTGGAGCAAACAGTACTACAAGCCGTACAGGAACGAAGTGTTTCTACTTACGATAGCGAATCGGTTTGACTGGTCTTCCACAAGCGGATCGCCCCAGTCAGATTGAGAAGGCGCTCAATATCGTACGGAGAGATTCCTTCGAATCTGTAACGCGACAGGAAACATCAACATTTGGTGGTTCGGGAACTACATCCTAACAATTCAACAGTGAAGTTAACAGGGCTAACGTCCATCAACAATACGCATACATACTCGTATAACAACTATGGACGCTAGACAACAAGAACTTCTGAAGCGGCAGGGAATCATCGCAGAGGGCATCCGTAAAATTGGTGTCAACTTCGGAAAGGATGGCCCTGGCCGCAAAACCGCAACATACATCCGAGGTAGACTGGATACCCTCCAGGCGCACTGGAACGAGTTTGAGATGAACCATGGCGTACTACAAGGCGCCACAGACCAGACCGACATATATTACACTACAAAGGTGTATGACATGGTCAAGGCGGAATACTCAAGCATACAACGTAAGCTGCAAACATGGCCTACCAGCCTGCACTTCGGAACTCGCGAGTCACCAAGGTGAAGAGAACAAGAACACTGGAGTCCTTTCAAAATCAGACGAGCTCAAAAATCAACAAGCAACCAACTTCCGAGCCTTCTCTCGTTTCACCAGCAATTTGTGTATTGCTGACATTATCGAAAAATGGGATATAGAAGACAAGCTCAGGACCCTCGAATCTCGATGGAGGGTGATTGACGAGGTACACTGGCAGCTCGACAACATTCTCGTCGGTAGCGACGTCAACTACGAGCTTGAATTCTCGCAGTATGAAGAAACGTACGAGTGCACAAAGCGAGACCTAAACCGCAAGCTCAACCTCACTGTCCAACAACGGGACAGCGCGCCGAGGATCGAAATACCAGTATTCTCTGGTAATTACACACAATGGCCGTCATTCCTTGATCTATACATTGCGGCTATCCACAACAACCCTTCCCTCTCGAAGGGGCAGAAGATGCAGCACCTGAAAGGGAAGCTAAAAGGGGAGGCTGAACGCCTTGTGCAACATTTGCCTGTTTCCGAGAGCAACTACGACTCCTGCTGGGAAATTCTCCATCATAGGTACAATAACTTGCAGCTGCTCTTCACCAAACAAATGCATGTTTTGATGAGTCAACATACGATTCAACATCAAAACGCTTACGAGTTGAAGCGCCTACACGACACCAGTCTCGAAACCGTGCACGCGTTGCGTAATTTGGGCATCGACACGACATCATGGGACCCGATTTTGGTTCATATCCTGACGGGAAAACTGGACACTCAGACCTATTCTGATTACATGGAGGCAAGGAAAAGTCCAAGAGGGCTTCCTGATTTCAAAGAATTTATCCAATTCATCGAAGGAAAGTTCACGGCGCTGGAATCAGTGGTGAAGAAAACAAGCAAACCAAACAAACAAACAGATGCCGACGCGTCTCCAAACAAAGGGAGTCCGACGACAACAGTACAAAGGGATGCGTACAACAGATACAGACGCTATCCCAAGGCAAATCATACAAGCTCTGACAGAAATTGTCCCGTCTGCAAAACCAATCACATCTTGCTCTACTGCAAAGCATTTCAAGATATGACGCCAGACATAAAAATTAGGACAATTGAGCAATTGAATATTTGCAAAAATTGCATGTATCCGCACAACGGAAAGAAATGCAACTCGCAAAAAAGGTGCAAAGTATGCAACGGCGCACATCACACCACGCTTCATGACCTAACCCGTGATACTACGTCAGCGACACTGTCGTCAAGTCAACTGACCGACAACGTGACTAACTCGCAGCGAAAAACTAATCACGTGTCAGGAAATTTTAACGAAGTTCTACTAGCTACAGTACAACTCAAAGTAAAGGCCGCAGATGGAACTTACACCGTACTCAGATGTCTTCTAGATCAAGGCTCCCAACTAAACCTTATAACAGAATCTGCTGTGCAACGACTTGGCCTTCCGCGACGCAACCACAACTCAACGGTGTCGGGAATCGGAACATTTGCCAGCCAGAGCAACGGGACCGTTCAGCTGGACTGTCAGTCCCTTTACGGAGATTACGAGTTTTCAACGCCGGCACTAGTAATGGCTAAACTACTCAACAACCTACCTAACTACTCCTTCGAAAAACAAGATTGGCCTCACATAGAAAATATTAACCTGGCCGACCCACATTTCAACTTATCAAGGCCAATCGACATTCTGCTTGATGCCGGAGTATATGGCGACATAGTCATGAGCAGCATCATTCGAGGAAACATATACGCACCTATAGCACAACAAACTAAGCTCGGCTGGGTATTAATTGGAAACACGAACACGTTCAACTGTCATGTCGTGGTAGACACTAACGATATCTCTCGCTTTTGGGAAATTGAAGAGATAACATCGGACAACAAGTCTACAAGTGTCGAAGAGGAGTACTGCGAGAGACTGTACACTGACACAACAAAAAGACTAGAAGACGGGCGATACGAAGTTAGAATCCCCATGAAGACCAACTTCGAACACAATTTGGGACGATCAAAACCTCAAGCAGTCGCACAATTCAAGCAACTGGAAAAACGTTTAGCTAGAGACGAAACCCTCGCTTCTAACTACAAGGCTTTCATCGACGAATACAAAGCTCTACAACATATGAAAAAGTGCACAGAGCCGGACACACCGAGCTGTTTTCTACCCCATCATGGAGTAATGAGACCTGATTCAACGACAACCAAACTGCGAGTGGTGTTCAATGCATCAGCAACCACTAGCACGGGACACAGTCTAAACCAATTGATGGAATGCGGGCCTAACTTACAACAAGACTTGCAAGCTATGATTCTACGATGGAGGGCGTTTGAATACGTGTACACAGCGGATATTGAGAAATTCTACCGACAAATACGTATTCAAGAAAAAGACCAACACTTGCAAAAAATAGTGTGGAGAGATGCAGTAACAGAGCCGTTACAAGAGTTCCAACTGACTACAGTAACATACGGCACCAAGTCCGCACCCTTTCTGGCAATGCGAACCATAAAGCAATTGGTCAAGGATGATGGCGCGCAGTACCCTTTGGCGGCGGCTATTCTCTCCAATCAACTATACATGGACGACTTACTAGGCGGATGTCACGACTTCACAACAGCACAGAAAGCTCAGGGTGAACTTATAACAATGCTGAAGGGCGGTGGGTTCAACTTACGAAAGTGGGCTAGCAACAAAACGCGCCTACTCGAAGGCTTGCCAGAAGAATTGATAAGCCAAAAAATGTTCGACTTCAAAGACGCAGACACAAACAAAACTCTAGGCATCACTTGGAACCCGCGCACAGATCAGTTTACTTACAAACAAATATCACTCTGCAACAAACGTGACGTCAACACGAAACGCACACTCCTGTCGGACATATCAAAACTGTACGACCCACTTGGCTGGCTATCACCGGTTACAGTGAAAGCCAAGCTTATATTTCAACATGCTTGGACAACAGCAATGAGCTGGGATGATCACCTCCCACCAAATATACAGCAAGAATGGGAGCAATTCCGCAATCAGCTCGCACACATCCACGACATAACCATTCCACGCTGGGTCGGCGACACCCAACAACCCTTCGAACTTCATGGCTTCTGTGATGCCTCCGAGAGAGCTTACGGATGCGTCATATATTGCAAGTCCACCGATAAAGAAGGTCAACAGTTGATCAGGCTAGTAGCAGCTAAAACAAAATTAGCCCCACAGAAAAACCCTCTTTCTCTGCCACGACTGGAGTTATGTGGCGCATTATTACTAGCTCGACTGATCGAAAAAGTTAAAACCTCGATTAACTCGCAGACAGCCACCATACACTGCTGGACAGACTCCATGGTGGTGCTTGGCTGGCTACATGGAGACGTGAGTCGCTGGAAGAGTTTTGTAGCCAACAGAGTCACACAAATAATTCAAATCACTCCATCCAACTTCTGGAAACATGTCAAGTCCGAAGATAATCCAGCGGACTGCGCCAGCAGAGGAATCTCACCATCAGACTTAATAGGGCACGAACTGTGGTGGAAAGCCCCTTCTTGGCTCCAAAACAACAACATACCCAAACAAGGAATATTTACAACGAACGAAGAATACAAGAAACTAGGTCAAACTTGCGCAACACAAACAATACATGCGCCACTCATCGAGCAACTACTGCAAAAATATAGCTCAATGACCTATGCAACACGAGTCATCAGCTGGATCATACGATTCATAAACAACTCGCGTGACGCAACACGAGCCAACCGTATGTCACACTTAACTACAGCAGACATAGTGCACACTCAAAACCTGCTCGTCAAAACTGCACAGAACAATACCTTTGGCGATGAAATAGCGTACCTATACAAACACAATAAGGTACGGGCCACAAGCAAACTGTTGAGTTTGAGCCCAATACTAGACGCACAAGGCATTCTTCGAGTGGGAGGAAGACTTGAACATGCCGAGTTAAGCAACTCCCAAAAACATCCGATAATTTTACCAAGCAACCACAAGCTATCAGAACTCTTGATTGACCAAGCCCACAAGAACACTCTCCACGGCGGTGCCAGGCTCACTTTGGGACACCTTCGTAACAAATACTGGATACTTGGCGGGATGAAACCAATCAAGAAGCAACTTAATAAATGTGTCACCTGTCATCGCTACAAAACGCTACGCAGCAATCAGCAAATGGCAGACTTACCTACACCTCGAGTTACACCGTCACGGCCATTCACACACACAGGCGTGGATTTCACGGGACACGTTGAAATAAAGGCTAACAAAGGTCGCGGCATTAAAACAGTTAAGGCCTACATCGCGATCTTCATTTGTCTATGTACAAAAGCTATACACCTCGAACTGGTGTCAGATCTCAGCACTGTAACATTCCTCGCAGCATTGAAGCGGCTATGCTCACGACGAGGAACGCCAAAACACATGTACAGTGACAACGGAACAAACTTTGTCGGAGCAGCAAAAGCACTAGCCAAAGAACGCCAGGAGGCTATGCAGCTTCTAATCAACGACGACATCATGAACAGCACTTCCGAGAGTGGCATTGAATGGCACTTTAACGCTCCATCTTGGCCAACAGCGGGAGGATTGTGGGAAGCTGCAGTCAAGAGCATGAAACACCATCTTAAACGAGTTCTTGGTGAACAAAAGCTAACGTACGAAGAATTTAATACTTTGCTAGTACAAATTGAAGCCTGCCTCAACTCGAGGCCACTTGTCGCTCTAACAAATGACCTCGACGACATCGATTACTTGACACCAGGCCACTTTTTAGTCGGTGGACCGGTTCTGGCACCTCCCATGACGTCAGAGGGTGATAACAGCCAGTTAACCCTTAATAAGGCTCGCGCCTGTGTTAGAGCTAGAAAGTAAGTTACAGTGGAAATAGAGTAAATAGATACTGCAGAATTTAAAAAAAGTATTTTGAAAAAGGGGGGATGGTTTTTTACCCCCATTTTTTGGGTGGGAAATAATATCCCTTTGCCCGATTATGTATGTGCACTGTGTCTCGAAGTGGGAAAATAATTCCCTTTGCCTATTTAGGCAAAGAGAATTATGCCTAGTTTTGTTGTTATTCATATACTAATATTTCACCTGGTTTCGCTTTTTACATTTTTTTTTGACGTGATAACGTCTTTAAAATCGTTTTAGTCGGGTGACATGTTCAGAAACTTGTGTCAAAACCTCACGAGATATAAAGATGGTAGCGCCATCTGTTACTTGGCTCGAAAAACTTATATCACCAATAAGACGTTATCACGTAAACATCTCGATCGTAAACCTACTTTACAAACAACCAATTTTTTTTAGTGAAATGCGTTACGAACTTTTATTTTATTTACCTATGAATATTATCATGCATGCTAAATAAAAAGCGGTATTGCAATCGCATTTTTATTCTAATTCTATTCTTTCAACAATAACATCTTGAGACTCATTCTGGTAATCTGCCGGGCTGGTTACAGGGGCTGTTTGGTAATAGGTATCATCATCTGAGTCAAGATCGGATAAATCTGACAGGTTGTTCATGATATCTTCTTACTCCCGTTTCCCTAAATTTGTTTTCTTATTCATGGTGAATCCTACAAATAAATTATTACATGTAAATATCACATCTACATCCCCTAAGAAGCTTACTTTCATTCAAATTTTTTGTATTTTGTATTGACTTGTATGTGAGTTCAAACTTTCATATATATAATAAGAAATAAATTATAAACTCAATCGGGCCAAGGGAATAATTTTCCCACTTAGTATTTCGCAGATTTTTACGCTGTTATCAATGTTATACGCATAAAATCAACAAAAAAACATAGCTAAAGTTGTCATTTCATATAAGATGGAAACATAATCTACTTACAAGATTTTTCGTTGAACAATAAAAGATTTTTTCTCGGAAGTAACCAAAAATCGACCGTTATTTTAGCACTTTTTCACGTCACTGAACTTTGACATAGCCATTTCAATATAAGGTAGTCATTTTTTGAAAAGTGTTTTAAGTTATGAAATTTAAAATCTTCTTATATTTCGGTTGCGTTCATTCTATGGGCTATCTTTCATGTAAAATAAACATGTTTTTCAAAATAGTCTTGGTGGGAAACTATATCCCTTTGCCTTATTAAGGGTTAACTTTACGATGGCGCTTGACAGAAAACATGTACAAGGAATTTTGGAAGAAATGGTCCAAAGACTACCTACAAACGTTACAACTACGAGGAAAATGGCAAACCCCAACACACAACATTGAAGTGGACGACGTCGTCCTTATAAAAGAAGAACAAGTGGCTCCCACCCGATGGTTATTAGGGCGAGTTATAGACACACACCCTGGACCAGACAACTTAGTCCGAGTCGTCACACTCAAAACTAAATCCAACATAATGAAGAGACCCGTAACAAAATTGTCCCGGTTACCCATTGAAACAGGGAAGAATACCGAAAACAGACCAACAAAACTCTCGAACAATAAACAACCAGAGGCGAATTCATCAACATCACAACAACAACGTCGGGGGAACCCTAGACAGGAACGGAAGGGTGTTTCCAGCTGTAACGTCCTCAAGTACCTAAGCACGTTACTAGTACTCATGGGGACGTGTGTGACACCGTCCATGCAACAACTCGTCAATGTAACAACCCTAGACCCTACCCGTCTTGTATACTTTGACAAAGCCGCAGACTTACAGATAATACAAGACGAATGGAGACTAGTGGTGTACTACAACATGTCGACGTACTGGAAAAGCATTTCTGCCGTTGAACAATACGTCCAGCAACTACATGGACTTTGCCAGCGAAATATAGCGTACTTGACTATATCCACACAACTAGAGCACGAACTAAACGAGCTCAACCACTACAACGAAGTACTACAATCTGACCATGGAAGACGCAGTAAGCGAGGCTTCATAAACGGAATTGGAAACATTGCCAACTCTCTCTTTGGTGTACTTGATGACAAATTTGCCGAAAAATACCACAACGACATCAAACTACTACACAGTAATGAAGACCACTTGTTCAATCTCTACAAACAACATACTTCAATAATCGAAGGGGAATACAACCTCCTGAAGAGGAACGAGAAAGTAATGAACCGACAATTCATCGTCATCAACAAAAGTCTCAGAGACTCGCTGCAACAGCTGAAATCTGAACAAGACCAAGCTACTTTCCTTACTGCAACTGCACTTGCCGCAAACATGATGGTAGCAAACTTGCGGAGAATACAAGACATGCTGATTAACCTAGTTACAGATCTTCGCCACGGCAAAGTCGACACTCACTTGCTGAAACCCGATGCATTCGAAAAACAGTTGAACATCATATCGGGACAAGTACCAAAAGGATTATCTCTACCCTGCTCAAACAAATTCAAGTGCATCCGAGAAATGTATAAACTAGCAAGTGTGCAAGGAAAACTAACCGAAGATTTTATTATTTTCGAAGTGAAAATCCCTTTAGTAGCAGACGAACAATATGAACTAACCGAAGTCATCCCAATCCGCAACATAAAGGGAGCCTCCATGATTAATATATTACCAACAACTCAATACATAGCCGTCAACTTGAAAATGGACATGATGATACCACTGGATCAACAACATCTTTCATCATGCACACAAGTAAACACAAATCAGCTGCTGCTATGGAACCTTGACCTACCGATATATGGTATCAAAACAGCCACAAAAATGTGCGAAGCTGACATAATAAACAATCGAGGAGTATCAAACTGCCGCACTGAGGTATCAAGTTGCAGCAATGAATGGAAAAAACTGCACAGCAAGGGGGCTTGGTTGTTTACGTGTTGCGAGGAATGCACTATGCGCATTTTCTGTCCAGCTGGTATTACGTCACAGAAACTACAAAATACAGGCATAATCACCTTAGCAACAGGTTGCATGATGCGCGGCGATAAGCATCTAATTCATTCGCACTACAATATGCAAAGCACAATGGATTTAGGAAATGAGCAAGAGATCTACTTACCAGAGATAAACCTAAACGAACTAGTAAGAAGCAACAGTCAAATTACAAACATAACAGACATGGAAATTGAAACACATGAAGAACAAATAAAGAGTCTTAAGAGAAAAATTGAGCTGGTTAAAGAACAACAGGACGTCCAACTAGCTAACACCGTGGAGGCGGAGCAACATCACTACGTCCTATACGGCTGTATGATAACCTCTGCCACAATATTCAGCATATGGGTATATTTTCAAATAAAAGCACGCTGCCTCCATCTACCTCAAGGAAGCAGAACAGCAACGCAGGCGCACACGGAAGACATAGAGATGGTACCAAGTCATACTCAACGGGACCTTCCTGGGAGAGGACAAACACAGGCAGATACACTAGAAGAGGTATCCGGACATCTTCCTAACAGCAACCAGGTGGATCGCGAAACGTCGCCAATACCAGTTAGAAGCGAGCGTAGAACCTGCTAATAACTTACATACTTTACTTACTTTTTGATAATGTATTTTTACTGGTTATTTGTACTTTTATAGTTGGCAGGATGTACGAGCATCGCCACATGATATTAATTGTTTTAGTTTTTACCTGAACAAGCAGTGGCTAACTCACCGATTTACGTATATTCGCTGACTAGGCTATTACGCCCGCCACAATTCACCTACTTTAGCTATTATATATTTTAATGTTTACATAATAAACGGTCAATCATTTACGGACACAAAACAGTGATTTTATTTTTCTGTACACATCCCGTGTGATTCGTCCACCTACATACTACATCTCAGTGTGCGGAGCTGCTGCCCGTACATTATGAGAGACTAGAACTTGTAGTGTGGGCGTTGGCACTCTAATCTATATACTAGTAATATGCAGTCAAGCTTGATATTTAAACTAACATAATTGAAAAAGATTTTTGGACTTATAGCTAATGTGAGCGCTCATTGTATCTTTTTCGTGTAAAGTTCGAAATACATTTTCGAATCAGGATTTGCTGTTTTTTTTAAACGTTGCACCGCACTAGTAATTTCTCCTGAATCGTGGAAGCGTTTACAAACATTTAAACTCTCATACACAAACAGGCAGACCCGAAACAACTATCTGTAGGCCATACAAATATTTGTTCCGTGCGGGGATCGAACCCGCGACACGAAGCGCAGTCGATTGCTCAGCCACTGTGCCAACCGTATTGTCAATATTCCATGTTTTTACAGCGATAACGAAAAACAAAGGTACCTACAAAAGCAGTGATGGCTTAGTCGTGTGACCATTCGAACCGGCAATTCATAGGTCTTGAGTTCGAATCCAGGACACGTACCCCTGATTTTTGGGACTCATTTGCTTAATTATCAAATGCTTTGGTAAAGAAAATCATCGTGAGGAATCATTTCGACAACATATTAGGCCAAATGAGAGGCCCATGGGCGGTATAAAACCCTGACACCAGGTTACAAGCTAGTATACATTTCTTGTTGCGGGTTGTTCGAAAGAGATACCGCTGCCCCTGAAAACGTAAAGGGCAAAAGAAGGTACATATATGGGTTTTAGTCAGTACATGTCTGACACTTCCCCCGCTCTGGGGGAAGTTATTCGATGATTTTAAATCCGCAAACAAAAAAGCTTTAATTTTCTAGTATAGCATGGCCTCGCTTTATTTAGATTTTCATTACTAAGAGAGATCCGCATAAACTGGTATTTTAAAACTTAATTGGTTGCCGTAAATACTAACGACACGATAAAAGTTATTGGAAAAGTCTCAAATATATTGAAATAACATAAGCTATTACATCTAAAAGCTTTAAAAGCAATTGTTTCTTGTTCACGCACACGACAAATACCTTCCCAGTTTAAGATATTAGGTCACAATTGCTACAGTTTTTGTAAATCGTGTTGTCATAGATGTCATTACTAATTCCCACCTACAACGGCTTAGAAACAATGTTAAAACGTCCTAAATATTGTACAGTGCATTCTAAATACGTACTTAAATGTCATTGTTCTTTGCATCCAAGGTCTAAATAAAACTAGAAAGGAAGATGTAGTCTGAGGAGCTCGTGGCTTAATAAAAACTGCGGTTCGGTTCGATTTTTATTTTAAGCCACGCTTGCCTAGGTTGGTCTGTGGATGGGTGACCATCCGATACACACCGAATTTTCTCCGTGCCTCGGAAAGCACGTTAAACCGTTGGTCCCGGCTGTCATTTGTAGATATTTAACAGTCTTTACATGTAGTCAGTTGCTCGAGACTTTGACAACTAGTCTTGCCAAGGGGTATCGTATTACCCAGTTCTAGGTGGGTTGTGGAGTTCAGATAGTTTCGTTGCTCCTTGTAAGAAACTGGTATTCAGTGCGTGCGGTTAGACTGGAAACAGACCCGAACATGTTCGGCAAAGACTAAGCAGATTTTGGCTAATGTTTTTGTTGATATTATTCTTTTATCTGCATTATTCAACCTTATTTTTTCGTTATAAATAGAATACCGTGATTGTTTGTGGCCCATTTTTATACAGCTTTATCGACAGATAAATTCATGGGTTGTTCTACAGTAACCTCGGTCCTTGTATAAACCAAAAAAACTTGAGAGGTGTCAAGGGACTCCCGGATGGAACGAATTTATTATTTATTATGTACAAAAAACCTCTATACACTCAACAAAAATAATCGTCGCGACACCACACTGTTCAATGCGAAATAGAGAGACTAAACGCAAATAACTGGCTTGCTTTGACAGACAGAGAAACACGCGCTCGCCACACGGCTAACAACTATAGCAACAAGTGTCGTTACAACTTTTGGTCTTAATATCTCTGTCTGTCAGGGGGACAACGCGCGATAAGGAACTTCGTTCCAATACGTACTTAATGGAAAGATTCCCGTGTCATATTGACATACCACGAGAGTCAGCATTCAGAATGTCTTCGCGCCACTGACATACAAATTGTACCGTTTCGAACTTGTTCCAAAATTCGTTAAAGACAAAATTCCATTGCTTCGATCGAGCGAAAAGCTTCCTAACTGTCTAGTTTGCTATGAAGTTACTGACTAAAAAGATACTGGTCTTCAAGTTACTGGACTGGAGAACATTCTTCTATTATATTTATATAGGTAGGTATATTTTTTAATGTAAATTGCTTAGTGAGATTAAACAGTCTGAATCACTTAATCATAATAGGGGTTGGTAATATTTAAATTAAACTTGCCCTTAAAGCCATAGTTGAAAACTTGCACACGTTAACATTTTGAAGGTTTCGTTTTAAATAACAATGTACCCGGAAGCATGCGAAGGCAAAAATATTTAGTTGATTGAAGTATTTTTGTATAAACTTGAAAACTGCTGTCGGAAGATAAAATTATTATGTAACGTGCAGAAATGACACGATTATCATCATTTTTATAAATACTAGACTAAACAATAATACTTTTCTTGGATTTTTTATTGATTCATTCAATTATTAAATATATCCATTTCCTAAAGGTCAGTCTACACGAGATTTATTTTGACCTTGGTGACTAACTGACATGTTATGCAAAGAAAGTCCAATGTAAATACGCCTTATTGCAACATTTCTAACAAAACAACACGTACCTCATTCAAAGTAATTCCTAAAAACACAAAACACTTCACAAACCACACAATATTACATATTTTTATTTATAAACAATAAATAACACTAACGAAACTAAATACACTATACACCAACTCAACTACTCTGCTAACTTTGATACGTACTGTCAAAAACTTGCACCACCGGTCTACGGTACCGGATTAGCATTCTAATTTTCCCTTTCTTACATACAAACTAAAGTTCTACGTGAGAAAGGGACAGCAACAGCTCGTCAGCACCGTCTGCTGCCTCCGCAGATAGAGCCTTTTTGCACAGGTAAAAGTAACGGGGTTTTTCTTAAGATGCGTGATGTGAGATAGAAGATATGAGGTCAATGTTGTTAGAGAGAGAGGAAAGGTGTACTAGGTCACGTTCTAAAGGGGGTCCGTTGGATTCAGAGAAATGTTTTGGTACTAAAGGGAACTTAGTACCCGGTGTTATTGTCTTTGAATAAAGACCATTTTACCTTTTGTGGGTCATTTCGGAACGTGGAGGTGCGTCGCTTTTTTGGACAGTATTGTCATAGAACTGGTCAATAGTCGTTTGCTAATAGAAATTCAACGCATGACTAGTTGCCGGTTGCATAGCTTTAGAACTTGTCTAGATAAATTACCATACTGTTTGAAATCAGACAGTTTTAAATTGCAAGGACAGTGCATTAATAAAATATTAGTTACACGCTCACCGAGAATTTTTGATCATCTCTACGATGGCAATGTTCTCACGATTTTTAAACTTATTGTGCTTTTTACAATCATGACCGAAATCTAAAGAGATCTTAACCAACGAGGTATCTAATAAAATGTGTAACTCGCGACCATTAAACAACATTCAAATTACAACATGGTGTCAAGGTCTATTTACATAGTACCTTCCCATGTATCTCTTGAATAACCTGTTTCTCATGAGGTATAGAAAATGACTCTTCTGACATGGTTGTGAATTTCTACGATCGCATTGCTGGGATATAAGCCTCAGGTATATGAGAAACAGTTTGGAGAAATTCCTAGTGTGGGGCAACGTTTTTTTAAACAACAACAGTGGGCTGTAATCCACAACATGGGTTAGCAGATGTCAAATGTCTTCTAATTGTTGGCCCTCAAACAAGTTGGTTTCGCTTCATCATTTTGAAACAGGTGTTACTGAGCTAAGCTACAAAGTAAGTTTCTGAGTTTGAAGCCACGATCTACAGCACGAATGGTGGAGTCAATGTCACTGGGTCTTGGTAACTACACTAGTGCTATAAATAAATAAATATCTTAAATATCTTGGGACAACTCACACACGGCTATCTGATCCCAAGCTAAGCAGGGCTTGTGTTATGGTAACCAGACAACTGATATACATACTTATATAATTTATAAATACATGCATATTATAGATAAATCACACCCAGACACAGAACAAACAATCATGCTCATCACACAAAGTTTGTCCTGGGTGGGAATCGAACCCACGACCTCCGGCTCAGCAATCAGGGCCACTAACCACTAGACCAACAGGCTCGTCATAATGCGATAGTACATCTAAAAAATTTATTGATTGCTTACCTCATTGGTTGAGTGGTCAGCAAGTGTGACTGGGTTCTTTTCCCGGTAAAGTGTTATTGGAGAATAAACATTCAGATCTATGAAGTCTGGATTTGTGCCCGGTTGATGTAAATAAGATAGTCCTTTATGACATGGGGCAAAAATGGCGAAATATGTCTGTACTATAAGGTAGAGCTAGAGATGGAGACTACAGGCACCACGTTATGTGATCTCACAATTCAATAGTCAAAATGAAAACAAAAAAAAAACAGTTACGACTTACGATTAACGGCCAGATATCTGACACTACAGATTCCCTCAGAACCAACCAAGAAGAAATGAAATTCTGAATTGATATCGATGAAAACTCAAGATCCTAAATGGTTCTTCTAGTTCGGCTGTCCAACTTATACTATAGACAGAGAAGCAATTGTAACTACCAAGTCCAACTCATGAACAGAGTAATAACTCCACTTAAAACATGCATGTCTTAATACTAACATGACCAGCGTTACGGATGACAATGTTGCGAAGTAGTGCTTTGACACCTAAATGTCCTATTGTCATCGTTGTATATGTTTTGGGACTTAGTTTAAATCTTAATTTAGTCTCTTTAGGGTTCCGTACATGATAAGGAACAAAAGGAACCCTTATAGTATCACTTAGTTGTCCTAATGTCTGTCTGTCAAGACCCTTTATCTCGGGAACGCGTGGAGGTATCAAGTTGAAAGTTATAGTCCCTTTGTGCTGTGATAAAATCAATCCCCTAAGTCTAAGCAAAAGATAATATGGTCGTTTAAGTCGCAAGATTGTACTGAACCCTCAGTGCGCAACTCCGACTCGCACTTGCTTGGTATTTTTTTGTAGTTTGTAAATATTCAGATATGAATTGATATTATACATGATTTTGAGCAGAATTTTAGCACTGTAGCATTTTGATTTAGGCATCCACTCAAGTACCGCATAATGTTAGTAAAAATGGGTATTCGATACAGTTTGTTTATTTAAGTAAACAAACCTGCACTATGTGACACATCTAATAAAGCGTGGTTGTGGACATCCATCGTGGGTTGATGACCTAAGATACAATCGTGATTGAAAAGTCTGAGTTTTTCGTAGTAAATGGAACTGGATTTCAGAAATGCAATGTAGATTTAGGGAAACCTTAAGTGCATTTCTAAAATCCAGTTGTTTCTACTGTCATATATGTCAAACATATTAATGTATTGATATAGTATGTTTAGTATGTACATTTTTTTTATTGTAATTAGTATGAAATATTTTTAATGTAGTATGACCCACCTACAACGTGCTAACAGCGGGGAAATAGGAGGCCGCGTTAGTGTTCCACGCGCGTCCCAAAGAGATGTCAGTAAAGCAGAGGAGCTTGTCGAGCCACTGCCTGCCGGGGTTGCGGGTTGTTCTAAAGAGATACCACGGCCCCGCGAAACACACAAAAGGCAAAAGAAGGAACATGGGTGGGTTTTAGTCAGTCAAAGTCTGCCACTTTTTAGATTTCCCATCCGAAATAAAATAGCGGGGAAATAGGTCTCTTCCCTAAGGAGACAGAGTTAGAACGTAATCTATTACACGCCTAAACGGTAGTAAAAAGATACTATTAATAAAAAGCACCAAACGCAAGCTCTTTAGTTTTTCCTCAACAATATCATCTCTTTTAAAACCTGCCAGTTGCCTGCAACCCTGGCCTTGAACACATCCGCCTCAATATTGCACGGTGTGACTGATCAATTAAGTTGTTAACGAAATCTGTGCCAAGTAGACAATGATACGGCAGTAGACAGCCGTATAAATTCTTATTGGTCACTGACCTACACTGTACCGGTGCAGGTAAGTTGGCAACTCTACAATTTCCTTACTGATGATTTGAAATTAAGATTGGAATACGTAAGGTCAGGCAAGTATCCAAACCCTGTGTTATGATAAATGTAAGCATCAAGACTCTAAATAATATACTGCCCCTTATTATAAAGAGCAAATAGAAGTGAATTCAGCATAAAATATCGCTTCTAGTTATTAACGATCATGGGTTGAGTAAAATATTAACAGTCCCTCGGGTTAATCTTAAGTTAAAGCTGCGCATTCCTGGATTTCTTCGTGGATGGGTGAACACCCATTACATACCGAGTTATCCAGCCATCATTTGTACATCTGTGACAGTCATTACAGGTAACCCCAGAATCGAAATTCTAATAACCAGTCTTGCCAAGGCTTTCATAGCATCCTGTACTAACTGGGTTGTAAAAGTCAGTCGCTCCATGTAATATACTGGTGTCCTGCTGCATATGGTTAAGCCCGAAGATGACCCTAACGTAAACAGGCTAGACAGATGATAAAATATTTTTAGCTGATCAGGTACTGATCGATGTTCATAATCCTCATTGAAAAAATTCCCTTTTCCTTTCTAAGCCAATCTATAAACACTGTCTGTGTTTACAGATTGGCTTTCACAGTACAGCATACAATTAAATAAATGAGTTAAATTTGATTTGTCAAAGCGATATTCGTTTATTCATCTCAATACATATTATGTACATTTTTAAATATTTCTTAATTAATCAAAAACATTTAAAAGTACAAAAAAGTAGTCCATCAAATTATATATTATTGGAATAAAAGATAGGCCCGATAGCCAAGCTACCGGCAGTCAGGGCTTCAGAGAGAGGAACCTCCTAACAAAATTAGCCGTGTCCAGAAGTACCGTACTTTCTGTATGAAACCCTTGATCCAGCTGCCTAACGAGGGCCTCCTCAGGTTTTGGTCGAGGCTCTTGGCAATTAAGACATTAGCTGTAACGACTGTCAGCACAATGATCGTTGAGTCCATATCCCACATGTCGAAAACCTCGCGAACCAAGTCAAAATACTTGATTTGTTTATCATAAAGTTATTATTGTTAGTGTTAACAATTTTATTATTTACTAGCTAGTCGGCTAAGCCTGCGTGATATCGAAATATCCTATGTGCCATTCCAGACTATAATCTACCTCTGTTCCGAATTTCATTAAGATCCGTTCAGCCGTTTCGAAGATGATGATACAGACTTACAATGGTACAGGATTAGAGATAAATATTCCTATAACAGTCACACAGTATCATGTCAATATCAGTATAGTAATAAAAATTCTAGCATTCTAGATTGACATACATACAATACAGCACACTGTACTCTGTGGAGAACTTTGTGACATAAACACCATCAATATAATCAAAGAGCCTTTATGACTGACCATACTCCTCTATCTTAATTCCATATCCTTACTATATAATATTATAAAAGCGAAAGTGAGTTTGTTTGTTACGTTTTCACGCCTAAATTGTTAAACCGATTTTTATGAATTTTGGTACAAATTTGGTTAGTTGGGACTCTGGAGACGGAAACAGGCTATTTAAAAAAAAAAGATTGAGATATGAGGGAGAAAAGGAAAAACTTAGCATTGCTATTACAATAAAAAAGGCGCAAGGGCAAAAACTACAGGTAGCAGGTACCTGTAAATCAGGAAAGGGGAACTGTGTTACCCCGAAATTAACGCGAGCGAAGCCGCGGACAAAAGCTAGTTCTGTATATTTTACATTGTTTTACGAAATTGTGAAAGATGGTAGTGTGTACTCATTTTCACTTTCTGCGTTCTTGATGAGTCAATATTTACCATGATGTGATGATACGGTCTGGCGATTTACTCACCAGCATTTGACATAAATATAATTTTGAGTGAAAGCATGTAAACGGATTTCCATTTTTCAATCAAGTCGTTGATTTGTGTAATACAAGTTTTAGGGGTGATTCAATAGTAAAGGGCCTGCCAGGGCCACCGTGTTCGAAAGAGATACCGCGGTCCCGGAATATAAAGGGCAAAAGAAAGATCTTGGTTGGGTTATAGTCAGTACAAGTCTGACACTCCGCCCAGAGCGGGGGAATTTATTTTGCGATTTCCCATGCACAAAAAAGAATGTTTCAATTTGATTTATGTGTGTCTTTCTATCAAATTGATTCATTATTCTGTGTCAACACGCAACATGTATGAATCATTTCTTGATGCTCATTTCTATCGAAGAATCTTTATAAAGTTCCATCCAGTCATTATGGTTTATTATGCCCCCTATAATTTAGGCTTTTTAAGTACCTAACTAGATAAAACTACGTAAGTTCTATGTGTCTCCTACTTTAAAAAAAGGATTTGTGTTATGTTATACTCAGTTGATTGTCGGTGCTGCCATCTATACAGCAAGATGGAAACTACAATCGACATAATGCTGTCGTGATCATACACACTTGTCTTGAAAGTGTTCACAGAACTATGAAGTTAGTTCTCATTTACACCCACTATGCACGTTGCACCGTGGCGCTAGTTATAATTGTGGAAGTTGGATTTTGTCGTCATTTGTTTTACATTATTTTCTCACTGAGCACAATGTTCGTTTACTTTGTTTATAATACACTAGCGGCCCGCCCCGGCTTCGCACGGGTACATATACACACACACATACACCCTTCTTTTTTGCGTCGGGTTTCAAAAAAAAAGTAAAATCATAAAGGAATTTGTTTTTAATGAAATGTTTTTTTTTTGTATATTTTTATTTTTAAATTTTATACAAATAAGATATCAAAAAATATATCATATTATCTACAAAACAAAAGCCATTAGTTTTAGTAAGTCAGAGCTTCCCTGTAAACGATATTTGAAGTAGTTTTATTTTGTGGCAGCAAAATAAATTGATTTTCAGGAGCTCCGACACGTGATAGGCCAACATACAGTTGGCCATGAGTAAAACATTCTTTTCGTAGGTCGATCCCTAATAATTCGAAGGTTTGGCCTTGGGACTTGTTAATAGTTAACGCGAAAGATGATTTGACCGGAAACTGAAGTCGTTTAAAAGGGATTGGCAGATCAGTTGGGATCATCGGTATCCTCGGTATATGAGCTAGTTGACCAGCTGCTGGGCCAGTGATAATGGTCGCTACAATTAAATTGTCCTTCAATTCCTTAATAAGCAGTCTCGTCCCATTGCACATGCTCGGAGGGCTTAAATTTCTTAAAAGCATTATTGGAATTCCAATTTTTAACGTCAATTCATGTGGTGGCAGTCCAGAAGGGTTTAGTGAATTTAAAAATTCCTGTGGAAAATGGACTGCGTCTTCGATATTAGTCACGGTATCGATCGATTTGTAATTTTTTATTTGGCCGGAGACTTTTTGAATAATGAGATTGTTTATTTCGTTGACATTATCATTCCTGGGTGACACTATTGCCCTAGAATACAACCAATGAAAGTCCTTTTCGTGCAAATTCTCGATGTCAGGGTATACAGCATCTATTAAATTTTCTAAATTATGGACTATTTGGCCTACAGACTCATCCAGCAGGATGTCACAACTGCTTAAATTTGGAGTGGGAAAAATTCCTTCTCCAAATTTTAGCAGTTGTTGTGGGAAATTACTATCTGTGATTCCATGAAGATGAGCTCTCATATTCGTCCGTAATTTTAAATTTTCTATCGAAGTCCATAAGGGAGACGATATCAAGCATGATTTGATGATATCTGCTCGCGTACCTCTGTTAATGACAGGAAGAGTCTGTCGGAAATCTCCAGCAAATACAAAAGTAATCCCGCCCATGAGGGCAGAGGAGTTTCTAAGATCTTTTAATGTTCTGTCCACGGCCTCTATATGCGCTCTGTGACTCATAGTGCATTCATCCCACATAATCAATGAGGCGTCTTGTAATAATTTACCAAGAGGGCCGTTTTTACGGATTGAACATAACGATTGTTGCTCAAGATTTACGGATAGTGGAAGTTTAAAAGTAGAATGAGCCGTTTTTCCATCCTTTAAGAGAGTTGCGGCAATTCCTGACGAAGCAACTGCAATCGCAATCTTCCCTGATTCTCTTATCTTAGCTAGTATCAAATTTGCAAGAAAAGTCTTGCCAGTGCCACCTGGCGCATCCAAAAAAAATATTTTTCCTTTGTCATTATTCACGCTATCGACTATAGTGTCAAAAGCATATTTTTGATCTGGGACTAATTTTGGCAGGTTTTCATTGACAAAAGCGCTCAAATTATTTGTATTATAGTGATGTGCCATTGTATCTGTAGCATTGTTTTTTGTACGAACTGAAACAGGCAATCCAAAATTACTTAAGCTTTTATCATTTAATTGCTAAAGTTTATTTTCTATTTGAATCAAACCTTCATTATAAACGTCTTCACTGTATGGCAAGGCGAAGTCTTGATTTTGCTGTCTGATTCTATATATAATATCTTGACATAAATCATCTTTGAAACGGTCCCATAATTTCAATGGTTCCGATGGCTGACAAAATAAAAGGATGACCACAAATAAGTCTCTCAGTTGTACTCCCCCGTACCCTAGTGACGCTTACATGGAGCCTACATCGCATGCTGGCTAGCTGAGCGCGGTGAGCGGCAACCACGCGACTTTTTTCTAATACTTGCATTTTAAAACTCGTGATATCTTCCGAATGAAATGTCCGAATTGAATAATTCAAAAAGTTATAAAAAGGTATTGAAGCCGTCCTGAATATAAAGTAATTTATTTTGATAAGGATTAATACCAAGGTACAAATAAAGAGCCTTTTCAAGCGGCGGCATATAAATTAAATTTTTAGAACAAAAAACCGCTTACTGTGACATAACTATAATATTTAGACATATGCTGTCGCGACACTTTTTGTAGATAATGATGAGTTCTGAAAAGTCGTAGTAAATGATTTTGTTCTATCATCAATAGTTTTCGCAGCGCACGCGACGTAAGGAATTTTTCAGGTCATTTTTTTACACCTTGTGTTACATTATTGGAGTTTTAGTAAGGATCCCTAATTTTTTTAAAATATAATATAGCCTATGTTACTCGGGGATAATGTAGCTTTCCAAAGGTGAAAGAATTTTTGAAATCGGTGCAGTAGTTTCGGAGCCTATTCATTACAAACAAACAAACAAATCTTTCCTCTTTATAATATTAGTTTAGATATGTGTAAAGTTTATAGTTAACTAGCTTTCGCCCGCGGCTTCGCTCGCGTTAAATTCGGTATAACACACCAAGTAGACCTGCAGTTTTTGCTCTTGCGCCTGATGGATTAGTAATAGCAACGCTAAGTTTTCCCTTTTCTTCCCTCGTTCTCCTATGTCCGTCTCCTGGTTCCCAACTATCTCTGTACCAAAATTCATCCAAATCGGTTTAGCCATTAAAGCGTGAAGAGGTAACAAACAAACAAACAAACAAACTCACTTTCGCTTTTATAATATTAGTAAGGATGCGGTAAATGCGGTAAATTTCTAACTCTATAATTATCACTAAAACGGGATATCAACCATGTTTTTTATTTGTTTCGAGTTCCCAATAGGTAGGATTTTGGAACTGCTGCAAGCAACATGATCACGGGTAAATAAATTTTATTTAAAATACATAAAAAGCGGAACCCTTATTGGATCAGCTTGTTGTCTGTCTGTGAAGACCCTTTATCTTAGGAACACGTAGACAACAGGAGGTATTGAGTTGAAATTAAAACCATATACTAAACTTTTTGGTTCCTTTGTGCTGCAAAAAATAAACCGTCTAAATTTACTCAGTCAAAAGATATGGCTGTTTATGTCGCAAGTTTGTACGGAACCCTTGGTGCGGGAGTCTGACTCGCTCTTGGTTGGTTTTTTTTTAGTGTTGATCATAGATACCTTACGATGATATAATTATGTACGTATTGACGGCACGGTTGGCGCAGTGGCTGAGCGATCGACTGCTGCGCTGCGTGTCGCGGGTTCGATTCCCGCTCGGAACAAATATTTGTATGACCTGCAGATAATTGTTTCGGGTCTGGCCGTTTGTGTATGTGAATTTAAATGTATGTAAACGCACCCACGATACAGGAGAAATTCCTAGTGTGGGGCAACGTTTTTTTTTTTTTTTATGTCTGACGATGACGAAACTGCAAAAACTTGTTTATTTATCAAAAAAATACAAAGGTACACAACCAATACTTGTTTTGATGACGTGAATACAAATAAAACTACCACAGTCCATAATTTTATTTTATTTACAAACGTTCCCACATAGTTGAAATCAGCACAAGACACATTAATGGGTAGCAAGTAAAGTCGGTGGGACACAGAAAATAAATATTTATAAGCATAATTTACAATGACTACCTAAATTAACGAGTATCTCTACTTATCCACATTGAAGGTTTTATTTTACAATCACAATAAATACATCATCAATCTTTACCGCTATCATCAACATTATCATCATTTTCATCATCATCATCATCTCTGCTAGAAGTCTGAGTACGATTTCTTTTAATTTCTACATACATTGGATCATAAGTGTGAAAACCTGAAACAGACTGCTCTATGCGTTTTTTTCTACTATTCTCCGGAGTCGCGTCTAACCATACGTTAACATTTTTCGAATTTTGATTAATGCTTCTATAATGACCATTGATTTGAGGTACATACGTCCACACTGTTGTGGTTTCATCAACTTTCTCCGTACTCTTAGTAACCTCAGAGGCTTTTGTAGTTGTTCTTACAAATTCGTTTTTAAGTTTAACAATAAGCGTACTAGGCCCCTCGCGTATTTCCGCGTGATCGCCAGAATTTCTCCTACTAATTTCTATATTTTGGTAATTACTTGATCTTCTTTCAAACTCTAAGTATTGCTTTGGTACTTTCGCGTCTGCGGCATTGAATTGGTATACTTCAGTTGGAGCAGGCCATGGATGCTCAGTTGTCATTTCAAAGAATGATTGCACGGTTGTTACTGTAGGCAGAGATGGTGTTTCTGAACTAGTTTCTACAGGTATGTACCCTGAACTACCTACGTGGTGATCTTCTATCTGTGATGTTGATAATTCTATGGGAGCTTTCGTAGTGTACGGATTTGTTTGGGTCGGCGGTATTTTAGGATGTAATCTTTTCGTTTCGTTATTCTTAATATTAGTTTTTTCGTCCGGACTGTACACTTTAACGTGAACTATCATTTGAGTACCTGTCTCAGTTGATATATTTTCTTTGTTCTGGACCTCTTTTACTTTTGCAGTTTTGGTTTGTTTATTTATTATATTGCTTAAATATCTAGGTCTTTTATACGGAGTATATATACGCCGAAACGCAACGTTGGATTTTCTTTTAAATTGTATTAAAGGCCGTGACGTTGTAAGATAAATATTATCTAAAGAAGTTGGAGTGGTAGTTGATTCTTTTTTGAGAGGAAATAAATTAAGCATTACGCTAAACGATTTTGTAGTACTAACAGGTGGTGTTTCAGTTTGTCTTACTTCAGTGGAACTTGAAGGTTCTAGTAATTTATGACTACCATTAATAGTTTCCTCACATCTGTTACCTAGACAATTCCTTTTCTGGTATGGAATCTGACGGAACATTGGATACTTCTTGGAAGTATCTAAAAGACTGGGAGTGGGGACTGGTGCAAATCGCAAAAAATCATCAGCTAACAGATTCACGTCTCCTGGATTTTCTGGTTTGAAATTAAAGAGTGGATCTGCTAGATGATTAGATTTAAATGTCTTAATGTTTTCTGAACTTTCTTGCTGTAAATCTGACTTGGAATCAATTTCAGATCCCTTGTTTTCTAACATAGGTTCTATATATAGACCTGTAAAGGCTATTTGTGTGCTCGGAGGTTTAGCATGCATATCTCCAGATTTAGCATTGATGGTTGTTTCTAAATATTTGATGATTTGTCGTATATTTTTTAACCTTTCTTCGTTTCGATATCTTTCGATCCAACTTCTTGATCCGTATGTTTTACTGAAGGGCAAAGGAGTGGGGCTTCTGTATTCGAAAAAGAAGGGTCGTGGACTGGTTCGTCTGACTGCGTTTGGTTTAAGAGTTGGTTTCAATGTTGTCGGTTTTATTATAGTCATGTTATATCTTTTTCTTCTGGCGAATGGTCCAAAAGTTTCTAGTGTTGGGTCAAAGTAGCTACTTTCCTGCAAAGCGTTTATGAGCAGGGGCATACGTTCGTAGTAGTCTTGGTCGAGTCCGAAGTAGCTTCGGTCGAGTCTGTCGGCAAATGGTTGATCGCCATTGGTTCGGTTCATATCTTTCTTGTTTTGTACTAAACTCCATTCTACAGCAATCGCGTATTCGTAGATCAGTAGAATTACCTGAAAATATAAACAAAAACATTGTTACTTTTTATGTTTTAAAAACCGCCAGGAATTGATATTAATCACGAGAATTATGAAAACATTAAATACTAAGTATGCTTATTTTACTATGTATGAATTATTATTATTTGTTACATGAACTGGGCTAATGGGAACTCAAAATGCCTTGGCAAATTTGATTGAAAACTAAACATAATGTGATTGTTTTTATCTATTTTTTTTAGAAATATGTTTACACTTTGTTTTATGTGTTGATGACTACTAACTAACTGCGACTAATCACCATAATATACAAGATGATTATATAAGAATCAATTCGAATGAACATGGCATAAGAAATGTGAGTGCATTAAAAAAATTGAAATCCTTTTTGTGAACATTTACCTAGTTTAAAAAAGGAATACATTAAACATTATTCAAGAGTGGAGGAGACTTGACATCTATTATTGTGAGTTTTTATGATTAAGAATGAAAAGCCCTGAGAGATTTGGTTTCGATTTACAATTTAATAGTAAGTACAAGTTAATAGTAATAAACAGATAAACACGTTATTATACAAAAAAAAATAGGTATTAGTAACGTAAATGGAGAAAAACATATCAATAAAATACATTGCATTCTCACCTGTTGACAATGATGAAAATATAGCTATAGCCAAAATATTATGACTACACTCGTTAACAAAACATGAATTTCGTGGTCCAATACTAACTAGCATGTATTTTTAATACAGCTTTCACCGCTCGACAAATCACACGTCACATAATACATTATCAAAAATAATTATTATAACTGAGAGATAGCACAATTAAATTTAAATAACGTGAAACATACTGTCTATTACTTATTATAAATTTTGTTTGTGTGCTGTATTCTAATTAATGTTTGGCAAATCAAATATATTGTTGTTAAAATTATAATTATCATAGTCGCCATGCTCTTCTGGTTTCCATTCGTTGTTTCTTTGAATTTCCAAATATATTGGTCTCAAAGCAGGCAGCATCGATTTGGAAGATATATTATTTACAATTTTCTCTTCTTTTTTCATTAACTCCCATGGTTCCTGTTGCGTGGTTTCTGTGGTAGGGTAATTATATTTCGTAGAATTTTTATATTTATATGGAAACCTAGAATTCTCTGTTAGTGGCATATATTCTTCTAGGAATTCATCGTCGCCTATATTTTCAACTATGTTCTGTTGTTCATTGCGCATCAAAGAATTTGGTCGATATTTAGACGTCACTTTGTAGTGATTGTTCTTTAATTCAGGAGCAATATCAGCTATTTGGATACTTTTCCGTGAACTGGAAAATATTACACTTGTAGTAGGATCAGCTGGATTTTCGAGGGAATTTGTAACTATAATATTTGTTATAGGATCAACAGTACTTTCGATGGAATTTGTAACTAAAATATTTGTTGTAGGATCAACGGGGTTTTCGATTGAATTTGTAACCATAGTGGTTGCTTGTGTTACCGGATATTCGATTTTAGTGGGTGATGGCGTTGGAAGTCTAGGTTCTATGTTATATTTCCATACTCTGGCGGTTTTGTCTGGGGGAAGATACAACATATCGGCCAATTTTCGCATCGAAGTTAAGTCTACGTCATCTTGCGTGGTAACTGTATGATAATTCAAGGGTTTTACATCATCTGTCGTTCCTTTGATATTGATTTTCTTATCTCCTTTGCCTAGTCCTAGATCTTCTATAGAAAACGTCGTTTTCGTTTTTAAAGATTCTATGCTGTGAACATCAATATTTTCAAAACCGTTAGCTGTTTTAACTTGTTTATTATTAAAATAGTCATCATAATCTTCTTCTTTGTATAAAGGCATGTTTACTTTTGGATAAAACGACTCTGCATTGTACGGTTTCAACCACTTCTCAGTACTAGATTCCGTAATAAATTTGACTGGTACAATTGCCTCTGTTGTTCGACGTTTTACTTCTACGCTTTTAGTCGTTTGAGTATTTGGTGGCTCAGTAGGGTAAGTAGTAGGTTTAGTGAAAAGATCGTAATCCGTAGTAGTTTCTAGTATTTGATAGTCAGGTATATATAAGGGTTTTTTTGACGGAGTTGGTATTTTACTGTTTTCTGAAATATAATTTTTTATTTTATTCTGTGCTGGAGTCGTACTTTTTTTTGTAGCTACGGTTGTGGAGCTGGTAGTAGTTTGGGCAGTGGTACTATTGGTAGTTCTAGAAGCAGTACTTGTAGTTTTGGTATCGGCACTTGTAGTTTTGGTAGCAGCATTTATAGTTTTGATACCGGCACTTGTAGTTTTGGTACCGGTACCTGTAGTTTTGGTACCGGCACTTGTAGTTTTGGTAGAAGTACTTGTAGTTTTGGAAGCGGAGCTTGTGGTTTTGGAGGTACTGCTAGTGGAAGTGGTACTTTTGGTGCAACATTTTCTGCTTGTTAACGTAACTTTTGGCCTATTATTTGTAGTTTTTTGAGTACCATGGGTGACCGTTGAAAAAATTTCATTTATACGTTGTTTCGTTGGTGGTACTGCTTGAGCTGTCGTTAATTGCTTATTTTGTGTTTTATTTTTACATGGTATATTAAGATTAAGGTTGTTACCAATGATATGTGGAATCAAATCTTGTAGAGCTCCAATTAGTTTACTTAACAACATACCCAATTTTTTAGGACAATTACAAACTACTCCATCGTTATCGACAGGTTTATCAACCTTCATAATAGAAGGAACATTACGCAGTCGCTGAATATTTCTATACTTGTCTATTTTAGTCATGGGCACAGTCATAGCTGCCAATGGACTTTCAGTATACTCAAATTCCCTTTTCTGATAAATTCCGACTTTATCATTGATCATTTTGTCAAAATAATTTAGCATTCTCTGGTAGTCTCTTATCTTTCGTATTTTTGTGAGGTATTCCAAGCGTTGTGTAGGAGTTTTCCAAGGCATCAAATGTGATGTTTTATAATCTGTCGAGTAGTGCCTAGTGGTCGGTAATTTTAACCAATTCTTTGAATCACTGAATACATTTTTGGTAAAAGTAGCTTCAGTTGAGTCTGTTCCAGCATAAGGTGGCGAGCTTGAATAGTCTTCGAGGATCTTCTCCAAATAGCGGTTCTTGTTCAGGGCCTTTAACAATATTGGTAGTAGTTTAAGTGTTGTTCTATCAAAGTTTATTTTCTTGTTAAACTTTGAACTGATTGATGTAATATCACTATCGTTAATGAGCGCAATCCAGTTAGGGTTTAATGAACTCTTTTTATTAGTATTAGCTCCAGAGTTGATGCTGTATTCATAGACCAGTATGACGCTCTGAAAAAGAAAGAAAGAAAATGTAAGCAGATGACAATATGAGTTGGAATATATATGTATTTGTGCAAATGTATGTTTGTGTGATACAAGTAATATTATCACATAAAAATGGAAAACACAGAACAGGTTGCTATTTATAGCAGTACATATAGATTATACACTTACCCTTAAATTTTAGTAACAGAGTACATTAATTAATAAACAAAGCAAACAAATTATTTATTTGGTGTTTTTTATAACCAATTTAAATATATTTAATTATGTTTTATTTGGTTCATATTGTTTTTCGTTTACATGAAATTGCAACGTAGAACTGCATTTCAAAAACTAATAAGTTCGCTTACAGAAAATATCCACTTGATACCTACCTAGCATCACCTAACTACCTTTTTAACAAGCATGACAGGGTCGCTTCCAGTCTAACCGGATTAAGAGTACCAGTATTGTACATGGAACAACTGCCTCTCTGATTTCCACAACCCAATTAAATGGGCAATAAGATACCCTTAGGTAAGACTGGCATTATTCAAAACTTTACACTTAATTTGCTTTTCGAATGGGGGCTTAAATTGACCGCAAAATCAAAATCATTAGGCGTGACGAAAGATTTTAAAATACTGTTCCATAATGTGGGTACACTTTTACTATTTACAAAAAAGCCTTTATTTCGGTAATAAACTTAAGTTTAACAAAGTTTGAAGCCATTTTTCTCATAAATTTTCAATAGTGCCCGAAAACAGCTCGCATGTGCATGGCGTCGGCATGACGTCACAGTATAATAAAAATGACATTGTTTCTATAACAACGTCCCATAAATCACATAACCGTGACGTCATACGCTGTGATCGGTGTTTCAGTCAAAATGGCCGATTGCAGTATTTTAATGTTTTATTTTATTGAAAATCTTAATAATCTGTTATTTTTAAATAAAACTAAACCTGTGTTTACTTTTTTTTTAATATGACTTCTCCCTTGTCATCACTGAATCAGCGATTTTTTTATACTGTCGTCATGCCTAATGGTCACAAAGTGCCAATTCATAATCTTAACTGCATCTGTGACCATATTAGGAATTTTAACGTATTTCTTATTATTAACCTATTATGATTCTGATAAAACCGTCATTTTAGACCCCCTGAAATGTTGAATAGGTAATATTGAAGTTGGAATTGGGGACGCCAACCCGTAGGTTGACTGGTAGAAAATGCCTATGGCATTAAGTCCGCCTCTGTACTTTGTGCTTGAAGTGTTAAATATATCCTTCCTAATATTATAAAAGCGAAAGTGAGTTTGTTTGTTTGTTACGTCTTCACGCTTACATGGCTAAATCGAGTTTGACGAATTTTGGCACAGAGATAGTTGGGACACTGGAGACGGACATAGGCTACCTTTATTAAAAAAAAAGTGAGAAAGAGGACAAAAAGGGAAAACTTAGCTTTGCTATTACAATAAATCAGGCGCTAGGGTAAAAACTACAATTACCAGGTACCTGCAAATCAGGAAAGAGGAACTGTGTTACAGCAGCTAGTAAATAATAATGCTGTACCACAATACTAGGTAATATTGCACAAAATGGCACAAAAACACTACGTAAGTAATTGAACTACTGCTGAGTTTAAATAATACAGGCAATCATGAGATTTACTGCCACTAAATGTAACAAAAGATTACTTCAAAGTCGTTACAAAAAGATTTATCTACTAAAAAGGCATCTTAATATTGTTTATTAGTTCATCAATCCGTAACTGTACGGCAATATTAGTGATTTCGACCATGCATAATATCATAATGTGGGACGCTACATATGATCTTAAGTGATTAATTGATGTTGCCTAAAACAAATTTACATTTGACGCTCTAAATGTAAAATTGTGTCATTAGGTAATACAATATACATATTGTATAATATACGTACGCTGATCAACACGTTACCGTTCGTTTGCTGTTAACATTTGTCCATTAGGAATTTCTCAATATTAGTAATGGCAATTGGCTCTGCCCCTATTTTTAACCGACGAAAAAAAGGAGGTTCTCAATTCGACCTGTATATTCATTTTATTTTTTTTATGTATGACCATGCATAACTTTTTATTGTCTTACGACCGTTTTTGGCCACGGCTGCCTATCTCGGTGCGAGAGATATTAAAGTGCAGTGTGTGCGTTGGTTTTTTTTTTTAGGAATGGCATTTCGTAGTTCAACCTAGGAGGTTGTCGTCTGCTTAACCGGGCGAATCCTGTGGATGCCTTAAAAATTAAGACCTCCAGCCAGGGTAAATAACTTACAAACTAAGCGACTACACGCTAAGGGCACCCCCTGTGGGGTACGAAACCTCGGCTTAAGGCGTCGCTGAGGGAGGATAGCAAGGGATAGGCTAGCTTTTGCCCGCGGCTTCACTCGCGTTAAATTCGGTATAACACAGTACTTGCTACCTGCAGTTTTAGCCCTTGCGCCTTATTGATTTGTAATAGCAACGCTAAGTTTTCCCTTTTCTTCCCTCTTTCTCCCTCACATCACACTTTTTTTTTAAATTAGCCTATGTCCGTCTCCTGGTTTCAAACTATCTCTGTACCAAAATTCATCAAAATCGGTTTAGCCATTAAAGCGTGAAGAGGTAACAAACAAACAAACTCACTTTCGCTTTTATAATATTAGTAAGGATTTAAACTTACTGGCTCAGCAGCGCGGGCTAGCTCTAGCAAGGGACGGGTGGGTGTGCGTAGGTACTATTCCCTCATTCTCATAGACCGATGGGACGGCAATCTGACACCACCGGAGAGAGATCAGGCGCTGGATCAACGGCTTAACGTGTTTTCCGAGCTACGGGGGTATTTAATAAATCACACCTGTTATTCCCGAAAGAATAGGCGGAGGCATACTCATGCTCATGTAGGTACACCCTCACTTCGCCAGTTATTTTTCCCTTGTAATAGGGGCAACTGCCCCGTTGGTCTCGAGGTCGCAAGTGTGACATATCTTGGTTAATTAACGCGAGAGTAAACAATTTTGATTTATATGCATTGTGATTGGCATTCATAATTTGAAGAACGACACAATAACGTGCATCACAATAGTTGCATGCAACATGAATAAGCGCCATTCAAAGCAATTAGAGTAATTATATAATTGTAAAATAATTATTTATTTAGGCAAAAAGTTAGTACCTACCTCAACGCACCTACATAGACAAATTTTTTTATGAACAAAACGAAAACCTATTTAAATATTTCCACGTTGCTTTTCAAAAATGTACTGTTTCTTTTATATTTTAAGAACAGTTTTTCTTTACTTGCATTTAAAAACCAGTCTCCTCAATCTCCTTGTAACGGATCATTAATTTAAAAAAAAACCTTTCACTAAATCATAGACAATCCGAGTGAAGTGACGTCATGCGCGCGGTGTTTGCTCCGATGAAGAAAGCAGAACTGCACTACGCGCGATATGTTAACTACGTACATTGTTCAACAGCAGAACATTATATATTTGCATTTGATGTTATTTCCATAAGTGTGGATGCTAAGTCTCTGTTTACCACACAAGAAAGATTTTTACGCAAGTTTCTAAGTAATGTGAACTTTTATACAAAAACCTGAATAAGGGTAAATTTGATATTTTAAAAAAACAAACAGATTTCTGTAATAAATGTAATTCTACCGATCTTCTTTATTGTGTCTATTGTTAGTGCTTGCTAAGCCACCCATAGATAGGCCTTTGATTTGGCTTCTGGCTACCGACATAATAATTCTACCAATATAATTATGGTAGGTTTTGGGTTTTATCTCGATGGATCTCTTGAACGCATAGATGTCACAGTGACTTAGGATGCCGTAACAAGGCTGTAACCGCTATCTCTAACATCACAATGAAGCCCAGGAACAGAGAAATGAGTTCAGATTTTACTCCATTTAAATATAGGAGCAAAGAATTAAAAAAAAAACTATACAAGAATTTTTATCCCGAACGTTTTCAAATTTGACAAGCCGGCGTGTGACGCTATACCTACAGAAAAGTTTGTTACTAAGTGGTAACAAGTATTGGATTACAATATTTTCTTCGTCTTGTCCCGTCTATCGCTCATAATATTTGAATGTCTTCGACTTTGAGGAAATTCGGTATATAATGATGGTCCCAATGATGATCGACCTAGGTAAGCACTGCCTACCCTTTTAGATCGACAAATGCGGCTGTTAATATTTAGTCAAGGACGATTGATAAGAATCATCAACCTGCTGAAAGGCTTTCCAATTTTGTTAGAAGTAACTGTAGAAGTGCAAAACACTTTCGACATGATTACCACTTGTCCAGGCTGTTGGACAGAAAGTTTTCTAATTCTAGAAGAGACGGTCATAAAAACGTCTTTGAAGGTCTCTCATGCCTATAACTACATCGGCAGCAAGCACTTCAAACCAGAACATAGCAATGTTGCTAAACAGGAACAAAAAAGTAGCCATTTCCCGTAGAGATTCTTTCGCATTTGCTATTTGTTACAAGGAACAAATAGCAAATGCGAAATGCGATGTTTGGTTACAAGCAACGTGAAACAAGAGAGCATTAAGACGGGGTCATACTAATGAAATAATATATTTCGCCATACAGCAGCTAATAATAATGGTTTGACGCTATCTGTCCCTGTAGGGGGGAGTTCCTGGTGTCCTAAAATACAGGCCACGGCTTAGTTTAGGCACCAGTCTCCCACAAATGAACATTAGATGCTTACTGCATATATTGTTATCTTTTAAGTTATAGCCTATAAGTGTTGATTGTGGAGGAAAAATAAAGATTTTTTGTATTTTATTTTTAATGACCACCGGTTTGTCTAAATTCGAATTTACAGAAGCAGGTGATGCTAAAGACGCCAAACATCGAGTCCATTAGTCACGCAGTCTGATGATGCCAGTGTCTTTGAGGGTAGTTCCCGAATCGCGGTTCCAGAACACGCCATTTATGTTGTTTTGAAAATTTTTGATACCTTATTATTTGTTTATTCATTTTTATACATATATTTCTTATTCAAAAATATATAAAACTAAAACATTATTAAAATACAAAAAAGTAGTCCACCGGTATCGGGAACAGAGTCCAAGCTACGCGGTCAAGCTTCTAGAGATACGAACGTCCTAACAATACGAGCCGTGACCAAGCGTACCGCTTTCTGTATCAAGCCTTTGATCTTATACTTTACCTAAGATTACTTGGATCCCCGGGGCTTCGGGTTGTTCCAAAGAGGTACCACGGTCCCGGAACATAAAGGAACATAGGTGGGTTTTAGTACAAGTCTGACACTAGAAGTTATTTGACGATGTCCCATCCGCTAAAAGAAAAATCTTACTAATATTATAAAAGCGAAAGTGAGTTTGTTTGTTTGTTACTTCTTCACGCTTTAATGGCTAAACCGATTTTGATGAATTTTGGTACAGAGATATCGAGGGAGAGGGAACCAGGAGACGGACATGGGCTAATTTTTATTTAAAAAAAGTAGGATATGAGGGAGAACGAGGGAAGAAAAGGGAAAACTTAGCGTTGCTATTACAAATCAATCAGGCGCAAGAGCAAAAACTGCAGGTATGATTGGTGTGTTATACCGAATTTAACGCGAGCGAAGCCGCGGGCGAAAGCTAGTCTTGCTATAAACGAACAATTCTAATAGGTTTCGACTATTGAATATCAAAACTTAGAATAATATTGAAAGCTTAATACAAAAGCAAATTTTCCTATCTGCTTCTTATTATTTCGGGTTTCTTGTTCTGAGTTTTTATTTTCTAGAAAACTTATGGACAGTGTGTTAATAATGGCAAAAAGAAAGCAGGAAAATAGATCATGATAAACTACTAGGAACTACACACATTTGACGGATATGTGCAAACGAAAAACAGGGAAACAAATAGGTAATAATAAATCCGTGTATTTGATTTGTGACGAAACCGTATCAACACTGTTGACAACGTAACGTCAATTATGGACAGAAATAATAATCAACGTAATATCAAGTGCGTGCATTGACTTATCGATTATAGCTAAGTGCGAAACTGTTCATATTAAAGAGTTATTACTTTAAGTTGTTACAACACATCTAGTTAAAAAAAACATATTTACTTATTGCCAGAAAGAGACTTGTACAATACCACTTACAAACTAACAATATCTTTAAAATTTAAACATTACTCCTTGGTAAGTAGTGAAATGAACTCTGGTACCCAAGGTAAGATTATACTTGTGTTATGGGTACCAGTGCTCTCTCATGTTTTACCTACAGAGTAAATTAATGAAGTTAATCCTGAAGGTACCATATTGAGTCCATATTATATGACAATTGTACCAAACCCTGTGTCAATTTTCCCACAGCTTGACATATCTAAGACCCATATTGTAATAAACCTTGCATAAAGCCAGTAACTCTAAGCTCAGCTCCGAAAACTCTATAAACAGAGCTTTGTGACCATTACAAAAAGCAAATAAAGCAGGAAATAAACTAGAGAAGTATTCAATTAAAAAATATGAATGACTAGACTAGACTGAAAACTATTTTGAAAACTTAGTTCTAGTTTTACTTGACATCAACATACGTCTTATGTTAGTAAAAGCAATAAAGAAAAGATAACATTGCCAAGCAAGTGCAAGTGTATTAATTTAGATGACGTCAATGATGGCGTCATTTAATGAATCGTAATCGTGATTTAAACAAAAGTTGATGAGTTCATCCCCATTTCTTATTTTAGATCAGCCGATTATGCTGAACTGGCCTGCAGGCCTCTCCTCTGTAAGAGGCAGAATACCGCAATATACCACGTTGTCTCTGTGGATTTCAAATGCACGGTACAAGTTCTATTCCAGAAGAAACATTATTTTCTAAAACTCTTTCAAACAACGCATTGTAACAATTAACTGAAACTAGTAAATTATGTTGAACAAAATACCGTTATCAGTTAATTTCAGTTACTTTGCGCATCGCAAAAAAATGGCGCGTGCTAATAAAAGGAAGCGTATAACTAATCAGTGTTTACAAAATAAAAAGTAAAGAAAAAAGCAACAAGCGCAATAATGTACACAAACTACAACGTGTTTGGAATATTACTGCGCAATGACACCACAACAAAATGAACGCGAGCGTCGAGTTTCATAGAATGTGAAAAAAATATCACAAAATATTAGAGGATGTTACTCGATGTCCCAAAATATAAGCTAACAAAACTATGACTTTTACTAAAAAGTAAAATACAACGATTGCTAGAATGGAACTTTCTAGAAAGTTCGGGAAATGTTACTTTATTACAGGACTATTTTGTAATATTTTCCTGTGCTGATGGAACTCCAGCAAAAGCGTTAGAAAATATAAGCACAACAAAACAAAATACTTGAAAACAATCAATAATTATAAAATTCGACATTTGCTTTCGATTTCGGCAAACATATGCAGTGGCTTTACGGCTTCGAATAACATTGATCACTGGTAAGTGGCACTGAAGATATAGTCTGTAACCCTCAATAATAAAGTAAGTTTAAGTAAAGAAATGGATGGGGGGAGTGTCAGACTTGTACTGGCTAAAACCCACCGATGTTCCTCTTTTGCCCATTATGTTCCGGGGCCGCGGTATTTCTTTCGAACAACAAGCAACCCCGGGCACACGCTTGTGTTTACAAATAGCAAAGACAGTCATATTGATGACCGCAATTTGCTATATACCTATATATTTTGGTAGATAGCATAGAAATATTCTGTGAAAGACGAAAATAAGGGCGACGATGACAAGCGATAGTCTAGCTTCGGTAATTATTTTGACAATAGCAATGAAGAATATAACATGACGTTACTATGATGGAATAAAATAAAAAAATCTGTCAGATAACAATAGATTGATCAATGACGCTTGTTTGTATAATAGTCACAGTATGTTTGTTTATAAACATAAATTGCTCGTAATAATTGACGTTATTGTCAATGCACAAAACAAAATCAAGTAATTGTCGTTAGGCTTGCTTCCTACGTTTAATTTATTAGAGACATAAATTGATGAAATGTCTTACTTTCTTTTTTTAACGTTGTGTCTAACAAAAAAAAAGTACTTAATTATAGACTGATTACCTCAATAAATTAGGCACAAATGATTTTTACTGCTGGAAGTTATGCTGGATTAGACAGAGCTTCTTATCCAACGTAATCTGATAGGTCACCATAGAAAAAGTACAAACGATAAATTTTCTTGAAATACTAGGTATCTTAGGATGTGTCCACACAGAAGTTACTTTTTGTAGTGCAACGTTTGTAAAAGTTAATTGGCAACAACGGATAACAAAAGGTTATAGCTGAAACTGTTAACGTTTTATATGCTTGCTAAATGCTACATCATATTGCAAAGTTTTCGTAAGACTCAAGATTATTTTTTTTGAGACAAGATTATAAAGATTCCCATTTGAGCTTGTTCTGAAAACTCATAAAGTTAAACTAACAAATTGCAAATGAGACTATCAAACAGATTTGGATGAATACATAGTAGAATAAATAGTTAAAACGTTAGTTAACTTAATTTAGCAATAGAAATTTAAACGTTATTAATTTTTACACACGCACATTATACACAAAATTAACACAAAAACAATAAAACGAAAAAATTGGAATAATGATTCACTCACAATAACAACGGTAACTGTGATTGCCGTAGAGATAGCTGCACAGGCACATCCTTGCCGTATCTGCTTCTTCCTCGATGACCTGAGAAAGTCTTCGGTCCTCGAGTCGATAGTCCTGTACAACCCAAACTGACGGATCCTAGATCCGTTTGACGACACAGAACCCTCACTGGACATGTTACCGACACATCACTGCTGTAAGAATGGCTTGTTGTATGCGCGCGCGCCGCACGCGTCCGCACTAGAAAATGTGACGGATTCTTCGAGCAACAATAATGTTTTCCTTTGATATTGTGTGGAGTGGGGTTGGTGATATCGATAGTTTAATTTTAACTTTTAATAAATACCAAGAGTATGATAATGACGGAGCCTGTTCTAAATTGTTTATAATGCTTTTCTTAAACTGTTCTTGTTTTGACGATTTTCTGGTTACTGTTGGCTTTGGCTTTCAGGATTTGCAAAAAAGCGTTCTCACTTATTTACGTTTTAGCTATCATAATTTTTAGTTAACAATCGATCTAATGATGCATAAAGATCTGGAGGTCCTATCTTGATCTAAGACTACTGTGTAGAAGTGAACCAAATGCTCAACTTAGTTTAATCCTCAACTTCAGCTACCTTCGCAATATGATGAACTTGACGCTTATTTTTTTTTATTCAAATTCTAATTTTAAAAAGCGTTGAAGTTTTTTTTCTCTCTAACATCATCATCTTGCTGCCACATATCTCAATTAATTTAGGAAAGAAGCAAGTTCTTTTTACAATTTACTAATAGCGAAATCAAACCATCTCTCTTTCATCAATATGAAATCATCGACATCTTCCAATCCCATCACTAGTCTGCACGATGCACGGACGCAAGTCACCGGAGCGTGTCGGCCACCGCTCCCATACAACCGAATATTCGTAACACCAGTGAAAATCACAATTATGTCTAATATATTCACATCCCTACCTATGTTACATTGTAAGGTTATTAAACAAGCAATTTTTGTTTGTTTTATGTGCACTAATCTCATAAATTGCTCAGCTTATTTTGTATAATGGAGTAGAGAGTGTCGTATACTGTCAATTGCTCTGACGTTGACGTGTTGCGTCATTTGACCGGACTTCCACTGGACAAATTGTTGGCGTTTTCATGACAATTATGTTAGAAATTGCTGTTTGAATGTATAAGTGTAACATAAAGGCTGCAGTAAATTGGACGTGTTCACTTCGTCTTGAACTTCTCCTGTGTGGTCTGTCTTCGTTTTCACTAATTCAGGTTCACAGCTGGCCATAGAACTTTTAAATCATAATCATTTAAGCTCCGTAGAGACTCTCATTCAGTAAAGCAACGATTACCTATTGCATTTATAGGGTGGCTGAGGGGCAAGCACCTTATACAGGCAATGATCGATGCTTTTTCTGATCTGAAACAGCTCAGTTATCTAAAAATACTCTACAAATCAGTGGTTTAGTAGTATAATTCTCGATAGTCATGATTCTATTTGATTTTTATTACATTGATTGGATCGTATCGCCATTTAAGTGTAAAACTAATTTACTGAACATTCTCTAAATACACACGTGGTGCACAAACCGCAAACAGTCGTAAATTAAAAGGTGTCTAAGAAAGTTATAGCACTATACATTATTGGAGAAAGATCCTATCTGACATTTACATGGCTTATTAATTTTACTTGAATTTTGCTTCCATTTTTATTGATTTATCTTGAATACATTAAGATTAGATCATATGTAGTCCACCAACATGCGAGCAATGTAGACTGAATTATTAACTGTTTAAATATTAAAAGTTGTGGAGGAGCTGGCTAAATAATAGCAGCTTCTCAGGTTGATCTTAGAAATAAGCCATTCTTACCTAGGTTGGTCTGTGGATAGGTGACCACCCGTCACATACCGACTTTCCTCCGTGCCTCGGAAAGCACGGTAAGCTGTTGGTCCCAACTGCCATTTGTTATACTTATTTCCTTTACTTATTCATATAACATATTTGCTGAACACTTTTTTATGTAAGTACTTAGTTTATTTTTTTATGATTTTACACAAAGTTATGCTATATATATACCTTTTTATACACAGAAACACATATAAATATAAAACTGTTTTACGTCCGTGACATCAGATCTAAGGTCCAGTTGAAAACCAGCGTCGGGCACTAGCTGCTCGGCAGTTTGCTGAACTAGGCCTATTATCTCATTTTGTGTGCACTTGTGGCATGTGCCAAAAAAATGTTTTTTCTTTCTTTCTTTCAGTACCAACTGGGTTGTGGAGATCACATAGGCAGTCGCTTCAAGTACACTATTGGTATTCAGCTGCATCCGGTTAGACTGGAAGCCGACCCCAATACATTTGGGAAAAGGCTAGGCAGATGATATGGTGGTGGACATTTTTAAGAGATGTTTTGCATCTGATCAAAGCTAATAAAATACTGCATTGTTTATGCTGACATAATCCTGGAACTTCCCGAGTATCACTACTACCGACTGGGTATACCCAGGGTTGGTCATGTAGCATGTCAGTCGGTCGGTCAATCATGTCGGTTTTTAAGATGAAAAAACCGGTCAGGTGCAGGTTAGACTCCCGCATCGAGGGTTCCGCATAAACCTGGGACATTACCCACCATATCTTGGGACTGCGTAAGCTAAAAATCAATCCTCTAGATTGATTTTTCGCACACCTTCAAGGAACCACAGACTCGAGTATATGGTTTTAATTTCAAATCGGTATCTCCACGCGTTCTCGTGATAAAGAGTCTTGACAGACAGACAGAGAGAAAGACAGACAGACAGACGGACAATGAAGTGGTCCAATAAGGGCTCCGTTTTTGCTTTTGAGCCATGGAACCCTAAAAATAACTGGAAAGTCGAGGGTTTTGAACCAAATGCTCTCGCTGCAATTATAAGCAATCACTGTGTTTTCCTTTGCACATCCATTACTCTGCATTTGCGATAATACTAGGTCAAGTGGCAGTGGCCCACCAGACACGACACCCGTCTGTTCGGAGGATCCTTCCTTATCTATAGGGGATGGAGAACTTTACACCCTGTTCTTCATACCTCTAAAAGCCGTTGGTCCCGGCTATCATTTGTAGATCTTTGACAGTCGTTACAGGTAGTCAGTGTTCCGAAAGTCTGACAACCAGTCTTACCATGGGGTATCGCATTACCCAGTACTAACTGGGTTGTGGAGGTCAGATAGGCAGTCGCTCCATGTAAAATACTGATATTCAGCTGCATCCGGTTAGACTGGAAGCCGACCCCAACATAGTTGGGAAAAGGCTAGGCAGATGATGATGACTAGGTCAAGTATATTAAGTGCTACAATATATCCATCACCCCAAGGTAGACTAGTAGAAAATGCCCTAGGCATTACGATCGCCTTTATACAGTGTTTTTTTTTATACATGTGCATAAAGTTGCAATACAAATAAATAAATATCCAAGTGCTTCGATTCCCAGTCTTTTATGTGCGACAGGTCTAACAATCCGTGCTAGATTACGATCTTTATTCAGCTTGCTGATACCGAATGAGCCCCACTTACCGCGCTTGAGCGCAGCGCTACGTATTGCTATCAATTTTAATTACTACGAGCAATATGTTATTATCGAGTTTCATTTAGCTTTACGCTCTTTACTCTCGGAGGATTAGCAGATATGATGTGGGTGTTGCAGCTGTCAATTGATAGGAGTCTTCATTTGTGGTTATTTCTTGTTTGTTTTTTTATACAATCCAGGGTCGGGTTAAGTTTTGGCCTTGTAGATTCTTAGAGATTTGTTAACTTTTATCATATTTTACGTTTTGTAAAGTAAGCAATGACTTATTGTCGGGCCTACGCTGTTCTCTCATACTTAATTACTAACGCTGTAACAACAACATTGTTAAACCAATTGATTTTAAAAGAGCAATCATGGAGTTTATTGCCGGTTCTTCTCCATAGGAAACGACCAACCAGAACCGTGAACCTTTTCTCGACGTTTCATAAGTGCCCATGTAGGCCTCTGTGAATTAAAAATATTTTGATTTTTAAATATGTATATCTCAGTGGCATAAATGATTTTCAGCTCTGTATACGCTTTTACCTTGAGATTGTTTTGTTGTTCGTGTAGATACACCATCATTGTTTTCATAGAGCGATAGTCTAGCTCAACGCCTAACAAAACAATTGATGTAATATGAGCGGTTAGGTTATTGTGTACATGAAATTGCAACAGCTAAAGAATGCTAAATGAGAGATAAGTGTATGTTTTGACAATTTCAGACCTAGTTAACTTTGTATATATGATATTCAAATGTTTTAAAGTTTTAAAAGGCACTAGAGTCGCACATATAATCAACATAACATAACTACGGCATAGTTGGCGCATTGACTGAGCGATTAATTGCTGCGCTGCGCGTCGCGCGTTCGATTCCCCAGTTGTTTCGGGTCTGTCTGTTCGTGTATGTGAGTTTAAAAGTTTGTAAACGCACCCACGATACAGGAGAAATTCCTAGAGTGGGGCAAAACTAAAAAAAAAAAACTAATCGCGCCTGTAATCACCAAAAGGTTAGATAAGCATGTACCTAATAGTACACCCACATTTCTCGAGTTATTTAAGTCCATAATGTTATAGGGGGTGAGCCTATTTCCATCAACCGGACACAAATACAGACACCGTGGCAGTTATTGAAAAGTTTCTGATGGGAAAACCCAGCAACACTGAATTTTTAAAAAAAATTATGTTGCAATCAGTATAATGTACTATTGGTGACCATTATTCATTTACGTCATATTTGTATTTGTATAACTGCTCCGTTGGTCTCACAGTCGCAAACGCGACTGCTAAGCACGGAGTCCTAGGTTCGATTACCGGTTAAAGCAATAGTGATTTAGGAATTTCACATTCATTGGCTTAAGGAAAAATGTTTTTACAGCGTTAATGAATTTGTGTCTTATATTGACGAAGGAGAGTAGGTAATGTTAAGGAATTTGATTTATAATTTTATTCATTTTTATTTGCTATTAATCTTACTTTGACATTATAAAATATTACTGTAATATGACATTAAATCGTTGCACTTATATCAATTCAGACATTTATAACAATCACATGGAAAACAAATTATGTAATATTGTGACACTTTTAATAATTTAATCCATTCTTAAATTAAATATTTGCACACCACATTTAATGGTAGAATGTAAATGGGCCACATTAATGTTAAGATCATACCTAATACTTATACACCTACATTTTGGCAAATAAATTATTCTTATTCACAGTAACTGCCCGGAGTTTGAAAGTTGGCGGTAAGATGCCTTTGGTCTTACACCTGACCTCTTTCTGGCCGTGTCGGGTTGCCGTCCCATCGGACTATGATAGTGTACACACTTGTACACTTCAATATCTCCCGCGCTGATGGCTAATCTCTGCTGAGATTGGCCGCCGTGGTCGAAAACAGTCAGGAGGACTATAATATATATTTGTATAATCGAACCAAAATGAATTTTGCTTCAGGGTCTATAATCGGTATGATTTCCATTGGAATCAAAATCCTTACTAATATTATAAAAGCTTGTTACGTCTTCACACCGAAATGGCCAAACCGATTTTGATGAATTTTGGTACAGAGATAGTTGGGACCCTGGAGACGGACATAGGCTAAAAAAAAGTAAGAAAAGGGAGAGTAAGAGGGAAGAAAAGGGGAAAGAAAGATATTTATCCGTTCATCACCCGGTTAAAGTTAGCGTTAGCTCAAAGTAACTATGCCACGCGGACAAAGTCGCGAGCGAAAGCTAGTATTATTATAAGCCTATATCAGCCCACTGCTGGTCATAAGTCCTTACAAGTTAATCAGCTCATTCCAAGGTATTCCGATGGCTGGTAGCAGTTTCGGGACTAGGGCATGCAATTACCGTAAAATTAAATTACCGGTAAAAAAAAACGGTAGGTAATAGAAATATGTTTACCGGTAAACCGGTAAAACGGTAATTTTTGTATTTTCAATGTGATACAATAACAATATGATTGGGTAGTCTTAAAGCAAAAAATAAATATATATATGTCGCAGAATCAACAAAGAGAAATAATTGAAATCGTTATTTTAGAACAACGCCATCTATTATCGGTAGTCGGAAACGTCAAGCAGTAGACTTGGGTGAGGTCGGTACAAGGTGGCAAGTCTGGTTTGACAGCGGTCAGTTGTCATTTGTGAGCATTAGAGGAATGAGATTGAAGAGACATTACTTTTTGGATGGACACGAGCGTGAGAGGTCGTTTTGCCAGCCTGTACCGAACTTAACGCGTTTCTGATTTAAATCTGTATCGATCATTAGCATCTTTAGTTATTTTGTTCTATTGATTTTGTGAAAGGACAATACAAGTGTTAACAAAAGTTTTGCGAGTATGATTTCGTGTCCTCCGCCATGATGTCTCGACCATCCGACGACGAATCTCCGTCATATACAAGGTATACGGTGGTAAACATGTTTATATTATTGCTTTAAAATGAGCATAGGAACACAAATTCTAAAAACATGACATTTCTTTTGGCGCAGTCAAGGGTAAAATGTAGCACATTTATAATTTAATCAATTTTCATTATCACATGTTAACAAACAATCAAATTATAAAGGATTTTTAAATAAAAAACAATCAGTATGTAACCTACCAATTCTAGTAGTCTTAATTTTCAACTTAATATTTTCCGCAGTATTTGTACTGATCAATTTAGTATATAAACTCAAATTAACTTTCAATCAGCTACAAGGTTTCCTTTATAATATAAACGACAATCACTATGTAATTGATCACATAAACTCAAGTTAACTTTTAACTTACATTATCGATAATATTTTAAACAAATCGTATAAAATAATAAACTTAAAATTCAACTTATTAAAAACCGGTAAATAACCGGTTACAATTTTTTTACCGGTAATTTAATAATCGCGAAAATGGGCGGTTTACCGGTAAAAATGAAAACCGGGAAACCGGTATTGCATGCCCTATTCGGGACACGTCGATTAGATCATATTCGCCTGTCCAGGTTGATGTGTGGCTTTACAAATCTCAGCAGTGTTGTTCAATATCCATTACATCATTCTAATTGCATAGCTATCTTACCTACACATTACAATTTTAATGAACTTTCCAATCCATACAGGCGTTGAGGCATCGATAACGTGAAAATGATGAGTTGAAGTAATAACGGATGGATTGGATTTATTATGACGTACCGTGATACATTGTTGTTTAGTGCTCTCTCTGAGGAAACTGGTATGACGTGTTGTGTGCGTAAACAAACACAAACAATTTTTTGTTGTTGGTAATTAAAGTTCGATAGAAAGGTTTACTGACAGGACTATTGTCGCCAATAAACCTGACATAGTGGTGATAGACCGATCAGCGCGCCGCTTAATGATAATCGATGTTACCATCCCACATGACGAGAACCTCGTGAAAGCTGAGAAAGAAAAACAACTAAAATATCTTGACTTGGCACACGAGGTTGTTGACATGTGGAATGTGAACTCGGCTATCATTGTGCCGATTGTCGTAACGGCCAATGGCTTAATTGCCAAGAGCCTCGACGAACATCTGTCGAAGCTCTCCTTCGGTGGTTGGATCAAGGGCCTGATTCAGAAGGCAGTACTCCTCGATACGGCCCGCATCGTGAGGAGGTTCCTGTCTCTGGAGCCCTAGCCACCAGCTTGCCAGCCAGCCAGTAGCTTGGACCCTGCTCCCGTTACCGGCGGAAACCTATTTTTATATTTTTAAATGTTTTTTTTTTATTTATTTTCTGAGAAATATTTAAAAAATGTAAGTATAAGATGTTAAGTAAATAAAGAGCATAATAATAATCATCTTTATTCAGGTAAGTTACACCCATATCGTCAACACACACATTTACATTAGACACTATTAAATTACATAAAATCATCCACATTAAAATAAATTCATAAAATCAAATAAAAAACAATAATAAAAAAATTAAAACTACAGGCATAAAATAAAAATAAAATAAAAACACTATATTATTACTGATTACTAATTCTACGGGGCTCTTGTATTGGCACATGTCGGCTACTACAATGCCTCAGTTTATAGCCGTACTTATAGTTTTTACCCTTGCAGCAAACATCGCCAGAATGGTGTTGGTGCTACCCCTCATTCTTCGCAACAATATAAATAAATAATGTTGGTACTCGAATGTTTTCAGTCTGACAAACTAGCTGTCGTGATTTTGAACTGCTTTTGCAGTGTGCTCATGCTTACAGTTACACAGAAATCCGGATACATTCCACGTTTTCCTCGTTTTTCGCCAGGTTGCCTGCTTGTAGAATCAGGAGAGCAAGCCCAGTGTTACCTGTAAGTCTTTTTTTTTTCAAAACCTTCACAGGGATGTGAAGTCACCTCGGAGTACAGGACCAATTGTTCTCATCATATTTGTTTGAATATTTGCTCGATTGATAAATGTGTCTATTCTTGTGATTACCAAAAATTATCACCAGTCAAGTGTCAGAATGTTCATGTCCGCCTGAAGAATGTTTGAAAGCAAGTGACTCACGATGAATATTTTACACTAGATATTGTGCCCAGTGATCTCACCCGCTGCTCAGCTCCTATTTGTAATAGCGTGATGTTATGTTGCCTATGTTACTCAGTGATAATGAAGCATTGTAATTTATGTATACAATTCCCTATTCCCTATTTGAATCGGATATTATTAAATTTTTCATTGGTTTTAATATATTTCGTGTGAATCGTTTTTTCTAATATAAAATTTACTTCTTATTACATAGGCTATCTGCCAGTGAAAGTCCCGTCAAAATCGGTCCAGCTATTTTAGAGACTCACCGGAACAAACAGACACAAAACAAACTTTTGTAAAAAAGGGTTTTGTAGTTTATGTTGTGTGTATACATCTATAATACCTATATGCATTGAGTAAAAAACGACTATTTTAATATTACAAACAGACACTCAAATTGTGATCGATTAACTCATTATACCCTGGTCGTTTGTGTCGTAACAGATCCAATACATCAAGCTGTCATCATTTCTTTCATCATTTTCACTTAGGAACTCTGTGGAATTCCTTAGTCACAGCGCATTCATTAAACCGATGATAAATGATTAGTCCGTCGTCGAACTACACGCTTCAACGATATCTGTTGATTTATTAGGAAAAAACGATCGGAAAATGAAACTTTAGTTTTTGGTTGAATATTTTTGCTTATTTTTGTGATCTTGTACTTTCTTATCTTATAAATCATTAGATGGTTCATCGTAAGTCAATAGGCACATTCACTATTCTCATTTTTAGTTCCCAGTCTCTTTCAAAATGTTGTATTGTTTCTTAATAACCATTTTCTATTTAGGTCTTGAGTGAAAAGCGTTGAGCATATCCACAACGATCTTTGACAGGGATATTAGTATTATTATGCTTATAATATACTAGATTTTGCCCACGGCTTCGCTCGCGTTAAAGTCGAGATAACACAGTTCCCCTTTCCTGATTTACAGGTACCGGCTACCTGTAGTTTTTCCCTTGCGCCTTATTTATTGTAATAGCAATGCTAAGTTTTCCCTTTTCTTCCCTCTTTCTCCCTCATATCTCAATTTTTAACAATAAAATAAAAGCCTATGTCCGTCTCCAGGGTCCCAACTATCTCTGTACCAAAATACATCAAAATCGGTTTAGCTATCTAGGCGTGAAGGCGTAACAAACAAACAAACTTAGTTTCGCTTTTATAATATTAGTAAGGATATCAGCTAGCTCATCGTAAGTCAATAGGCACATTCACTATTCTCATATTTAGTTCCCAGTCACTTTCAAAATCTTGTATTGTTTCTTAATAACCATTTTCTATTTAGGTCTTGAGTGAAAAGAGTTGATCATATCCACAACGACCTTTGACAGGGATATTAGTATTATAATGCTTATAATAAACCTACTAGCTTTTGCTCGCAGCTTAATACAGTTCCCCTTTCTCGATTTACAGGTACCTTCTACCTGTTGTTTTTGCCCTTGCGTCTTATTAATTGTATTAGCAAAGCTAAGTTTTCCTTTCTGCCCTCTTTCTCCCTCATTACTCACTTTAAAAAAATCCTATATCCGTCTCAAGGATAGCAACTATCTCTGTACCAACATTCATCAAAATCGGTTTAGCCATTTAGGCGTGAAGACGTAACAAACAAACAAACTGACTTACGCTTTTGTAATTTTAAGTAAGGACTAGCTGCGCCCCGCGCTTTCACCCTCGTAGATTGGGATAGAATCTTCTGCTTAAACCGTGTTTTCCTAGGTAAAGCCTCGGAAAGTCCATAAAGCCGTTGGTCTCGGCTGTCAATAGTAGATCTTTGATGGTCGTTACAGGTAGTCACAGTGGTCCGAAAGTATCGCAACTAGTGGCTAGCGTAATACCCAGACTAAACGGTTTGTGGAGGACAGATTGGCAGTGAAAATACTGGTATTCGGCTGCATCCGCTTAAACCGAAGCCCGGAAAATTATAATTATGGTATTCGATACTCCTTTTTTTTTGGGGTGGGAGAAACCATCAAATAACTTCCCCCGCTCTGGGCGGAGCGGGGGGGAAAGTCAGACTTGTACTGACTAAAACCCACCTATGTTCCATCTATTGCCCTTTACGTTTCGGGGCCGCGGTATCTCTTTCGAACAACCCGCAACACATTCGATACACCTATCGCACATTTCTGACTTTTCCTCCATCGTTATCGTAAATAGAATGTATTTTTTATCTTATCCTCCTGTGTTTTTATTCGTTGTTAATTTATCAAAGAACAACAGTGAACAACATACTATAGGTTTTAAGTAAGGTTATCCAACTTCAAATGTCGCCAGTCATTATAAAAAGAAAACAAACATTTATTTCTCATATTTTTTAATTAAAAAAATATTTTACAATCTTAAACGTAGAATTAGTTAAAGGCAGTGATTCCGCGTTTCATTTTTGAGTATTACCGTTACACAATATATATAACTAGTTACTAATATATAAACAAACATTATTAACAAGGTATTATTTTATATTATTGCGACTGTAAGTACGTAGTACTCGTTTGGTATCACAATTTTTATGGCAACTTATTTTACAACTGGATGCACCAAAATTAGTCAAGGTTTTCTAAGATTTTCACAAAGAAAGTCATCGAGCTAGATTAAATTTATCGACTAAATTCTGAATTTTATTAGTATCTATTTTAATTGTATATTATTTAGTAAGGCTATATGAATTTGTTTTATCCATCCAATAGTATCATATTATCACATTTAAACTTCAATGACAAGAAAAGGGAATTTTGTAAATAGAATGGGCGCTTTTAACATCAAAATATAAAATGAAAAAATTTTTACAAGAAAAATCTCAATTAAATTATACCCGAGTTGTAATTACACCCACTACAAAAACATCGCTTTTTTTGCTTTAATATTATTTCATTAAAATATTTTAATTTTGGTGCATCAAGTATCTATTTAACTAAACTAAATTAAAACACGAATGGTACCAAAGGTTTGTCGTAGAAATAGCCCTTATCTTCGATGAAAGGCGGTCGAGTCGTGTAGGGTCTTCTGGTTGTCGAAGGAGGAATGTACACAGGGCGTGGAGTTGTTTGGGGAGGAATGTATATTGGGGGTCGAGTTGTTTGGGGAGGGATGTACACTGGGGGCCGAGTGTAAGGCGCCCTAGTCGTTTGAGGAGGAATGTACACTGGCGGCCGAGTGTAAGGTGTTCTCGTGGTTTGAGGAGGCAAGTAGATTGGGGGCCTTGTTGTCGCAGGAGGAATGTAAACCGGCGCTCTAGTAGTAGAAGGGGGAATGTACACTGGTGGTCTCGTTGTAGGTCTAGCCGTGGTAGGGAAGGTAAACGGTACTTTAGGTGTTGGGTAGTCGTAGCCTGTCGTTCTAAATGTTGGCGGCGGTGTTGGTGGTGGTGGGGGTCTGGTTGGTGGTGGAGTTGGAGGTCTAGTGGGAGGTGGTGGTGGCAAGTATGTGGGAGGTCTAGTTGGGGGTGGAGGAGGCCTAGTCGGGGGTCTGGTTGGAGGTGGCGGTGGTAGATAGGTTGCCCTCGTGGTTGGTGGGGGTGGGGGCCTTGTTGGTGGTGGAGTAGGAGGCCTAGTTGGTGGCGGGGGTGGCAGGTACGTTGGTGGCCTAGTTGGTGGTGGAGGGGGAAGGTAAGTTGTTCTGTAAGTTGGAGGCCTAGTAGGAGGAGGCGTCGGCGGTGGAGGTCTCCTTGTCGTAGTCGGAGGAAGATACGTTATTGGAGGGAACGTTCTTTGGGTGGTCGCCTGCGTCACAGGAGGAATGTAAGGCCTTCTGGTCGTCGTTGGGTAAGTGAACGGCACTGCTGGGGTTGGGTAGGAGTAACCTGTGGTTCTGAAGTTGTTGTAGATAGTGCTGTAGGTAGGGTAAGTTACTGGGCGCCTGGTTGTTGGTGGGGGAGGAGGCCTGGTCGGGGGTGGTGGTGGAGGCGGTGGGGGTCTCCTCGTTGTTGGAGGTGGTGGAGGCCTAGTCGGGGGTGGTGGTGGCGGTGGTGGAGGTCTTGTTGGAGGTGGGAACGGTATGCGTGGTGTTTCATACGAGTAGCCCCTGGTTGTTGGAGGTCTGGTTGGCGGTGGCGGAGGAGGAGGTGGTGGTCTTGTTGGAGGTGGTGGTGGTGGTGTCCTTGGTGGTGTTGGTGGAGGAGGAGGTCTAGTTGGTGGTGGAGTAGGAGGTCTTGTCGGCGGCGGGGGAGGAGGTGGTGGTGGCCTAGTTGGTGGAGGGAATGGTATACGAGGTGTCTCATACACATATCCTGTTGTTTGTGGCGGTCTTGTTGGCGGTGGTGGTGGTGGGGGAGGGCGTCTTGTTGGTGGTGGAGGAGGTGGTGGTGGGGGCCTTGTCGGGGGTGGTGGTGGCGGTGGCGGAGGTCTAGTTGGTGGTGGGAACGGGATGCGTGGTGTTTGGTACGAGTAACCTGGAGTTGGAGGTCTGTAAGTTGGAGGAGGTCTAGTTGGCGGTGGTGGGGGTGGAGGAGGGGGCCTTGTTGGCGGCGGAGGAGGTGGTGGTGGGGGCCTAGTCGGTGGAGGTGGCGGAGGAGGAGGGGGTCTCGTTGGGGGTGGTGGTGGTGGAGTACGCGGCGGTGGTGGCGGCGGAGGCCTGGTCGGAGGCGGGAACGGAATGCGAGGAGTTTCATAATAGTATCCTGTTGCTTGAGTTATTGGAGGCCGTGTCACCGGTGGTGGCAGCGTAGGGGGCCTAGTCGGTGGTGGTGGAGGTGGCAGCGTCGGGGGCCTGGTCGGTGGCGGTGGGGGCGGTGGCGGGGGGAACGGGATCTTCGGCTTCGGGTAGAAGTAGCCATCTTCATCTAGGTTTGCGGAGATAGGGTAGCCGAGCACCGCATAATTCTGGGCCGAGTTGAACTGGATGGCTCGCGTTTCTCGCTCTGCTTTGCAGGTGTGGTACACTGCCAACAGCACCACTGCCAGGTGCAGTGATAGCCTCTGGAATAACGGAGAAGTTTGGGGTTAGAAATTGTAGTTACAAAAACATGGGAACAGAAGTGGTACTTATTTATGTAAGTTTCTAATATAAATATAATTTTAGACAAGGCGATGATTATTTTACTAGACTAGACTAGACTAGTTTAAAAGCAACCTTAATTATAGACATAGAAATTGATTTAACAGATGCGATGTTCAATATTCTTAAATTAAACGACTCGAGAAGGTTTTTTTAAAATTAAATTCATGGTTCGAACACAAATTATAGGATATTTATTAAATTATGGATAATCTTCTCCCCTAATCTTATTCATTTAAATCTTCATGTCAAGGCCCGTATGTCGAAACATTGACTTTTCATACGTTTGACCCCTCGTAGTCATTTGACATCGTGCGTACCTATTAATCATAACATCTTATGCAACGAATAATATCATGAGCATTTCAATATCAATTATGAATACACAGGTATTTTTAATTCTAGGAGTTAAAACGGTTTTTCCGTGCTTTAACAAACATTTAAACTGACATACACAAACAGTTAGACCCGGAACAACTACCGGTAGGTCATAAAAATATTTGTTCCGTGCGGAGATCAAACCCGCAACATGCAGCGGAGCAATCGATCGCTCAGCCACTGCGCCAACCGTTCCGTCTTTATTTTTCAATCAATTTGCCACTTATGTTCTAAATATATTAATTCCAGGTTTTACTAAAATTGGGTCAAGGCCAACTTTTTTCCAAATTATTTTATTTCCTATCTATAAGATATTTCTAGAAACTACAAAAAAAAAACTGAACAGTATCGTGGTGTCTTTGCGAATAACATTTTTATAAGCGCCTATCAAAAATGTTTTTCTAGTAGTTCTGCATTTCAAAGTAATAAAGAAATTAGTTCCAACATTATATTTTTAAATCAAGAAAAATAATTAACATAAATGTAAAAGGTAAAGTTCACAAAACGATTAATCAACTACACCATTGTCTATACCACACCCAAAAGGCTCTATGGTGCATTCATACCTCATCGTCACAGAGAAATACTCAAACTCTAAATACTTTATAAAACATATAAAACTTCGAGAAAAGGTGCACGGTTCGGGTTGGTCGTTTCCTACGGAGAAGAAACTCCATGGACTTATAGATTCTCAAGAACTCCTCCCCGCACGTATTCAACCAACACCAATCTCACTTTTAATCAACATCACTAAAGCAAATTTTACAGGCGCTTGTAAAAAAGACGGTAAACGACTGCTTGCCATAACAATTTCTAATAAATATTCCACTCAAAAGAAAAAAAATACTTATTTTAATTAAAAAAGGGTTTTAAAACAATTACTATAGCAATGGTATTAACAAGTAACAACTGTGGCTTAAGCGTCAGTGAAACACATTTCGTTGAAGAAGCTCAAGGCGTTCCGGTCACCACATTGGTGGAATTCTACTTGTATGTCGTCTGGTCCAAGGTAAGAGCTTTCGTCAACTGCCGTAAAATTTTATGAATCGATTTATTGCCTCGTTTTGTTTTAAATTAATCGATTTATTATGTTTGGTGTTGGGAAATTAAGTAGGCTTCTTGATGCTTTAAATTGATGTAGTAAAACGCAAAAGATACTCTTTTCAAGGATAATTGGTTTGTATGTTAACATTTTTCTTTATTGTAAAGTACGAATGTATGTAATGGCTTATCTTAATATTTCTTTTTTTACTCTTAGTGTGATTATTTAAAAAGAAAATTCTTGTATAAGGTAAATGTCATAAACAACTCGTAATAATTGCCTTATTTAATTTCAGAGTAACTCACTTTTTAATAAAATTTTAACGGAACGGGATAAATATTTACCATTTTTTATTTAAAAAAATATATCTCGTTTCAAGTTTTAATAATAATGTTAGTAACCAGGTTACTTTAAAGACCTGTATGATTTATAACATTTGAAATCTTTGTTTATTGTGTTATTTAATAAAATGAAAACTTAAGTTTTTTAAATTGAGTAGAATATATTTCGGCGCTATCGCAAACGCAACAGCGCACATCTTTTAACATTATAACTGCAGCATTAGTTCATTTTTACCAAATCAAATACATTACAAAGTGAACAGAAAAATATTAATCATAAGATAACATTAAACTGACAAGCAACATTGATTTATTGTAAGTTAAACAATTAAGTCTTACCACTAAACAGCATATTAATCATTTCGATTCAAAATATTTACTTGCTCCAACCTTGTAACTCGGACCACACAATGACATTGATGAAGTATTTTGTCACTAACAATGATTTGATTAAGTCAACACAGTCGTCTTCAACTGTTTTTGTTGGTTGATTGCTTATTATACGTAATCACCACTTGTCCTTCATTTTATTCGCTATTTAATCAATCAATTCTTGTGATGAACATTTTCTTAATTGCGAATTTATTGTGATAGTACGCTCATCCCTTAGTATTTGGAACTTAATCATATCTGATGGAAAACACCTAATTGTAATCCTTACTATAATATTATAAAAGCGAAAGTGAGTTTGTTACGTCTTCACGCCTAAATGGCTTAACCGATTTTGATGTATTTTGGTACAGAGATAGTTGAAACCCTGAAGATGGACATAGGCTAAAAGAAAGTGAGAAAAAGGGCAGCAAACGGGAAGAAAAGGGGAGAGAAAGATATTTTTTTACGATCATCACGCGGGTTAAAGTTAGCGTTAGCCCAAAGTAACTATGCCACGCGTAGGAAGTCGCAGGCGAAAGCTAGTAAGGTATGTTTCTGCTTAATCTTCAGTATATTACGGGCGTGATATAACGTTAAATACGACACTTCTTCTCAATCAATTATAATCACTGTTTAACACTCATTTATGGTAACTAATAATTTATGTAAAGCGGATACATTTAATTTTCCTCCTTTCTAATAAAAACGACATTTTGCCTTAAACTCTATCTGCCAAGGGTGGATATTATGGCGATATCCTCAACGTCAGGTCTGGTCTACTTGTTTGAAATGTATCTACAACACAAACATCAATACAATCTTTTTTTTGTTTTCTTTTACGGGTTGTTCGAAAGAGATACCGCGTTTCCGGAACGTAAAGGGCAATAGAAGGAACATGGGTGGGTTTTAATCAGTACAAGTCTGACACTGCCCCCAAGTTATTATTTCCTGAAGTGATGATTTCCCCCCCTAAAAAGAAACACCTTTTTTCTTATATTTACTAGAACAAACCTCGCTGTTTTATTGTCAATATTGTTTTTTCATGAAACTGCAAAATGGTACATAACAACTATCATCACGCCTTGTAATTTTCGAAGTGTAAGACAGAGGTATAGCTTATACGAAAGCATTCTTTTTCAGTGAAACATTACCTATTGCAACCGCCAAAAGCTATTCCGGTAGAAGGTGTAAGCATATTATTTATTTCAATAGATAATTAGACACACGTCGGCGTTAGTGGGCATTTAATTACTCATGACGGCACAAACAATAGTTACTGTTAGAATGTGCAGAATTAATCGTTTGGTAATCTAAGCATTCGATCATATAGATAACGCGTTTTGTATTGATTGAGAATTACCAAATTTTGATTTAAGGTATGAGTTCATCTTCAGTTTGGTGGTAATTATAGGTTTGATATGATGTAGTAGTCTTATCCCGTCAGTAGTTGCCTAATTTCGGCCCTCTTCTCCTTGAAAACACTTTAAATGAAAACTGAAAAGAAAAAACAAGTTCACAAAATGCAAAAGGCAATGTACTACAACATTAAAATAAATTCATAATCGATGATATAATTTAGACTGAAAGCATTCTGTTATTTTTCTTGTAAAATTTACCGTAAAGGCCTATTCAGACCTAAGCGGTATTCGCTGCCGCTGTGGGTAGAGGTACATACCCACTGGGTTTTCTCTGCCGCAGACGGTAGCGAATACCGCATAGGTCTGAATAGCTACCGCGCGTTATTCTACCCACAAGAATAGCGAAATCCGCTTTGGTGTGAACAGTAATATTACCGCATACCCACTGGGTTTTCTCTGACGCAGACGGTAGCGAATACCGCTTAGGTCTGAATAGGCCTTAATAAAGGAACTCATGTCTAAATAATAGCAGCCGTTCGGGTCGATTTTAAGGTTAAGCCGTACTTGGCTAGATTAGTCTGAGGATGGTTGACCACCTTTTACATACCGAGTTGCCTCCATACCTTGGAAAGCACGTTAAGCTGTTGGTCCCGACTGTCTTTAGTAGATCTTTGTCAGTCGTTACAGATAGTTAATATCTCTAAAGTTTGACAACCAGTTTTACGAAGGGGTATTGTATTAACCAGTACTAACTGGGTTGTGGAGGTTGGATAAGCAGTCGCTCCATGTAAAATACTGGTATTCAGCTGCATCCGGTTAGACTGGATGCCGACCCCAACGTAGTTGGGAAAAGGCTAGGGTGATGGAACATTGATCGTTTATACGACATCTGGCGGGTTAAACTAAACATTATATAGGACACCTATGCATTAGTAAGGACAACGGTAACGAGTACATTAGGCTATGTAACTATAACCTCTACAATCACTGATTGTAATACAGAAGCAGCTAGATAGGTGATCGTAAAACAACGGACGCAAAAACAAATGCAGTACGCTGCAAACAGAGACCATCCTCCAGATTATGAAGAAAAGAAAGTGACAACTCATTAACACTGAATAAAAAACCAATTACAACTTCCGAAACGTTAAAAAGAAAACGAAATTACTCAAAAAAAGCCATCTCATTACCAAACAATACAACAAACGTTTGGAACTTAAACCTAACAAAGACGAAATACTAGACCAGACAAACAGACAGTAATTTGCGCAAACGTGTTCTACATAACTAATATTCTTTTGTTCATCGATGGATATTGTTATATGTTACATACGCGCACGTGGTGTGTATGTTATGTATGCACAAGTCTATAAAATGAATTGTAAGTTGGCCACAATCTTACGACCATCTTACAACTAATACCGTCAAGCGTAGGCTTTTTGTTGACTTTGTTTTTTGCTTATCTCTGCATAGACTTAAAACTGCAGTCGTAAGTTATAGGTCTTTAACCTGCCTTCTGAATGACCGAAATAGTTTTTGTGAATTAGTTATCTTGTGAAAAAAGTTTTATACAATTATGACAGATAAACGGCAAGTTGTGAAGGCCCAGAGGTTAAGCGCTTCGTATCTCATGCATGAGGTAGTAAGTACAAATCCGTGCAAGAACTAATGTGACTTTTTCAATTCATATATACTTTCTAAAAGTTTATCGAAGACATCACAAACATCGGCGAATGAAAACATAGTGAGGAAACCTGGACTTATAATTAATATAGGTTTGAAATCGTCATCCCGACTTGAGCAAACATCGTGATCAATGCTTATTGCTCGTGCCTTCTCTGTATGAGAAAAAACCTTTGTTCAGCAGTTATAGGTTGGTATTATTTAAAGACAAGTAATAAAACAAATAATATGAATATGAATAGGGAGATGTTGTATTGACCAAAGTTTGTGTTAAACAATATAGCCTCAACTTAATCAAACTTTTAGATACAAATGTAAACGGAATCAGTAAACATATTGAAGGCGACACGACCGATACAAATACCGAACGGGCAGCGATCCCTAGGTCATACACATTAGCAGACGACACACAAAAATTAACAAATGCCGCAGAAGGTCGCACGACATCGTCTACTCAAGTAATTATTTACTTAAGATATATAATAGTCAGCACTGACCCCAAGTTGCGACAGCTTGCAAACACGACGTGCGCTACTGGTGATGAATGAAATGCTAAAAGAGACGGGATTTCTAGGTTTTTTATCTGATTGATTGTGTTTCGAAACGAATTCTCTATAAATGGCGCTATAACTAAATACTATTTTGTTTATCAGGTATCGCTTAAAAAATATTTTATCAGAGTCTTTAAAATCTTTTTACTCAGTTTACCGTAGCCGACTGCTGAACATAAACCTTACAAAAATTACAAGACAATACTCACTTCTTTGTCTTTACCCTACATCCCATTTTAAATTTATCTTCAATCGTACAAATAGCAACAACGAACACAATCCTTACTAAGGAACACATCTAAGTGTTGGTTTTAGAAACATCAACGCATTGTTGATTTCAACTTGAACCACAACTCATAAGGTTACAACAGTAACTGTGCCAGTTTCAGCGTTTGTTTGGAGATTGACTCGTCCTATTAAGATAAAAGAACATGTTCCAATCGTAACGAATCGATTTGAAACAGCTCGCAACTTGTTAGCAAAGTGGTTAAGAAAAATGAGTATCTATGCAACTTTGTCACAGCCTTTGTACTGTTAATTCGGACATCAGTCTTCATTAAGGTCACTAAATGGGTAAGAGTTCACTTAGTCATGTTAAAACTAAAGTAGATCAATAAGTATAATACGTGAGATTTTTATTAACACAATAGTTCTTTGCAATTTTTCTTGAAGAGGGTGTGAAAATAATGTCCAAGTGAAGGTATTGATGAGAATACAATTAAGATTGTAATCGTGATGAGTCGTGTGACATCTCACTCATCACAACTAAAATCAAATATTAGTAATAATGACACTTTTAGGTCACGCTACTCATCACATGGAACGTTCAGCTTATGAGATAATTGATTCAAAGTCAACACAACCAATAGTCAATACCAAGGCGAGTTTAAAGTAAATTATAGCGTAATAACATGATGCAAAGTTGACTTGTGCAAGCTAATGGCATTTCTTAATTCCAATGATATATTAATTTCTTCATCATTATCAAATTCAATCACCATTAATTTTGTTTCCGTAGAAGATATGTCAAAAACAGTGATTACTGTAATTTAGGAGTAACATCTATTATATTTGATGAAGGTATGAGTAATTCTAAAGATCATCAAATACGTTAAGACCAAATGGATTTTGTGAGCCAGCTTGCCACCAGACACCCCTGGTAACACATTTCAACTGGAAGTTTATCTCACAATAATGATAATCGACCCAACTCTTATTGAAACAATTGAAGGTCAGTAAAGTGAAGTGGCATAAACATAATTATTCGATAACCTTGATCCTCCATAATTTGATTGATACACGTAAGTGAGATAGAAGTCAATAAAGAATTTGAAGTGGTTTCAAACAGTTCTTTGAAGTCCAACGAAATTTGACAGTTAACAAAACACTTGAATGATGAAGAACATGAGTGGGATGAGAAACAGGCAGATAATGAAGGATAAAATCCAAATTAAAGTCAATAACAATAAATCTCTTGAGTCTTAAACCATTTATAGATACAAGTGCTTAACATTGGTAAAGTAACAAACAGACAGATTCGTGTCAAGTGGCCCTTATATCACAGTTGAATTTATCAAACGATGATGAATAATCCATTGTTTGCTTCATATTTCTTAATGTTTATAAATAAGAAGTTGTCAATAATAAATTGTAGGGAGCCATGATCGATGATTGAAGTTTTGACGAAGATTCGAATTCGGATGGTAGGATTTTGGAAGTACGTGTAATGATTATATTGTGTAAAGTTTGTTTTGTAATAATTGGTGAAAGGGAGGATGAGTTAAATGTTAGATTTGTCAGTAAAATGGTCTTGAGCCTCTGGCAAATGTTTTATAATATTTGTTTATAGATTGCGATAGACTGTCAGAATAAATTCATTGCAATTAACCAGTGCTGCTGTTTTGTATGAGTATAAGGTTGAGAAATGATTTCCGCTACTGTTTTTCAAAGATTATTTCAATTTAGAAAATCTCAGCATACCAATCCTTAATTGGACGAAAGCCTTTTCTACTAAGCACGACATCGTATGCTTAGTCTTCCGTATCTCACTTGTCACACCCATATTTTAAGGTCATAGGACATTCTACATTAACTTGATGAGTTCAATCATCTTCAAAGTCATCCTAATTTTAAATGACTAAAATAAGTTTACAACTCTTGTCCGCATCATGCAATACATCTCAATTAGCTAATATCTTACTATCTGTCATCATAACGCTGTAGGGCTTCGCGCTTATTACATAAACTTTAATTAGAAGCTCATCGACCTTCACCTTTGCATTTACCGGAATCATATTATCAGCAATAGTCGTTAATAACAGTCATGCCTCCAGGGTGGGTAATCTTTTAGCAATCTATTAACTTTTTGAGGTGTTGTTCGTAATTGTTTATTGCGTCTATTATACTGATCATTTTGCCTTCATATTCAGTTCATAGTCGACTTGATTAATGTGTTCGAGTTCTTTATTAAAGCAGAAATATGTATTTGTATTATATTTAATTTAACTTTTACACAACATAATTAACATTAAAATTTAAGCATAATTTGAATGGGAATCAAATGTAAAGGACTTTGTGGAAAGTAACTGTTGGTTCAAAAGGAAACTTGAAACATGAATACTTCTGGAGATAACATATTTTCCATCTTTATTATGCGTATCGATTTCTGTTGGTAATTGACTTAAGTATTCATATATTGATAATATTATTGCTTGCTTTAGTCTTTTACTTTTTTTATAACTTTGTGTTTTTAATGTTGAATTGTCAGCTAATCACTCTTTATCTTTGGAAGCTTTTATAATTTTTGCACCAGTGAATATGATACCTAGTCAAATAATATCACAGTTCCTGCATTTCAAATATAGCATTTTGCATGACCTCACTGGGCATTTTGACCCAGTCATGCATAGAGACAAGTTACGCATGCCGCTAGGCCCTACTTTCAATTTTATTCATGTACATACAAATACATAGTGTTGTTAGATAAAATAATGAGTACGTTAGTAGTCTAAAGCCAGTGTTTAAGATGCTTCTCTGGACTAGAAAAAAATCGATTAACGTAGGGCAGAGTTGAGGAAAAACATTGTCAAGTAACATAATTTATCACTTTTCTGTCACAACTCAAAAAACGCCAGTTATAAACCTTCGTTTCAAGTTCAAAGAAAGGTTTGCTCAAGTTAGATATTGTAATAGAATATTTTTGAGAATAACTCATGGTTACCAACAACCTGTTTGTCCAGAAACTGGTGAAAGATTACGCGGACTTCCAAGGTTTAAGTTAAACGACCATTAGGTTTTTGTGTTAACTGCTTTATAATGTGGTGTTAAGACACCTCATTTATACATAACTAGGATTTTAATGATTCGAGGAATAGTTTCTACTGGTACATCTAATGTAATACGAGTTTAATTTGAGATGAGATGAGTAAGAGTTTAGCCCTTCAAAATGAATCTTAATATTTATTTATATACAGTCTAAAATAATTTCTGACAGTTCTCCAACTGAGTCTTCGCCCACTTTTACATTTACATTCTTAGATGCTACTAAAAAGACATAAATAACCAAATTAAAACATACCAACATACCTTGGCCCTATTTCGTCCCTTCAAAACACTAAAATCATTCACACATCTCAACAGAACTCAATCGAAACCAATTTTATTGTCTTTTGGTGTCATCATCCCATACTTGGCACTTGCGTCGTCCAGTTGGTTCACTTGCGTAAGACCAAGTAACGTAAGCTTTTGTAGGATAGTAATGAGGACCTCGTGTACGGTAATTATTTTTAACTTGACAGTTATTTTAAATTACGTTTTGAGTTCTGGATGTACTTTATGTTTTGTGTTGCTTTTGGGGTACCCTAGGGCTGTAATTTGTTTTGAGTTGCTAAGCTTTCTCATAATGGCCGGTATTACTCAAGTTTTATGTTTAATACTAGTTATGCCCAGGGATTTCACCTGCTGTTCAGAAAAAAATAAAAAAAAATACGGCTAGTTCGTTTCGGAGGAGCATGCAACTTAAACTGAATTTTCAAACTAAAACTAGGTAATAGTTTCAGACATTAACTTATTTTTTTCTCCAGGAAGCAGCAGTTAGATTAACGGTTAGTAGATTTTTGTCATCAGAACCATGACTACGGGTAACTTTAAAGTTGTAACCAATGCTTAAAGGATAGTACAGGTTTACAATTCAATATTATTACTATTTGAAAAAAAACCTCAAGAATTTTGTTCGATAAAAAGATGGCTATTGAGAGCTGAGCAAACACCATTTGTGGCAAATCCCATAAACTAATTGTCTGTAAGAATGCAAGCACTACACAAACAGTACGATAAAGAGCTTTGGCAAAGAATGTCAGCAAAGGTTAATAGAGCTACGAATGCAAGCGTTTGATGTAAAAGCGCAATCAACCTTAATGATAGTCAACATTTTCATTAAATGTTTTTGTGTACGCGGTTAGCAAAGGTAAATGCGAAATGTTTTTATCTAAAAAAGGGTGAAGATAACCAATAACCTGGAAGACAAGATATGGGACTATCATGGGCATACTCATTGGTCGGTAAGCTTAAATAACATTGGATTATTTGAGGTCAAAAAGAAAAGTAATAAGTATGATGTGTGAAATCCAATAAATCAAAAGACTTCTGTTTAACCACAGAATTGACAAAAACGTTGTATCATCAATAAACTACAAAATACATAATGATGAAACTTTTCAAAGCGTACAACAACAACATTTAATAACCACACATCTACAAGACTGAAGAATACATTCAAAATAAACGACGCTAACATTTAGCTAAAGAATCTGCAATAAATCAACCAATCAAAAGAACAAGTTACGATACATGTTATTAATACACTTCGGACCATATACGTCACACATTGAATATATTCTGAAATACAATGAGATATGATTCCTGGATATTGCTAATTTCGGTCGTAAATCAAATTGGATGGGCTATTTTGGTTGCCTTGACATTTGGGCAGTATGTTTGGTTGAGAATTTGTCCTTGCTCCGGTATTTGTCCGGATGGTTTACGAAGATCCGGGTCAGGTGATGAAACTCAACGTGGTTTCTACGTTTCCATTTTGTATTGGGAAAACTTTTGGCTTATCTGTTGTGTGTTTGTGTTGTATGTGAAATAACGACCTTTTCACGTTTGTATACGATATTGACGAACTATTTTTAGCTATCGTTTTTCTTTTCTGCTTTATCTAGCTTATAATTTTATTGTCACGTTTTTGTCACATTTATCAGGGGCTTCATTTATATTTTTAATTTGAACTTTCACATTATCCTTTTTCTAACTCACTGTGTGTCATCTAAGTTCTTTTCATGCCTGCATACAATGATCAACTACGCTTGCATCCACATCATACATCTTGGTATACTCCTAACTTAATATGGTCATCCTTAATACCTACCTAATATTTATGAGCCTCTCTCTACACGCCATAATGAACAATCCTAAGGTTTTACAAAATTTATGCGCATATTTGGTGAGTCCGTTGCCCTTTTCCTATTGACGTCCATAGCTTACGCAAAATAACATACGTTTTGTGTTTCGGGTTTCCCTTATATTATCAAATCGTAATGCTGATTTCGCAGAAGCTAACACTGTTACACTGTTACATGTACGGACTTTTTTTAAATCAATACTTAATTTAGCAAATTTTTGTCGAGTGATCATTTGGGTTTTTCCATCGGGGAATTCTCTTAATCACTTCGAATTCCCCGATGGATGTTGTTGATGTTAATGGTAATAGGCTCACCCCCATAACGTAAGGCTTAACCATAACTGGCAAATGTAAGAATATTGATGCACCTTTGCCTAAAACGTGAAGGACACGCGACATTGTTGCCTTAACGGGATCAACCTCTATGAGGATAGCATAGGAACGTGTGAATACATGAACATAAAGGGGCCTATATTCAGCAGTGGGCAAAAGGCTGTAGTTAATGATGATGAGGATGACACCTCTACCAAACTTTTTGAGGATAAGCACGATCTTATGTTTAATCTAGCAAGATAAACCACAATCAAAACGTAGCAGTGCGGCTTCTTCGGCCATTAAGTAATAACTTGCTCTCAACGTCAATTAATCCGAATGATGGACGATAACGTTTCGAGGTCGCCTGTCAATCGTAATGTTTAATTTTGTGGTACAAGCACTTCATATTTTGGATTGGAATAGGGAGAGGCGTTGACGTAGATTCTCTTTGTGTTTTATTCCATGAAATGCAGATCACTATCTAAAGTCATGTCAGTTGTTTTCGTCATCTACCTAGCCTGTTTGCTACTATTTGGCTTCGGCTTTCAATGTAGTTTTTCTACGCTAGTCTTTCTAATGTGATGAATTAATAATACTTTCATCTATTATACATTCATTCAGTTCATATAGGGGAGTTACCTTTTTATTATTATTTATCACTATAATGTCACATCTTTTTGTATATAATCTCAGAAAACGACTGAGATTTTACATAATTCTTACAAAATAAAAGTAAAAACAGGATTTAGTAATAAGAAAACGAACTCTATTAATTAATAGTCTGTTTTTTAATCTTATAATTAAGATGAAGAATCCTGTTCAAGTTTCCTGAACTAAAACAAGTTTTTGAAAATTTTATTAGAAAACCATATTTGGTTGTTATTATAGTGTTCAAGTTTTGCACTTCATTTAAGTCTAGGATGAACAATCTATATTTATCACACTGTCTGCAGTTTTGTCTCTCTCTATGGTCCGAATTCTCAAGGCATACTGATTCATTCCTTATGGTCCTTACAAATTTTCAATAAGCAGAATATGTATTTTTGCTTGGCCCTTAGTCTTCGTTTTCAATACGCCTTAAAATGGAGAATTTTGTATGTACTACGTTTAAGATAAAATTGTTTCAATAAAGCAGAAATTGCCCCTAAAGTATTTTTTATTCACTAGCTCATGACCACGGTGTTGCCCGCGTGAAATTATTAACTATCCGGTGAGATACTGTGTTAAATCAGGATTTAAACTATCTGCGCGTCAAATTTTATCCAGTAGTTATTGAGAGCAAGGGCATTAAACATCCTTATAAACTCAGAAACTTACGCATTTATAATCTAAGTAGGATAGTATGATCATATTCCGTCACCACTGTTCTCAAGCTGGTGGAAGAAAACATTGTGATGAAAAGTAACAAGATGGCATGTCTCAGAACAAATCGCAGACATTTGTAATATCTACCAAATTATACGCAGGGCTTTTTTATTCTTATGGGAAATCATCAAATTACTTCTCTTGCACAGGGCGTAGTGTAAGTTAGTGTCAGAGTACGACTAAGTTTGCCGGGGTTGCGGGTTGTTCGAAAGAGATACCGCGGCCCCGGAACGTAAAGGGCAATGGAAGGAACATGGGTGGGTTTTATTCAGTACAAGACGTCTGACACTCCCCCCCGGGGAGCGGGGAAAGTTATTTGATGATTTCCCACACCAAAAAAAAAGAAAAGACTACGACTAAGACTAGAGACGGGGCTTTTGTTTGGAGGAAAAAAACCAATCTTCTTTTTCCGAAGAGAACTGCGATTCTAATCATTGAGAGTTGTATGAACTCACCGTCAAAATACCATTTATTAAATCCACCATAAACTTAAAATAGATACCATCTCATTTTACCGAACACAATCGGTCGTATTTAATGCAACAATATTACAATTCCGTTTTTATTTGCATTTGGCATTGAGTACAAAACGTAACGTCTTAAACAAAGGAGGCGAATTCCTATCATTATCATTGTGTGCGTAAAAACATGTATTGTCTGTCTATTCAATTGGCGAACATGCAAAGTTGGGTAAAAAGTGCATTTTGTTAATTACTGGTTATTGATAATTGGTTGGATACTACTTTCTTTAATGGTGTCAAGTGTAAATATTGCATTAATACCATCGGTGTTCGTAAGTCCATTGCAATTTCGGCAAAATACAATAATCACCTAAACTTTTGACGACACATCATCGCTTTGCGTCAGGCCGTTGCAGCCAAATGCAAGCCTATTTAGTTTTTTTTTTTTTTAAAACACTGACACTCTTTGACGTGGTTAAGCGAAATGTTCTGATCACGTTCCATTTCATTGGTGCAAATAGTCCTTACTTTATTACGATCAAAGCGTGGTCGAATATGCTCGGTCTTTCTTTTTTCGTATCGTTTTTCTTAAGACTATTTTAGCTCAATACCATCAGTGGCATTCTTTTACTCATCTAAAATCTAATTAAAGGGGTACACTCAAGTGAATGTGACATGGTGGACGTGGTGAACAATAAAACGATAAGCTGGAATCTGAAGTTTATAAAAGAATTCAAAAAAAGTCTCAATGGAAAATAAGAACTCAAATCTATGAATAAACGTTCTTTAAAGAATACTTAAGGAAACTATTGACCCAGAGCACCTACACTACTTGTTCCGACCTGTCATCTGGTACCATATCTGGGCAGCTAGGTTACTGATGCCCCTACGCATCTACGTTTAGATCCGGCTTCACAATGTCAATTGATTCTATTAAAGTTTTGAAATGTTTATGTTTATTTTTTATTGTGTGTCACATAAATATGGTAGGTAAGCTGCAAGTTTGGTGTCACTTTTGTTTCTATTCTTATTATATTATTAGCAAAATATAACCATTTATGTGGTATTTTTATTCATATTTTATTTTTGTCTTTTTATATCTTACTAGCTTTCGCCCGCGGCTTCGCTCGCGTTAAATTCGATATAACACACTAAGCAGACCTGCAGTTTTTGCTCTTGCGCCTGATTGATTTGTAATAGCAACGCTAAGTTTTCCCTTTTCTTCCCTCGTTCTCCCTCATATCCCACTTTTTTTTAAATAAAAATTCATCAAAATCGGTTTAGCCATTAACGCGTGAATACGTAACAAACAAACTCTTTTTCGCTTTTATAATATTAGTAAGGAAGTAAGGATTTTGTGGCATCCTGTGTGAGCTATATCCAAATGTATAAAGGGTTTAAAAGTACTCTTAACGTAGTTGAAACGTATTTGTTTTATCTATCAATGAATGCAATATGTGGAGGATGCGGTAATATTGGGAGGCAAAGTTTCAACTTCCACATTTTCTTTTTAAAGTCAAGTTTTAAATTTGACGACACGGTTGGCGCAGTGGCTGAGCGTTCGACTGCTGCGCTACGTGTCGCGGGTTCGATCCCCGCACGGAACAAATGTATGTATGGCCTACAGATAGTTGTTCCGGGTCTGGTTGTTTGTGCATGTGAGTTTAAATGTTTGTAAACGCACCCACTATACAGGAGAAATTCCTAGTGTGGAGCAACGTTTTTCTTTTAAAAAAATAAATTAAAGTGGTGTTACTTTAAAGTCTTATCCCAGCAATCGTTTTTGCATAGTTACTTCGTATGATGTACATAATGCATGGTTGAGGGCTTCTTTTTTTGGGGTGGGAAATCATCAAATAACTTCCCCGCTCCCCCGGGGGGGAGTGTCAGACTTTTACTGACTAAATCCCACCCATGTTCCTTCTTTTGCCCTTTGCGTTCCGGGGCCGCGGTATCTCTTTCGAATCACCCGCAGCCCCGGCAGAATGGTTGAGGATCCGAGAAGGGTTCATTAATACCTTGTTTTTATCAAGATGGGCAGGTTTCAATCTTAATAAATTTAGTAACACTTATTTGACCTTTTTCTTAATATCCACTAAATGATGTAGTAATTAGTAGTTAATTGCCTATTTATTTTATTTTCAATAAATTGCAAATCCTTACTTAAATGGTACATAGATAATAATTAATTAACGAAACAACCGAAGATCCATTGACTCCACAAAAGAAAACAGAATTTATTAAATCATCTCGTACATTACATCTTTAGTCGCCAAGGCTACTATTAATGGCCATAATTAGTTCCACAGGTGGGCAAAAATGATACTTATTAAACATTTATGGGTAGATCGGAACTGGTTTTTTTTTATAATATTATCTTTCTCGTTGTGTAAGTGCCGAAAGGTGAGGTCAGTTGAGATATGGAACTTTTTTAGAGATAATTCATGAGACGTAAATATATGTACAGTCAACAAAAGAGATAAGTTACCAGGGTCGTCAGATATAGTTGAGCTTTACAGAAACCGATGGACGTCCACAAATCAAATTAAATTAACTGTTCGTTTTACACCCAATTAATTTTATTTTATTGAACAATGTATTGTTGAATACAATTAAATTTCATGTTTTTTTTAAGAATACTTCAACTTTATCTCATGGCTCTCGTTACTTTTTTATTTTGCTAACTGTTTTTACGTATATAACATATATACGTATATATGTGAGAAAAATAGTGGTTACTTGTGGAACAAGAACTACTCATTATGAAATCAGAAAAAAATACCTGCAGTAAAAAGCCCATACAAATCTTAACCCAGAAAGTTTTGTGAAAGCTCAAGGAAGGAGAACTTGAATAAATATTGATTTATTACAAACTGCGGTCTTGAGTAGTACATTCATGACTGTGTTACAGCAAATCGTAGTAAGTTATAGAATGGTTCTCCAGTACATTATGACATGAGTGGGATAAGAAGGAAGTATTGATTTATTCAGTGTTGAGAGTTAGAAACCAACGTCATTCCCGGTTTTCAAAAGCAGAGATGTAGAAGATTCAATTTTTCACATATCATTCAAGTTTTCACATATTCGACATTTTATTAATTAATTTATAGAAAACTAGCTTTCGCCCGCGGCTTCGCTCGCGTTAAATTCCGTATAACACACCAAGCAGACCTGCAGTTTTTGCTCTTGCGCCTGATGGATTTGTAATAGCAACGCTAAGTTTTCCCTTTTCTTCCCTCGTTCTCCCTTATATCCTACTTTTTTAAAATAAAAATTAGCCTATGTCCGTCTCCAGGTTCCCAACTATCTCTGTACCAAAATTCATCCAAATCGGTTTAGCCATTAAAGCGTGAAGAGGTAACAAACAAACAAACAAACAAACAAACAAACTCACTTTCGCTTTTATAATATTAGTAAGGAAGTAAGGACTAGCTTTTGATTCGCGTTTAATTCGGGGTAACACAGTTTGCCCTTTCTTAATGTGCAGGTACCTGCTACCTGAAGTTTTTGCCCTAGCGCCTTATTTATTGTAAAAGCAAAGCTAAGTTTTCCCTTTTCTTCCCTCTTTCTCCCTCATAACTCAACTAACTTAGCCTATGTCATTCTCCAGGGACCCAACTACCTCTGTACCAAAATTCATCAAAATCGATTTAGCCATTTAGGCGTGAATACGTAACAAACAAACTCACTTTCGCTTTTATAATATTAGTAAGGATAGTAAGGATTAATACAAAATAACTAAATTGGTAACTTCTAAAAAACCGGTAAACTTAATTGTAAAACATTGAATTGTTTATTTTATTTGAATTACTGTGTGCGTTGATGTCTTTTCTACCTTGTTTATGTAGACCATACAATATTTTTTATTTATTATTATTTATTTATTTTTTTATTTAAAATGGCTCAACGCAGAATTATGCGTAACAGTTACATTGATGATTCGCAAACTTGACCATTTTGACCCTCAGATGACCGGAACATCATAATAGGATTTCTTCCGCGAATAGTACATTATAATTGTGTTCTTGAAATATTTATTGTAGGCGAGAGGATACTTTCGTGTCATAAAATTTAAAAGTATTTATGGCTAAGAGACCCAAACTGAATTTTCTCAAACTGAGTTTTGGTCGTTTAGACTTCTTGAAACATTATTTCTTTAGGAGATCAATATAAACAATAATTTAATTCAAAATAAGTAACATCTGAATTGTATCACCAGGACAATATTTTTACAAGTTAAAATTATTTAATAGCAGTATCATAATTTAAATAACAAGTTTTACCAAGAAGCGCTTACTATATTTATATACCTATACGAGTTAACGATTTTATAAAAACAACCAATTGACTATCAGTTACTATGTGTAAGGTCAATGACCCTGGCTTGGTAGATTATTTTAAAATTATTCAATTAGTAAAAAGTTGGTTTACTCACGCTACACTTTGAATATTTTCAGAGAGTCACTCAAACTCTCTGAAATTATTCGGATTCAAACCCAACACTAAAATTTTTGCATAAACGATATGCAGATATGACGTTTTAATATTAAAATATCTTTTATTGATCAGTTGCTAAGCAATCAAGTTTTCGTTAACTCTTTTTAATTTATTTTTGTCTGGTTGGAATATGAATGAAAAGTATACCTACTGTAAATATAGACGATACTTCTAGAAAATATATTGAGCTACAATTTTTTTATGCCTTTATGTTAATGTTAATTTTCAGTGTAAAAGCTGCTTCCTACATCTGTTGAATTCGTCAAATTATTGTTTGTAAAAAATAGTTTATGTACACTTTATTATATAAAAGCAAACAACGGTGTCGTGACATAAAAGTACTACTGGCATTTTTTACAAAAGGAAAAAAATGTGGTGTCATATAATTTTAGCCACTTGTACCCAATGTACCGCGTGGGAGGATTAAGTATCGAGCCTACCAAATACTTACATACGTCTTATGTCATTTATATTAATCGACCACTTGAATATTAATGTGCAAGATGTGCCTTGAATTAACAATTTAACTTTAGGTACATATTTAAATCTTCTGCGTAGGGAGAGCCCCTACCAATTTATAAATTTATGGGTTCTCTGTTATAATTATACTAAATGACCAGAAGAATTATTTTTCATGAAAGTCTTAAACTACGTTCACAAGTAGTAGGAACAAAGAAAAATTATTAAAGGCTATATTATTCCAAGTTTGCCCTATAAAATGAGGATTTCTCAAATTGCCTTATTGCAAAACCAAACACCTTATTTAAACTTTACGACTACATATTTGAGACAATTTAAGCCACTGGTATTTACAATCCCTCCACTAATTAGTATCAATACAATAAAACTAGGAAAGTTCAAGGTTTTTCAACATCAATACTCAGATCATTAATTTCTCGCTATCTTTTTTGCACAAATGCCTATGACGTAAGTGATGAAGCATTTACTAATAAATGTAAACATTAAACACTTGATCATAGAGTTTCTTTTAGCTCGTACTTCCGTGAAGACGACACTTCAGACCACCTTTGACATATTTGCTCAATAATTGACATTGAAAATTCAAGTTTATTTGCGCTTCTGTTAATTATGTTTGATTGCATTATGGACCTTATGTTGTAAGCACGAAAAGCTAAAAAAAGCGAAAAGGTTTTTCGCTTCGTAAAGAGATAAGTGTTTTTATCAATTAAATTACAAAATGTAGGAGGATGTCCTGGTCGAACAGATTACACTGAAAATCCGATTTTAATATTTGTTTAATTGAGGATCTCCAATAAAAAACGATATCCGTGTCTATCTATATAAGGAGTTTGAGAATTAAAAGTTGAGGTTAAAAGCCTTTTGCGAAACGGGATAAACGACTTGGTATTTGCGAAATTAGTGTTCATCAACAAAGCTACAATTATTGTTGTAGGTATTCATTACAATTAGATGCTATTAAGATGCTCAAACGTACAATTAATAAAATAAAATTTAAGAAGTATTTTATTGATATTTTGATAACGAGTCTAGATTTTTTTCAAAGTTAGAATTGATTGACAAGCTGATTGCACATAATATCATTATTATGATATAAATAAAAAGCAGGTAAATTATAGCAGGTATATCACTTTTCTTCTCAACGCTAATTCTTATAGTTTGTAAAGTAACTTGGTCTGTCTGTCACGTTTTTACAATTAACGGCTGAGAGGATTTCAGTGAGATTTGGCACAGATAGATTAGGTACTGGGTTAGGACATTAATTAAACTTTTTACTCCGGTACAACATATTTCTGGGATTATTTTCAGGTACAACGTGAGTGAAGCCGCGGGTATAAGTTAGTAATTACTGTGTTATTTGGCTTAGTGTACCGTTTAATTAACGGTCACACCAAAACAATATGTGTGAAGTTTCTTTTCAACTTTTGTTTTGTTTTTTTTTTGTGTTCTGTTTTTTTTTCTCATAGTGTTTTGTGATCAAAATATGTTATGAGGTTAAGGATATCATTTATTAGGATAAATTATTTAGTTGAACTTGTAATGAAAAATATCAGAAACTCCAGTTTCTTTGTAATTTGTACAATAGTATTTATACACATAATAAAATAGATAATATTGTATGATTTTGGGCACCAAATTTAATTTTACACACTCAAACGCGGTCATAATATCTCAGTTTTGTGTCATTTTAAAAATATCTGTACAAGGAAAACATGAAAAATAAAATGTTTTAAGCTGGCTGTCACTTTCAGGTATGCGCCCAAAAATACCTTTATACCGAATATTCGTTTCGTAATAATTCGATAATAAGGGTTACATAATGATGAATCACCTGATTACGGGTTGCCGTAATACAATCGAGTAAATAAACGGCTGTCATTTATTTTGACCCGATGTGTAATATTGGAAATTAAACCGTTTGCTGAACTCTACAAAGTCAACTTTCAAAATTGTCTGCTATTTATCTTTTTTTTTCAAAATTAAAATATGTCTTTATGTAATGAAGAAGTAAGTTATTTTTTTTTGTTCTAAAACAGACTGATAAAAAATGGTAAACGCTGGCCATGAAAAACCTACAACACCAAGCTATGAGTTAGTATGCAGATTCTAAGGAAGATACTTTGCCAACCTTTAAACCAAAGTTATAAATTCTCATGTCCCTGTAATTTCACCGATTCAACCCATTCAAAATGTGCAAAATTACATATTGCCAAATACGTATCTGACCTATCAGGTTTTCATAGGATTGCAAGAGTAGAATCACAAATAATGAGAGGTAGCCATTATACTTTAAGAACACAATCACCTCATCAATTTTCCTAAGAGGAAACTTAGCACCAAATATAGACTTACATACTTGATGCTAGACCAAACAATAAAATAGAATAGATTTACTTTATTTTACACCAAAAGTTGAAACAACAGCTGTTCTACAGAAATTGCTAATTCTATGGTAACAATGGTGGTCTATCGCTGATAGCGATATCTTCCAGGCTACCTTTGGGTGGACTGTATGAAGATAAAAATATACCGAGGGGTAGTCAGTGTTGTATATACTGCTAATACTAACCAAACAATCAAAATAAATTAAATATAGTTATTTAATCAAATATATAATAAAGTGTATAGTCTACTGCCTATCTCATTTTCACACCGTGATACAACACTAATTTATGAAACTAGATTTTACCAAGAACACATTTCGATTAATCTGCTAAAGCCATTTGAATAGAGTTAATGATATATATCTTTGATGGAGAAGGTGTTTTTGAAAAATAAAGTAACTTTAATCAAGTCGTAGATTAGGATGATAACAATCTAGTTATTAGATCGTATTTTTTCCTGTTTAGTAGTCAAGATTATCACTTAACCGTTTCAAAATTGTTTGTCTGACTAAAAAGACAATTATTTTAAAGTAAGTTATTCTTAAAGCCTTCCTTTACATTATTTTGAAGCAAAAGTAATAAATAATGTTGTAAAAGATATAATCAGCACACTAAAATTCCTCACTCAAGACTAAAAACATGATTTATCTTGTGTTATGTACATACACGTATTATTTTAAGTAGGAAATATCTTCAAAGTTAATTAAGATGTTAAACATATTGTAGAATAATTTATGCAGAACTTTAATTACGCACCATCAATTATTAATATTAGTTAGTTTTTACATTTCGGTTGTAAGCAGCAGATTTTATAATGCACTTAATATTGGACTATTGTTGTTGGCTTTTTATTAAACATTATTTATTATTCTTCGGGCAATAATACTGCGAAGATCCAGTTTCTTAAAAAACTAAGCTTTTTCTAACCAATAACCTGAGAACTGGGTCAACACTTTTTGACCGTCAATTACGATTAAGACAGTTTTCAAAAAGGCCACACCTTCGTCTCTTCCTTGTGTTTTAGCTGAGAAAATGTGGCGAAAAACAAACTCCACACGTCTCTCTGATAGGTTAGAAGAACAAGGTTTTATACAAAAATATGAAATGAGTTACGCAGAATTTAGTAAACACAAACTAAAAATACTTATTTAAAACTAGAGTTCGTGAATTACTTCGACAATACTTGACGTATTGTGTTTTAGCTGAGAAAATGTGGCGAAAAACAAACTCCACACGTCTCTCTGATAGGTTAGAAGAACAAGGTTTTATACAAAAATATGAAATGAGTTACGCAGAATTTAGTAAACACAAACTAAAAATACTTATTTAAAACTAGAGTTCGTGAATTACTTCGACAATACGTCAAACCTTCCACTTTTGTGCATGACTGTCAATAAGAGTTTCATAACAAGTCGAAGACGCTACTGGGTTGCGCCACTTATGGGTATAGTCGCGAACGATCGTGTTACCAAAATCTTTTCTTAAAATATGCATATTTTATTGCGATGATATAATTGTAAAATCGAATTAGCTACCCTAGTCCCATGTGCAGGGGGTTGAGCCTATGAAGAACCATTAAAATATTAACTATCAACGACGCGTGCCAATAATTCACGCAAGAATAAATAAATTGGGATTAGTTACGGTCAACATTTATAATGTCAGAAGACGCAATAATAAAATCTAAGTTATAACTAAATTCAATTATTTCTTACAAACTAAAAAAAAATGCAAAAGCCAACAAAAAATTAAACAATGCTGTTTTGCGAGAAGTCAATTAGGAAGAGGATTATCATACTTATAGCGTTTCGAATTAAAAGGTCTAGGTCCCATAATAAGCATATTTTGAAATATCAAATAAGGTGGAAATAATCCCATCACGTTTTTTTTTTCGAGTCTCTTAAAAACAATGACTTAACCCAAATTGTCATTTAAGATACATCAATGGCTTTTAATCAATTCAAAGAGTGATTTCCCCAAAGATTCGACCTGTTATCCTTTTAAAATGTATTTATCACTAGAGACTTTTGAGGCGTTTTCCTAAATAAATAGCATAATAGGCATTCGGATTTTGTTTTGTTACTCCTTTATAACAAAACAAAATCCGAATGCCTATTTATTTCTAGTAGCAATTTGGAATCTGGATTTCAACCTGGTTTTACGTTTCCCCTAAGGCAAATGGCAATGCCGGGGTTGCGGGTTGTTTGAAAGAGATACCGCGGCCCCGGAACGTAAAGGGCAATAGAAGAAACATGGGTGGGCTGTAGTCAGTACAAGTCACAAACTCCCCCCCGCTCCGCCCAGAGCAAGAGGGGAAGTTATTTGATGATTTCCCATCCACATAAAAAGGCAAATGACAGGATTTTTTATAATGTCTTTTGGTAACCTCCTAAGTAAGGCTCTGGCCTCCCCTATAATCTTTCACTCTTTTCTTGTGCGTTATTTTCAGGTTTTTTCACTTCTGAACCCGAGTGTACGCTGCTAGTACATATGTTGTCAGCTGGCTATACAAAGCGAACAACACAAAACTATCTGTCGACGCATCTCCGACAGTAGGACGCGTTGTGCGTACATTTCTTAGCGTTAGGACTTAAGTCATAAGCGGTAGCGGTGCTAAACTCTCAACTTATAAAGGGATAATATTTTTGTGTTCACCAAAAATACTGATCGTGCACCAAATATTCTTTCCTGAATGTTAAAAAAATGCGTAGGTTAGGTTAGGTTAAAACTGTGACCCCCTACGTAGTCGCCAGTAACGACTTGCATTAATAGAAAATGGATAAAGATATAACACTTTTTTATTGTAGTGCGCTGATGCTCGTTATGACATATTTTAATTAACATATTTTGGTGCACATTCAGTATATTTGGTGGAACACAGATAAAATTAGGTAAATGAAATGGGAATAAATTGAAGTACTTTTAAATACCATACCTTATAAAGTTTGTTTGTTTTGTAAAACACATTGTGTTTCTCTCAAAATTATTAACTTACCGTATTACTACGTTTTTAATATTTTGACCTCTTAATACAATAATCCTACTTACAAAATTAAATAGTTGAAGTAGTGTGGACTAAAACCATTATTTATTGCGGCGCCTAAACATTGTGTAACCAAAACAAACCTTCAACTAGAAATAGACTAATAACTAATTCATATTTGTTCTTAAAATACTATATATATATGATTAATTATGTTGTAAACACGCGGCATTGATGTACAACTATTTATTTATTATATTTTAACATACTATGACCTTTGCCTGACGTTTGCACTAGTGTTAACATGATTTATATCGATAATCATCTCATTTGTCTTGACTTAATGCATGTATGCCTCTCTTGAGGTCATGGATATTATTCTAAGATCAGGCAGAATTGATTTGATTATGATTTAAAAATTTTATTGACTGCCAATCATTTGAATATTAGGTGGATGAACAGATGACTAGTTTCACATCTGCCTTTTACGATTGAAATAAATTAGTATCCATTTTTAGGGTTTTATACCTCAAAAAGAAACATCGGAACCCTTATAGGACACTTTGTGTTCCGTTCATATTTTTTTAATGCGAGAAATATCGAGATCTCTCCCGTACTAAATTTAAGGATCAGTCAAACTAATACGGACGAATTATGGACACGCTGCGGACAAGAAACACTAACAAATACTTCAATCTCTCAGTATCCAGTCCCTCCTACAGGCGCGTTCACAACTATACCGAAGCTTTAGATTCCAAACTCGCCAAAACTTTATCGCTTGGACCACACACAGCCGCAGAGAAGTAACAAAAGTATGCAACATTCCTCTAGTTCTATTGTTTATGAAAATATTTGCTGAAAAAAAAAACAATGTTTTATTCCATCAACAATGAAGGATATTTAGATTACATGTCATTGTTTATTAGGCAATGGGTTTCGGTAACACCTTTGTTCATAAGCTAAAGAACGTGAAATATGATAAAAGTCATACATTTTAGTATGCAGGGAGGGGAAATGTAGGCTATGCTGACAAGACTAGAATTGTAGAACAAACAACATTTTCGGATGGTTAAGAAAGATTATATCTGCAAAATGCTTTTAAGGAATTAGTAATTAGTGGAACACTTTATTTTGTTTTAATGTGCATTTTTTCTAAACACCCTTCATCGACTGGTTTTGCGAGTGCAATTGACACGATTGGCGCAGTAGCTAAGCGTTTGACCTGCGCTGCGTCTGCGCTAAGTGTCGCGGGTTCGGTCCCCGCACGGAACAAATTTTTGTATGGCCTACAGATAGTTATTCCGGGTCTGGTTATTTGTGTATATGAGTTTAAATATTTGTAAATGCACCCACGATACAGGAGATATTCCTAGTGTGAGGCAACGTATAAAAAAATTGAGAGACATAAATGTCTACTGGCTTTAAAATTAATAACATCATTTGACCACAAGTTAACCTAGTATGACCTAATGTGTTGATTAACTATGTCAAATTTTAAATTGAATTTAACGCCTGGCATATGACGGTAATGTTTTGAAAGCTGAGGTTAGAGGTGTCATGCAGATTTTGTCTTGTTGTTCATTTTGTTGACACACAGATTTCAATCAGCTATTTAATTTGGAACGCTACCTATTGTATTTATTACTAGTTTGCATAATAATATAACAGCTTTTTAACATTTTCAGCTAAATTCGCCTGAAACTTAAGATGGAATAAAACATTTCACACAAACTCTGTGCTAAAAAGTTCAGACAGCAATTAGTTAGACTTAAGCTAAGCTAACTTGACTTAAGTTCCTAAATAATGTTCTTGTTAAAAACACTAACACAACTTAAGTCAAGTAACCTATAACATAAATTCATAATCATTTTAGGTTTTGTTGTTTAGTTACGTTTTATGTATTTTATGAATAAGTCTTTAACACGTTTTGACTTTGTATTGAGGTGCGTGTTTATATATTTACTTATAGCTTAAGTAATAAAGTTAAATATTAATAGCTAATTGAAGCACGACCTGTGGGTGGTATGTCTATTCAATTCAATTGCTTTGCGGTTGTTTTATTACGTAAAGTGTAGAGGACTTTGTGATTTTTAATTTTTGATCGAAGTGTGACGGTTTGTTTTCTATTGTATAAACATACTATAATACGCTTAAATTTTAATCTTGATTCAGGATGTGCCAACTTAATCCTTTCTAATATTATAAAAGCGAAAGTGAGTTTGTTTGTTTATTACGTCTTCACATCTAAATGGCTAAACCGATTTTGATGAATTTTGCTGACAAAGATAGTTGGGACCCTGGAGACGGACATAGGCTATTTTTTTCAAAAAAAGATTGAGATTTGAAAATAAGGCGCAAGGGCAAAAACTACAGGTAGCAGGAACCTGTAAATCAGGAAAGGGGAACTGTGTTACCCCGAATTTAACGCGAGAAAAGCCGCGGGCAAAAGCTAGTATACAATAAAAAAAATACAAAGATTACAAGCAACATTTTAAATATAAACCTTTTAATCATTCGTAATGATCCCCTGGTTTTAACAGTATGGCAAACACGCAATAATAAGCGAAACCTAATTGCTCACCGCTGTTAATCCGATAATTACAAGATATTTACTTCTCTTCATAACGAGAAAAAATATAATAAAACCTTTTATAGCAACATCATTACTTAAATATGTTTTAATTAATACATTCTTGAGTGACCAATGACAAGTTTGCGTAACACACAACCATGGCGTGTGGTTTGATATTTAAATATACAAATATTAACGGCTTCTTCTTCAAATTGTAGAAACTGGCGTGCTGTTAAGAACTTTGAAGTAGCGGTTAAACCGATTTAAAGAAAATACTTGCGCTGTTATATACGATGTCATCATAATTATCACCTTTTTTGCCCAAAGACTGTTTGATACATTTGAAATTGGTTAATCTTACCACCAAAGTTTTGTAACAATATTCTGATTTAAAAGGGTATCTATGGAGTTTCTTGCCTATTCTTCTCCATAGAGATCTACGCTTTGGAATGGGCAACTACAGTACTTTCACAGTTATTATGCCTTGTGACTGGGACAGTAGCTTCATTTTATTGTTGTCAATGTTTTGACAGATCAAAAGTGCCTGTAACTGGCCTACTTGAAATAAATGATTTTGATTTGATTTGACTTGTTTAAAAAATATTTAAATAAACCTGGTTATACATTTTTTGAGATTCTATTTAACAACAGTTTATATGCTTAAAATACTTAGAAAGCAACCTTTGTGCATTCCTTTTTTATTTTGTTTGCATTGTGCTTGTTTTGTATAAAGTTTTACTGGAGCTAGCCCAATAATTCTAATCAAACATATAAAACAAAATGACAAAACAATGACTATCTATACTCATTCCATTAGTAAATAATGCAAAACCAAATCTCGGTCCGATTTGCATATTAGGTCTATAAAATCAACATTATATTTGAGATCACCGGACCAGTAGGTAGATTTATTTATGTAAAATAATTCTTCGATTACGTTTTTACAAGGAGTGACCAACGACGCATCGTTTACGTAAGACAGAACCTTGGCATGTGGGTATATTTAAATATACAAATATCAAGCGTGCAACTGATCGATCGATTTTAAAAATTCCTTTGTCCAAACAATGCCTAATTGACCTGATATTTTAAAACCGGTTCATTTACATTACAACAACAAAAATACATAAATATGTTGGATGTCAGGTTCATTCCGCTTTACATCAATAAAATGGATGCCATAGGAGCTAAAGATTACAAATACATTACGGCCTATGACCATGAAGATATGGAACAGGTGTGTCACAAAATGACTAAGTTAGTCTTCTTTTATATAATGTGGTGCAACGGTGATTAAGGGATTAAGGTAGTTGTCGAAAAGTGGCCAAGGCAAGGACGAAGAGCATCAGTTTATAGAGTTTATGTGTTATTATTATAGCATGACAACAATTGCAAGGTGTAATAACCTAGCTAAAGACAAACATGCGTTTGGTAGAAGAAACGTTCATGATTATTTTTCTCTTTTGTAAATCTTTATCTAATTACGGTATAATATTGCAAATAGGTAAATTTTGGGATGATGTATTTAAGGTATTTTAGTAACTTTTAAACCGATTAAAAAATGTTTAATTAATGGGAAACTACATTAACTCTGAGTGTCATAAATTTCTAAAAGACGTTATTGTGGAATAATTTGTGATCACCGACCAAACCTGGGGAAAAAGCTAGCTATATGACATAGAACACCTAAAACAATTTAAAGACAAACACAGTTCATTTACTTAAAGAAGTCTTAACGTCGAAGGTTATGCCCACGCCAGATGCAATTTCGAAAATCCAATAATGATGTAGCAACAAGAAAAGTTCCCATTGACAGCTTCCTCTTTATCGGACAAGCAAATCTCAGAACATCTCTCAATACGAAATGTGTCGGTAACATTTGAAGTAACATTGGGTAAACTTTACCGTACTATATGTTACGTCTCCGGTCAAAGATCAGTGCACAAGGCATGACATGCAGCTAATATATCGATTTAAGAATTGCTTAAGTAACATCTTCTGTGCAAAAAAATAAGTTTAATTATTTAAGTGCTTTTATAATTTCAATTTTATTCCATACTGATTTATTTGTTTCAACAAATACTAGACAGTTACACAGTTATTGGCATTAAAATATACGCAAGATGTAAAAACGCCGCCTTTTCAAAGTCACGGCTGACGGAACCTGCAGATATTAATCCTTAGAATGATAATGGATATAAATCACCAAAATTGTAAAGATTTTTAGTTGCCTATTTAAGCACCCAAAGTTAGCGAATCCGTATTCAGCAAAACTGAGAAGTATAGAATTATTTATTCCAAACCAATCGGAAACATGTTTCATTTAATAGAGAAGTCTTGTATCGAAAAGTAACCTTCATCGCAACGTCTTCGTGAGGTTCCTGACCCCAGCAGAAAACTAAAATCTAGAAATATTTACAAAACAGCTGAAACCAAAATATAATGTCCTATTTTCAATCATAAAAGGTGGATATAAAATGGAAAAGCGCTATTAATGCATATTTCAGTTAACGCCGCCCGGTCGAATCTGTCGTTCGACGTGACCTTTGCGCGGCGGCCTTCTGCGTTGCGTAACTTTGTCCTCCGACGCAAGCGCATCTTTGTAGCTTCACTATTTTACTTGTAACGATGTCGCATCCTAATTATAACTTACCTTTATTCAATTATCTATGATTTAGTGGTCTAGCTGGTTTTGGTATCACGTTTTCTTGGATTTTAGAAGATTATCATTATTTGTTTCAAGTACAAAAAAATAAAGGTTTTTTTTTATTTTAAGTGTACATTCAAAATTCTGATAACAGAATATTTATTTTGTAAAAACAGATATATCTTAAAATATGGATAGTCCGAGAAATTTATTCAAGTTGACCAATAAACCTAGCACCTGACTATGAGGTCACTTAGGTCACCTTCTGGTCTATATTTCGTAATCACACTATACATCTTCTTACACAATTGAGTAAATCGAGTACAGCTTATAATTTGTATGTGCACTCCAATAAATTCCAAAGCAAAAAGTTTTACATAATCATAAATCAATTATTACGTCCCCGCCAATTCTATTATATGCAAGTATTATGACATATATTAGGAATGTATTATGACATTTGACATAAGTCTCGAATGCTAATCTGATATTTTAGGGAAAATTGTTTCGAAAGTGTCACAGTTTCGCACTCATCAATTTTAAAATGTGAAATGTTGCTTAAAATTTTATGTTATATGCGAAAATGGCATTGAAATATTACAATAGAAGATAATTTAATTATGATAAATGTAACGAGCTGGTAAAGTGGAAACAATTTACCTGCTACCTGACTGTTCTCTTTTATAATACAGAATGACATGTCAAAATAAAAAAATATAGCTATTTATTTTGGGTTCACGTATGAAAAACTGAAATCTGGAGTATAATGACGTATTTTACAATTTAAAGTTCAAAGAAAATTCTAAAGTGGTATCTATAAAATCAAATATTACAAAAGAATTATTCGCAAACTTTTGTTTAAACTTGACACAAAATCCCTACAAAAAATCTTTAAAAACAAAAGAAAATCCACAATAACTCACCATATTTCCTTCTTTTGACTAGCACATACACTGCATATTATTGATCTATAGATCACACTGCACCAAACGCGTCTCACTTTGCGCGTGCGCGAATACGTATGAGCTTCGCTCGACACGATCGTATATAATATATACCGCCTACCAACTTATATATATAAGCCTGAAAGTTTGACTGGCATTGATGTACTGAACGTTTTGCAGTACTTTATGTTTCAGTCATGATTTGTGGTTAGGATGAGGTCAGCCATTCAAAAAACTTTGCGGAATGTGAAGTGGGGGGGAAGTTGATCTAGTATTGATTGATTGTCTCGATTATTTATCTCGTTGGTCTAGTGGTCGCAAGCCGTACTGCCTTGGATTCAATTCTCTGGTTGGGCAAAAACTTATTGTGAGGTTTCAGAAGCAGTCTGAAATCTTGATTTGTTCTCTATTAAACGAAACCCAAAAATGATTTGAAAAATGTGGGCACACTGGTTACAAGGGCTACTATGAGAGAGGCCTTGGGATTAATTTTCAGGTCGGGTTGAGTACCTTTTCTCGGATTTTTCTGTCTAGAATATATCAGAACTATATAAAGGCCTCGAGGCTAAGTAATAACAGCCGCACAGGGCGATCTTCAAGGTTAAGCAGTGCTTGTCTTGGTACATGACTATCGAGTACCTACAAGTACCATCTACTTATGTCTCAAAAATACATTAAGGCATTTTTTTTGCGGAGGGTAATCATTAAATAACTTATTCCGCTCTGGGTAGAGTGGGGCGGAGTGTCAGAGTGTCAGATTTTTACTGACCAAAACCCACCCATAAGGAATATGGGTGGGTTTTGGTCAGTAAAAATCTTCTCTTTTGCATTTTATACTCCGGAGCCGGGGTATCTCTTTTGAACAACCCGCAACCCAGGCAGGTACATTATGCATTGGTAGATCTTTGACGATCCTAAATGTCATATTACCCAGCAATAGTATTGGATTGTGGTGCTCAAACACTGAATAACTGGAAATCGATCCCAACAAAATGCAGAGTAAGCAGGTGATAATACAATTTGACAACTCGGTTGGTGCAGTAGCTGAGCGATCGACTGCTACGCTGCGTGTTGCGGGTTCGTTCCCCACACGGAACGAATATGTGTATGGCCTACAGATAGTTGTTCCGGGTCTGGCTGTTTGTGAGTTTTAATGTTTGTAAACGCGCCCATGATACAGGAGAAATCCTAGTGTGGGGCAACGTATAAAAAAAATACCCGCCCCTAAATAAAGTGTTACCCATTACTGTCAAAATGTGGGTGAAGCATAAATGCGTCTCTGTATTATCCTTCAAAGATTACAGGTGCAATGATAAGTTTAAAAGTTAACAAAAACTCGTTTTTTACGCGGATCTTTCCTGTACTATTCAGTTCCATGATCATCTTACGTATGCCAGTAAAAAATTAATCAATTTTCCCAACTTAATCCGCCTTCGGGAAAATCGGCAAGTGGCCATGACCCACGCTTCTCAGAAATTCCTGAGCACCTATTAAGTACTATATGATAACGACTGTGTGTCTAGTAGTTTTTTTCTTTTATACAGAGTGATCCAACAGATTACGTCAAACGCGCACTTTTTTAGCCAGTATAATACAGATTTTGTATCGTGGTCAATTTCCACAACATTGAGCAGTTTTTTTTTTTTTAATTACATAAAGTGTAATTTTTCTACTTCTTGCCAAATAAATCATTTTTATTTTTGAAACTTCTCTCCTCAGTGACAACTAATATTTTAGGGCAAGAAGTTTTGCTTGATTTATTTGTGATGCTTTTCCCTTCAGCTAAAATATAAAAAGTAAAACAAACTGCACTGCAAAGAACAAACGTAAGTTCTGTGATGATTTTTCATTTTAAAAAAAGTACCTCAATTAAATTAAATTTAACATAAATCGGGATGCTTTTTGGAGAAATTGATAAGACACATCTAAACCTTTTATTTGGCCGTTGGCTCATACTGTATATCCGATAATTATTACACCTTGTATTAGACCAAATCGGAAGAGATCAATCCAGCTTGTGGTTTGAAATGTCAAGTAAAATTGACTTACTGGAAAATTAATCATAAAGTTTTTCAGTTCTATACTTATTTTGTAATCGGAACGAACACATAATTATAGTTCCTCGTATAGGCACTTCAAATACATATTTAATTATTAACAATCATCAATCACATTAAAACGTTATATAACCTCACGCCTATAATCCCCGAAAGATTAGTAGAGATATACCTCAATACAGCCAGATTAAATATTCTTAAGAATATTTAATACTAGCTGGCGTCCGCGGCTTTGCCCACGTGATATCGAAAAAAAAGTATCCTTTGTGTTATTTCAGACCATAATCTACCTCTGTGCCGAATTTCATCAAGATACGTTCAGCCGTTTTGACGTGAAAGAGTAACAAACATCCATACATTCATCCATCCATCCTCACAAACATTCGCAATTAGTAACAAACATCCATACATTCATCCATCCATCCTCACAAACATTCGCAATTATAATAGTTATGTTGTAGTCCCTCGAAAAACTTTTTTTTTTGTAAGTCGGTTTTTGTTTTTACAAAAAAATATTTTATTTCAGCACTTTTAGTTATGGTATAAGTCAGGTATGTATCACATATTTTATCGAGTATTCATTTTTCATTGTTACTAAAAGATTAGCAGATCATCTAGATAGACATAGAGAAAAAAATAAGTATTATAGACGATAACTCATAAACTAACTAAGCAATATAAATAAAATTGAAATGGGACCACATGGAAAGCCACAGATTTCTAATAAATAAATAAAATAAAATAAATATCTTGGGACAACTCACACACGGCTATCTGATCCCAAGCTAAGCAGAGCTTGTGTTAAGGTAACCAGACAACTGATATACATACTTATATAATTTTATAAATACATACATATTATAGATAAATCACACCCAGACACAGAACAAACAATCATGCTCATCACACAAAGTTTGTCCTGGGTGGGAATCGAACCCACGACCTCCGGCTCAGCAGTCAGGGCCACTAACCACTAGACCAACAGGCCCGTCTAAATCATAATAAAAAAAGAATCATCAAAATCGCTTCACCCAGACAAAAGTTATAAGGTAATAAACATAAAAAAAACATACAGTCGAATTGAGAACCTCCTCCTTTTTTGAAGTCGGTTAAAATTTGAACGATCCTGTTGTCATCAACCGGGCACCTATCCTGATGGGATGCCACTAAGAATGGTCCAATATCCTTTTTGACATCTCAACCGGGAAATTGCCCCCACAACCTAGTCCTCAACAGTTGCACTAGACCAACAACACAGTCATTTGTGGTTTAAAATGTCCTTAGTCACATATTTAATGGCAGGAGCTCACATTTGACACCTGAATCGGTAAAGGTCACGCCACACGACCGAGCGTACATGGACAAGTGGCAATCATGTCACATCCGCGATCGTCTGATAAGACATAAGGAAACGTTTTACATTGTTTCTCAATACTATCGCTTATCAATATAATTGGCAGGACAGGCTGGGAACCGGAGCTTTTTGTTAAACAAAGAGTTTTAAAATGAAATTGTACTGTTTCAGTAAACTCTTTATTTAGATTTATATAATGGCCATTTGTTTCAAGTACAGCTAGATACTGGCCAGGCTAAATGTTATTGGATCAGAGGGTTAATAATACAAGTGGTATTTTTTTTAAATGTGTTTGTATTTTTACGAAGTCTTTCAACGAGCCGTGATTTTTTGAGGAGTATACTCACGTCATTTTGGCTTTTTCACCATGATATAAATATATTTATTTTAATAGTGGTACAGCAGGCTACTGAATTGTCTCATATCTTGTCTTATTTTTTCTGATAGAAAATCATCAAATAACTTCTTCAACTCTAGGCGGAGCGGAATGTAGTGTCAGACTTTTACTGACTAAAACTTATATTTATTCCTACTTTTGCCCTTTGTGTTCCGGAACCCCGGCAGGCACTGCCTCCTTCTCCCTTATATCTATCCTGAGGTTGTCTTAAAAGGGTCGCTTTTAGCGATCGGACCGCTAATTGTGTCACCCTATATTTGAGTACTATATGTACCTGTACCTGTATATCTTCATATTATATAAAACAAAGTCGGATCTGTTCAAACACTTATGTTTGGAGAATGGTTTGATCAATTTTCAAGTTTTTGAACCAAATGCAGAATAACTATAAAACATAAGAAAACAAAAGCGGTGAGTTTGATATAACCTTTGATAATGTTCGGTTTATATAAACCTGTTATTTATCTTGGTCGAAGTACTCCGAAATTCTTTTGTAACACCTAGAAGTCTTGATTACATCTCAATTAGTGGTTATAAGGTCACTTTTAGCATACAAAAAAAATAACATTTTATAGGCAAAAGTTCTGCCGTAGTTTAATAGGAAAACCAGGTTCAATATAAAGTTTTATAACAGTAAGCAGTTAAGTCAGCTCAAGTATCCTGCCCAGCAAAGTTAAGTAAAGGGTGAATCATTTTAAAGGCACGTTTCAACTTGATAGTAGCTCGGGAAATTTATACATCCTGGTTTTTAAACAAAAATGACAGCAGCATCGTTATACTATGTAATTTTAAAATAAAAAATAAGTAAGTGGTAAATGGTTCCTGATTGGCTGCCTCATCTTGCAAAAACAATGAAATAAAACAAACAATACATTACAGGTTCTTGTTGTCAGTAACATGAAGCTAAAATTAAATTAATGGCTGGATAGAAGTGTGCTGTTGCTGTTTCAACTTTAAAATTATCACCGTAATTTGAAATTCGAACGGCCAGGCATTATTTAGGCATTCAAGTTTATGGACGGAAAACCTTTTTTATATTCAAGCCACCCAAAAAAACGATTAAGAACAGGACTGGAACACAATCATCATCAGCCTACCACAACTTATTAAGTAACGCACTTCTGGCAAAATTGCTAAGCTGTTGGTTCCGGCTGTCATTTGTAAATCTTTGACAGGCGTTACAGGAAGTCATGTCTCGAAAGTTCGACAACCAGTCTTACTAAGGGGTATTGTTATACCCAGTACTAACTGGGCTGTGGAAGTCAGATAGGCAGTCGCTTCATGTAAAATATTGTATTCAGCTGCATCAAGTTAGACTGAAAGCAGATCCTAACATAATTAGGAAAAGATTAAGTCAATGATGACAGACTGAGAAACCTTGTTAACTAAAATAATAAAGCTTATTATTGTTCTCGTTTGGCTAACGGTGAGTACTTGCACAGGCACAACCAAGTAGACAGGACTATTCACCAGCATTTTGCCTTGAAATTTAAACTTGTGGCATCTAAGATTCAGTACTACAGCTATGTGCCCGACCCAGTTCTCAAGAAAGACCATGTCACGCAGGCTGTACTTGGATCAGTCTATTATTACTGACAGGACTATTGTCGCCGATAAGCCTGGCATAGTTGTGATGAACCAAGCAGGGCGCCGCCCGCGTCGATAGTCGATGTTACCATCACGCAAGAGTAGAAGCTCGTGAAAGCTGAAAAAGAGAAACAACTAAAATAACTTGAGTAAGCACACGAGGTTATCGACATGTGGAATGTAAGGGCGATACTCATCGAGGCTTTTGCCAATAACTTGATTGCCAAGAGCCTCGATGGGTATCTGTTTCAAAAGATTCAAAAGGCGTCCTTGATACTTTCAGACTTACTTGTGAGGAGGTTCCTGTCTCTGGAGACCTAACCACCGTTAGCTTGGACTCTGCTCCCGGTACCAGCGGAAACCCTTTTTATTATATTTTTATATGTTTTTTTTTTATTTAGTTTAACTTTTCAAATAAGATCATGAGTATGTCCCAAAATATTGCCAACATATGTTGTATATATCCAAATATAAATTGTGATATATTTCGATTAAAAACTCCATTAACAGAACCAAATACATTTCTAAATGAAATGAATCAATCGCTCTCATCAATATTCATGAATTTTATTTTTTAACAAAGTTTTAGTCTTGTCTCTCTTAAATGGATCTTGTGACCGTTGAAATATTTAGTAATATTGATTTTCTTGCCGTTTTCTATGTTGTAATTAGAGTCAACGCACTAATCTTTAGCATGTCTAATGATGTCGACATGCGACGCAATACTATTCTTACTACACCCTTTACATATTTAGCATAGCCCTATGACATAGGGCTTTAGTAATTCGGTTGCCAAATAAGTTCTGATTGACATTTATCCTAAGGGATGCAACATGAGGGAGAGAACCTCAAACCGGGTTGGTTTGAGGTCCGCCGCGGGAGACGCCCCGGACGTCGGGCGCCGCGAGACGACTCCCGGCCACCGTAGATGCAGGCCTGTAGACGGTGAGCAATAGGTAGCTCACCGTCTGTCCGTCTATTGACGACAGGCCGTGTCGACGGCGCGTTAGTGTTTCACGCGCGCCTCAAAGAGATGTCAGCTAAGCAGAGGGGCCTGCCAGAGCCTCCGCCTGCCGGGGTTGCGGGTTGTTCGAAAGAGATACCGCAGCCCCAGAACGTAAAGGGCAATAGAAGGAACATGGGTGGGTTTTAGTCAGTACAAGTCTGACACACACCCCCGCTTCGCCCAGAGCGGGGGAAATTATTTGATGATTTCACAGCCCAAAAAAAAAGGGATGCAACAATTGTCCGCTCAGGCGTTAAAATCAAATATGCATACATCAATATATTATTGCCCGGCAGAGCTCGTGGCCACATAATAACAGTCAGGTTGTTCTCCAGGGTAAGCCGTCCTGGACTAGGTTGGCCATTAAGTACCGAGTTTCATCCGTGCCTTGGAAAACATGTGAAACCGTTGATTCCGGTTGTCATTTGTAGATTTTTATCTGTTGACATTTTGTTGTGTTGCAGTGTTATTCGAATTGTTACCATCACACGAGGCAAGCCAATTCTTGATGGATGCGTGTTTTCAAGTCGATGTGTAGTGACTAACAGTCAATCCCCCCCAATATCGCGATTTACCGAGTGTATGGTAGTATTTTTTTTAAATAAACGATGATTACTTAACTTAGCTTTTACAGAATAAATATTAGGATATAAGTTGTTTGGGTACAGATTCAATGTTCTGATACTATCAACCCAGGGTTTCAGCGTAGCTTAGCTTAGCAGTAGATCTATCTACTCTCAGGATTCTATGATCAAACCTGTATTTTATATTTGATAGTTAACCACCACGGCAGGAAAACTTTGCGCAGGAGTAGAAAAAAAGACTAACAAAAAAAACACTGCCTATTTTTTAATATTTATTGGGATTATAATTATCTAGAGCTGTAATTACGGGCAATAATCATACAGAACTTGGACTACATTATAAATATCCAAAGATAATAATATCATAAAATATAAACATCACGACTGTCATTACTAGCCACTACGTGAAGAAGCGATGCAAATAACAAGTCATTAGAACATAAACGTTTGTAATCAAAATATGCTAAAAAACGAATAATTTATTATAATTTTCGCAACACAATGTCAATCATTTCGCGGATCAATGTCGTATTTAAGGTACCTCAAAAGGAAAAACGGAACTCTTATTGGATCACTTGGCTTATTCGTCAACTCGCGACTGCGCGCGAGATAGCACCTTCCGATTTTACCTATTTTTGTTGTAGTCAACTCGCGACCGAGTGAAAACTGGTATGGTCGTCTACAAAAGTGTTTTATTAAATTTAATTTAGGAACCTACTTTGTTTGTATAAGGCGCTATACGGTTTGAGTTAAAAAAAAATGTTTTTGAGATAGATATACATATTTTCAACGATCTTCTGACCCTCAAATCGTATAGTGTCTTAGAAATGTAAAGTACGTTCTTGATATTAAAATCAAAACACTTTTGTAGATGACTGTAAATACGTCAGATTTTCACTCGGTCGTTTGTCAGTTGACTACAACAAAAATAGGTAAAATCGGAAGGTGCTATCTCGCGCGCAGTCGCGAGTTTATGAGGCGCGACTTGACGAATAAGCCGATCACTTTGTTTTCCGTCTGTCTGTCTGTCTATCTGTGTGTCAGACAGTCAATCATCATCATCAATCATAGAAATTACAGTTATGAGTAGCTTTTTACTGAATAAATGGAAACTGAGTGTAAATGACCCCTTAACGAAGCTTAAAAGCACTAGTTTTCCCAAAACACTGAACCATACCTGGGACCTTCTAGTCACGTAGACCAGAACCGTCTTTTTTAAAGTACCGTTACCTTAAAAAAAAAACGGGTACCCTTCTATAAAGGTTCCTTTTGACAGACACTTTTACACTTTGACCTTTGACTGTCTGTAAACACCCTTTATCTTAGGAACGCGTGAAGGTATTGAGTTGAAATTAAAACCATATAATCAGCTCTTTGGTCTGTTTGTGCAGTGAAAAATCGACCCTCTACGTCTACGCAGTCAAAAGATATGGCTGTTTGTACAGACGCCTGCACATCAAGCTACTACAATCTGTCAGATTTCTTTGATAGATTTTCGACTTTATTTCTAAAGTATTAGGTTTAAGGTTCATTGGGAAAAATTCACAGTTTCGGGTAGCTTGACCTGCTGGCGTCTGTACCTCAAGCTTGTACGGAACCCTCGGTGCGCGAGTCTGACTCGCACTTGGCTGGTTTTTGTGTTTTCTATAATTTAGGTTTAGTGCGTTTTGTCACTGAATAGTCTATAAATATACAATACAGGTCAAAAACTGACTTAAATCTAATTTATTATTGATTTATTTAAATGTTGCATTGAAATTCAAATTTATTATAATGAAGATTATTGTGCACCTGTATCTTTACTTCCTAATTATCAATCAATATTACTCAAGAACAAATATATTTGGATGTGCTTCTGTGTGTGTGCAACGTTGCAAGTGCATAGCGTATCCAAAATGGCACCCACAAAACGTATGCTTTTCAATAACAGACATCAAAATACATTATAAAATTTGGAAAGTAAATATAAACTTCCTAACCGGCCGAGTTTCAATAGACCAAAATTACTTCGCATTTATGTACTACATATTTTGTCTGCCGTTGTTGCTTGTTGCTGCTTGTTCGAAAGAGATACGGCGGCCCCGGAACATACACGACAATAGAAGACACTTACCCCCGCTTCGCCCAGAGCGGGGGAAGTTATTTGATAATTTCTCATCTGCAAAAAAAGTAGTATTTTGTATTAATTATGTCTCCACCTCTGCATTAATGTCAATCCGGCTTTACTCCCAGTTGCATCGAAAATGCGGTAACGACAACACGAAAAATAACCTTGTGATTGATGATTTTAACGCAACTTATACCTGCCCTATAAAATTAAGGGCCGATCAGACTATAAAGGCTCAATTAAGCAAGTTGAACCATTAATGAATAATGAGATAAACTTAACTTTTTAAGTGCCGTGTTCTTGGCGCATGCCATCACTTTCAATTTAAGCCATCGTGCCAAGGATAGCTACGTGAGTATTGTGAGTTTTACGATACTACGCGAAATCTATTGTCCTTTTGTTAATATAGCAGTAGTAAATTATCGAAAACTATTTTGTTTGTAGAATTGAATATGCTGACAGGTTGTAAATCAGTAGCAATTTTATTTGTTGCTTTAGTTTTGTTTAATCACGCTAGTTTTACCAGAATCCTGGGTTGCGGGTTGTTAAAAAGAGATATCGCGGCCCTGGAACATAAAGGGCAAAAGAAGGAACATTAGTGGGTTTTAGTTAGTATAAAGCTGAAATTCCCAAGAGCGGGGGAAGTTATTTGATGATTTCCCACCCGCAAAAAAATACTAATACCCGAATGGTTGGGTTGTGTGGTTCACCTTTGCTTTACGTCCCACGTATTAGTGGGTGAGGAAGCTATTGCTGATGTTTAATGCATAAATAATATCCTGAAGCTAGAAATCTTTACTAATATTATAGAAGCTAAAGTGACGCCTAAATGGCTAAACCGATTTTGATGAGACAAAGGCTTTTTAAAAAATTGAGATATAAGGGGGAAAAGGGAAGAAAAAGGAAAACTTAGCATAGCAAGGCGCAAGGGCAAAAACTACAGGTAGCAGATACCTGTAAATCAGGAAAGGGGAACTATGTTACCCTAAATTTAACGCGAGCGAAGCCGTAGGCAAAAGCTAGTTAATATTATAAAGCCCGATACACCACCGAAAAAGTTTCAGTCTACTGAAAAGGTAACCATTCAATGCAAACGGAAGCACGTTGACGTATTGGGTTTGACTGCCATTCCTTATGACATACCCGTAACACTTGTCAGAAATCCAAAATAGTGACAACCAAAGAGTTCCGTATTACCTTAATGAAACAGCCACTTTATGTAAAATACTATTATTCAGCTGCATCTTACTTAACTGGAAATCAACCGCAACAAATTCAGAAAAGGTTAGGTTGGTAATAATTGAATTGATTCAAACTCCAGGAAAAAAATGTGTGTGACCTCTGCATCAATCAGAGCCTACCTAATACAGCCGGATACTGACAAATTATTGTAAACTTTGACCCAATAATTGTACACATCCTATATATAATGCGTACATGCCAGTGCAATGCTTCAAGATATTTATTTCAAGTCAACCTTTACGTCGGCCATAAATAATGGCTGATTGTCGGCGCCGGCGCAACCGAATTAATGAGAACTTAATGTGCGTGTTATTTGGTGATGTTATTGTAGATGAATATACTTAATTATAGTAGAGCTTCTTGTGAAATAACTCGTCCAAGGAAGCAGCTTAAGGCTTAAGGCTTTGCCGCGTTCCGGTTTCAGACGCACCTTGCTGTTCCATCTAATCTGCAAGAGCTGGCAAGTTGTTTCTGTTGTCGATAGGCTATCTAATGTTTGCCGAATCAATGAATAAAGAAACGATTTCAATTCAAGGTTGTTAATAGTTACACTGAAAAATAATCACGCGTTGATGTCTTTTCAATGAAGTAATACATTTTTCAGTAACAGTTCGTTTATAATGGTGGTTTTTAAGAGATTTTTTTATTTTAATGTGGAACATCGTAAACATTTTGACACTATTATGATAAAATGTAGTTACGGCCTTCGAATCCAAACCATGACCGCTCGTAGTAAGCAGTATTTAATTAAGTAAGAAGACATCTTTCAATTTAGCCAAAGCTTATTCATATGTATGACTAACGTGTAGTAATTAAAAACGAATACATTATTAGCTAAATTGATTTATTTATGAAATGATTGCAAAAGGCTAATGTTAATTATTTTCTGTAAAATGTAAACAAATTAATGTTAAGTATGGATTTTGCTTTTGTTTTTTTTATATTTGATTGCAATTATTTATCGCAGATACATAAAATTAAATTGAATTGTTTTAACCATTAAAGAACTGATGGCAAATTGAGGCGAACCTGATTGCCATTCTGAATTCTTTAGTTCTCAGCAATCATATACCACTATATTCTACAAGTATTCATATGGTAGGTCAGAAAGAGTACCATGGGGTATTGTATTACCCAGCACTAACTGGGTTGTAGAATATAAATAGGAAATAAAATACTGGTTCATGGAGGTGACCGCTTCCCATTCCCTCTCGTTCCGGACCATGCACTGAACCAGGGCCGGACGCGAGAGATCGCCCCCGCCGATCGCCTCTACGAGAGCACGGGGCGGTGCTCCGCCCCGCGCTGGGCAGACCGCCACTGTGTGCTCCACCGTGCCCGGGCGATCGTTTCCTCCCGCCCGATTATGTGCAGGAACCTCCAGTATTTTTTACTCCATGTAAAATACCTACTGGTGTGAAGCTGCATCCAGTTTGACTAGAAGGAGACTGGAGACTGGAGGAGATGATAATGACTGCTTTCATTGATTGACTACACCCGTTTTGACACCAGAAATTCAAATCTTTCTAATACCGCAGGTTCACTCCCATCACCGCTAAATAAAGAGACGCTAAACAAATGTCGACATTGTTCATAATTATATTTAAATAGAATGTTTGTTTGCATCGTTATTACGCTTGTTCTTGACCTATTCATAAATATATCAGTGGTTTTGTATTGTTGTATTTTTCAGATGTCATGTTGTATTTGTATTATATTAAGTGAGACTTCTGCAGATCATCATCGTCTGCCAAGCGTTTTTCAAAACTGTGTAGGAATCGGTTTCAAGTCTAAATGAATCCAACTGTATACTAGTATTTCACACTAGCTGGCGCCCACGGCTTCGCCCGTGTGATATCGAAAAAAAGCATTCTATGTGCTATTCCAGACTATAAACTACCTCTGTGCCAAATTTCATCAAGATCCGTTTAGCCGTTTTGACGTGAAAGAGTAACAAACATCCATACATCCATCCATACATCCATCCATATATCCATCCATACATCCATCCATACATCCATCCATACATCCTCACAAACATCCTTTAGTGCGACTGGTTGTGAAACTACTATCATCAATTTTTTTGTTTATTTTACTGGCAGAGTATGGGATGGGATACTTTGCAGTAAAAAAAATCGTTAAAATTCCTTCTAAACTGTTTTCGCTGTAGCATCGTGTGGGTGACATTAGATGACAATACATGTTTGGAGATAGGATGAACTGCTAAGATGGATAATTCTTTTCAACTCTGATATTCAGGGTTAAGCCTATATTACGTAAGCAGAGGGCCTTGCCAGGGTTACAAGTTGTTTGAAAGAGATTCCGCGGCCCCGGAACATAAAGGGCAAAAGAAGGTACTACATGGGTGGGTATTAATCAGTAAAAATCTGACACTCCCCCCCACACCGCCCAGAGCGGGGTAAGTTATTTGATGATTTCCCATCCGCAAAAAACCTATATCACGTCACAATCGTAAAACGCGACAACATTCTCGATTGAATAGGAACGATTAACTTATGTCACGGTAGCTGTACCATGCTACAACGAAAACAGTATAGGGGATCTCAAAATCCTTAGTACTAGTACTTGTATGGTATCTTTGTACTTGTATGTATGTTTGTATATTCTTATATTGTATTTAGTCATTATTTGCTCATGTTTTTATGTATCTTTTTTCTTTACGCACTGTGTCTACATCTCTTTTTATTTACTCTCCTTTCGCAGGTATGCTGGAAGAGATTTCTATAGAAATAAGCATTATCTTTGTACCTGTGTATATGTACATAAATCGTTAAATAAATATAATCGAAACTACAAAATCGCATGCTTCTTGACCCAGTAGATTAAACTGTGTGTTGACTGTCCATGACTTTAAGATATTTATTAAGTGGATTTTTTTCATCTGTCTTATGTCTATTATTACAAGTGCTTTACTTAATACGTGTAGGTGTCATTAAATATCTGTAATGATAATTTGCACAATTTTTAGACAATTATTGTCAAATTGCTTACTCAAAATAAATAATGCTTTTGCATGTTTAGATAACTTAATTATGACGATATAATTTTGATTGCATCAAGTTTCAGGAGATATTAACGTGTTATAGAATATGTACAATTTGAGATGTGGTAGTTAGTTCGATGATATTAGTATAACAACAATGCTATCATTAATTTGTTCATAAATTTATTTAGCAGCCGCAGGAGACGCTTCGGGCGTCGGATGCCGCGAGATAACTCCCGGCCACCGTAGACACGACACTAGTGTCGATGGACGGTGAGGAATGGGTAGCTCGTAGTCCGTCCGCCTAGTGACATAGGATGGATTTTAACGACTAAAAGTCTGACACTCCCCCCCCCCCCTTTCGCTCCGCCCAGGGCGGGGGAAATTATTTGATGATTTCCTATCCAAAAATCATGTTGTCATTTTATGACCAGATGTATATTAAGACAGAGTATATATCAGATTTATAGAGAATATATCTATATGGAATATAAATATGTAGATGTCACATGAGCGATAAAAATAACCAACTAATAATATTTTTAGATTTTCACGTTATTTCAGGTAACCCACCTGTGTTTAGAACTGTTGAGGCATTTAAATGTGACCATCACATTTATTTGTGGTGCAAATCATATCTTCGAAAATATGATTAGTATATATACTATACAAACAATATTAGACTCAATAGACCTATGTATAGATGACGTTCAGAAGAACGTGGGTGGGATTTGGTGAATTCAATCAACCTAGGGGAGAATAAATGAGAAATTCCGCGAATCAGCAAGCGTGAGGTAGGACGCTCTCAAACTCGGTAGACCGACGATCTTTGTGATATGGGAATTAGACGATAGCACAAGAGAGAGATGGTTTATACTCAGCTGTGTATAGAACAAGGCTTTCAATTATGAATATGAACCTTTTTTTAAAAAACCTACCAGACACCAAATAAGTGCTGTAATGCGTTGTTTTAACAAAGGAATTTCTATAAAGCAGTGTAAATAGTAAATACTAACGAATGCTGTTCTTGACCCGAGCTTTCAACAGACTCCGAGCATGTATCTCACGTATGTACCCTCTGTGATCTGTCAGATGTCAATGGAATTTGATGTCAATGTGATGTTTAACATATTTTCAAGAATTTACTTGTTTTTGCTGTTAATTTACTGTTTCGTGATAGATTGTCGCTAAGTTTTACATATTATTTCCAGTATTTTGTTTGTGAATTGCAGTGCAGTGGTCTATTTTTTTCTTTAAAAAAAATTGTTGGCCCACACTAGGAACTTCTTCCTGTATCGTGGGTGCGTTTACAAATATTTAAACTCACATACACAAACAGCCAGACCCGAAACAACCATCTGTAGTTCCGTGCGAGGATCGAACCCGCAACACGTAGCGCAGCAGTCAGTTCAGCCACTGCGCCAACCGTGTCGTCAAATATTTGGAGAGTATCTAATCAGTTGCATGTGAAAATGGTCGATTATAGATATCGGACGAGTGTGAAGCTGGTCAGAATTCGAACAGCTAACGAATATATGCTGTTTGAACTGATATAATACAACTATGGTGTTAAGACCTAATGACTTCGCAGTCGCTTTTTCACTGATCTTCGAAAAGAAGGAAAAAATATTTGTTCTAGAAATCCATTATCAGTTTTTAAAATTTGACTGTCCTCACTTCATTAAATATTATGTAGTTAGTCTTTATTTTTAAAACTAATACAAGTATAGAACCGATACTATACCAAACCTCAAAGTTTACAACATGGCAATTTACGATAGGTCTTCTTTTACACGTCTTTAGACATTAACGAGACTAAGGACGTGTGTGAACAATATTTTTACCATTAATCTCCGGTTTGCAGGACTAAAATGTTATTTCCGTATTTGTGCGTATATAATGTGTGTACGGATAATAGTGCAATTCAAGGGTTGTTTTATCTAATTCACTTACACATTTTCACTGGTTTCAAATACCTCTGTGTATCAACGTGTATATGCGTTTGTAGAATTGTTTTATCTGTATTCTTAAACGGGAAATGTAAACAAAGGCATAGTTATAAGAACCGATGTGTTTTATCCTACTTCCTACTAATATTATAAATGCGAATGTTTGTAAGGATGGATGGATGTATGGATGTTTGTTACTCTTGATCTTAATGAAATTTGGCACATTTTGATATTCCAAATTTGTTATTCCAGACTATAATCTACTTTATAGTCTGGAATAACACATAGGATACTTTATTTTCGATATCACGCGCGCGAAGCCAAAGGTGTCAGCTAGTATATATTATATATAGTTTATCATCATGTGCATAGCTCCTTAACCCAGGTCAAGGGTGAATAGACCTATCTTATTGACAGCTGATCCGCTGAGATATATAATCATGTTGATTGATAAGGTTTGGTTTACAATGTGAACGGACTGTTGAATGGATAACAGTTTTGCGCAATACAAGCGGCAAGCTTGTGAAGCCAAAAAGAGAAACTGATCTATCAATTAATTACGACGACACGGTTGGCGCAGTGGCTGAGCTATCGACTGCTGCGCTACGTGTCGCGGGTTCGATCCCGGCACTGAACAAATATTTGTATGGCCTACAGATAGTTGTTCCGGGTCTGGCTGTTTGTGTATGTGAGATTGAATGTTTGTAAACGCACCCACGATACAGGAGAAATTCCTAGTGTGGGGCAACGTTTTTTTAAAAAAAAAAACAAAGTTAGTTGAGTCTATTCCAGGCGAAGATTCCAGGCATACTTTTTCAAAGTTAGGTTACAAAGTTCTGCCTTAACTTCAATACTTCAAGAGCGATTTACCAATGAGAACCACATTTTAAGGATTATATTATGTAGGTAAATCTTTATTTTTTAAAAGAAATGTTAAAAAACAAGGTGACTTTTTTATGTTTCGTTGAGTTTTTTTGCCACCGAGTACCGGAAGTAAAGTTATTTTCGACTTTTTAGCTTTATTTTTGGTAGTCTGTTTTTTTTTGTAAATCCGGTTATATATTTACGCATTTTTATTTATGGTATTATGATATCTCACACAAATGTTTATCGAGTATACATTATCCATTGTTACAGAAAGCTATTATCAGATCATCCATATAGAAATAGAAGAAATAAAATAAATTATAGACGATAACTCTTCTAACTTCCAAAGCAATATCATTAAAATTGGACCACCTTGGAAGTAAAGCAATCGTTGAACATCATTAAAAAATATATATACACACATCAAAAGTGTCTAGGGATCAAGCATTTTTATGCGGATTTCTTGAGATTGAGATGTGGCTTTGTAATAAATTTATGATTTTATAAATTTATATGGATCCTTTTTGGTGCATTTCATAATTTGAATCAGGAACTCTCAATCAAATTCGAGTAAAAGATGAAAATAAGCTGTCAATATTTTCCCTATAAAAACATACAACGCATTGAAGACATTATTAGTGCTACTGTTTCCCTACTACTGATTAAAACCAACGTTATTATGGAGCGGCGACGTCATTTAAGCAGGGAAGAAATGCTCAGAGCCGTGGGAATGATAGAAGCTGGTTCCCGGCAACGTACTGTAGCTTTAGCTCTGAATACAAGTCAGAGTGTTATCAGTCGACTTTGGACACGTTACCGAAGCACTGGTACCGTGGCTGAGCGCCATGGAGGACGGTATCGCTGCACCACACGGAGACAAGACCGATACATTCAAATCTTAACTCGAAGAGCTCCAGCAATAACCGCCATGATGTTAGCCGTGAGGCTTCATCACTCTTCAGGGAACTTAATTAGCGACCAAACAGTCAGAAACCGCTTGCATGAAGTAAACCTTCATTCCCGAAGACCGCTACGGGTACCACCTATAGCAATGCACAATCGTAGGATTCGATATCAATGAGCTCTTGAACACAGAAATTGGGCAGAAGAACAATGGCGTTTCGTGTGCTTTTCTGATGAGTGTCGTTTTGGTATGAGACCGGATACAAGACGTATACGACACTGGAGAACCCCTGGACGCCAACAGCGATTAAAATCCTGCCAGGAAGTCCATCCTTATAGTGGTGGAACCATCATGGTATGGGCGGGTATTTGGATCGGCGGAAGAACTGAGTTGATTTGGATCAGAGGCAACCTTAACGCTCAAATTTATGCTGAGACGATTGTATCAGACGTCATCGTTCCTCTACAAGTGCAAATCGGTCCCTTATTTCAGTTAATGCATGATAATGCACGACCGCACACCGCAAGAGTTGTAAGACAGACTCTCGCCGCAGCTAACATCAATGTCCTGCCCTGGCCTGCTCAGTCGCCAGACTTGAACCCGATTGAGCATGCATGGGATATGCTACAGAGAAGAGCTCTGCCGAATATGGAGGGTATCCAGTCGCAAGAAGACCTTTTTTTGTTGTTGCAACGAACATGGGCGGCCATTCCACAGCGTGATTTGGATGAACTCATTTTGAGTATGCCAAACCGATGTTCTTGTGTTGTTAGTGTTCGCGGTAGAAACACGGATTATTAATTGTTTAAGTTACCCAATAAAATTTTAAAGAAAACTGTTATTTCAGTCTTTTTTTCGAACTTTAATGTTAGTGGTTCAAATGTCAAAAATCCCTTTATTAGGAAAATGGCAAATTTCTTTATTAATAATAATAATAAGTCGAAGCTCTCCTTAGGCGGTTGGATCAAGGGCCTGATTCAGAAGGCAGTTCTCCTCAATACGGCTCGTATTGTGAGGAGGTTCCTGTCTCTGGAACCCTAACCACCGGTAGCTTGGACCCTGTTCCCGATACCGGTGGGCTACTATTTTTTGTATTTTTAAATGTTTCTTTTTTTTATTTTCTATGTTTTTATTAAGAAATATTTAAAAATTTAATCAATATGTATTTAGCTGAATAAACGAAATAATAATAATAATAATAATCATTTATTTCAGACCACGATAGTCCATAGAGTGTTAGTAATACACAGGTACTTACGAACTATGTTAGTAATACACAAAAATACTAAAACAAAAGCAAACAAACTAAATTAAAATTATCCTGTATGTAGGCGAATCCAATGCCTCCATATAGGGCTCTCTACGTGCTCTGCAACCGCCCTCAAGTAGCTGTTGGGACTGTCTCTCACTCTACGCATCAGCGACGCCGCTCTTTTTCTAATTATGGCATAGTAATCGTCGACATGCGCTTCTGCAAACATTAATGCAAAGGTGACTTGGTTTATCGTTACTGTGACAAACGAAAACACTTTATTTGATGAATCCTTAAAGAAAATTTTAATTAATATCAATCAGGAGAAAAGTTATTGCAAAAATATATGTTGATCCCTAGATACTTTTGATGTGTGTATATACGGTCGAACATAAAACCTCCTCCTTTTTTGAAGTCGGTTAAAAAGGCTGATGATTGTTAAAGTCAAGATACATCACCATCATCAGTTTAGCCTTTTCCCTATTCTATATTGGGGTCAGCTTTCAGTCTAACCGAATGCAGCTAAATACCAGTATTTTACATGGAGTGACTGCCAATGTGACATCCACAACTCAGTACCGGATAACACGATACTGCTTGGTAAGACTGGGGGTCAGGCTTTCGGGACACTGTCAACCCACATTATACTCCTAAATTGTGTCATTTACATTGCGGCCACAAAAATGTCGCAAGAACTGCCTGAGCTCAAACATAACTTGGACTCGGCATTATTTGTTTAACACAACAAAGGCGCATCTTCTTACAAAACGAATTTCTTAAAAACTAATTATTACTTAATGAAGATCAAATATTTCACTGCTTATCTCCTAACTCTAGTGCAACGTTGTGTAATGTGACTGTGACGAAAAGTGCATTATAGTGAGAACATTTTGACAAAATCAAAATATTTTTATTTTACATCGGCCTACATGGGTACATATAAAACGTCGAGATGCACGGTTCGGGTTGGTCGTTTTCTATCGAAAAGAACCGGCAAAAAACTCCATGGTTACTCTTTTAAAATCATTTGGTTTCACTATGTTGTTGTTACAGCGTTAGTACTTAAGTATGAGAGCACAGCGTAGGCCCGACACTAAGTCATTGCTAACTTTACAAAACGTTAAATATAATAGGAAGTTAACAAGAGTTGACAAGTGTCTAGGAATCTGCAAGGCCCCCCTTTTCCACTCATTCACAAAGAATCGGTAAAAAAGAATCTGTACAAAAAATAGTACAAAAAACTACATATATGAAACAAGTGATACAGACATTGGAAGTAAGGTCAATTTATGTTCTTATTATGGTGCCTACGCACCTAAATATAAAGACCCAAATTAGTTTTTAATAACATCGTTGAACTTGACATTATAATCATTTCATCAATACGACATTAATGGACGATCATGAATACGCAGAAGTGTTAATGGGTTAAAGGTAACTTTACCACACTTGTACTTGTGGTTTGGAACTCAAGATCTGATGGGTAAAAGTCATATTTGAACGGTTTTTGTATGAACACCTTTGTGGTTTTTATACTGTGCTTATAAGTACTACCTTGCAATAATGAATAATGAATTCAATTTAGGCCCATAAATCACACAGTAGACAGCTGATTGTTCTTTGTATGTATGGTTCTTCTTCTTCGCGAGTCAATGGTAATCTATCTTCTATCTATATTTATAAAAATGAAACCCGTTTCCCGTTGTCACGCCATAACTTGAGAACGGCTAGACCGATTTGGCTGATTATTTTTTTGTAGTTTTCTAATACTCTGTAGAAGGTTCTTACGGAAAAAAATATTAAAATAAGGTTTTAGAAAAAAAAAAAAAATACATTTAATTTTGCATATTTTAAAAAACGCGCGTAACGAATGTCAACGTCATTCACAGCCATAGACTATGTTGAAAGAGCATCGTTTGTTCGGAAATGTGGTTAGTTAATTAAATTCTATCGCACTAATTTACTATTTTTTTTAAAGGGGAACTGTGTTACCCGAATTTAACGCGAGCGGAGCCGCGGGCAAAAGCTAGTTGTCAATAGATTCAAAAGATCCAGGCCAGGATGCAAAATATAGCACCGGTGGTTACCGCAGTAACCGGTGCTGCATCCTGGCCTGAGTCTTTTTCGTGGAATTTAAACTAAACTTTTAACGTCATCGATCTCCGTAGAGTAACTCCTGATTCTATAAGCTAAGCCAAAAAATGGTTTGCCTTTAGTAGCATCCTTTCGTTTCTGAAATGAACAATCTTAATGGCATGCAGGGCACGATTTTAAGTGCTCCATCGTTTTTAGAACAGCACCACATTTATTTAAAACTTTTATGCTTCAAAGCGAAGAAGCTAAGCCGGTGGACTTTGTTAACGCATCATGTCTCTTTATTTTCTCAAAAGAAGATATGATGGGAACATACCTAACCACAGTAAAATATTTCAATTCCTTTATTATACCATTCAGATTTAGGTGTTATTTGTTAACTAACTGTTCCCCATCGTTAACGTGCAATTATTACAAAATATTAATTTGTTTGTTTGGTAAGGATTTTGTCTATAATTTAATGAGTTCACGGAACCCTTATCTTTTTGACTTTCTTTACCTCAAAAATAACAAAAAACGTAACCCTTTTTTGCGGATGGGAAATCATCAAATAACTTCCCCCGCTCTGGGCGGAGTTGTCAGACACTGACTAAAACCCACCCATGTTCTTACTTTTGTCCTTTATGTTCCGGGGCCGCGGTATCTTTTTTCGAACAACCGTTTACGGAAGATTAGATAAGACAAGAAGAAGACAAGAACAAAGAAGAAGAAGAAGAAGACAAGAACACTAGATAAACCGTTTCCGGGGTCGCGCCCCGGAAACGGTTTATCTCGGAAAAGCAACTTATCCCGTTCAACTTTTAATTCAGCATCAGTCCATGAGTCACAAGTCAGTATCGCACAAATCAAGACATAATTCTAATAACCGCTGATGGCTCTAACGTAATTAGAATATTTAATGTTGTTTATCTTGCTCACGTTTACGACCTAAGGTTAATTGAGGTTGTATTAATTATTTGTGTTTACTTATGTCATGTTTTACACTAAATAAACGAATTCTTCTCTTTCAAGAGGCCTATAGCTAAACAACAAAAGCTAACAACTTAATTAAATAATGCTTCATTAAAAAAAACCTTAAGTTTAGCCTTAAGTTTAAGATCTTCATACAGCGGTGGGACACTTCCCATCTCTAGTCAACTTATTATTTTCAAAACTCTCAATTTCTTTAGAAACTTGTACAAGACTTGCAATCACTTTATGTTACTTTCAATCCTTACTTTTCCTTAATCCTTACTAATATTATAAAAGCGAAAGTGAGTTTGTTTGTTTGTTTGTTACCTCTTCACGCTTTAATGGCTAAACCGATTTTGATGAATTTTGGTACAGAGATAGTTGGGAAGCAGGAGACGGACATAGGCAATTTTTTTTTAAATTGTTGGATATGACGGAGAAAGAGGGAAGAAACGGGAAAACTTAGCGTTGCTATTACAAATCAATAAGGCGCTACCGAATTTAACGCGAGCGAAGCCGCGGGCAAAAGCTAGTAATATTATAAAAGCGAAAGTGAGTTTGTTTGTTTGTTACGTCTTCACTCATAAATAGCAAAACCGATTTTAATGAATTTTGGTCTAGAGATAGTTGTTACCCTGGAGACGGCTACTTTTTGTCTTTTTCTAACTCCCCGCTACCCTAAAATAGGAGGTGGAAGTTTGTATGGAGCATTGTTCAATTTTCAAGGTACGAAGCTAAAAATTGGTATGCGGACTATTTGTCACTAACAAAAATATCGTGCACCATTTTTTTTTGGAAATCTGCCACAAACCCCTTAAAAGAGGGGATGAAATTTTACATGGGATAATTCGCAGTTTTCATGGTAGCAAGCTAAAAATCGGTACACGCACTCTTTGTTACCAACGAAAAATACCTGCAAATCATGAGTAGGAATTGTGTTACCCGAAATTAAACGCGAGCGAAGCCGCGGACAAAAGCTAGTAACAAATAAATTTAAGAAATATCATTAATTTTACATATTTTTTATATTTTTACATATTTCTTATCAAAAACAAAAAAACATTTAAAAATATAAAAATAGTAGCCCACCGGTATCGGGAACAGGGTCCAAGCTACCGGCGGTCAGGGCTCCAGAGAAAGGAACCTCCTAACAATACGAGCCGTGTTCAGGAGTACCGCTTTCTGTATCAAGCCCTTGATCCAGCTGCCTAACGAGAGCCTCCTCAGGTATTGGTCGAGGCTCTTGGCAATTAAGCCATTGGCGGATATTAAATTCGTTGTTTGTTCTTATTTTAATAATAAATGGGATCCAAGTAACAGAGTCGCGCCTTTATTTATTGGGGCCGTTATTTTGTGTGCGTTATCATTTTATAAATAGAATTGGTTTGTATTTCATTCAAAGACTCCTACGATGTTGTCTGTGGTTGTACAAATAATTAAAAAAGGGTTACCACATTGCCCTAAGTAAAATTAATATGGTTTTGTCTGTATCCGAATTGTAATAACTTGCCTATTCCTCCAAAATGATGACTGATTTATCAATAAACAAAACATAAATCGCGTCAAACTATTCGGCCCAAACCATGTCACCATTCAAAACAATGGGCGTAGCTCTTACACAAAGCCGGCGTTTGATTAATTCCTTAAAGTTAATTAATGACGGCCCACACCTATTTGTTATTGCATCAATGTTTATGAAGAAGTCTTTGACATCGGTCAAACTTGGCGCTTAGAAGTTGACGTTGAAATATTGAGGCGTTTTGTATTGGCAAGTTTTATTTTATTTTAATAATACCAGCCTGTTACTGGCCCACTGCTGGGGAAAGACTCTTCTCATGCAGAGAAGGCACGAGCATTGATTACAATGCTTGCTCAAGACAGGTTGGCAATTTCAGTCTCATGCTAGTTACTAGTCCAGATTTCCTCACGATGATTTCCTCTGGACCATCATCTACAACCGTTTTGGTTTTGTCAAAAAACAACCTATTACGTTGTACTTCTGGACATAAACCTCTCTCAACGCTTCTTCCCATTCAGTATTTCTCTCTCTTCAGTCTTTCAGGTTGTATCTAACAAAAAAAGTAAATTATAATCAGGCTCCCTTTTTAGCAGATGGTAAATCATCAAATAACTTTCCACGCTCTGGGCTCTTCCTTCTTTTGCCCTTTTTGTTCCAGGACCGCGGTATCTCTTTCTCTCTCTCTCTCCAGGCGGTGGCCCTGGCAGGACCCTCTGCTATTCAGGCTGCCTTGAATCATTCGTTGCTTTTTTTTTAATATTTTGGAATAAGATTTTGGTTAGTGACGTGTGATGTCGTGACGCCGACAGAGGCGGATGTAAGAAAAAAAAAACGTTTTTGGTGACCCCAAATAGAAAGGATAATGGGGTTAATATAATCTAGGGTTAAACGTATATAGTTTTAGTAGAGACGTCTCATTTCCACAATAAACTTTCTTAACGTCGTCGAGCGTTTCCAAACAGTAGATAATAATCTATCCCTGAACCACTATGTCAAGGTTGGTTCTATAGATATTTAGTAAAATATGGGAATCAATCATAAATCGATTCACAGCATAGTAGACAATCGTGCGTTTCATTCATCATTTACTTAACTATTCCATGATAACAGCAACCTTATTCATAACCCCAAGAAGTAAGCTCTAGACTTATTCCTGCACGGTGGAGCATACTGTGGCAGTCTGCCCAGCTTGGGCGGAGCACCAACGTGTCCTCGAGGAGATGATCGGTGGCCGCGATCTCTTGCATCCGGTCCTGGTTTATTCCATGATCCGGAGTGAATGGAAAGCGGTCACTTCTTTCTGTGAAGCAGTTATGCTAGAGAAGTAGGTGGCGGGCGTTTGCGTCAAAGAGGTGACAGCAAAGCAGAGGAGCCTATCGGTGCTGCGGATTGTTCGAAAGAGATACCGCGGCCCAGGAAGATAAAGGGCAAAAGAACGAGCATGGGTGAGTTAGTCAGTACAAGTCTGACACTTCCCCCACTCCGCGCAGAGCGAGGGAAATTATTTGATGATTTCCCATTCGCAAAAAAAAGGAGACTAATTCCTATGTCACTATTGCATATTTCCGCGTGGCTCTTTCGACACAGCTGAACACGCCCTTACTAATTTTTACGACAAGTGTTGACCCAAAGATTTCATCAATGTATTAGGTTGACAGTTTGCTTGCCCTGCGTCCGTCACCTAGTACCACTATTGGAACCGGTTCTAACTTGACCCAGCGTTGGAAATCAGCCAATTAACGTTACTCTAGGTTTTCTTAATGAGTTACGTAGTACTAGAAACTTATACTAGTATTTTTTACGAAATTAGCCTCAATTGTACTGAGATGTTACATCACTGGAACGATAGTATTCTCCAAAGTATGACTCAGGATACCACCAAAAAGTTTTCGTTCTTTCAATGCAAGAATCTTCCTCCAACTGTTTTGTAGCTATATTTAAAACTAATGCAATTTGTGAGACATAAAACGTCAGTTTTAATTAGTCGTACTGTCAATTTTAACATCTAGTAAAATCTTCCGAACAATGAGTAAAACTTCTCCACCTTGTAACACTATAGCAGTTCTCTAGATGAGGCTAAATATTAATGAGCTGTAATTGTTCATCAAGCCTTGTCTACTTATTAACAGAGGAATGAGTTACTGACTTGATGGACTGGGTTGCTGGTTGTCCGAAAGAGATACCGCGGCCCCGGAACGTAAAGGGCAATAGAAGGAACATGGGTGGGTTTTAGTCAGTACAAGTCTGACACTCCCCCCCCCGCTCCGCCCAGAGCGGGGGAAGTTATTTAATGATTTTCTATCCCAAAAAAAAGACTAAATATTAGCAATTCAGTTGAACAGATAAACAATTTATCGAAAAATACCTCACAAATTCTTACCCGCGCTAATATTAAACAAAACTTGTTTCTTTTATTCTATCTTGTAATCTGCGTGGGTAGACATATAGGTGACAAAATCAGTTTTATTGTGAACCAGTCACCATAAAGTTTAAATAATTTATTATTCTATTCAACACTACAATGATAAAATCGGTGGAATGAATCTGTTATTAAGTCAGTAATCCAATTTTGATTCATATAAGCAAGTTATTAGTAGTCGTGAAGAATAATACATTTATGTAGCATGTGATAAAGGCATGTCTGTCTATTAAATACTCGCCGTAGTTCTTTTTATTTTGTTTTTTTTTTTCTATTTCATTTTGTCTGATTCGCTACCACTATTTCTTTTTATCAATCAATTCATACCATTCTACTCAAAGACTTCTTTAATGAATAATCTAAAGTGGGACTTTTTCAAACGACCCAGCATGAATCCTTCTAGGATTATGATTTCAATACAGAACTAGTTTGTTAGGAAAACAATGCCCTCAAGTCACCTTTAAGATAAACGCGATGGGGAAAGGGTGAACTTTTATGAATATAGAGAATAAAGACCACTATTCCCTGTGCCTTAAAAAAACACAATACACAACGTGCCATCGATTTTGACCTATTCGTGTTCCGGTTAAGTTAGACTGACTCGCTAAAAAAAGCTAGACTAATAAAAAAACGTTTAGAAATAGACTAATATTGTAGTTTGACATTTGTGAACCGAACGCGTTCGCATCTTCGTTTGTTTTCATTATTGTTTACGGTTGACGATTTCAAGAGTTTTTTATCAGACGACACGACTTTCTCACGACCGTTGTAAAAATGAGTGGTATTTTTTTTGTCGCTGGGTATTTTCATGTAACTAAGCTATACTGCTATTATAGGAAACAGCATCGAGCAGTGAACCAGATCGGCTTTGGTTCCTCTTTTTTCAATCATCATTTCAGCCTATGGATGTCCACTTTTGGACATAGGCTTGGCCTAACTTCCTCCACAGCGTGCAACCTTGAGTCACATGCAACCAGCGACACTCCACAAAATTTACCACATCATATGCCTACGTGGCAGTGCCTGGTGGGGCCCACGCTTTTTCCGATACGCGGCTGCTACTCCAGTATCTTCTGTTCTCCATTTTCTCTTCGGGCTATGCGACCGAAGAACCAAAGCACTGCGATGCGATGTTCTTTATTCATTATCTGATCCTAATTAATAACAGGTAATGCCTCAAAGCATGCGCTGCATTGTAGAGTTCGATAAAAATGTTGAACTCTTTGTTTTATTAAAGTTTCACTAACTTTTTATACTGTAAATGTTGTTCAAAAATATTTAAAATGTGTTAATGATCTGCCATAAGTTAACCTCAAGTTGCTCTCATTGAATGTCCATTCCATCAAAACAAAGTGTTACCATTCTGTACGCAATTTTTGTTTCAGTTATTTTAATCGTTTCGTAGCATCTAAAAGCCCTCATTTTCTCACACCTCTGCATGTATGTGGTTTATTTTAAATTCAGGGCCGTCCACTGCTATAAAGTTTTGAATGATAATTAGCATAGAGTTTTATGAACGCATCATTTCGATATTATGTTTGTTGAATCCATTACGATAGGAAATAGATTGAGGAACTTTTAATGGCTTTTCCTTGACCTTTTGCTAATGACGAGTATTTGGATCACTGGTATTTTTTATTCTTAAAATTTTATAGTTCAGGAAAATTAGACATATTTATGGCAAATATTCGAAAAACACATATAATGACATCTCACCAGCCTATATGACATTTCCACCATGGATAGAAAAACGCTCCATCTCGAAAATAAAGTCAACACATTTATTTTTCAAATTTTTATTTTCCTGGGAATTTGATATTTAGAATTATAGACTTATCTACGTTATTATAGTTCTTTAAAAACAGACCAGTAGATGTCGTCGATTTAAGGTTGGCTAAAAAAATATTTGCGAAATGGATCCTTCAAATGGTTGACATTAGTCACTTCCAGGTGTGTGGTATTTCAATGTTTTTATTTATTAAAACCTAGTATTTAAAGAGACCGGTTTTGGAGCAAACCAGAAATAATGATGCCATATTTAGCAAGTGATGTCTAGTAGTCAAACGGCCGCTGCTTTTAGGCAGTACTGATACATAATCAAATTTTATTTTAATGAGTTCTTTTGTTAAAAATCTGAATCAGCTGTGGATTTTATTAAATTATAAGTATATAGCTAATTATTAATAGCTTATTCCCGCGGCTTTGCTCACGTTAAATTCGGGGTAACACAGTTCCCCTATCCTGATTTACAGGTACCCGCTACGTGTAGTTTTTGCCCTTGCGCCTTATGCAATGCTAAGTTTTCCCTTTTCTTCCCTCTTTCTCCCTCATATCTCAATCTTATTTCTTAAAAATAGCCTATGTCCGTCTCCAGGGTCCCAGCTATCTCTGTACCATTCATCAAAATCGGTTTGGCCATTTAGGCGTGAAGAAGTAACAAACAAACTCACTTTCGCTTTTATAATATTAGTAAGGATTATTATAGTAGAAATTAGGATAGTAAGGATTTGGTAGGTCTGAAAATCGAATGTAACCTATATTCATACTTCTGTGTGATAAGCATGGTCCTCTTCAGATGGGAACATGAACAGTGGGCCTTTTGAAACAACTGCTATTAACATAATTATATATTTCCGGTTTTATAAGCGGAAGTTTAGAAGAAATTTAGAAGAATTTCCAAAAATGATACTTTGGGAGTATATAATAGTTATTATTCATTATTCATTCGTCAAGCTATTACCATAGTAACGAGCAAATCAATTATTATATATTTTCCAATAAATTGCTTTAAAATTTTATCAATTTATCATCTTGTCCTTGTTTACCGTTTTGGTAGCAATCAATCACATAATTATAATTATATCAATAATTGCATTTTTATTGCGTGTAAATAAGATTACACATGTCGTAAAAATGCGGTAGGTGTTATAAAATAATCGTTTATATTTTCTGGTAGGTCAACAATGTTTGATTATGCCTACGCAGTTAAAAAAACATACGTGGTTGATATGTTTTTTTTTAAATTATATTGTGCGTTTCCTCATTTTGGCATTTTGAGAAAACTCGAGGATATTCATTGATTAGATTATATTGTGTTTCTAAGCCAGTTTGGCGTTTAGTGAGCTATGATCACTGTCTTAAAGTCAGGAATAATCTGGTTATGGATACAAATTCTTTTTCGGAATATGTATTGAAAATGTCTTATAATTGTTTTCCATTAAATTTCTCAGTGATAGCATGGAGTTTGGATTGGTTGGATGTCTGGATTTGTGGGTTGGCGTCTCCATAGAGCTCTACGCTTTGGAATCAGCAACTACAGTACTTTCACAGTTATTATGCCTTGTAACTGGGACTGTAGCTTATTATTTTATATCATTGTTTCGATACGATATACCGATCAGACGAACCACTATTTTTATATTTGCATTTTTTTATATTTTTTAAGAAATATTTAAAAAGGTATAAGATGACGAGTGAATAAAGAAAATTATAATAGTATGTGTTGATTAGAAATCACTTATATTCACAGCAAGGAACAGTTGAGTGCATCTATTGATCGTTAGCAAATCTGATATGGGCGTTTAAGTATAAAAAAATCATATACAATAATTGAAGTTTGAATTCAAATAGTTTATCCCTATTTTAATGTTTATTTTACGATAGAGTTTGTATTTTACGATACAAAAATCTAGCAAATGTGAAGAGAATGGTGCGACTTGATACGCTCATGACCTCTTCAACATGAATTGTTTATGACAAGAATGGCCGTAATATTTAGCACTAATTTTTAAGTAAGTTCATTAGAGGCTACATAAAACTGCCGGGTCGATTTTGAGGTTAAGCCACATTTGGTTATCCATTGATGGCTGACTACCCATTTTTTTTTTTTAATTATGTTGCCCCACATCTGGAATTCCTCCTGTATCGTGGGTGCGTTTACAAACATTTAAACTCACATACACAAACAGCCAGACCCGGAACAACTACCTGTAGGTCAAACAAATATTTGTTCCGTGCGGGGCAACAGCGCCAACCGTGCCGTCATACAACATACCAAGCATACCAAGTTTCCTCCATGCCCCGAAAAACACGTGAAGCCGTTGGTCCCGGCTGTCATTGAAAATAGTCGTTACAAGGAGTCAGTGGCTCGGAAGCTTGTCAACCAGTCTTACCAAGCAGTATCGTATTACAAAATTGTTAACTGGGTTGTGGAGGACAGGTACTGGTAGTCAGCTGAATCCGGTAAGACTGGAAGCCGACCCTATTATAGTTATAAAAAGGGTAGGAAGACGATGATTCAAAAGGTCATTTTCTTGGTATCGGTGCGAAGTATTTAAGAAAAGATTAGACAGTGGATATTCACTTCTAAAGTTGAAGTAGACTTGAAAATCAGTCGTGGTAGATAGTTACAGTTCACACTACCTTCCTTCTTCAGATGTATCACGCACCGTCCTACGGCTACATCATCATCTGCTTAGCCTTTTTGCGAATGGGAAATCATCAAATAACTTCCCGCGCTCTGGGCAAAACGACGGGGACTGTCAGACTTGGATTTACTAAAACCCTTCTTCTTTAGCTCTTTATGTTTTGGGGCCGTGGTATCTCAAAATCAAAAGCTGAAATAAATGCTTGTGATTTTGTAATTAGACTATCACAGGCAGTTTTGAGTGTCAAAAAAACAAATTGTTTGAGCTACAGTCCCGGTCACAAGACATACTCGTAATAACTTGTGAAAGTACTGTAGTTGCCCATTCTAAAGTGTTGATCTCTATGGAGAAGAATGGGCAAGAAACTCCATGGACAATCTTTTAAATTAGAATATTAACACAAAATCGTATTTACATCATTCATGTTGAGATTATACAAATATGTGAGAACGATGTTGAAGGACGTGCACAGTAAGAGCGTCTAGAGTAAAAGCAAAATTCAATTTAATAATCTAAATAAATTAAAAATGAACCGTGGCAAAAGATGACAAGTCCGAACTGACAGCGCCCGTTCACGAACATGACGTATGTATCTCTTTCGAACAACCCGCAACCCCGGCAGGACCTGTCTAGCCTTGTTCCAACTATGTTGGGGTCGGGTTTAAGCGTCCTTTCTACTGCTACAGTTATTACTAATTCGCAAATCCTATTTAGATATTGCTCCGTCTTCTCCAAAAAGTTGCTGTGAAGTCACTTCTTCTACCCCTAGGAGTTTGCTGGTGGAGAGCATTTTGAGGAACTGACCAATGTAGTTTTGACATTCATTAGTAGTGATTCTTAGCCAGATTTAAGGAAAATAATTCTGACTTCGATTTTGAAAAGACGTCATTCTCTTCGGTCGGTTCGATCGGTTTTTCTATAAAACAAGTTGGCAAATATTGTAGCCGTGACTAGACCGATAATTATGTTTATTTGCAATTGGCCGTAATTAGTACTTAAATATTGAATCATTGGGTATTTCAATTTTATTTAGTTGTATCAAACAGATTAAAGTTGAGTAATTTTAATTAAATACCATAAAAGACCATTTTCAATTTGTTTTTTAGTACCTAACCTATACAAAGGTGTAAAACATTCAGTTAGTGTATTTGATTTGTGTGAACAAATCAAAATTTACACTAACGTTATATTAGCTTTAACAAAATGTACTTATTAATTAGCAAATTAATTACGTCTGTCTATGGTTTTCCCAACCCCAGAGGAAAAACGCCTGAGTTATTTTTTAAATTATGTTGTCTCAAAGGTTGTCATTCAGAGGGGCTTGCCAGGGCCACCGCCTGCTGGGGTTGCGGGTTGTTCGAAAGAGATACCGCGGCTCCGGAACGTGGAGGGCAATAGAAGGAACATGTGTGGGTTTTTATTCAGTACAAGTCTGACAATTCTGGAGTCTGATTTCCCACCCGCAAAAAATCAAAAGGTTGTCATTGCACGCTATTAGGCCGATCGTCACGTACCATATATTAAATAAAGCGTAATAAAAACAAATAATAGTATGGTGGCTTCCACGTAATAAACCCAATATTTGATATCACAAACGAAATAATTGTATGTAAGCTAACCGCTATATAAATAAGTAAATATATACGTTACAAAATCAAAACGACTTAGGTCACAACCGTAATTTGATGGAAAATTATATCTAGTTTCATTAGATGTAGAGCATATTTTTGCATGTCACGATATATTGAGTTGTTTAATTTTGGCCTCCAAAATAAATTATACTGTTTTGCTAATGATGGAATTGCAAAAAAATGTTGTAAAACAAACTAAATTGGCATTACTGGAGGTTGGGTTGTGGCGTACGTCAATATTATTTTATGATCGGAAATTCTATCATTTATTTGAGTACCTTATTGCTTTAATTTTTCGATCTTAAACGTTGCAAAATTAGACTGAAAAGAAAAAAACAAAATTGTTATTTTTCGTAAAATTCGTTATTATATTGTAAGAGATATTCTATTCACTTGCGAATGCGATATATATATTTCTAAATACTTGTTAAAATTTTAAAGCGCTAGATTTTAATGTAATCTTCCTTTAATTATTATCAGTATCGTGATCCTTCAAAGAACTGGACTCTTACCCAAAAGATTGTGCCCAAAAACACATAGACAGAAAAATGGAAAGACGGAAGAGAAGCTTAGAGAAGCACAGTAGGCAAAAAACACTGGAGGACACAAAGGCTTATTATGAAACTAGCTTTTGCCCGCGGCTTCGCTCGCGTTAAATTCGTTGCAATACAGTTCTCCTTGCGCCTTATTGATTTGTAATAGCAACGCTAAGTTTTCCCTTTTCTTCCCACTTTCTCCCTCACATCCCACTTTAAAAAAAATAATAGCCTATGTCCGTCTCCTGGTTCCCAACTATCTCTGTACCAAAATTCATCAAAATCGGTTTAGCCATTAAAGCGTGAAGAGGTAACAAACAAACAAACTCACTTTCGCTTTTATAATATTATAGTAAGGATAGTAAGGATTTGAATTGAAGGAATTCTTATATTGTATAGTAGGAATTCTCAATTAACCTGCGTTAAGCCCTTCTGAAGCGGACTATTGGAAGCTTTTTAATTTGTTTAGGAATCTTATTACATATTTCGATACCCATAGGATAGCAGGTACGCCTATCTATATTGCGTTTATAACACTGAGCTATCCAGCTAAGTCTGACACTTATATAATAACCTTAGAAAAACGAAGTATCTTGAGAATATTACAGCATAACGACATCCATAACCTCTTTAATTATTTAGTTTTATATTTACACTAGCTTTTGCCCGCTGCTTCGCTCGCGTTAAATTTGGTATAACACAGTACCAGCTGCTACCTGCAGTTTTTGCGTCTTATCGATTTGTTATAGCAACGCTAAGTTTTCCCTTTTCTTCCCTCGTTCTCCCTCATATCCCACTTTTTTTTAAATAAAAAATAGCCTATGTCCGTCTCCTGGTTCCCATCTATCTCTGTACTAAAATTCATCAAAATCGGTTTAGCCATTAAAGCGTGAAGAGGTAACAAACAAACACACAAACACACTTTCGCTTTTATAATATTAGTAAGGATTTCTTATTGCCTTTATGTGCCTACTTATACGTGCGTTCGCATAATACGTAGACCAACTTGGCCTAGATGAGTTAACTTTGCTTTAAGAGCTACTGATAACTCCCTGAAGATTAAAATAATCATCACTCCTGCAATTGTTTAGGTTAAGTAGTGGTGTTATAGATACCGCGACCCCGGAGCATAAAGGGCAAAGAAGGTACATGGCTACCTAACCAGTCAGTATAACTCTGACACTCTCCCCTGCTCCGCCCAGAGCGGGGGAAGTTATTTGATGACTTCCCATTTGCAAAAAAAAGTCATCATCATCATTTTCCTGCACTTGTCCCATTCTATTTGGGGTCAGCGCAATACGTTTTCTCCTTCCGTTCGGGGTATCAGATATCACGGCATCATTTACTCCTTTCTCTTACATACCATTCCTTACGCAATCCATCCATCTTTTGTTTGGCTTTCCTCTCGCTCAAAAAAAAGTAGTGGTGTTTTATACTTTTACATTTATGCGAACCGCCAGTCTATAGAATTCACTGGCGGCTTCTATGTTCCCTGATCATTATAATCTGTATCTATTTAAAATTCGAATGAATCGTTTTCTCTTAGGCTGCATCATCGCTTCACATCAGGCGAGTTGCGACCGAACGCAAGCCCTTTTAGTATTAAAAAAATATTTAGCCAGATTTAGCTAGTTATGATTTAGTTAGGTGAGCTTATTGCCTTCAATTGGGTATAAAACGAATTCTGGCCATCATTGAGCTTCTACATCAGAAATTTTCAATAGCAAAAACTCCAAACATTTTACCCAATCCAAACCCAGAACTTAATGCTTAGCAGAAGCGCATACGATGATGCATGTGGAAGTAAACTATGAATAGTCGAGCAAATTATTAATAACTAGCTTTTGCCCGCGGCTTTGCTCGCGTTAAATTCGGGGTAACACAGTTGCTCTTTCCTGATTTACAGGTACCCACTACCTGTAGTCCTTGCGCTTTATTTATTGTAATAGCAATGTTAAGTTTTCCCTTTTCTTCCCTCTTTCTCCCTCATATCTCAATCTTTTAAAAAAAAAACGGTATAGCCATTTAGGCGTGAAGACGTTACAAACAAACAAACTCACTTTCGCTTTTATAATATTAGTAAAGATTATTTTCTCGTTCCATCAAAAAGGCGAATGAGCTGTAGTAAGCCTTAAAGATAATCTTTGTATGGGTGCAGTTTTCTGAAACCTCCGGTCCACATAATGCGTTAAGGCATCCATTTTTTGTAAAAAAAAAAACATTGAATATTCGTGTAGTCAGAGTCGCATACTAGTTTCACTATTAGCCTGTGCCATGCTGTTCAGGTTTGCGGAAGTCATATGTCAATCGGCACTTGTTATATTGAAGTCTGAACGTCGTTCTAAAAACCAGGCTATACCGATGAGTTAGCCTCCAAAACATACCATAAAAATATTTTAATACATTTTCAATAAAGACCACATTCTTGGCCGAACTAAATCATACAGTGAATTATGTTTCCCACCTTGATACGCATGATGAGTATATTATTTAGATTATAAAATAAATTATATTTAGTTATATGATACAAACGTCCATTTACATAAAATTTTGTGACCTGCCAGTCGCCATGGGCAGTTTAAGAAATAAAAAAATGTATTAATCAATTGTAAATGTATGATTCATTTTGATCAGGAATTAGATCGATGAGATAAGACGTTTTATTGAAATTGAATGAATAATTATCTAGTATATGCTTATTTTTGCTCATTTAAAGATCACTAGCAATATTAGCTAGCATTTACAGTATTTTCGTATAAACATTAGCTAAACTTGATTGGACTCCTCAAGATTAAAAGGAAAGAAAATTTTGCTCCTGTAATCCAGACACAATAATAATGTTTACCTTTAATGTTATGTTCTAGTCCCATGAAATAAAAAGCCTAATGTGGCCAAATCCAGACGCCAAGCTCCTACTCTAAAAAATTAAACATAATGCCAGTAATACCTAGACACTGTTTCGAAGGCCCAACTAGACCAACAAGGTAGATAGACCTGAAAATCTAATATGGTTAACTACGAATAGTGCAGCGTCACGTCCACCTAATGCTTTCAAACGCGCCATTGCACACTGTTTGCTGTTTGCTCATTGTTACACTAAAGGCACCAAACAATGCCGATTTTTTAATCAGAATTGTAATCCATACTATGAAATTTTGGGTTATATAACCTACCGAATGATTGAATACACATGAGAATGCTTAGTTGTCGGGTTTTTTCTTTTTTGCTGAGTGCAAATTATTAAATAACTTACCCTGCTCTGGGCGGAGCAGGGAGGAGTGTCGAATTTTTGCAGATTAAAATCCATTTGCTTTTTTTTTTCCTTTATGTTTCGGGGCCACGGTATCGCGGCGGAACACGAACGCGCCTTCGACACAGCCGCGCCGTTGACATGGCTGGTTGCCATCTTTGTCAAGCGACTTGCATATTGTCGAAACATCTTCGTTCGTTAAATTTCAGCGCTTGCTACAAACGATTAAGGGCGATGCCGAACCTGATGATTCGTTGGGACCGTAACTCTTTCCCAGAGAATCTTACTAACTACCACAAGTTCTTACTTTACTAAAGAATACTATCCATACAAAATGTTTATGTTTACCCTAACGACAATTATCACACACAACATTCCTCCAAGGTCAGGATCTCAGTGCATACCAACATGATCAACATTCCAATACTGGGAGCACACATAACAGATGTTGGTATTTATTGTACTTATGTTGTTGCGACATCAATGAACAATAACATCCTGTAACGCACGTTTTGTTGAAATGTTGGTAGGTAATAAGTATGGTTAAATAATGGCATAGTCGGGAAGTAGGATTAATACTCTTTTGAGGATGTGAAATCCTTACTAATATTATAAAAGCGAAAGTGAGTTTGTTTGTTTGTTTGTTTGTTACCTCTTCACGCTTTAATGGCTAAACCAATTTTGATGAATTTTGGTACAGAGATAGTTGGGAACCAGGAGACGGACATAGGCTATTATTTTTTTAAGAAGAGTGGGATATGAGGGAGAAAGAAGGAAGAAACGGGAAAACTTAGCGTTGCTATTACAAATCAATAAGGCGCTACCGAATTTAACGCGAGCGAAGCCGCGGGCAAAAGCTAGTCATCAAATAATTTTGCCCCGCTTTGGGCGGTGCGGTGCAGTACTTTTACTGACTAGAACACACCCATGTTCATTCTTTTGCTCTTTACGTTCTGGGACCGCGGTATCTCTTTCGAACATCCCGCGACCCCGACAGGCTGTGGCCCTGGCAGACCTCTATGCTTTGCTGACATCGGTTGGAGGCGCACGTGGAACACGGACGCGTTATCGACACGGCCAGACGTCAGTAGACGGATGGACGGTGAGCTACCCATTGTTCACCGTCCACTAGCCCGCATCTACGGTGGCTGGGAGTCATCTCGCGGCGCCAGGATTAAATCCATTTATATACCACGTATTTTTCCATAGTCAAAAAACTTTACAACATTAAGTTTCTCGAGCTGGAAAGCTATGACTTATAGCGTAATAAAAAAAAGGAATATGATGGACGTCGAGAAAATAGTAATATCTCTTAGAAAAAGCCAAGATCAATGTCGATAGTTTCATTGAGTTAAGACGATATTAAATAAATAAATATCTTGGGACCACTCACACACGGCTTTCTGATCCCAAGCTAAGCAGAGCTTGTGTTATGGTAACCAGACAACTGATATACATACTTATATAATTTATAAATACATACATATTATAGATAAATCACACCCAGACACAGAACAAACAATCATGCTCATCACACAAAGTTTGTCCTGGGTGGGAATCGAACCCACGACCTCCGGCTTAGCAGTCAGGGCCACTAACCACTAGACCAACAGGCCCGTCAACCTTTTATATTTGAACCTTCAATCTTTTTGATCGTTAAGATAACATCAAAATATTAAATCAAAGGTACATGTCCCACATGTTTTCCTAATTTTTTGAGAAACTCATAGTCAAGGTATGTATTTACAATGATTGCTTTAATATATTAATTAAATAAGACTGGTATTTGTTGACATGTGTTTACGCAAACGCATCCTGTGTTACGCATTCTACGCCATCAAAGTTATTTACGATGTCAATATGTTGTGTGAGATTAGTTTTACGAGCATTTTCTTTCATTTTATCAAGCTTAGAATCTAGCAATATTAACATTTAAAAGTTTATTAACTATTGGACTGATTAAAAAACATTTTCATTTTATTAATTGAACGTATTCATGAATTTTTTGATTTTGTTAATCCGTACTAATATTATAAAAGCGAAAGTGACTTTGTTTGTTTGTTTGTTACCTCTTCACGCCTTAATGGCTTAACCGATTTTGGTACAGAGATAGTTGGAACCCAAGAGACGGGCATAGGCTATTTTTTTTTTTAAGGAAGGTTATTAAGGAGAAAGAGGGAAGAAACGTGAAAACTTAACTTTGCTATCACAAATCAATAAGGCGTAAGGGCAAAAACTGCAGGTAGCAGGTACCTGCTAATCAGGAAAGGGGAATTGTGTTACCCCGAATTTATCGCGAGCGAAGCCGCGGGCAAAAGCTAGTAAAATATAATAGTTAATAAAATATATTTTCGATAACATATCCGAATTCTCTAAGGGCCAGAAAAATATAAAAAACTGGGTTCATTGTGTGAGAAAAAAGCAACATAGAAAAATTATTTTAAGATTCTCGAAGACCATTCTCTTCAATAAGAGGTTGAATAGGAAAGAATTCCTATTTAAGATAAAATTAGCCACGAAAACCTAAATAAGCGAATTATTTTGCATTCGCAGTTTACCAATCTATTTTTATTTATATGAATCAAATTAATTATCACATCAAATTCAAAGTCGTTTTACGTAACATTTGTCAATTTGTGTGTATATGTGAATACGGTGTCAATGTTTTTATGTACTTGTGTAAATAAACAAAATTCAAGTACAGTTCGTGTACACAAAGGTAGCAAATGACCCTTTTAAGTTTTAATGAAGTAGGTAGTTTTAGTTATTAGCACTTCAAAAATAAAATAAGTACATAATTGACAAATGGAACAATTTCAATGTCAAAACATTATGGTTGAAAATAAATCTTGTATTGATCAGTTTTTTTTGGTCAATAGTCATCCAAAAAGAAGATGTTATAAGAAACCTCAGGGTTAGCATCATCATAATAATCAGCCTATATCAATATACTACTGGACATAGCCCTTTTCCAAGGCACACCACTAACCCCGATCTTCGGCTACAAGCATCCAGCTGCTTCCAACCTCACTGCGCAGATAGCTTAGCATATTATTGCTTATAGCTACACCTGGCCTACACTTGCCTAATCGTGGTCTCTGGTCAGAACAGGCTCAGTCCAGTGGTTATCAGTTCTGCGACAAATGTGACCAGCACACTGCCCCTTCAGTTTGCTGATTCTAGTGGCTATGTTGGTAATATTGGTCCTCTGTTCGATTTATACATAAACAATACGACATCGAAAATAAAATAAAAAAAGCAAAGGCGACAGGTTTTTTTGCCAGTCCAAGGGTCCAAGACTACGAAAAACCTCCTTGTAATGTACCATCTCGAAGATCAAACATTTCCGTCTTTTTTATTTATCATAACATTGCCAAAATATTTGCTCAAACCATCACGGATATCAGTACTTAACAAAGCACTTAATTAGTGGTTTTGACCATCATTAATGATTTAAATATACAAATATAAATGCTACTTGTTCTTCTAATCCTCTACCAGGAAATCGAGCCTGAACTTATAACAAGATACTTTTTTTTGAAATTTATATTGTATAGAGTGTTTATCTTTAAGAAAAAAGTTTTTATTTTAATGAGCGGAAGAAACAACAAAAAAAAACTAAATGTCATGATTACACGCGTACCGAAGTAGTTACGCGTAGTTATCTTTAAATTTTTCATCATAATTTCTAAAAACGATGAGCATTTTGAAATTGGACGAACTGATTACAGGATATAATACAATACACAAAGTCCTTACTTATGAAATTAGCGTTTTATCAAACTGGCCATTTAACTGAAATATATTTTTGTTTGTTTAAGAATTCCAAATTCAAAAAGCTTTTTTTTTTTTAATATGGCATTATTTACGAACACGAAGGTTTACCGTAGCCAGAAGTATCTGAAAAGATTAATGATGTGTATGAGGAAATCTACTGCAAAAGAAAACACGGTAAGTTTTTGGTTTCATCCTTTTCGTTCAGAACAGACACTAACTAATAATGAATAATTATTAAATAGATCCGATTATTAAAAAGCGGAGACATCGCAAATAACGTTAGAGTTAGCCGCAGGATTAAGTTTTCGATTTACTCGAAACAAATTGGAAAAGTGAAATACTACCTAATTATGGATAGCGCAAGAAGATTGAAGCACACCAATAAACACACGTGGAGTGTTGCGTTACATTGCTCAACCATCACAGTAATGAGGAGATTTTGAATCGAATAGCTACTTGTGACAAAAATTCGATACTTTATAATAACCGAAAACGCTCACTTACAATGGTTGAATCCAGGAAAACTGGTCAAATCCAGCCCCTAGCGAAAAAAGAGTCACAAAAAGTACGTAGTACCTTTGTGTACCATTGCTGGTGTCATCTACTACAGCCTCTTGAGATCTAGGCAGCCGAAAACGGCAGATCTGTATTGTCTATATTGCTAACTAGTAGAAAACGCTACCAACTGGGACTGGTCAATTGTTCTAAACCTCCTGTTTCAGGCTCGATAAATAAGGGGTTTTGCGATGAAAATGTCCCCAATATTCGTTTTAATTTCCCCGAACCTTGCTCCACATACTACCACTTTTTCTGGAATGCAGTCAATTTTTTCAGCAAGGCACCTTCAAATATTTTATTGATTCTTGCTGTCACATTTTTTTCAGTCAAGGAATCAACTACCTATAAAATAGCAAAAGTACAATGCTGTACTTAAAAAAAAAAGTAAAATGCCTAAAATAATTAATTTTCAAAGACAATAGGTAACTATTATAATTTTGGCAAAGTAGGACAAAAGTGACCTCTTCACTTTTGTAAACAGATATAATAATTCTAATGAAATATGAAAATATCGATAAACTACTCTACCACTCGATTAATAATTAACTCGACTAATAATTCTAATGAAATATGAAAATATCGATAAACTACTCTACCACTCGATTAATAATTAACTCGACTAATAATTCTAATGAAATATGAAAATATCGATAAACTACTCTACCACTCGATTAATAGTTAACTCGACTAATAATTCTCATGAAAAATGAAAATATTGATCAACTACTCGATTATTCACCGCAAATCGATAAAAATAATCACAGTATCGAATGACAGAAATATACGAAAACGCCTCCGAACTCCAAATAGATGTCATCACTTAGGATCGAGTGGTAAGAATAAATTTGTTTGAAGCAAAGGTCACCACCGCGACCTTTGAGGAAGCAAGGCCGCTTTTATTAGGCAAGGAGTCCGACCAAATTATAGTCTAAGAGTCTAAGTGTACTGTTTGATTAGATCGATTCATATTTCAATGGCTGTCTGACTTAAGTGAAGCGAAGAATGCAATTCGTCAAGTTTCATTGGCTGTTGGGCTGAATAGTAGGTGTTGAAGTATTCTGTTGTGTATCTATATGCGTATCCGGTGGCTGTTGACGGTTCACCTTCATATATACACAGCTAAATACTTTAATGATACTTGTATGTGAAAATAAAAATATGAAATAAAGGCATTTAGCTGTCAGCTGGATTCCTAGATTAAAATAACAATGTCAATAATTGTATTGATTGTTTTTTTTAATTTGAAAGAAAAAAAAGCCTTTGATAAATAGTTTTAAACAGTTTGGACCTTAACACCCAAAACCGAGTCCAACAAGGACCTTGTTGAATTCATTGCCAAAATATTTTTACAATGATTTTAAAATTGTTGCACAATGTGACTAGAACAAAATCTTCTACATTATTAATTTAAATAACGTAAGGAAACCAACTTATAAATAAGCTAAAAAATAGGTTAAAAAGAAATCGCCCTCAACGTTGTCTACTGGTAATGTCACCAGGAGACTGGCGGCGTTTCCACGTCGTATGGCCCTTGGAACACGGTAAGTGTAACGGTAAACGTTTTGAAGTTCATCAAAAAGGCTGTAAGCACAAGGATCCCACGGTCCTAGAGTTTCAACCCCAAACGGTTTGACAATATAGTGATGAAATATCATGAGTATGGCAGAATACTTAGATACTAGTAAGGGTAGTATTATTACGCCGTTTGAGATTCTCTGCAGCTTCAGCGCCAGCGCCCAAGGAACACGAAGGGCTACGAAGTAATGACGTTTGTTGTGTCCTACAGTAAAGGACCACCCACCTACCACGGAAACAAAGTCATGTCATCCGGTCTTTTGCCATCGTAGCCTGCCAAGCCACGATTCTGATACAGCTGGAATGCGGACGGTGGCAAGAGCTTGTCGGATGATGTCGTTAATATTCGCGTGCCTCGCAAAGCTGCCCGAACTTATAACATAACAGGCCGTGATTGTTGGATCAAATGACGTTGTTGATATCCTTATCCTTACTAATATGTCTTATAAAAGCGAAAGTGAGTTTGTTTGTTTTTGATGAATTTGGGTATAGAGATAGAGAGGGAAGAAAAGGGAAAACTTTGCATTGATATTACAATAAATAAGGCGCAAGGCCAAAAACTATAGGTAGCAGGTACCTGTAAATTAGGAAAAGGGAACTGTGTTACCCCCAATTTAACGCGAGCGAAGCCGTAGGGCAAAAGCTAGTCATATAAAACAAAACCAAAATAGTTACTGTGTACGTGACCTTTTCTTATATTTTAGATACAAATAATTTTAAAAATCGATACCGCAACATTAATTACAGAAAGGAGATATCCTAAATGAGAACATCGCATTATCTTAGACAAATAAAAGAACCTACTTGTTATTTAATTACAAGAATCTTAATTTTATTAAAAGTCACTTGAACTATTTACAAGATCTCATATATTATAAACTGGACAGCTATACAATTAATAAAGGAACTTCTTCTTTTTCAACACCAGGACAACTTAGGTATTAGTTTTTTTTTTAAAACAAAACTTGTGTTCGTACGAATGCATTATGAAATTAATTTCATAGTCATATCATCTAAATAACCTTTTGTCTTGATATTTAGTTATAACAAGCACACCAACAGCACGGTTACATACATACAAATACAAATAAACTAACATCTAAAAACGGCATTTCAGTAACCATGCAAATAACAGGTTTGCATGACATAGAACATGAATTAGAGACAAAATGTTATAACCAAAGTTTTGTCAAATAGATCCAAATCCAGTACAATAAAAAAAACGTTTGAACATGAAATGAGAAGGAACGAAGCGTATGTGACCAAAAGAGTGATAAATGTGATGGATGGAGAGGGAGAGAAAAGCCAAAGAAAATATGGATCGATTGTGTAAGGAATTATATGAAGGAGAAAAGAGTAAATTAAGCCGTGACGTCTGACAGGGGAGAATGGAGGAAGAAAACGTGTTGCGCTGACTCCAAATAGAATGGGATAAGGGAAGGAAAATGATGAATGATCTTCTGTATAACCTTTGTTACGTAATGGTTATCATTTGTTTAGTACCCCTTTTTCAACTACGCTTCACTATTATTCGCGTTCATCACCCAGGATGCGGTTTTTTACTGCCCTGTATGTTGTTTTCGTAGTTTGAAAACTAGAAACTTTTTTGTAATGACGCTTATTTTAAAGCATTGAAGTTGAAAACCTATTATAAAATTCGATATTTATTTTAGTTGGGGACAAAAACAATGCTGAGATATTTTGTAAAGAAACTCCCTACAATAAAATCTTCTTCATCTTTAAATCTTTGTGGTAGCCCTAACGATTTACTAAGTCATCAGTAAGTATAGGATATGCTATTTTGCTTAATTGATTTTCCTAGTAGTTCTTTAAGCTGTCACTTAAATTAAGGTATTTATTTCAAACATTGTTTTTACAAATGTCCTAATTATCACATATTTGGTTGGAGGTTTCTATCTCATGTTTACTAAGCGCCTATATTTAAATACATAGTAAATATTAAGGTAAGTTATAGTACAACTTATCCAAATATACACAGATGTTTAATACCTAAGGTTACTACAAACCCAATTCCTTCTGACATTTTAACGCTAAAACAAAACCAGTGAACCAAATAAAATAAAACCTTTATTAGCTGACATATTTATGATGAAACTGCGTATTGATATAGATCAACAACATCAAAGCTAGGTAGCTAGTCAAATTATGGAGAGCGTTAAATAATAAAAATAGGAATACGTGTGAGCAGAAGCGCATGCTCTAATGTGTGTATGTCTTCAAAACTAGCCTATGGTTACATGGACTTACTGCTACTTAAAATGCTAAATTGACAAAAATGCGAGAACCGTCTCGAAGGGCCACCCTAAACTGCAATCGTGCATTTTATGCTCTCACGGTGATCACTCGTTGCGGTTCAGGTTGCATAACTCTTCCCTCCTCAAGAGCGAAATTATCAGGGTTGTTAAGATTCTGATGATTTCGCAAACAGTTTAATAATTTTATCTTATATCTAAAAACAAGAAAGGTTATAAATCCTAAAGGTAGAATTACATACAGAATTATCGTACCTAAACTAATGTTCTTAGTGTTAACCGCACTATCATTTTCACTGTATTTCACTTTGCTCATTTTCACTACTTGAGCTAACTCTTTCAGCTCATCTAGATTTATACCTTTCATATTCACTGCACTGACACTGGGGGTACGTTTTTCTTGCTTCAACGCTGGTAGGATGAATATCGGGGTTATTGGATAATTCAGATGTGTATAAGAAAATTGGTAATTTTGTAGATGTATGTGCCCGATGTTAACTTTACAGGCATCGTCCAGGGTCACTATGTACGTTCCTTGTAGAGACTCATGGGTCATGACGTCATCATGGCATTTTTTACTGGCTATAACGTTATCCTTTGTATATAGGATCCAACTTCCGTGTCCAATTCGTTGAACTTTCAAATCTTCTATGTCAACTATGTGCTGCTCACATGCACTAGCATTAGAATGGAACTTCATCAACTGTTCTTCACATAATGGCTCTAGATGGGTCAACACATCATCAGTGGTGCATAAAAATTTGTCTTCTGTTGCAACCTGCTTACTGGCTCTCACGACTGGTAAGTAATCTGAGTCTTTCACCAAAAGGTAGGGATATTTAGGAACTACTATTACAGTTTTGTTTAAATCTGTGTTAATAATAGGTAAAGAATAAAGTTTAAAATAACTGTAAGTACTATTTTCAATTAATGGAATCTCTATTATAAACGTAATCTGGTTTTGTTTAATAAAGGCTTTAACAGTTAAACAATCTTCAAATTTAACTAAATTATTTTCGTTCACATCATATAACAGATTTTCTGTCTTGGCTATAGATTGTAACATGTGTAATAGTTCAGTAGAATTAACAATTGCTCGATGCAGTACAGACACCTTACTAAAGGCTAAGGCCGTTTCAATCTCACTTAAAATTATATTAATTGTTCTAAAGTTTGTTAGAAACATATTAAACATTCCTAAAATGTAAGTAGAGTAAATAGAATTTTCTTCTTTAGTAATTATATTCTTAACCAATCTCTCAATTCTTTTTAAACGTTCATCTAAAATTAATGTATTGTTATGTAAGATTTCTGTACTGTTAACAAAACCATTTAACATTTTAGAGACCAAAGTTATTTTCCTATCTATTATTATTTGGTTGCTTTTTAACTGAGAAATGAGGGAATCATATCGGATTGCGTCACTGTGATCTAAATTACCTGTAACAATTTTAATCATAGACCCAAGTGGATCGATTAGTCCTCGCTTAAATCTTTTAGCTGGTACAAGTTGCTGGAATTTTTCGATAGTTCTATCCTTTAAATAATCTGTTTGAGTGCGAATGCCTAAGAACTCATGGCTGTAAGGTTTGTTAACATCTACCAATTTACGGAATTCATTATATTTAATTAAACTTAATTCTAAATCATTACCTAAACTATCTAAATTTAAAAGTTTTATAATTAACCACTTATCTACTTGTTTTCCGGTGATTTTCCTTCCTTGTGGCGCAAAGCCCATGTTCGTCCATTACCTAAAATCACTAATCCCACTCTTCCTAGTCACTTTCGCCCTATTTCCATCCTTCCTTTTTTGTCTAAAGTACTCGAGGCATGTGTACATAAACAATTCTCCCATTTCATCCACCAAAACTCCCTAATCAGTCCACTCCAATCCGGGTTTAGGCCCGGGCACAGTACCACTTCTGCTCTCCTTAAAGTGACTGACGATATAAGGCGTGGAATGGAAGACACTAAAGTCACGGCTTTAGTGTTGATCGATTTCACAAATGCCTTCAATACCGTCAGTCATGATGTCCTTTTATCCATCCTCTCCTATCTTATGGTCTCTCACGAGGTTCTGGATTGGTTTTCTTCCTATCTTCAGGGGCGTCAGCAGGCAGTTCTTGCTAGTGACTCTTCTTCCAGCTGGCGTGAACTTGAAACTGGCGTCCCTCAAGGCGGTATTTTATCTCCACTTTTGTTCTCTATTTTTATTGATCTCATTACTACCGAACTTCAGTGTGCGTATCATCTTTATGCTGACGACTTACAGCTTTACTGTCAGGCGGGTGTTGACAGCTTATCTGGTGCGATCGAGGAGCTAAACCGGAATTTACGCGTGGTAAAGGATTGGTCTCATCGGTTCGGGGTGGCTGTTAACCCGACCAAGTGTCAGGCAATTATTGTAGGGAGCCCCCATAGCTTGCGAAGGCTGAATGGCGTGCCACCGCTTACCTTTGACGGCGCTGTCATTCCGTTTAGTTCTGACGTCAAGGACCTCGGTTTGCATGTTGACACTTGCCTTGACTGGCGTAAGCAGATTGCGATTGTGAGCAAGAAGGTCACTGGAACGTTGCGGTCGCTCTATCGGCTGAAAAATATTCTCCCATCACACATTAAAGCAACGCTTGTACAGTCCCTTATTTTCCCTATAGTTGATTATGCTGATGTATGTTACTACGACCTGAATGCAGATCTCCTCAATAAACTAGACCGTCTTCTTAATAACTGCATTCGATTCGTTTTTAATTTGCGCAAGTATGACCATGTATCTGCACATCGTTCGCTCTTAAAATGGTTACCCATTCGGGAGCGCAGAGCATTGAGAGCTTTGACCACCCTATTTTCTCTTCTTAACAAACCCACTTCACCTTCTTATTTGTCTTCTCATTGTCAATATTTATGCTCTGCGCACAGCAAGAATCTTCGTTCCGCCAATAATCGTCTTCTACGATGTCCTTCTCACCGCTCTGGTTTTATTAAATCTGCCTTCTTCGTCCAGGCAGTCTTCCTTTGGAATGAGCTCCCTCAGAGTATCAGGATGGAAATCAGTCCGTTTACTTTTAAAAGAAAAGTTCGTGAACATATCTACAAGAAGTTGGTAGATTCGTCTCGTAAATAACCTGTGGTTGTTGTCTTGTTACGATCTCTAAACTTTATATAATTTTGTTTTATGTATATATATAAGTATTTATAGTTATTAATATTTATGTATGTATATTTGTTATATATATATATATATATATTTTAATATTCATTTCCTAATATCCTTTTTTTTTCTGTTATCGCACCTACTGTTTTTGTCTCTGCATCACCCTAAGGTAGACTGGTAGAAAATGCCTAAGGCATTAAGTCCGCCTTTGTACAGTTTTTTTGTGCATAAAGTTTTAATAAATAAATAAATAAATAAACGCCTGTCCTTGTTTTACGGGAAGGATACCGGGGTTTTTCTCAACCTTTTGAAGTTGAAGGGCCCATGTTATTTGCGCTACTGCCAATAGCGGGAGGCACCACCTGCGGAGGACGTTTAATATTTTTAACGGGGACTTTTGTGAGTCTAGTTCCAATTTTTACCGGTATTACATTATGTTCTACGCCACCGCTAACAGTTGCCTTTCTATAACGTGGCTTGTCTTTACTTAATCTGGTATTAACCTCTTTTGCATAAATTATGTCGCCTATTTCAAATTTCTTACTTATCTCACCACCCTTGCTATTTCTAATCTTTTGCTTTGTTTCTATCATTTTATCTGATATGTAAGTATAGAGTCGTTTAGTGCGCTTCGCATGATCTTTTAGCAATTGTTGAGTATATAATTTCTCAAAATTTGCATTTAATACAGTATTTGAATCAGTATGACCGAAAACCACTTCAAATGGTGTCAGACCAGTTGTTGTATGTATAGTATGATTGTAAGCCATTATTGCGTAGGTCATAACGGAGGCTGCATCAGTACATTTTCGATCGTACTTGGCCAAACGATATATTTCTATTATAGTCGAATGGAAACGTTCTACAATGCCTGTTGAGTTAGGGTTATTAGGTGTACTAATATGTAATTGTATGTTGTACATTAGCATTAATTCCTTCATTAATTCGTTATTAAATTCACTGCCCGGATCGCAACTAATTTTTTTGGGGGTTCCGTAAATGGAAAAATATTTAATAAGTGCACGTATTACTTCGGGTGTAGATCGATTGGATATTTCTATTGCTTGCCCTAATTTACTGAACGCGTCGACTAATGTAAGATAGTATACAGATTCTATAGCGAAGAGGTCTATGAAAATTTCCTGAAATGGTGCATTTTGTGTTTGAGTTAACTGTAGAAAAGGCTTTATGGGTTTTCTGTCATATTTGGTTTTACGACATGCTTCACAATTATTTATTACTGCTGAAATCGTCTCTTGCATGTTATTCCAAAAATAATTTCTCCTTATCCTAGACATGGTTTCTTTTATACCTCTATGACACGTTTTTCCTTCATGATGCTGTAAGGTGATATCCTTTTGTTCATTTTCATCTTCAACAAAAACTACACGCTCTGTACATTCCACGAATTCAACCATTCCTTTTTTGAATAACTGTATAATAATTTTACTAAATTGTTTTTTATGGTCTCTGCTTTCAAAATATATAAAGTATTTAGTTTTATATTTGATATATTCTTTTAAAAACTGTCTAATTAATTCATCATTATTTAATGGTAGGAATACTTCGAGGATTTTTTGTTTTTCGCGAGAAAGATCATTAACTTGGATGTCGTTTTTATGCCATGTAAAGACTAATATCTGGTTGGGTTTAGTGTCTACTGCTTCTTGTAATATTGGAATGCCAATTGATTCCATATCTTCAGCTGAATGTACTGTGAATGTTTTATCTTTGGCAGGAATAAGTGGAATGGGTTCATTTGCATCATTTTCCGAGCTGGCTGTTACAGTTGCAGACAAATCTGAGATGGAAATTGTTTTAGAGTTGTCACTGTCGGTATCATTTAAATTATCTATTTGCTTGGTAGTTTGTAATTTTTTCGGTCGTTGTTCCTTCTCATCTAAATTAACTACCAGTGATAAGTCATTCTCATCTGAGCCTAATGCATTTAATTTTACAGCATTACCAGAATGATAATTAGCAGGAATTTTAACTCTTTGTTCCGATCGAGGCGCTAACTCTAATATATATTTATTTTTATCGCGCATAATTGGTATCACCGTAGTTTTAGTTCTCAGGATCTCATTTTTTAAATCTATTACTGCCTCTACACTATGTAGAATATCATTGCCTAGTAGACCATCGAAGCTAGGGCCGACTTCATATATATGAAATTTATGAATTTCATTAGTATTAAAAATCGGAAGTGCTGGAATCGAAAGTACTAGTTCGTGTTGACTAGTACTATGAGTGCTTCTAACTTCAAATGGGTCGTGATAAATATATTCGTTAAAATAGTAATAAGCCTTTTCCGGGTTAATAAATGATTTAGTACTACCTGTGTCTATCATAAATTTGGCATCTATTTCTGGAATATATATGTACGGCAATTTAATGCATAAATCGCAATTCAAATTTATTATATTCTCTATGTTCTCCGAGGCCACTAATTGAAAATCCTCATTATTCCGTTAAAATTTCCTTAATAATTTCTTCCGAATGATTCTCGTCTTGATTTTCGATAAAAGAGGGATAATCGTAATACTGATCATAATCATCGTTACATTGGTAGTCGCAGAGAAACTGACTGTTATCGCTGTGGTCAAGGTCAAGCTCATTTAATTTAAATCCTTTTATATAGACCTTGGCCGGAGGTGCAGTACGCATTGTGACGTCACTAGATTGAGTTTGAGGTTCCCGAATACCGACTGACTGTAAAGGTCTATTGAACGATTGGTTCTGGTTACCAAATGGCTGTAAAGGTTTATTATTTATTGGCTGTTGATTTCCAAGCTGTTGAGGGCGCATCCCAAATTGTAGCGGACGCATCCCAAATTGTTGCGGGCGGTAACCATATGTTTGACCTTGAGATCCAAATTGTGGAGGACGTGTCCCAAATTGTTGACCTTGGGGGTTACCGAAATATAATTTGGGTTGTGTATTTGATTGCGTAAAAATAGGTTTATTATTATTAATAGGGGTATTATAATTATTTGTGCCGAATTTAAAAGTTGGTGTATTATTTGGTACAACTTGCTTACTGGAGGACGTCAGCAGTATTTTATTTCGGGCATTATATTGGTCATGGAAATTAACCTCTTCTAATACAAAAGATAAAGCCTGTTCCAAAGTGGACGGCGCTTTTAATCTCACAATACGCACCATATTTTCCGGTAGATTATAAAGAAACACATTTAATGACGTGTTATTATAAATAGTTATTTTACTTTCCCGCATACCACTCGATAATCTATTAACTTTTGATATTAAAATACTACGCACCGATTGAATACGATTGCAAAAATCCAAAAATGATTCACCATTTCTTATGCGCAAAGTTTCCAATTCAATAGCTAAACACTCTTCACTTCTCGGGTCTCCAAAATGCTGTATTAGCAACTCTTTAAATTCTTCCCATGTAACAATATCCTCGCGCTCACTGATAAGCGCGGCTGCATTCCCCGCTAATCTACTCGTTATAGCATGCATTACATACAAGTTTTGCTCGTCACTTCCCCTGTATTTATTTATAATATATTCACTTTTACGAATAAAAAGATTTAAATGGCGCTTATCGCCATCAAACACCGGAATAATTTTAATCATTTCGTTTGGAATCATGATAATTTTTACTTCATCTACCATTTTTAATACTATGATATATTCTAACACACAATAATAGTCTATAATACAAAGAAAATACTAAGCAAAAAGTATAATAGAGTTCCTTTAAACACTTTTTAGCACAATAATGCAGTTCAATTAATCAAATAAAACTTTAGAAATTTAGTTCATACATACAACAATATTTCAATATTTTTTAAAATGTAAATCACTTTAAATAACTTATTCTATTACTAAACTAGCCTTACAGATTTTATGCAAAACCAGATAACGTTATAACACGAGACGTCTAATCGCAAAATAACAAACAAAGGAAATGGGAAAGGAAGGTGAAAATTTGGACTCACCAGCTCGCCTTTCTCATTTTCAGCTCCAAGTCCAACTTGACAAATTTCTTTGGTTCGTAGAATCAATCACCACAGCTGCTCAGGGCCACCCGAACGCGTAACACGAAAAAGTTTTATTTCGGAAACAACGCGAAGGACAGCGCAGCTCTATTCGGCGATCGTACCGGCTGCGCCAGTCAAATTATGGAGAGCGTTAAATAATAAAAATAGGAATACGTGTGAGCAGAAGCGCATGCTCTAATGTAATGTCTTCAAAACTAGCCTATGGTTACATGGACTTACTGCTACTTAAAATGCTAAATTGACAAAAATGCGAGAACCGTCTCGAAGGGCCACCCTAAACTGCAATCGTGCATTTTATGCTCTCACGGTGATCACTCGTTGCGGTTCAGGTTGCATAACTAGCTTGTACCTACCGCATTCGAAGATAACAGAAACTTGTTCACCTTTAATATGATTTATATGTCTGCCCATCACCTAATTTTAATGAAGATATAAGCTATTTAATGTAAGACAAAATATACTAAAATAGTTAATATACAAAAGTTTATTTTAAAGGAGGTATTAAAAATACTGTCGTTATTAAGACATTATTAACAAAAGAAATAATTATAATAATTATACAGTTATTGGTGTCAATATGTGTTAATATTTTGCCATTATGTATAAATTTCACAGAGCTAAAAGTAAATACTTATTACTTAATAAACCTCTTATTACATTAGTCGTTGAAATCTTCAAGTTAACGAATGTCGTTTTTTTTTATGTTTCACCATTGCTGCATTGAAAATAAAACCATTTATTTACATCCATTGTACACTTGATCTGTTCGATTACAGTGAATAGATAAGGAATCATCGATAAGGTATTTAGTAAAAATATTTGTCAACTATAGCGCCCTCTATTGTCAATTTACTGAACAACATCTAAGTTAATACTCCTCTAAGTTTACAAGAAGTAAAAGGAGTTTCTACCACATGCCAAGTTCCTTTCGCGCAAGTTTGAGTTCAAAACATCAACACTAGATGGCGGTATAATCAATAGTTGAAGAATTTTCCGATCTATTTTTTTCCATAGAAAAGACTTCAACGAGTTGGCTTGTGGCGAACAAAAAAAATACTTGACAAATTTAGTACGGTGGGCTGCATTAATTTTATGGGTTGATTCATTTGGTATTATTTTGAAGTTATCATTTTATAATGCAATTCATGCTAAATATCAGTCTAAATTAAGTGGTTTATATAGTTAGCACACTACGTAAGAGCCTCTGTTGGAGCATAACAGATATATAATGTCCATAAAATGAATTTATAAGTTTCAAATTGACCATAATACTCTAAAATCACTGAAATGAATCGAAATGCATTACTTGAACGACTATTTATGTCAGTTGATTTAGTAAATCGGGTGTTTTGCACTCAAATTCAGAAAATCATCATGCTTCATAATTTTTTAGGGTTTCTTACCTCTGAAGAAAAAACCCTATTATGGGAATATTTTGTATAATACTCTGTCAAGAAAGTACCGGGAAAAGATCAATAATACACAAAATGTCTGTTATTCATCCAAATTTATTTTATCACCTTCAAAGTATGCTCCTTTAGAAACGATACACTTGCGCCAACGAATAATCCATTCATCAAAACATTTTTTAAACGCTGCTTCCGGAATTGAGTTCAGTTCCTTCCCCGTATTCTCCTTTATGTCTTCTATCGATTGAAAACGGGTGCCACGAAGTGGTAATTTGAGTTTAGGAAAAAGAAAAAAGTCAGCAGGAGCCATATCTGGTGAATATGGTGGTTGCTGGATGGTATTTGTTGAGTGTTTGGTCAAAAATTCGTTCACAATGATAGCCTTGTGCGAAGGCGCATTGTCGTGGTGCAAAATCCAAGAATTTTCTTTCCACAAATCTGGCCTTTTTCGTCGAATTTGCTCTCTTAAACGCCGCATAACGCTCAAATAATATTCTTTATTTACCGTTAGACCTTCCGGTAAGAATTCAGAGTGCACAACACCGCGATAGTCAAAGAAAACAGTCAACATGACTTTGACTTTTGATCGACTTTGGCGTGGTTTTTTCGGTTTCGGTTCAGATGGAAGGCGCCACTCCGAAGCTTGTTGACTAGTTTGCATGTCAAACTCGTAAACCCACGTCTCGTCACCAGTAACAATGCGTTTCATGAATGTTGGGTCCGAACTGACTCGTTCTAGCATGTCCTCAGCGACTTTCATGCGATTGAGTTTTTGGAGAAAATTCAGATCTTTTGGGACTAGCCGAGCAGCAACATGTTTCATACCCAAATGATTAGTTACAATGGTACGGATCGACTCGTGAGATACAGAAAGTTCGGCGGCTATCTCTCTCAGAGTTGAATGGGGATTTTCAGTCACTATTTTCTTCACTTTTGCGATGTTAACTTTAGTTGCAGACGTTGACGGCCTACCAGAGCGAGGCAAATCTTCCATCACATCTCGACCGCTTTTGAACGCTTTGAACCACTCATAAGCACGAGTTTTTGATAAAGTCGATTCACCGTAAGCCTTCTGTAACATTTTCAGTGACTCCGAACACGAAATTCCATTGGCGATGCAAAATTTAAGACAAACTCTTTGTTCGATATTTTTGTCCATTATGAAATTCGCAATACACACTATATATGATATTACTAAAACCAGCACTGTATTTAATATAAATAACAGATGCAACTCAAACTCCGCGCCAAAATGGAAAACAGTTGTGCCAATCTAACAACTACAAAAAAAAACCAAAATTTTAATTTGGACCCATAAACAAATCATCCATTCCCGATACTTTTTTGACTGAATGTATATGAATGTTTTCGATGGGTGAGTTCGACTCGGAATTTGCCGGTTTTTTCATTGATTTGAATTATTAATCCTTACTAATATTATAAAAGCGAAAGTGAGTTTGTTTGTTTGTTTGTTACCTCTTCACGCTTTAATGGCTAAACCGATTTTAATGAATTTTGGTACAGAGATAGTTGGAAACCAGGAGACGGACAAGGGCTAAATTTTTATTTTAAAAAAATTGGGATATGAGGGAGAACGAGGGAAGAAAAGGGAAAACTAAGCGTTGCTATTACAAATCGATAAGGCGCAAGAGCAAAAACTGCAGGTAGCAGGTACTGTGTTATACCAAATTTAACGCGCTTTTGCCCGCGGCTTCGCTCGCGTTAAATTCGGTAGCGCCTTATTGATTTGTAATAGCAACGCTAAGTTTTCCGTTTCTTCCCTCTTTCTCCCTCATATCCCACTCTTTTTAAAAAAAATAATAGCCTATGTCCGTCTCCTGGTTCCCAACTATCTCTGTACCAAAATTCATCAAATTCGGTTAAGCCATTAAAGCGTGAAGAGGTAACAAACAAACAAACAAACTCACTTTCGCTTTTATAATATTAGTAAGGATTAGTAAGGAAGGACTAGCTTCCACCCGCGACTTCGCCCGTGCGGCATAGTTACTTTTGGCTAACGCTAACTTTAACCCGCGTGATGATCAAAATCTGTTTGGCCATTCAGGTGTGAAGATGTAACAAACAAACTCATTTTCCCTTTAATAATATTAGGAAGGATTCAGCTGTATTCGAAGCTGCACACTGCATCAGCTGGTCCAACATTATTGGAAAAGCTAGGTGAGATGATGATGTGCTTTTGATGTAGCGTAACCTTCGATTTAACACTACTGCTATTACCTATATAGATCAGCGGTTACAGCAGCAGCAGTTTTACTATGATTGTGTATAGTTACCAAAACTTTTTTTAATTTTATTTACAAAACTAATCTCTTCATTTTGGAGTGCGGTATGTGAGTGCCGTGTAGTACGTGACCCCTAATCCAAAGCCGTATAGAGGATGGGTAGAGTGATCTTTTACTTTAAAATATTTCCATTTCATCGAGTATACGTCAGGTCAACTCTTGAATGCCTGTCTTGTCTTTCGGAATTTTAAATAGACACGGATATGTCATTAAAAATCATCGCCATGTCATGGGTTTCTCCCACAGTTTGATATGATGGACTAGCTTTGAAAGAAACAATGCCTTCTTTCAGAATCACGATTATCTGATATAGTCTTTAACGTGTTGTTGCTTAGTTCTAGTACAGTTAATCGTATTATTTTTCAAAATTAAACACTTAAAAAAATTAAGTATTTTTCATTTTGATAACCACGTGTAAAAGTAAAGAAAACAGGAAAATTATTCATTCAATCATAATTTAATAAATATATTGTATATTTTTATTACTATTTTTACATTATACATTACAATACATTTTATAAGGCAGTGATAAAATAATCTTTATATCATTAACTCTAGGACACACTTGTAAATTTTACCTTCATGAAATGATCAAAGTAATCATAATTATAAGGTTGTTGAAAAAAAAACATACAACGATAGACAAACAGTAGTAGTTGCACACAATAACATCATATTAATAACTCACCAAAATATAAAACGGTAAAAACAAAACAATGTTGTTGCCACACCAACAGTCCTTAAAACAGTTGAAACGCGATTCGAATATCCAAATAAGGTAACTGTTTACAAAAGTATACCTACGAATAAAACTTAACTGTAGATTTATAGATTCAGAAGCGTCACGCATTCATAAGTATCGATTCGCGAATTCCCTTCGCAAATCCGGTATATGAGAGAAATATGATCCAATAAAAAGTAGTAGTCTTATAGTAAATATAGATTCTTTGGCTTTCCAGAAAAATCAATCTTATTATTGGTCCTTTAGTGTTTAAAATATATTGATTTCTTTTTGCAATATTTGTGTATGAAACGTTTTCATATTTTGTCTGAAAAAACAAAATTCACAAGTGTAGACAGTAAAAGTTAGTGTAAACTAAGCTTAATATATTATACACATTTACCGGCAAGTAATGAGATTGCCCACACACGATACATTATTTAAACCTAAAAAGGTTTGAGTGATATAAAATAAAAAACAAAATATATAAAAAAATGGTGTCAAAAATATCGAGTGTGGATGATATTACAAACATATCATAAGTAAAACTATAATATTTCCTATATCATTTGAAGTAGATTTACCTACCAATCTCTAAATTCTCTTTTACTCGCATTCCGAACGGTAAACCTTAAAATTAATACTGGCATTATAATCGATCTTTGTAATGTTCTACCACCAGCCGTATCCACCATAACCGCCGTACCCGTGGCCGTAATACCCGCCGTAAGGCCAACCGTACCCATAGCTGGGGTAGCCCCATCCGTAACCGTAGCTGGGGTAGCCCCACCCGTAACCGTGGCCGCCGTAATGCCCCCCATAGCCGCCCCAGTGACCGCCGCCCCAATGCGACGCTGCCGTTTTGAGGTCATCTTTGTCTGACGCCGCTAGGTCATCTTTCTCTGCATCAACCTTGAAGGTTTCCACTTGTTTTTCTTCGACAGGTGCAGCGTGAGATAACGCTAGGAGAAGGAGGGCGGCGGCGGCGGTGAAGAAGGCGATCTGGAACAAACGATTTTAGTTTTATATGAAAAACAATACCATACCTGAGCCATCATAATATTCATAGATGAGAGTGAAAATATTCCGGTCGAAAACTAAACATCAATACTAGGCTACATTTCAAAAGCATAAAATAAAATTAAACAAGAGTTCATCCAAATCCAAGCTAAAAAATCTAATTTTCTAAATATAGGCCCTTGACGACAGCGTTGGCGCAGTGTCTTTGACTACTGTGCTACGTGTTGCGGATTCGATTCCCTCACGAAACAAATATTTGTAAGACCTACAAATATTTTTTCCGGGTCTGGCTGTTTATGTATGCGAGTTTAAATTTTTGTTAACGCTCCCACAATACACGAGAAATTTCTAGAGAGGGGCAAATTAATTAAAACAAAAATAAAATTTAACTTTTGTCCACTGTCAGTTACCACTAGGTGAACAAGGGTTATATTACTATATGCATCTTACAGCATTCAGCAATTCAATTGATCTAAGTAAATACAATACCATTACATTCAATTGCTACTTATCTACTAACACACATAAGACTAAGTACATAAGACACATATCACTATGACAATGCACAAAACAACCATATCTCACGATCTTTTCAATAGGACTTCCCACGGCTATGTACTGGACAGTTAATTAAAGGCTTATGCTAATCGTTTCATTACAAAATACTTGAGGCTAATTATTTTTGTGATAAAGGATCAAAGATGAAAGTATTTCGTGAATTCAGAATTTGTTATTGAATTAATTCAGGAGTATTTTGAAGTGTTTCCTGAATGCTAAACAATTGTTTTGATTTGTTGGTTGATATATACTGCAAGTGATGAGTTAATTAATATACTTACACAAACAAAACTATGTAACAATTGAGACGAGATTTAGAACAATAAAAAAAAAAAATTTTTTTTATTATAATTTATTATCCAAAAATTAAAAATAATCATGTCATTCAAAACTATTTTTTTTTTTGATTTGACTCATTGTCAATTGACATAAAAGCTTTTGGTAAAAAAAAATGGAAAGCCAAGAAAAATAAACCAACCTTACCCAAAATTTGTTTACTATTTAACTTTGAGTGATAAATGTTTAAAATAAACAACCCTTACCAACAAACTTGAAATTACTTAAAAAAATTAATTTAAACCCTCGAATTTTCCATCACCGTATCACTACGAAAAACTATAAGGCCACTTACTTTGCAAGCCATGGTGTCTGGAAGACGTTGATACAATACTGACTGTAGCCGCCCTACGCGGCGTTTTATATGGCCAGTCTGTCCTAGCTACACGGATGGCCGGCCACCATACGCCATTGTGCTGCCAATGACCTTAGCTTTGGGATTTGAGGTAACTGTCTGGTTGATTTGGCCTATATTTTTTGGGTTGGGGAAGAAAACGTAAGCAAATCTGCCAATGATATTTTGGATGAGGAAAAGTGGCGTAGGGGTTCAGAAAAAGATTGGGCTGGGTTCTGTATTTGTTGGAGGTAAACAATAATTATTATTGGTCATTCGCTGTCAAGGTAGATTGTACTAGTATTTTCTTTATATATGTTGGTGAAATAATATACAAATAATAGAATTAAATGAAAGTATATTCATTTCTTAATTCTAGTTTTCTATTTTAAACTAAACGTGTGTCCATTTTAAAAATTTTGGCTCCGACATTTCCTATTATTTCAGAAGAAAAACCGATAAAAACTATTTATACCGATAAAATCTAATTTCCAAAAGATTTTTATGCGTTAATTAATCTGGTAACAAATGACAGCTTGGTGAAAATGATTGATTTTCCGATGCTCTACTTTTTTTTTTAAATAAAACTTTGCCCCACACTAGGAATTTCTCCTGTATTGTGGGTGCGTTTTACAAACATTTAAACTCTGCGATACTGCTGGTCATACAAATATTTGTGAGAATTGAACCCGCGACACGCAGCGCAGTAGTCTAACGCTCAGCCACTGCGCCAAACGTAACGTCAAAAAAAAATACATGTGTTCACCTAGAAGCATCCTTTTCGGTACACATCAAGTTCAAACGAAATTTGGTATGGCATATGACCTAGGTATATATATATGTCACTCCAGAAATTCCAAAGAATCGAAACTAAATAGTACAGTACAGCACCTGGCGCGAGTATTGTGGATAAACAACCAATAAGCGAGATAGGGCGAGACCAGAACAGGTCAGACCCGTTAATTTATCTTGATATTCTTTAAATAACTTTAAATTCTTTACCGATGCAACTTCCACTACGCATGATTTCTCACATTTTGATAATAATATAGGTATTAAGATTATATATCTGTAGTAGACTGAACTGGCACATAGCTGTTCATAAATTACTAGCTTTTGCCCGCGGCTTCGCTCGCGTTAAATTCGGAATAACACAGTTCACCTGTCTTGATTTACAGGTACCTGCTACCTGTAGTTTTTGCCCTTGCGCCTTATTTATTGTAATAGCAATGCTAAATTTTCCTCTTCTTCCCTCTTTCTCCCTCATATCTAATTTTTTTTTAAATAGCGAAGTCTGTCTCCAGGCTACCAACTATTTATGTAACAAAATTCATCAAAATCGGTTTAGCCATTTAGGCGTGAAGACGTAACAAACAAACTCACTTTCGCTTTTATAATATTAGTAAGGCTATATTGATACCAGCTGTATTATGTACACTTTCCTATGATCCACAATAAAGATTAAAATGTCGGTGAAAAATTGAGGCACCACTGTATACCCCTTTAGTGATGTACAGGTGTAATGTTATATAGTTCCTAAGCTTTAGTGTCAACTTCAGACCTGTAGAGAAAGGGCACTTCTTTCCTTTTCAATGTGAAAACAATTACCACCTTCGTTGGGTTGGCCAAAACGTATCCTTAAGATTTCATCAAATGAAAGGATTTGTTTAAAACGATAAATTGGTACATAATTATGTTCTTCAGATCGTTTTGTATGCTGTGTTTATAAATTAAATCACAAACACATCAACAAAACATTTTATCTAATCTAACCACGCTGTTATCTTCATAGAAATGTAAAATGGTATACTACTTTCTTTGATCCTACAGTATGAAATAATTATTTCATTAATACGATCCACATGAATTATCTTACTTATTTAACGATTTATTTTCACACTGAATACAGTAAAGAAGACAGGAACAAAAAATAAGTACAAAGGTAAATGTTTTTTTCTAAAGAAATCTCTTCCAGCATGGTCTTAGTGCCAACTAAGACTTGCGATTTCTGTGCCCTATTTTACAATACTATCTATTATACTATATATCCTGTATGTTATATTCGTTTCTGCGAAAAAAAATGTGAGGTTTAATATCTGGTGTAGGATAGGTACGAGGTATAATATTAATAATTTTGTTGAAGGTTAACAAATGATAGTTGTTATCTGTCGAAATGGCTTTGCATATTTCCAACATTTCAAATGACTCATTATTTTGTCATGAAAGTGCAGAAAAAGAAAATTATGTAGAAATGTTACGACTAATGACCGCAACTTCAGCTGGTGTACCCAACAGCAAGACTGGTGACGTTGAAGAAGGTAAGTACGATACTAACCATTTCTTCTTTACGCCTATACAACGCAGATATTACATTTTGGTATTACATTATACTGACATACAAAGGGCATCTTGTTTCTTCTAGCTTGTAAAGGCGTGTTTGTGTGAAAATCTGACGGCAAATTGGTAAAGTACTTCACTCAAGTTTAAAGCAAGATGGCCGAATTGAACGCCGTGTGTATAATTCTGCTGTTGTAATTGTAATGAAAACAAAAAATATCTTTCTTTTTCTTTGCATATTTTTTCATGATTTGTGTGCATATCGATGTGCATATGAATCGTCAATCATTTTCTTATGTCAACTATAATGTTCAATTTTGTTACAAAGTTTTGGTAAAATTTTAGTTTTCTCACAAATGACCGCATAAAAAAAGCGTATACAATAAAGTCAAGGATCGAACGAAACGCAAAGGGCGTTAAATTACTATTCACATAAATACCTTAAAGTTAGCAAAAAATAAATGAAAAGGAAATTACATTACACGCTTTAATCAAATGGAAGTAGCTTCAGTCAGTCAATCAACTCTGTTGCAACTAAAAATAGGCCTAAGAAGATCCCAGCGTTCACTACAGAAGATGCTCTTCTTCCTAAGAAGAGGTCCTCATATTCAAGGGTCTTGCTGGTTCCCGGTTTTTATAAGTCTTTAAACTAACATGGTTACTAACATTATTATTGAAACTTGAAACTGGATATTTAACATGTTTGTTATTTATTTCGAGTTTCCGATATTTCGGCAATGTTGCAAATGCCATGATCAGGGATGAACTGAAGTTATTGCGGGTGGATATTTATGAGCAGACAAAACGATCTACCCTCTTTCTTATTCGTTTTTTTGTGTTCGGTATCACTAACACTGTTACTCGATATCGGAAGCTCGAAACAAATAACAAACATGGTAAATATCCCGTTTCAAGTTTCACGGTTTTTGTTCGCGCTAAGCATAATTTGTCTTTCGTTTGACGTTTTCAGTGATGTCACTGGAAACGTCAAACTAATGACAGATTTGAGTGCCGATATTCTGTATTCTGTAAATTTTTACAGAATTTTAGTCATACTACTAAAAAGAATATGGGCTAAATATGTCTGTTATTTTTTTTTAATCTGTATATTCGTGAGCGATCTGTGGCCTAGTTACGTGTCGATTCAAATTTTAGGTAGCTTCAAGATTTCTTCTGCTGCAACCTGGAATCCATTTTTGCCCAATTGACGGCATATTATTATGTCTGTTTAGCTGATCAATGGAACAGTCGAATGACAGGACTATGACAGAATGGTGATGATCATCAGCGGAGTCCTATCATCATACATGTTGCTAGTTAGTTCTTTTTCGTTGCGCAACCATTTTCTTCCTATATTTTATAGTGTCAAAGTCCACTAAGGGATGATCAGGGTCAGTCACTTTTTAATAATGTTGTCATGGTCACTAATTACGACTTTGAAGATAAGGCTGGGAAAAACAAAACAAAAGAAAATGAAAAACATTCCGGTTAGTAAACTTCGTGAAAATTCTTTTAAAATACCTAATAAGCTAAAACATATACATACACTATATCAAATGCTTAATTTAAACTATTGTGTCAGTTTACTATTTATTTGTTTTCTTAATATTTCCTTCGAATTTCAGGAATCAAAAGATGCGCTGCTCTTTAACTACTACCCCCAAATTCAAGTTAGTTTAGCAATCAGAGAGAATCCTTTCATTAAAACCATCCAGAAAAGCATTTGACCATCCATGTTCCTCAATGACATTAGGTATTCTTTAATGTAGATCAAAATTTCACACAAATGAAGACCTTGCCTAATTGTATAAGTAATAATTTCCTCTAATATTCGCATTGTCGTGCCGGTAATGAGAAGGTAGGAAATACAACAATTAGTCTGAAGTAGGCCTGCCATAACGCCGTATTTCGACATGTGAGGAACTTCGTGGGTATAAGTCATGTGCAGAAGAGATTTAGAGGTATTTTAACAACAATGTAATTGTTTAACATAAAAATGTTAAATTTAATTTGTATTTTTTAAGGCAGGTTGCTGCTAATACCTTTGTAATTGAATTTTAATTTTGTTAAATATTTGTACGCCGCTTACGGCAAAACATGGAGAAACCTACTTTATATTTACACCTATGTTTAACAAATAAAAACCTTTGACTTTCACCTTTGACTTTGACTTTAAGTTTTGCAAAAAATATGAATCATTAACTACCGGTTGGACCAATGGTTTGAAGATGATTGTGATTTTTTCGACAGAATTAAAAATTCTTATTCAAAATCACGATCAGGTCAATTATTTTATTGCTTATCGTTTTTTTTAGTTTCACTGCTATTTCAAGTTATAAAACTGCCTTTTCTAATTCTCCTTAATAATCTGAATGGAATGAAACCTCATAAGCTTTAAAAAATTCTACTATTTGGTCATTGTCAGATTAGTAGACTGGATAACCAATTTATAACCCGCTTCTGCCTATGTGTCAGGCTACACTATCAAACGGACATTGTCACCACAAGTAGCCCCCGTCCTTCCTTCCGCCGCCAGAGGTCACCGCCATCATTACATCTATCTGTCATTGAAACCTTGACTACGTATATAAATTGTAGGTACTGCCAATTGGCTACTTATTTTGGGGATCTTACTTGTGGTTTGTGGTGGTTAATAACTGTTCAATTAAACTGTAGATGCGACCGTGGACACTGAAAACTTCCAGTATTGTATAGTGCATGGCTCACAGCCGGTCCACAATGAATTGTCGCGTGTCACGGGTTCAATCCCTATACGCAACAAATATATTATGTATGATTTACATGTATTTGTTTCGGGTCTGGCTGTTTATGTATTTGAGTTTAAATGTTTTAAACGCACCCACGATACAGGAGAAATTCTTGTGTGGACAAGGCTTAAAAAAAGTGGCCGTCAAAGGTATCTAAGTCCGGTGTGTCCGGAGTTTGGTCCGGTGTCAGTTTACCTGATTAACTTTAGTTGAATTAACATTGTATGGGACAGGTAGGCCGTGGGTCATTTTATTTTTATCTTATGAGCTTTTTAATATAACTTTTATATAGTGTTTCTTTAGAGGATTCTGTTTGTTTTCTAAAATATAGTGTGTAAAAGATTTTTCTATAAAATAAACTGTTCTTTAACCATAAGCCTAGCTGTCCACTCGTCACTAAGTAGAAATTAAGATAGACTGAACTCATGAACCGGTTTTGCTGTGATCAGTACCAGTAGCTTCCTCAAATGGATCAGTTAGTTCAACCTTTACAGTTAGAAGATTTCAATATTTTAGAAGATTTCGACGGCCTACATTCAAACCTTATCTCCATAACTCGTTCAAATTCTATTATTGTAGGTTTTTCCAAGGCCATTAAAAAAACCTTTAAAAATAGATAGAAACTGGCTTAAATGTTGTTTGTCAACAAGTAGAGTGCTCGATGGGATTTTTCCAAATGAGGTTATTCCATGTAAACTTTTACATCAAATTAATTTGAATGGGTGAATTTTACAAAATCTTTCTTTACTACTTCGTTACAAAACTAATGCACGAATTGAAAAGTTGAAGATCCAGCGATTAAGACTCTGTGTTATCTGCCTGATTTTTATTATTTTCTATCAGTAACATTTCTAAAGTTAAGTAGTCAAACTAAAACTAAGAAATCATGTATCTAAAATGTAGTCATATCTCTTATCACCAACACGCATCGGAGGTAAAACATATTTATTAAGGTTATTTGTATCTCATTTTAAGTGAACCTATGTATTGTTCTTATGAGAATAAATTCTTTAAACCTAAAGTTCAAGTTTTCAAAAGCCATAATTTATTGACTTTCTACGTTTTTATATCCTGGAAATTGCTCTTTTTGTAAAATGTAATCGATATCTGTATATTGTAGATGTAACTTTGCGATCTCAATACCAAGCTTGTTTATTTATTTATTTATTTATTTAGGTTAATCAACAATTGTTTACACATATACATTTCTTAGTTAATAACAAAAATAAACATTTACAAGTGCAACAATTAATTAAAGATTAACACCACATGCACAACAAAAACGGTTTTACAAACAAATTTATAAAGATTATAAATTTATATTAAACAAGCAAAAAAAAAAAAGGAAATTAAATTAATAATAAAGAGAACTAACAGACTCATTCAATACCGTACTCCAAAATTAAATCGAATTTTAATCAAAATTTTACTAAATCAAGGTAAAAAACGAATTAAGATTAAATCGAAACGAATTAAAATCAAACCAAATTAAAATTACAATCAAAGTAAAAAACGAACTAAAATCAAATCATAATCAAAATTAAATCAAAACAAATTAAAAACAAAATTAAAATAAATCAAAGTTAAATTGAATTAAATCTACATTGGATTATCTACAAAAGCTCGTAAAAATGTATTAATATTATCGTGGTGTACACATTGTTGCGCACAGGCACTCTAGGAATTTCTCCTGTGTCTCACAAACAGACCCGGAACAACTACCTGTCGGTAACACAAATAATTGTTCCGTGCGGGGATCGAACCGACAGTGACAAGCGACGTAGCAGTCAATCGCTTAACCACTGCGCCAACCATGCCGTATTTTAGTATATTCGTGATCATTGCGTGTTTAACTGCGCCGACATATCGGAAACTCATAATAAATAGTAAACATGGTAAATATTCCGTTATTGAAAATATTTCTCTTAGATTATCCCTCAAAATCCTGAGACCAAATATAAACCCCTACAACTGACATACACATGGTTTATTTTCCCTATGTAAATATTATAATCTAATATATAAAATTCTCGTGTCACAGTTTTCGTTCCCATACTCCTCCGAAACGGCTCGACCGATTCTTATGAAATTTTATATGCATATTCAGTAGGTCTGAGAATCGGCCAACATCTATTTTTCATACCCCTAAACCTCAGCGGGTGAAACCGCTGGGCACAGCTAGTATTATATATATTTGTTTGTTTTTTTTTTAAAGTAACGTCGCCCCACTCTACGCCCCTCTCCTGTATCGTGGATGCGTTTACAAACATTTTTAAAACACATAAACAAACAGCCAGACCCAAAACAACTACCTGTAGGCTATACAAACATTTGTTCCGTGCGGGAATCGAACCCGAGACACGCAGGGCAGCAGTTTATCGCTCAGCCACTGCACCAACCGTGTCGTCAAATATAAAATAAATAAATATATATTATATTAAATATTATTTTTCCTATATTGATATCTAGTTATACAATCATCCCCGCACATGGCAACAGAGCCACATTAGGTCACATCCGCGTTCAAGTTCACTTCTGTTACATAAGACGCAAGTTCATCACTCGTTTGATCGCGTGCGCATCACTAAGATCAGTCGGTGCCAATACTTGGCTTGTTCTGTGAATAAATACGATCTGATGACGCACGTGGTTTATGCTAAATAGTTACAGATTGAGGAAAGTGTCGGCAACATAACTAAACTATTGAATTTTAATATATTTCTTTGAACTTATAAACATAACATCGTCCCTATACCATGTAATTAGCGGCGACCCTTTTGCCATCGAACGTGAACAATTCCAAACTACTTGGTTGCTAATAAAAAATTTATAATGGAAAAACCCGTCCCTAGAATCGAACCCAGGACCTTATGCTCAGCAGTCGAGTTTGCGACCACTAGACCAACGAGTCAACAGTTAGTCAGTCAGACAATCAGTCCGTTCTTTGAACTTATATCCCAGTAATGCATAAATTCAACCTGGTTGCTTTGGTCTTGGGCTCGATTTTCAGCTCGGGCAAATGTAGAACGACGTATAGTTGGGAACTTCCATTAGGAATGTCTTAGTATCTTAGATAAATGTGAAATAATGTTATTCCTATTACAAAAACAGTTATCATTTTAAAGCTTTATAATATCAAGCTTTTAGAGGGGTTTCCACGCCCAACTACGTAAATATACACATAAAACTATTTAAATCGTGGAAAGGGGATTGCCCATTCGAGGCCCACAGTGGACAACAGACTAGAGAAAAAATAATTTATGCATAAATTTTAGCATATTAAAATATGTTTTTACTTTCTTCCATTTATGCGCCACTACAATCCACAACAATTCTTTTAAAAAAGTAAGTTTACTGATAAAAGAAACTGTATTTTCCTATTTAACGCTAGCAAATATTGCCAGCAGCAAAAAATATTTTGAGTATTACGACTAATGAATCGATTCGAATTGATTTATGAAAAAATACTATAACCCCAATATCATACCCACGAGACTTTACAGGTATTGTAATTACTTGCTTTAATAAAACCAACTTAAGGAAATATAAAAAACCAGTTTGTACCCTCAAAAAAAGAGAATGAGGATAATAAATCAATAATCGGTTTAAAAAAAAATCGATTTTATGTTTTTTTTTCGTGGTAGTGACAACACTGAACTGAATTTGATTCTGACACTGACAGTTTGCTTGTTGCTTCTGCCAAATGTGGATGTTTTGATTTGTGAACAAAATAGCAACCTACCAAGTGAATTACTTAATGCGAACTGCTATCTTTTCTCTTAACTATAATTTGATGAAAATATATTAGGATCATCCCTCCTATTATAATTTAATTACCAAGTATTGACAAAGAGAAGTTTTCTTATTATCTCACACTCAAAGACATTATTATATGGAAAATAAACCCCAAAATGTTATTTGTTTTTAATATTTCTAAAATAGTGGCGTCAATTTGAATATATTTTTTAGATATCTAATACAGTTAAGATTTTAAAACAATCAACTTTTATTGTAATATTTGATGTCCACCTTGGGCCTAGGACACCATGCAGAGTGGGCATTCCCCTTTAATGTAAAATGCTTTTAACGTTTATACTTCATTCATTTCATTTCCAAGTGATCCCCTCAATGAACTTAACTCAACATTCTAATGTATTTAATCCAAAAAAAGCCATGAAAGCAGTTTTATTTATTTCTAGACCCAACAAAAAGCTAAAATCTGCTGTTACATACAAAAGACACAAATGCAATACACGTTATAGAACAGCAGATTCTTTTTTTTAAATTGATAAAACGAGTACGTTTGTTACATTAAACTGCTACAAGGACATCAATACCTGTCTCTCAATATGAACAATAGTCAAGGCTCAAGCTATTGACTTTTTGAAACTAAATCTAGACAATAAAAATCAACATTAATCCGTAATTTTAAAACCTAAAACGTCCACACAATGGCTGACACATTTCCTTCATATCAAAAAGACCTATTGTTTTGAAAATGTTACATAACGGGAACCAATCGAACTTCATCGATCCTATCCGTATTCTAAATCGATTCACCGAAACAAAAGTTTAAAAAGTTATCAAGCATTTGCCAAATACGTCACCGTGTTAAAAAATACCTAGAGGTATGCTCAGTGAATACACAAATGAGTTGAAGACGTTTTTAATTCAGTAAAAACCAGGTGCTTTGATGTTTGCGAATGGAACGTAAATGGGGATGTCATGATGTGTTTATATGGATTCAGAACCGGATCCAAACTCATTATTAACATTACATATCATCACGCTTGCAATCCTCAAAGGGAGAGACAGAGGTGTATGTAATAGAACCTCCACATTTTGCCAGTTATGTTTAAATCCCAGATGGAAATAGGGGCGATCCTATTGCCATCAGCCGAGCAGAAATCCAGACTCCGTTTGTACTGAGAATTGACGGCACGGTTGGCGCAGTGGCTGAGCAATTGACTGCTACGCTGCGTGGCGCGGGATTTTGATTCGATTCTCACACGGAACAAATATTTGTATGGTCTACAAATAGGTAGTTGTTTCGGGTCTTGCTGTTTGTGTATGTGAGCTTAAATGTTTGTAAACGCACCCACGATAAAGGAGAAATTCCTAGTGTGCAAGGCAAGGTTTTTTTTTTAAAAAACCCTTATGGAAAAACACAATAACACGAGGTAAGCAGTCAGTCTTGCAACCTTGTCTAAACCTACGCAGCAGTCATTCATGCATGCTACTCGCATGGGATTGGGATGAGTCGGGGGCTAATAGTGAGGAAGAATGATCAATACTATTATTCAGATGTACAGAACTCGATAGGGCTTTAAGTTCGTACTAGTTTCAAGTGTAATCAAAATATTTTATTTCATTATGCCTACATGGGCACCGATAAAACGGCGAGAAAAGGTGTACGGTTTGGGTTGGTCGTTGGAGAAGAACCGACAAGAAACTCCATAGCTTCTTTTAAAATCATTTAGTTTTACAAAGTTTTTTTTACAGCTAATAAGAGAGACAACGAAAGCCCAACATTATTAGTTGCACGAAGTAATATTGAATTATATGACTAAAACATCATTTTATGCCTTGCCTTTGCCCAACCAACTTGAGGCTGGATACCAATATTGTACACGCAGATGGTGGTTTGAGTCAGTTAAATTACTCCACACCTCTCTACTATCTACCTGTTCTTACATAAATATGCTTAATGTCATGTTATGTTATGATATACATGTAATAATCCACATTACTTTGACAAGTATTCAACTCACTATCGCATCAAAAATCGTACCGAAGCACCTTACAATGCCATGACGTCACATTTATGGACACATTCATTGATACATTACAACTTTAACATTCGCAGCACATACTGTTCTTAATGGAATGCTTTTTTTTGTGAGAATATACTTTTTTTATGGTAATCGTAATCGTCGCTCTGCGGATACGTGTCTATAAAAGGCCTTGTTTTGACACCTGTGTAGAACTAACGGGATCAGTTGATTATATACCTATACCAAACTGCACTTTTCACTGGGGCTGACTATCTTTTTGCCATTGAGGGACAACCCTGTGCCAGCATATAAACATGGAGATTGGCACCAAAAAGAGACCCGGTTAACTTCAGGCTACGGATGATGATGATTCCCCCTTAGTACTTTTTAGTTAAGTTTGATCGCTTTATTCGGATATAATGACTGTTGGTAACTGTCATCTACATCCAATTTAAGTAAGTCATATTTTAAAAGTCGAAGATAAAACTCTGCAAGCTTAAATTAGTCAAGATGCCTGTGACTGAGCAAGATCGATGATGACCAAGATCGATGATGACCAAGACCAAAGCCATATTTCACCAAAAATAATTCAATGTTTAACTTAAAAAAGTAGCGCACTTGACTGACATACTAGTAAACAAAGTTTGTTAACATAAAATCAATATTTTCTATTTCTAATCGTGGGCATTTTCCGAAGACGGTAACTCCATAATGACATAATTACTACGCATGGCAGGTGACGCGATGATTGCCGACCTAATCTGTATCCAGACAGATGCTCTGCTATCCATCTTATTGTCAATTAGCGACATAAACGGTGCAAAAAAACGATGAATTCTAGTGTGAGTACAAACCTGTTTAGAATTCAGAATGTATCTGAGTGAATTTCGCAGACTTAAAAAAACAAATAGTGGAATTGATTGTCGTTAATTAACTGGCTCTATAGCATCGGTCAAGTGCGATTCGGAATCTCCTGCACCAAGGGTTCCGTAGAACTTTGCGACATAAATGGCCATATCTTTTGATTGGTTGATTTTTTCACAGGTCCAAGGGACCAAAAAGATTTTATGGTTTTAATTTCAACCCAATACCTCCACGCGTTCTCGAGATACAAGCTCTTGACAGACAGATACACGGTGCCCGAGTCCGACTCGCACTTGACCGGTTTTTTAATTTATTACCACAAAAATGTCCAGCATATCCAGGCGTGTTTGTCATCAATTTTTTTGACATTCGATAAGATATTCAATAAGCTGGAGACTACCATTTTTTATCTCTTTTACTTCAAAATATCTCCTAATTACCGTGTGATGGCGAACAATGTAAAAAAAGACCTTTTGTAAATAGTAAACACAATCATTCGATGACCATGTCTGATCGTGAATCGATACTGTCTGTCATCGTCAATTGTTTAACGACGGCCGCAAAATCGGATTATGTCATACTGGCAGTCTGGGTTAGTAGTTAATTTTCGCGTTTTTTCTTTGAGTCGGTAATTAATGATGTTAAACTTTGTTCGTTTTTTGAAAAGCAGTAGATGTTATATCTGCCCAGCCTACCATTTCATTGTTTATACAGGTTTTCTCGATGTATCTTGTTTAACTATAAGTGAGGAGTTCTTTCTATTTCTATAGTCTTCTATGTTTGCGTACAACTTATTATTAACACAGAAGACGCGTGGGAACATGGCCAGTACAGTCTTAGTATATTTTAAGACAACAACTACTATGATTTTGGGTACTAAATATGTTTTAGTTCAGAGACTATAAACAACGTAGGCGTCTTACATATTTATTAAATCGACAGAGATGGCTTGAAACCACTCCTTGACTGCCCACTTGTTGACTGATGAGCCTCTAGAGGCGTGCCTCTATTGTGCCTCTGTTTATTTTCACCGTGAAAATAAAAAATCAGCAGCGAAACAGACTTGCGCATCGAGGGTTCACACGAGGGTGACATAAACAGCCATATATTTTGACTGCGTAGACTTATAGGGTTGATAGGTTTTTTACAGGACAAAGGGACTACAGAGTTGAGTGTACAGTTTTAATTTCAACTCAATACCTCCACGCGTTCCCAAGATAAAGGGTCTTGACAGACAGACAGACGGTAAACAAAGGAATCCAATAAGGATTCAGTATTTTCCTTTTAACCCTAAAAAATATCCTACCAGAAGTCGCAATACAGTATTTATTGTCAGATAATAGTCATCATGAGAATGTATCCTCGAAAACCCTCCTCCAAACCTTTTAAGGATAATGTAAAATAGAAAGAAATCCTACACAGCTGATATTTCTCAGTATTGAATCTATAAATACGCCTGGAGTTGTGCCAGGATTGGTTTCCCACAATTGTGGTTTTAGTGAATGTACTACCATCGTCATATTAGATGTAAATTATACAACGTTTATCATAAACTCGTAAAAGTCTGTTTTGCACTTACTTATGGTTTTTTATCTGATTGGAATACCGATTTAAAAATGTAGTCATGAAGGTGAATGATGGGAATGTGTGTGGTATCAAATCTTGTGAGAAAGCGTACCACGGCGACTTCAGCGTGCAAGCTACATCGGTAACTCTCGTTTTTATCGGAAAATATCATGTCCAAATATAGTCCACGCTCAGCTGATCTTGGTTGTTTACCGACCCGACTGTCAGTGTCGACTGTGATATCTAGGTACATTAAAGTGCCTCAGAGCAGGGAGAACGCACCGGTATAACTCTTCAAACTTTGCTGGAAAAGGTAGGTAATGAAGATGTGACGAAGATTTTAGGTAAAATAAGTAATAAGCGCTACCTTTTTGCTCTTTTGTCTGTTTGTATTTATCTATAATATGGGTTTTGTGTGTACATAAATAATTACATACGTACATACAACATACGATAACATATATTTAACATACGAGGCTCTAAAACTTGATCTCCGGCGAGGCAGCGAGCCTCCTTGCCGGACTGCCACCGTGGGATCTGGAGGCGATAGTCCTCGCGCGCCTATTTGAGTGGCGCGCGGAGGCACTACACCGGGGGGAAAACCCGCTGCCGCGGCAAATTGCCGCTCAGCGGACAGACCTCCGGTGCGATCTCATGGTGGCATGGAGAGAGCGACTGTCGCAACCCCGTGCAGGGCACGCCACAATAGTGGCGGTAAGTCCCCTCTTTGAGGAGTGGCTGGAGAGGCGTCATGGCGTCCTCACCTACCGCCTGACGCAGGTCCTCACCGGACACGGAAGTTTCGGGAGGTTCCTGCACATCATCGGGCGGGAGGAAGCGCCTGGGTGTCACCATTGTGACGATCGCCAGGAGGACACGGTGGAGCACACAGTGGGGGTCTGCCCAGCTTGGGCGGAGCACCGCCGTGCCCTCGTGGAGGCGATCGGCGGCGGCGATCTCTCGCGTCCGGCCCTGGTTCAGGCCATGGTCCGGAGCGAGAGGGAATGGGAAGCGGTCACCACCTTCTGCGAAGCAGTAATGCTAGCAAAGGAGGTGGCCGGGCGTTTGAGGGAGAGAACATCTGCCCAACCCAGCCGCCGCGGGAGACGCCCATGGCGCCGGGCGCCGCGAGACGACTTCCGGCCACCGTAGATGCGGGCCTGTGGGCGGTGAGCAATGGGTAGTTCACCGTCCGTCCGTCGATTGACGACAGGCCGTGTCGACGGCGCGTTCGTGTTTCACGCGCGCCTCAAAGAGAGTCAGCAAAGCAGAGGGGCTTGCCAGAGCCTCCGCCTGCCGGGGTTGCGGGTTGTTCGAAAGAGATACCGCGGCCCCGGAACGTAAAGGGCAATAGAAGGAACATGGGTGGGTTTTAGTCAGTACAAGTCTGACATGCCCCCCCGCTCCACCCAGAGCGGGGGAAGTCATAGGATGATTTCCCACCCGAAAAAAAAAAAAAAAAAAAAAAAAGGCTCTAAAACTTAATTATCGTCAAAAAGATATATCAGTATTTTTTTTGCGTATTATTTGTATGTCTGTTTATTAAATGATTGTTAATTTAAAATTGTCCTGTTTTATCTCTTCTACACACTATCTACATTTATTTTCCAACTTTCCTCTCGCAGGTCTGCTGGAAGAATTTTTTTCTAATCTTCTTGCTTCCTGTTAATCCTTCTTCTGAATGCACTCGGACTATCGTCACCCAACCCGTCTTTACGCCACCAGTGCACTCACCTTCAAAGCTAACCCAATTTCTGTAATAAGTACGCTGACTAATAACCGCATGTAAATATATGGGACTAATGTAATGGTATAGTATGGCGCTGTGATGCGTGCCGGCTGACCCAGTGGGAGTTATGTCATGCGTGTGTTGACATAGACCATAGACCTTGGGCTTTGGGGATGTAGAGGGAAGGATAATGTCCAATATAAATGCATAGGTACCTACTATTGTTTAGGTAGGAATTAAAAATAGCTACCTTAATTTATTATGATATTATTTTTCCCTTTCTTAAATATCACTCGGAGCTATGAAAAACCATACCTAATATTCGTTGTTATGGTTCGATTATAACCTCAAAATATAGTAAACTAGCTTTTGCCCGCGGCTTCGCTCGCGTTAAATTTGGGGTAACATAGTTCCCCTTCCCTGATTTACAGGTACCTGCTACCTGTAGTTTTTGCCCTTGCGCCTTATTTATTGTAATAGCAATGCTAAGTTTTCCCTTTTCTTCACTCTTTCTCCCTCATATCTCAATCTTTTTTTAGCCTATGTCCGTCTCCAGGGTCCCAACAATCTTTGTACCAAAATTCATCAAAATCGGTTTAGCCATTTAGGCGTGAAGACGTAACAACCAAACAAACTCACTTACGCTTTTATAATATTAGTAAGGATTCTACACCTCGTCCGCTATAAAAATCCTGTGATGATGGATGGTTCGTTTCTTTTTTTTGGGGTGGGAAATCATCAAATAACTTCCCCCGCTCTGAGCGGAGCGGGGCGGCGTGTCAGACTTTTACTGACTAAAACCCACCCATGTTCCTTCTATTACCCTTTATGTCCCGGAGCCGCGGTATCTCTTTCGAACAACCCGCAACCCCGATGATGGATGGATGGATGGATGTTTGTAACTTTTTCATGTCAGTAAGATCATAAAAGAGTTTACTTATGATAGAAAATACAATACATTATGTTGTAACATCACTATTTAGTTGTACTATTATGGTCTTCACTAGTCTATGTATTATCTGTGATCTCCCGGCGCTCTGCCTCACTTCTTCCTGTCATGTCTTACGATGTGTACCTCCCGTGTCTCCTGCCAATAAACCAGTATCATACCCAACGGAATATCTTTTATTAAGAATCCAACATAACATGGTGTCAGAAGTCATCTGAAGAAACGAAATCCAAAAGAAAATGCCTAACCCAGTCGACGCGACCCGGCAAGTCGGCCATGACGGTGAGTCAACTTTCAACTCACATATCAAAAATTTCAACATATCGTCGGATCCAGCTCATAACAACGCTGAATCATGGAAAAAATGGTCGCAAGCATTTGAGCTATATTTACTAGCGACAGGCCTTGACAAAGCAACTGAGAAACGCAAAATAGCCATTCTACTGCACTCAATCGGTGAGCGAGGTCTGAACATTTTCAACACATTTAACCTAACAATCAATGGCAGCACGCTTGAAGAGGTGAAAACAAAATTTGACAAATATTTCGAGCCAAGAAAAAATATCACGATGTGCAGATACCTATTCTTCACACGTAAGCAGGAAAAATCCGAAAGCATCGACGAATTCCTCATGGATTTGGAGAATAAAAGCAGAGAATGTGAGTTTGGCACGCTCAGGGAATCGCTCATCAAAGATATTTTCATTGCAAACCTCAATTTGGACTTGTCACATGTGCGTCAAAGGTTACTGCAAGAACATGACTTAACCTATCAGAGAATGCAAGAGCTAGCGAGGACGCTCATAGTCGCACAGCAGGATGCTGAGAAAATAGTCAAAGGGAGCAGCATCGCCAGTGAAAACGTCATGCATCTCAGTCGGAGGAGCCGTAGTCGAGGAGATGGTCGACAGCGAGCTTCCAGTCGCAAGTCAGCTTCAAGCAGTCGCAAGCCAGCTTCAGGCAGTCGCGAGTCACCTTCAGCTTCAAGCAGCTCGAAGACATGTAGCCGCTGTGGGCAGTCTCATCGCTACAAGTGTCCAGCTCAAGGAGTTCAATGCAGGTCATGTAAATCTTATAATCATTTTGCTAAATTTTGTCTCAAAAATAAAAAAGTCAGTCAGTTGCAATCGTTTAATTCAGAAAATGGTAGTCAAGATTATTTCGTAGGTATGCTGAATAGTCAAAGTCATAATGGTCAAAGTCATAATAGTCATTCTCACAGTCAGTCCAGTCAGGTCCTATGTCCAGTCAAAAAGTCACGGTCAGTCACTCAGTCAGACCAGTCAGTCAGTCAGTCAGTCCAGTCAGGTCCTATGTCCAGTCAAAAAGTCACGGTCAGTCACTCAGTCAGACCAGTCAGTCAGTCAGTCAGTCCAGTCAGGTCCTATGTCCAGTCAAACAGTCAAAAGAAAAAGTGTCAGAGTCTCAATGATGAAATCAGTCACATGTCTGAGGGATTTCACAATAAGGCACAGTCGTCCAGTCAGTCACACAATAGATCATTAGTGGTCAATACTTTGAATCACTCAAAGCAGTCGTGGGAAATTAGCTTATTGGTAGGAGATACAAAAGTCAAATGCATTATAGACTCAGGTGCAGATGTCAATATAATGTCAAAACAAACATTTCAAAATGTTAAAAGTCAAAATAAGCTGTCAAAATTGTCACTTGTCAAATGTCAAATAAATGTCACAGGATTTGGTGGAAAATCCATTCCGATTTTAGGCAAAGTCAACTTAATTTGTAATTTTTGCTTAAACAATAAGAACATTGTTGAAAACATAATGTTTATAATACCAGATATAGAGTGTCCAAATGTCCTTGGTCTCCCAATTTGTGAAAAGTTAGGTATAATAAAACGTGTCTTTTCAGTATCAAAACAAGACTTTTGTGAACAAATTCATACACAATATAATGATGTATTCCAGGGTCTTGGCTGTCTGCCTCCAGTCTGTCATCTAAAACTCAAGCCTGATGCAGTACCATGTGTGGATCCGCCCAGGAAAGTCCCATTCGCATTACAAGGGAAACTGCGTGAGGAGTTGGATCGCATGGAGAAAATGCAAGTAGTTAAAAAAGTAACAAAACCTACAGAGTGGGTTAATTCAGTCGTTGTAACAGTAAAAAGTTCAGGTCAGTTACGAATTTGTCTTGATCCTAGAAATTTAAATAAAAATATCATGAGGGAACATTATCCACTCAAGTCAATTGATGAGATTAGGTCTCAGCTCGAAGGGGCTGTATGTTTTTCTCATTTAGATGCATTTTCAGGGTTTTGGATGCTACGTTTAGATGAATATAGTTCAGAATTATGTACCTTTCAAACACCATTTGGTAGATATAAATATTTAAGATTACCATACGGCATAAATTTTAATGCCTCATCAGAAATATTTCAAAGAGTCATGATGAATTTATTTGGTGATATAGAAGGAGTTCTAATTTTTATTGACGATATTTTAGTGTATGGTCCAAACGAGTCAATTCACAATGAAAGATTACATAAAGTCATGCAAAGAGCTCGTCAAGTCAATTTAAAATTTAACAAGTCAAAGTGTAAATTTTCACTGTCAGAAGTATGTTTTTTAGGTTATGTCTTCAGTAAAGATGGTGCAAGGGCAGATCTTGAGAAGGTCAAAGCAATTGTCAACATGCCTACACCACAAAATGTCAAAGAGTTACAGAGAATACTAGGTATGATAAACTACCTAGGACCTTTTATAAGTAACCTGTCAGAAAAAACACAAATGTTAAGAAATCTTTTAAAAAAAGATGCAGTCTGGACTTGGGATGAAAATCATAGTCAATGTCTGAGGAAACTGAAGGATGAAATTACAAATTCACCAGTTTTAGCTCATTATAATCCCAAGATTCCATTAGTCTTGTCAGTCGATTCGTCAAAGTCAGCGTTAGGTGCAGTCATTTTACAAAAAAATAAGCCTATAGCATACAGTTCAAAAACTTTAACTCAAACCCAAGAAAGGTATGCTCAAATAGAGAAGGAGCTGCTAGCAATTCAATTTGGTTGTGAAAAATTTCACCAATATGTATATGGTAACAGAGTCACAGTTCATACTGATCATAAACCATTAGTCTATCTGTTTAAAAAACCATTACATGACGTTCCAGCTAGATTACAGCGTATGATGTTAACTTGTCAAAAATATGATTTAGAAGTTATACATGTCCCAGGTAAAGAAATGTTTATATCAGACACTTTGTCAAGAGCCGCCTTGAAAGATCACTATATACCTGAAAATGAATCAGAAATGTCTTGTCATGTCAATCTAATGTATGCTAACTTAGCAATTACAAAAGAATATAGTACACAATTGGCACAGGAAACCAGAAAGGATGAATCCTTGCAATTATTAAAAAAATATTATAATGAAGGATGGCCAAACAATAAAAACAATGTCAGTCCATTGGTAAAACCATTTTGGAATATTCAAGGGGAAATTCATGTAATTAAAGATTTACTTTTCAAAGGCTCAAAATTAATAGTACCACAGTCTATGTACAAAGGAATGTTAGAACAGATTCACAAAGGTCACCAGGGTATAAACAAATGTTTAAAACTAGCTAAAGAATCTCTGTATTGGCCAAATATGTCAAGTGATATTAAGAATTTAGTAGAGCAATGTCTTATATGTGCTAAGTTTAAACAAAGCAATCAAAAGGAACCACTACAAAATTTTGAAATCTGTAAATACCCATGGCAACAAGTAGGTATTGATTTAATGCATTTTGATAGTTTAGTATATTTAATTGTCACAGACTATTACTCAAAATACATAGAAATAGCATTATTAAATAAAAACAGTACATCTCAAAATGTTATTACTCATTTAAAGTCAATTTTTGCACGCCATGGAATACCATTGTCACTAGTCTCAGATGGTGGACCTCCTTTTCAGTCAATCCAATTCAAAATTTTTTTGCAAGAATGGGACATAGAACATGTTGTTACTAGCCCATATCATGCACAGTCAAATGGACAAGCAGAGAGTTCAGTCAAAATTATAAAAAACATGCTAAGAAAATGCAAAGAAAATGGATCAGATCCATACATAGCATTGTTACAATATAGAAATACAGGTAAAAATAATTTTTCATCACCAGCACAGTTACTCATGTCTAGGAACTTAAGAGATAACATTCCAACATCATATAAGAAGTTAAAGCCAAAAGTGGTAACATTTAAAGATTACAAAGAGTCTGTCAAGAAAAATGATCAAAATAAGTCAAAATACTACAATAAGAATGCCAAGTCAATGTCTATGTTACATCATAATGATCATGTCTATTTTAAGAGAAACCCTAGTAGCAACTGGGAACAAGCTATTGTTAAGCAAAGATTGTCAAATAATAGATCATATGTTGTTGAGGATGTCAATGGAGTTAGGTATAGGAGGAATAGAATTCACTTAAGACATAAATATTCTCATAATTGTGCTAACCCTCCCATGCAATCCAACTCGTCACAAAGGGGAGAGGAAGGTGACAGACAGGAGTCTAGGCATCAAGGATCCTCATCTCAACAATCCTCAAATGTAACAACTAGGTCAGGTCGTATTGTAAAACCTACCAGAAGGTTAATTGAAGAAATTGATTAAGTTAAGTTATAAATAAAGTCATAAGTAAAGTTTAAGTATAACCATAAGTATAATTAAGCATGTTGTCTTGTATAAAGTCAAATAGCATAGCACTTATATTAATTGTCAGTCAGGGGTCTAATTTGAACTCAACAAGGGGGATGTTGTAACATCACTATTTAGTTGTACTATTATGGTCTTCACTAGTCTATGTATTATCTGTGATCTCCCGGCGCTCTGCCTCACTTCTTCCTGTCATGTCTTACGATGTGTACCTCCCGTGTCTCCTGCCAATAAACCAGTATCATACCCAACGGAATATCTTTTATTAAGAATCCAACATAACACATTATTTTTCCGATGATCTTAGCTCCAGGCGTTGGTGACTTCTATCAAGTAGGTCTTTGACAACCGGTAGTTAGTGACCTGGAAGTTGGAGAACCAGTCTTACCAAAAAGGTATCGTATTACCCAGTACTGACTGGGCTGTGGAGGTCAGATAGGCAGTCGCTGTATGTACAATACTGGTGTTCAGATGCTTCCTATTAGACTGGAAGCCGACCCCAATATATTTGGGAAAAGACAAGGGAGATGATAAGTAGCCTGTCCCTGTAGTAGTGTTTCAATTGAAGAGAAATATTAAAGTCTAAGTATTAAACGCTGTCATTTTTTGTTTATTTAAACTAAAAAGTACGGTCGAACATAGAACCTTCTCCTTTTTTGAAGTCGGTTAAGAAAACTTTCTAATAAAAAAAAAATGTTTGCGATTATCAACGACTACAATTAGTAATTTGCTATGCACTTCAACATGATTAAGTAGGAAGCCATTATGTTTTCTGTTATCAACAAAATCTACGCAGTTCTAACAAGATACATAGGAACTATGAGCCGTTGACAAAAACAGTAACTTTTAACAGACAATAGCTATTATTCGTGGGAAGTAAGTTGATAAAACAATAATGTCTTGTAATTTACTTGCACGTATGTAATCATACAATGTTTGTGTCAAACAGCATTATAATTATGTCACATAAGAGTATTGTTTGCAGTTGGATTTGTTTTACAACTTGTAAACCCGTTAATACCAACTTTAAGCAACACTCAAAGGAATAACTAAGTACTTACTTTAATGAAAGCACACTGTTGATTTTTATGAAAGATTGTTCATCATTACAATCATAATTAGTCTTAAATTGTTGTGTATCTTAGTGTTCAGGGAAACACGCCTATAAATCCCTTTAAGTATTAAAAACCTGCCCTACAAATCTTACTCCTAGTGCATTTAGAAAAATCTGCCTACGGAAGTCAAAATGTCCCCCCTTTGGGAACTTCTTTATTCGCTCCTGTCTATACTGTGGGTCGACTGCCGGACCCCTCGAAAAATGGGGCCCGACGTGTCCAAACCAGCCCACTTCCATTTGAGCGTCGTTTTGAAGAAACTTTAACCCATAACCATAACCTGTCGCTACAATAGATAACCGGCCAATAGATCGATGGCAATCTGTAACTACACAACAATAATTATATTTTTTAACAGTTAGCACACCACAGAATATTATTTGGGATGGAGGTCCCTCTCTTGTAGATCAAGGGCCCCTTTATAAAATTTTGCTACGGACCCCATGCTGGTCAAATCGGGCACTGTTACACCAACCCTGTCCAACTTAATAAAATAAAGCAAGGAAAATAACACAGAAGCATTTTAAATTTAAGGGTGACGTAGGTAAGATGTGTTCTCTAACAGCAGGTACTATCTAGATACAGTAATACTAAAAATAAAACTCTCGTTTAATTTTATGAAATAAATTAATTGGTTTAACTTAACAAACTAACAAAATTGACTTTAATAATAGCAAACTTAGGTATTGACGGTGCTGTCTTAACTTGAAAAAATGTGAAGAAAATTTTTATGGCTTTTGGAGCAGTTTATACACGCAAAGGATATCTTCGTATTCAACTAAACCAGGCTCATATGATTCCTGTTGGCACTTGTACACAGATAGATGCACAAACAACCACAATCACTCACATTCTAAAACAAAAACTTATTTAACGAAACATTTTGTACAGACAAAAATAAACCTACAACTAACGCCATCTATCTTAAATACTGCTCAATCGGTGCATAGTCAACGCTGTTGCCACGAGGACCGGAGAGGTACGCCGACCGGCCGCCAGATGTCGCTTGTCTTCTGAAAAACTCCGCTACGTTGCCGCTCACACTGCCGTACGGGATGCCTCCTGAAATTAAGAAATAAGTACTAAGAGTTTAGTAGTCCCAGCAATGTTTTATGTAAAGTCTAGATTATAATTAGTTTTTGTAATTAGGAGAGTGCTGCTCTTTTGTGAACCGAAGGTAGATAATACTCGCACTCGTGTAAATCTGCTCCAAGGGCAGTGAAAAGTAGGCCATATATTTTTTCGGTTAATTCTGTCCCTTAATTCTTTGCCTTCACATATATATTTATAGAATGACAACCATTCAATGTAATATATTCATACTAGCCGTGCCCAGCGGTTTCTAAATCCTACTAATCCCAAATCTTTGTGAGGATAATAAATAAATAATAAATAAAATAATAACGGCTGAACGGATCTTAATGAACTTTGGTACAGAGGTAGTTTATGGTCTGGAATAACACATACGATACATTTTTTTCGATCATTACGCGGGCGAAGCCGCGGGCGTCAGCTAGTTATTATGTATAGTGGAACATTTGATTTTTTTTTTCGATATCACGCGGGCGCCAGCTAGAAGTCTATTAATTTCGTGAAAGAATACCTATGCAACATTTCCAGTCAATCCGGCCAATGAATCGCATTCATCCAAACAAACTTTGCCACCCTGTTTCATCCCCCTAGGGGTTGAATATTGCAAAATCATTGACTCTTAACGCTTGTACCTAGTTTCTGAGATTGCATGATGAGTGAATCTAAAATGACACAATTCTTTCTGTGTTATAAGATCCTAAAAGATAATTTATTTTTAGGTAAATGTATATACCTATATACCGAGGAGCTCGTGGCTAAATAATAGCAGCCGCTCGGGTCGATCTTTAGTTAAGCCGCCCTTGCCTAGGTTGGTCTGTGGATGGGTGACCACCCGTTACATACCGAGTTTCCTCTGTGCCTCGGAAAGCACGTTAAGCCGTTGGTCCCGGCTGTCATTTTTAGATCTTTGACAGTCGTTACAGGTAGTCAGTGTCCCGAAAGTCTGACAACCAGTCTTACCAAGGGGTATCTTATTACCCAGTACTAACTGGGTTGTGGAGGTCAGATAGGCAGTCGCTTCATGTAAAATACTGATATTCAGCTGCATCCGGTTAGACTGGAAGCCGACCCCACCATAGTTGGGAAAAGGCTAGGCAGATGATGATGATGTATATACCTACCTTAGTTTTTTTGGTATATGTTTGTAGATATTGGGAAAAACCTAATTTAGTCAAATTGAAGTACTTGGGATGTTAATGTTTAATGAAACATCATTCAAGGCTCTACATAATTTAAATAACTTTATTCAAAATTTTTAATATTTCCATGGTTGTGAAATGTTTGCTACATCGTGATCAAACACTTGTTATTTTGTAAGATGAGATAAATATTAAACTGAGAGGAACCTAGAAGTTCGTCACATTTGCGCAAAGCTTGCATACCAACATCTTTAAAGGATCTCAAAAACTTAAACTATTGGTCCCTAAAAAATAAAATGCTTGTCACCTTGTAAGGTAACATCGTTGTTACACCTTATTTTATGTATCTACCATCTATGCAAATACATTTTACTTTACTTTTATCATTGGTTTTACAGTTGCATTTTCGTCAAGCCTTTTTTCTTTCCATCTTTTTAGGGTGTAAATCCAGGCTCACCGTACGCAGCTGATTTTCCTTAGAACGCCTGCTTGCCTCAAACAAGCAAGCAAGGAATTCCAACCCAGTAACGAGTATTGTTTACCACGATTGTGCTCCTATATTCCGCTTTCAGACTACTCGTAGCTACAGCCAAATATAACGAATGACAACCAGGACAAACAGCTCCACTTGTTTTTCATACCATAGAGAGTTTCCGTGTATTAGGCATGGTCGTACTTGAAGATGGATCCATGGAACAGTTATTAGTTAGCCTCTATATGAGATCACTAGCTTTTGCCCGCAGCTTCGCTCGCGTTTAATTCGGGGTAACACAGTTCCCCTTTCCTGATTTGCATGTACCTGCTACTTGTAGTTTTTGCCCTAGCGCCTTATTTATTGTAATAGCAAAGCTGAGTTTTCCCTCTTTCTCCCTCATTTCTCACTTTTTTTAAAAAAAGAAGTTAGCCTATGTCCGTCTCCAGGGTCCCAACTATCTCTGTACCAAAATTCAACATAGTTGGGAAAAAGCTAGGCAGATTTTGAATATGCTTACCGTATGACAATCCAGGTCCAGGTAAGGTGACTGTCTCCCCATCATCTGGTTTGGCTGCAGCCAGCGCCACCAGCGCCAATACAGAGCACAGCAGGAAAGATACCTGGAAAGTGAAACAGTAATGTCATTAATTTAGGTTATCATAAACTCATTTTAGCATTACATTTATTTTATGCCTTAAGTATACAGATGTACGGACTTAATACCGGAGCCGTTTTCTGCTTGGATAGACTACTTGTTTCGAATCTACAATCCACATTAAAGTAAATTAAATAGAACATATTTTATAAATAAACCCCGCATCTCGTTAAGAGGAAAAAATGTACTGCCGAAGTCTATGTAGCTAGTTACAATACAACAACTCTAAAAAGATCACACTACATAACAAAAAAAATAGGCAAAAGCAAGTCAGACTCGCAAACCGAGGGTTCCGTACAAACCTACGATATAAACAGCCATAACTTTTGACTGCGTAGACTTAGAGGGTTGATTTTTTTAACAGCTTTAAAAGACTTCAGACTTGAGTATTTGGTTTTGATTTCAACTTCATTACCACTTCGATAACTCCACGTGTTCCCGAGATAAGAGTCTTGACAGAAAAACAGACACACCCACAGAAATGGACAACAAAGTGATCTCTGAGACTCTGTTTTCACAGAGTCTAAATCCAGTCCTCACGAGTGACTTAATCAGGATCGTTAAGAATACCTCGGAAGTTCTTAATAGTATCCTTCTACTGAGCAAAACTATTAAAAAAAAATATGGCGACAATGACCATGACAGTCGTAGAACCTTCAACTGTGCCGGGATTAATCATAATAATTCAAAATTAATCACTTGCTTAATAATAATAATTATATTTAGGAAATAGCTAGTTAGTAATGTCCGCATCGTAAAATACTACAGTTTAACGATTTCATAATAGACAGAGCAATATTTTGAAGATATTTTGTAGAGGTCAAAACACCCGGTACTAATTAATCGAAACATTTTTTGCATCCATTTCCAATTTAAAAACAATTATCGTTTATTCTAAGCTAACTGCAGAGACGATTGATTTATAACAATAATAAACTTGAACTTTACTTGATTGTTTGTTGGTAACTTTTCGTTTTTGTTATTAAATGTACTGTTAACAAGGAAAAGGTACCTATGTAGTTTCTAAGTAGGTTCCTATGCGGGTCTGTGGACGGCGACCAATAATGGGTAGCTTACCATCCGTCCGTCTAGGCCGTATCGACGGCGCGTTCGTGTTCCACGCGCGCCTCACAGAGATGTCAGCAAAGCAGAGGGGCCCGTATACGCGCCTCAGACGTGGAGTTACGGAGGAGGAGTTGCCCGTTATACAATACAATACAAAACAAAATCAGAAGGACCTGCCGGGGCAGGTTGTTCGAGAGATACCGCGGTCCCGGAACATAAAGGGTGAAAGTAGCAACCTGTTTGGGTTTTAGTCAGTAAAAGTGAAGAACTTCCTGCTCCACCCCGAGTGGGGGACGTTATTTGAAGATTTCCCTTTCCCGTGAAGAAAAACGTTCCTAGGTAAACTTCCTATTTCATGGGCATAATTAAATTACTGCAAGGATTCTTTCGTCAGCCATATTTTAAGTCTTCGTTATGGACCTGATCTCTTCGTATAATAAAATCAGTTTCGTCACGAATTTACGACGAACGAACGTAGTAACCCGACTGCATTGGTACAATGCACCTGACATTTCGCATTTAAAGCCTTGAGATCTATATTAAAATAAATGCATGCTTTCCATTCGTTTTGCTCAAAATTTTTGTTTTTATAATACAGTTTTATGCTTCCGTAATCGTTGGAAAAAGTAGTCTACCATTCTGGTAGCAGAGCAATATTTTTTTTTTAAAATGGTATAGCCGTGTTTAAACTTGACAAAAGCTTGAATAAAATTGAGACAATCATTGGTGGCAGGTCATATCTGCCGTCACGAAAATCCCATTCCACGCATGCAGATCTTTTATCCTCGAGAAGAGAAGATATTACAACAGGCCGACAACAATCTTCTAAAGCGCAGTATCTTCCCTTTTCTAGATTCGAATAGAAGATGAGTGACACGCCAATCTCTTCCTCACTTTTCTATTCATCATTCAGTTGTTTAAAGGGCATGCAAACTACTTGCATTTGTTGTTTTTTTTTACACAAAAGTGACTTTGATCTACACTGCCTAATATGCTTTGAAATGCGGTTAACCAAAGAGACGGTATTACATTGATATTATTCCAAGATATGTTACTAACAATATGTATTTAAGAAGATCTACAAAATCAGCCTCGTTTGTGGTTAAGTGGTCTTGGCTGAAATCGATTGGGACTTGGATACTTAAGGCAAACTGCCATAACTATGTTAGAAGTAATCGTGACTGGTACAAATTATAAATATGCGATAATATTAGTAGGTATAGTACTTAGGCATCTATGTGAACTAAAAGATACGATGCTAATTTCAATCCAGAATTGTCAAGCTACTCATAAATGCATGCGTTCTTGCAGCAAGCAAGATTGCAAGGTTTTATTGAAATTTTGCTTTTACTTTTATTTTTGAGAACATTTTACAAAATCAACATGGTAAATACGTGAGAATTCTAGACTTGTGTGCAATCTGAAATAGTGTATTGCAACCTGAGTGTCTAAACAAAGAAACTCTATAAACAAAAAAAAAAAAAAAAACAAACATAAATCAGCTACCAAATGTTTCTGTCAATACTGTTTAAAGTCGTATTTAACGTTTAAATACGAAACTCTCTTAAAGCGATTGCCACTGTTAATTCTATTTATGAAAATCAATTTTCAAAAAATGCTCCCCCTTAATGCCGTACAAATAACAGTCGTATCCAACATAGAAAAAAAACCGGACTGGAACAAAGAACAACCACCACTTAATAACAAACGACCATTTAAAAACAGCCTCCAATGCTTAGCTGCTTACACTTTTTCAACACAATACCTAAATGACATAATAACACATACATAACAGACACAACATGTCAAGTATATAACATTAGCAATTAGTTTGAACTTGATCTTGATAAGTACGTAAGTATGTCGTTTCACCTTCATTTAAGGTCTCGGCAGTGAGGTGAGTAGCTTGTCTACGTACTATGTGGGCTAGATTCTAGATAAGCAGGAAGTAAAATTAAACAGGGTGCAACGATTATGATTTTAGAGGTCAAATCATTCGAAAATTGTTAATCAATTTTAACTTCCTTTTGCTTTGCTTTGCTTGCTTGATTCTCCCAAGACCAAATGTATCCCATGTCTTAAGCCAGGTCTGGTCGGACTGTCTATGCAGTCCTGTCGTGAAAGCGGACCTAACAAACAAACTCATTGTCACTAATATTAATAATTCTTTTTCTCTCAAAAAAGATAAACAAACCAAGTATATGGACTTGGCTCGCGAGGTTGTCGACATGTGGGATATGGACTCAGTGATCATTATGGCCAATGCTTAATTGCCAAGCGCCTCGACCAACACCTGAGAAGGCTCTCATTAGGCAGCCAGATCAAGGGCTTGATACAGAAAGCGGTACTCTTGGACACGGCTCGTATTGTTAGGAGGTTCCTTTCTCTGGAGCCCTGACTGCCGGTAGCTTGGACTCTGTTCCCGATACCGGTGGGCTTTTTTATATTTTTAAATGTTTGTTTTTTTTTAAATAGGAAATATGTAAAAATATAAAAATGAGTTTAAAAATAAACGAAATAATAGGTGTTCTCTTTTTTTATTGTGTGGTTAGGTGCCTAATATGGTGTCAGAGTTTTTATGCCGCCCATGTTCCTCTGACCTGACTTAACATACCGCCGAGAAATTCCTCTCAGGCATGCTGTTTCCCTCACGATATATTCCTACACCGAAGCAAGTGATCATTTTGCAATTCGGACATGCATCCGAAATTCAGAGTAATGTCTTGGGTTCGAACTCGGGACTTGTCAGTGCGACGGTCATACCGCTATTTTATCACTTCGATCGACATATTAGATATGAAGATACCATAGTTTTTTGATTAATGTGACGACTTTGTGATCCATTTTAAAATCAAAATATTTTTATTTCACAAACACGGCCTACATAGAGAGAACAACGTAGGCCCGACAATATATCATTGCTTCCTTTACAGTTTGTGTGTTTTAGATTATAAGTACAACATAGTTTAAAACACAATTGCACTCTATTATTTAACAGCAGGTTCAGCCAAATCTCTTTCTTAAAGTTAACTTAACGGAAACATCAATTTTGGTATATACTTATTTTAAACTAGTTCGAATACAAACGTTACATAAACACATAAGTACATAAGTCGTAAGTATTTCACCAAAAAGTAAAAACACTTCTGTATCATTAAATGTTATATCACTTTCGTATTTCGAGTATTAGCGAAAGCAGTGCTATTAACAACTTTACTTAATTTCCGTTAACGTCTCCCATCCGCTTTCGTAAGCTTCAAGATATTTTGATTCAAAGCTTCAAGAATTAATTAAGTACTTATGTACTTAATACTTGATGGGTAAGTACTTAAAATATTCATGATATGTTTACATCAACCATTATAAATTGTCAAGTGTAACTAAGTAATAGCTGTTACATTTTTAGTTAATCTTTTGATCTAGGTCTCTATGTACTGAAAACCTAAGTAAAACAAAACTTACCAGGCAGTCTTAAGACTAGTTTTAATAACCTTCAAAATCAGTTCATTCTATTTATTTGTAAATCCCTAATCCCTAATCGTGACCTAGGTCATTACTATCCCTAACTACTACCATAATGGACATCGAGCATGCCCCTATAGGCAGCTACTATTACTACCATACTACTATAACTACAATGACTTCTATAAGTAAGACCAGTAATGATCCCAGAACTATATAACATACTAGCTTTTGCCCGCGGCTTCGCTCGCGTTAAATTCGGGGTAACACAGTTCCCCTTGCGCCTGGTTGATTTAAATAGCAACGCTAAGTTTTCCCTCTTTCTCCCTCACAACCCACTTCAAAAAAAAAAAAAATAGCCTATGTCCGTCTCCTGGTTCCCAACTATCTCTGTACCAAAATTCATCAAAGTCGGTTTAGCCATTAAAGCGTGAAGAGGTAACAAACAAACAAACTCACTTTCGCTTTTATAATATTAGTAAGGATTATTAAACTCTATGTAACAAATAAAACCCAGTTAGTATTGTGAATTGTCACTTTGTGATCATTTTACGAATGTTTGTAAATGTTCATTCATCTGGGGTTCTAAACTGGCCACTTTCATACGTGAAACGCACCGAGGGGGGCGTTCTATGGTTTCTACCTTACCCCATGGGAAAAGTCGTGAGTTTATATTTAAATGGTTTGCTAGTAAAGATATGGAAAGATCTAGAACGATGCTGGAAAATGCACCAGAAAGATATCCACCTCAAACGATAATCTAGCTAACATACACCGTAGAAGATTATGTGATATTCGGCTGCCTCGGCTGTTTATATGCAAGCTTACAATCTAATTGGTGCAGCCGAACTATTGCTCCCCTCTTTTTGCAATAGACCTCTATTGCCAATTTACAGAGACAAACCTTAAAGGCGACCGGCAAACTGACAAAATGTTTTCATTGTTAGTACATTTAAATAAGAATGATTAAAGTAAACAAAGGAAACTCACCCGTAAACAAATCATGATGGCCGACTTCACTCGTGCACTCTAGTGAGGCGCGCGGCGATACCGTCGCCATTTATATACGCAGACAGTGACCGTCAAAATACAAGTATGTGAGCTATGTGTCTGATTAATAACAACGTAACTATGTTTATTACTGAGATTATATAGATAAGTAAATAAAGTATGACATCGTCAGCAAAATCAATGATTGCAGGATCCTGCTAGGGTTGCGGGTTGTTCGAAAGAGATACCGCGGACCTGTAACATAATTTGGGTGGGTTTTAGTCAGTACAAGTCTAACACTCCCCCCGCTCCGCCTAGAGCGGGGGAAGTTATGGGGTGATTTCCCAACCCCAAAAAAAAATGGTGGCATCCTTATTTCATCTACTGACTATAGTAATCATCTTTTCTTTTATACCATGTTTTCATAGTCAGCGCGAGTCTCGACCAGGTTTTGCCCGTAAACTTCAAAATGTCATTCACACGGCTGTTGGTCCGCCAGTACTGTGGGTTAGACTAAGGTTTTCTAAGGATTCAACGGTCCTTCTTATTTTATTGTGTTCATAGCCATTTCATTAGTTCATATTTCTCTCCCAAATTGAGAAAATTAAGTGTTATTAGTTTTTGTTGATCATAAATTTGTCAGTAGCAGTTTTGAGCCTGAATTTGTGAACGGTAAATGGGATGTAATGCATGTAGTTCATTAAAATATTTTAATATTGTCAGGCGACATTTTGGCTAAATAAAGAAGGAACCATTTGTAAGCATGTCCTTGTGGGTAGGATATAATATAACTAATAATACAATAATAAGTTGGTGTTATTTCCCTACTTGTATTGTAAAAAACAAAGCTGCATAATATGCGTGCGTGGCTTAAAATTCAGCAACACTTTTAAAAAAATAAAAATCAAAACTTGTAACGCTCTAGTTTTCATTTAGGTACCTATAGATTGTAGTGCACTGCCCTGTTGCCGTAAATCTCGTAGCAAGCGCGACTGCTGAATTTGGAGTTCTAGGTATCACTATCATAACCCGTTGGTTCTGCAACTAAACTGTCTCCCATCGGACTATGAGAGTAAAGGGTCAGGGAGCGCATATGTGTCTGGTGTCTGTATGCACGGTTGGTGCACTATAATATCTCCATTACAGATAGCAAATCTCTGCTAAGATTGGCCACCGTGACTGAAAACGGCCACTGTTTTTCATCATTCATGCCTTTATCAAAATCAAATCAAATCAAAATAATTTATTTCAAATAGGCCAGTTACATGCACTTTTGAACTGTCGAAACAATACAACAATAAAATGAAGCTACAGTCCCAGTCACAAGGCATAATAACTGTGAAAGTACTGTGGTTGCCCATTCCAAAGCGTCCAATCTCTATGGAGAAGAATGGGCAAGATACTCCATGGACACTCTTTTCAATCAGAATAGTGTTACAAAACCTTGGTTACATTTTTCGTGTTGATATGGTAAATTATGTGAGAACGATGTAGCAAGACGTGCAAGTTAAAAGTGTCCACAGTAAAAATAAAAAGTAAATAAATAATTAATTCAAATAAGCCGTAGCAACTGAGAGATGACCAGTCACATCCCATATCCCAATCTATTCGGAGTAGCCGCAATATGTCCTTTTCCGGACTTCTCTATTATACATTATTTCATCAGACACCTCTCTTCTTGCCATATCCTTCTACACGCTGTCCATCTGTCTCTTGTTTGGTCTTCCTCTACACTTATACCTAATAGTTCTTATTGTAGTAGCTCCGCATCACATGCCCATACCAAATCCATACATATACCAAAACTTTTCAGTTAATATTATTGTATTTTTTTTAGTCGATAATGTGTCACTGTACAACATTTATTCTTTGTGTGCTTATGCAAGTTTTATGAATTGTGGTTAAAAAAAACCCTACAACATGGTTTCCTCTCTTTATGAAGTAATGGGCAGTGCCGGTTCGTACGTAGATGTCGTATGTTTTAGTTTTATGCTTCTAAGACAATATATTATGCTGGTTACCTCTCGATACTTTCCTTCACAATTTTGAGAGTGGTGGTAATGAAATAAATAACGGCAAGTCGCCAACTGCGTGTTTGAACCCACGACTTCCCAAAACTTAGCCAAAACCACTACCACTTTACCACCGCTGCGTATACAATATTTATTCTTCAATACTTCATCAATCATTGCTTATATTACCTCTTTGATACAAATCTTGTCTGATCTTATCGGTAAAATCTTAACTTCAGCCCTAAATGCCAAAAGCCCTTGAACGAATTAGGCTTGTCAATTAATTTTGTAAGGTCAAAACGGTTAAACATAAATAAGGGCAACCAATATTTAGAAATGAGTTAAGATAATATCTTAAAAATTAACAAAAATGTTAAGATAAAAGTACATACAGTGTTTTGAAATGGTCTATGGTAAATTGATCACTGGTTTGTCTTTGGTAAATTATTTATCGGTATAAAGTGATAGTTGGCTATTAAGAAAATGCAATTACAAATAGACTTTTGCTGTTCAGACATCGTTGGTGGTTATTGAACATCTAAATAAACTTTTCTTTCTTACCTTACAAGATTTTTAAGAACAAACTAAAAAAACCGGCCAAGAGCGTGTCGGGCCACGCTCAGTGTAGGGTTCCGTAGTTTCCCGTCCGTCACAATAAGTGTTCCCACTTATGAGTTTAAAGGTGGAGGAGGAAATTATTTTGTACAACTTTTTGTATTTTTTGTACAAAAACTGTTGTGTCAATCAAGTTCAAAATAATTTTCCTAGAAAGTCCTTATAAAGTTCTACTTTTCAGATTTTTTTCATATTTTCTAAACTTACGGTTCAAAAGTTAGAGGGGGGGGGGGACACATTGTTTTTTACTTTTGGAGCGATTATTTCCGAAATTATAGAAATTATCAAAAAATGATTTTAGTAAACCCCTATTCATTTTTAAATACCTTTCCAACAATATATCACACGTTAGGGTTAAAATTTAAAAAAAAATCACTTCCCACTTTACATATAGGGTGGCTACCCTAATAAAACATTTTTTTCCAATTTTTATTTTACCACTTTGTCGGCGTGATTGATATACATATTGGTACCAAATTTCAGCTTTCTAGTGCTAACGGTCACAGAGATTAAGCGAGGACGGACGGACGGACGGACGGACAGACAGACATGGCGAAACTATAAGGGTTCCTAGTTGACTACGGAACCCTAAAAAAATGTACTACCACACTCACTGCCGGAATTTTCAACCTTATTACTTCCAAGCAATAAGGTTGAAAAGTGTTGAACCGTCAGTAGTAAAATCGGGCTTAAAGAAAAGTGTTAAGTATTCGACCATCTTTGAAAGTTTTACTTTATTTGTAATAAAAAAGCATAAACACCTTAGACTTTATTTTAGTTATTTTTTTTTAATAAGTACATGTCAAATAATTGCAAAGATATTCTATGCTCTATATTTTTCTATTCTCTATTTAAACAACCGGAGTATTCGAACGTCATTGCAAACCAGGCTCCACTCTTTAGGTTTGATTAATGGTATAAAACCTGTACCTACAGTTTAACACTTTTAGTAAAGAACCTTTTCGAGTGAGATAACAATGTTTTATCTTAGTGAAAACTTGAAAAGTCTCTGCGCTTGCTCAAACCAAACCTCTTACTCGAGAAGTATCAACCTAGGTACTCACACGTAATAGTTCTAAACAAAAAAGATAGAGGGCGGTGAACAAAATGTTGTGAAAAAAGGAAACGCGGTTTATCTGTTTAAAATGGCAATTTATAACACAGGCGTAGTCCTAAATTATTTTTACCAAATAAAACAACAGGAATTTGAGAAAACTTTCATTTGAGTCACTAAACCTAAGTATTATATATAGTAAGCTATATAAGACACGGGGTTTCTAATTAAATAACTGTTACCGCTACAACCTACGAACAGTCCGATGAACAGTGTCTACAAATGAAATACTGTTTTCAGTTACATCCTGTAAGACTGGAAATCGAACAAACATAGCTGAATTGATGCTCAGCTGGGCGAGTAATATAAATGAACGATTAAAGTTAATTAAAGAAGTTGTTTTATACTTACTAAAATAGAGCTTAAGTAGAGTTAATAACTAAATAAATAGATCTAAATAATAGGAGTTGAACTTATGTTTCAGTTCAAATTAGACACGTTTTACAAAACTTTGCATGTAAAAAACGATTCCCTTGACTTGTGAGTTTCCAATCTTAGTCAACAGTCATCTGAAGTTACTAAATGCAAATCAAACCATATTGTTGAAGCCACAAAAAATAAGTACTGGCCGTTTTGAGTAAGACTAGTCTTCTAAATGAGAACATAATTTTAAGCTCCACGTTGGATTTTCAACACTTGGCTTAGCGCCGAGAGCTGAAAATCCAATAGACCAAATATAATCGTATTTAGGAATTTATTGAAGTGTCTTTTAGTATTAGGGAAAAGAGTAGCTATTTTCTTATGCGCCTAAATCTTTGTTTCGCCTAAATTCTAAAACAAAAGTCACGGATTGCACAAGATTCAGGTAAAAATTAAATATCTTGGTCTAATTACGAAATTAATGGTTATCGAACCATGGTACAGATTGATGTCAGATTCACACGCTAACTTTTGCATGTTATGGGCTGATTTGATGGAAATTGGAAACAGGTATTCAGTATGCAGTTGCCAGTACAAAAAATAAAGCAGAACATTTTAAAGATAAAATAAAATAAATTTAGTAGTCTGCATTGATCTTAAATCTTAAAAACTATTCGGTTTTTAGTATTAAGTCGGCTAAAAACAAATTTCCAATCATGAAATAGCGTTTTAATTTTTCACTACTGTTTAGATGTGTTCTAGATTTTCAAACTGCTTGTTGAACTACTACTTAATGGGTTTTTCAAATGGGTGATTTTGATAAAAAAAAACAAGGTGTTGTTGCAAAGATGGTCGTTAGCGAATGTAATTTTATTTCTCTTAAAATACAGCGATCGAGGGAAAAGGGATAGGAACAAACGGGCCAATCACAACAAGCTATCGCGTCATTTAGCTGTGGTGTGATTGGCTTGCGATGATGCGACCGAATTCCGTTCGGATATCCATCCCAAACATGCCCGCGGCCTTGAAAGCTTCAGCTTGCAAATGAATTTTCCTCATCTTCAACCAGAGGGCAGATCTTCGTGTATGGCCGTCTCACGATGCCTGATGACGTTTGAATGTCTGCTACTCTCGAGATACCATCGTTGCCAGGTATCGTCTTCACGATCCGACCCAATTGCCATTTCAACGGCGGGAGGTTGATTTCCTTAATAATGACAAGCGTGTCAGGTTTTAAGTCTGCCATATTTTTCCTCCATTTGCTTCTAGTCTGTAGCTCTGAGATGTACTCCTTGGCCCAGCGCGACCAGAAGTGCTGCCGGATCTGTTCCACTCTCTGGTAGCGAGTCAATCGATGAACAGGTGAGTCTCGCAGGTCATTTTCACAGACTGGTGCGGTGAGTGGTCGTCCGATCAAAAAGTGTCCAGGGCTAAGGGGGAGATAGTCTCGAGGATCCGAAGACAAGGGAGTCATTGGTCGAGAATTCAACATCGCTTCAATTTGACATAACACTGTAGTGATTTCCTCGAAGGCTAAGTGAGCGTTGCCCACTACTCGGCGAAGATGGTACTTGCATGATTTGACCCCAGCTTCCCACAAGCCACCAAAATGCGGGGAATATGGGGGAATAAAAGAAAATTGAATTTGTTGACCCCTCGCGTAGTCGATAATATCTTTCCTACATTTTAATAAAAACTGAGCAAAATCATTACTTAAGCCTATAAAATTGCGTCCATTGTCTGAAAATATTTCTGACGGCTTCCCGCGCCGTGAAATGAAACGCTTAAGCGCAAGTAAGTATGCATCAGAAGAGAGGTCACTAACTAATTCCAAGTGGACTGCGCGCGTCGTGAAACAGATGAACAGACAAATGTATGATTTCATTAGTTTCGCGCCTCTGCCCTTTCGGTTTTGTATGAACACCGGCCCTGCGTAGTCTACACCTGTGCGACTGAAAGGAAAACTAGCGGTTACCCGTTCTTTAGGCAAGTTGCCCATGAGTGGGGTTAATGTTTTACCTCGAATGCGCTTACAGACCACACATTGTTGCGTCACCTTCTTAGCTAGGTTTCTACCTGACAATGGCCACCAATTTTCGCGCAAACGGTATAGTAACGCTTGAAGTCCGCAGTGCATATGTTGGTTGTGTTCGTGCCTAAACAATAAAAGTGTAAAGTGATGTTCAGAAGACAAAAGAATCGGGTGTTTTTTATTATAATTAAAGTCAGGCGAATTCTTTATCCTACCTCCCACTCTAATTATATTTTCACTATCTAGGAACAAGTTTAAACTAGCAAGGCTAACGCTTGACTTGACATCTTTTCCATTTTTTAGTAAACTATACTCAACTGGAAATGATTCCATTTGTGATAACCGTGCAAGTGTACTAATGGCATGTCTTAACTCAATAACAGTGATCGTACCTGTCAGCTGATTTGTTTTGTTGCGCGCACAGCTGTTGTGAATAAAGCGTAGTACATATGCAGCAACATGACTCATGCGATTCATCATCTGCCTAGCCTTTTCCCAACTATGTTGGGGTCGGCTTCCAGTCTAACCGGATGCAGCTGAATATCAGTATTTTACATGGAGCGACTGCCTATCTGACCTCCACAACCAGTTAATACTGGGTAATACGATACCCCTTGGTAAGACTGGTTGTCAGACTTTTGGAACACTGACTACCTGTTACGACTGTCAAAGATCTACAAATGACAGCCGGGACCAACGGCTTAACGTGCTTTCCGAGGCACGGAGGAAACTCGGTATGTAACGGGTGGTCACCCATCCACAGACCAACCTAGGCAAGCGCGGCTTAACCTAAAGATCGACCCGAGCGGCTGCTATTATTTAGCCACGAGCTCCTCATACAACATGACTCATGCGATTAAAATGCGAAAACTTATTGAAGGGAAAAAATGTTTCGAGTGTAGTATTTTTTGTTATAAATGAGTTTATTGTATTTGCTTTGAGTTCAGGTAACTCTTTAGGCGAGATGTCAATAACATTCGGCGTTAATTGTGAATTTAAATTGCTATCAAAGTCAAGGCCGTGCAAATAGTTAGGGCCTTCCCACCATAATGTGCATAAAGACAAGTCCTCAAGACTCACGCCACGCGAAACCAGGTCAGCAGGGTTATCCTTTCCACTTACATGGCGCCAAGAAAACTTACTCGTAAGTTCGTGTATTTCAGCGACTCGGTTTTGCACAAAAGTTTTAAGCAAATTAGGTGGCATGCGTAACCAACCTAACACAATAGTCGAGTCGGTCCAAAATGTGACGTCATTAAAGTTACGAGTGAGTGAACTGTTAATTCTGTCAAACAACCTAGCACCCAGCAACGCACCGCACAGTTCCAGACGCGGTATACTAACGGGTTTCAATGGAGCTACTTTACCTTTAGAAATAAGCAATCTCACTGTCACCTCACCAATACCTACACTACGTACATATGCGCACGCGCCATATGCAGTTTGTGAAGCATCTGTAAAAATGTGTAACTCAGTCCGAGTAGAATCACATTGAAAGACGTGTCGTGGAACCTTAATAGTGCGAAGATAAGAAAGACTGTCAACAAACCGGTTCCATGTTCGCACGACATCAGAAGGAAGCGGATCATCCCAATCTAATTTTAACAGCCATAGTTTTTGTAATAATACCTTGCCAATAATAACAGAAGGGCTTAACAATCCCATTGGATCATATATCTGAGAAACAGTTGATAGAATTATGCGTTTAGTGACAGGATTGTTGCCGTTTTGAAATTGAGTGTGAAAATTAAACTCGTCCGCGATGCTACACCAACCTATACCTAATGTTCTACATTGACTATTATCACCTAAATTTAAGTCACGAAACATACCGTGATCAGGCTGTGATGTCATTGGAGTTGATGCACCGTCAAGTTCAAAGTTAAAGGTCCATTTGCGGAGTGGAAAGCAGCCGGACTTAAGAATGTCTGATGTACGTTTGCATATGTCAAGTAGTTTGACCTTGTCGTCACACGAGGTCAAAAGGTCATCTACGTAAAAATCGTCAGTTATGACCCTTTTAACCTCGGGGTCCGTACACTCAGCTCCTAGTTGTTTAAGACACCTAACACTGAGAAAGGGCGCCGACGCTGTGCCGTATGTTACGGTGCTCAGCTGATAGAACTCGAGCTGTCTTGTCGGATCATCACGCCACAGAATAAGTTGCAAGTCACGTTGAGAGGGATCAACGAGAACTTGACGGTACATCTTCTCGCAATCTGCAATTGCTGTGAATTTAAATTGTCTGAAGCGTAGCAAAATACCCAGCAAGTCTCCCTGAATAGGAGGTCCTACAAGCTGGATATCGTTGAGAGATTTGCCGTTACTAGTCGCAGCACTGGCGTCGAATACTACACGAAGCTTCGTAGTCGTGCTGTGTTCTCGAAAAACGCCGTGATGCGGCATAAAATAGTAAGGACTCGTATAAGAATTAACTTGAGTCATGTGACCCAAGTTGATATATTCGTGAATGAAATCAGTGTATAATTTCTTATAGCTAATAGGTGCGCGTAATAACCTATTTTCTAAGGACAAAAAACGCCGCTTTGCCTGGAGAAATGATTCACCCAAAGCATCGGGTGACTCTTTGAGAGGAATGTGAACACAAAATCGTCCATCTTTATTGCGCGTAGTGGTTGTGATGAAAGATTGTTCACAGGCCTGCTCTTCGTCTGTGTGTGTATTCCGAAGCTTGGGTAACTCCTCCAACTCCCAGAACTGACGTAACTGATTGTCCATGGATTGAGTGAAGTTACATTGGACATGTCCATTACTATGATAAGTATTGTTAATAGGACCCGATATTATCCAACCTAACTTCGTGTTCTGTAAGAACGGACCGTTCGGTAAACGCATCTTGCCATCGATCAGCAAGTCCCAAAATCGATCCGCACCTATTAAAACATCTATCTTTTGCGGCCCTAAAAATCGCGAATTTGCCAGCTGCAGGTGTTCAGGAATCCTAAACTGTGTGCTTTGTGCCTGCATAGCAGGCAATGTGGCCGTTATTTCAGATAGAACGAAACATTTAATGTGAATTGAGTAGGAATTAATACGTGATTTAATTTCTAGATCACACGTTTGTGTACAATGTGATACCAAATTACCTACTCCTCGTATTTCATGAGTGGACTGTATTAGCGGAATATCTAACAATTCGCAAAACGAATGCGCAACAAAGCAACTCTGGCTACCGCTGTCGAGTAATACACATGCGACATGATAATTATTATGTTTATCAGGAATCTCAACTAACGCAGTAGACAAGAGAACCGGTTGCACATCTATGCATTGCGTGTGTGTGTGAGTATCAGTGTGAACATTGCTAACTTGAATGAATTGTTTTCCGTTATTGGGAACATGTGCTGTCTCAGCGACGCGCGGTGGGGGCGCGCATGGTGCGCTGGCCACTGCCGCCGCAGTCGTCGTACCTGTCACGGTACAGCTAGATTGGCTGGAATCATTAGGATGAATAAGTGAATTATGTTTCATGTTACATTGTTTACAAGGTCCCCACAAGCAACCGTCTAAAGTGTGTCCAGAGCGCAAGCAATTCTCACACAAGTTATTATCTTTGACAACCTTTAATTTGCTCTGTAAGTTCATATTAATGAATTGTGTGCAAGTGTAAATTGGGTGTTTACCTTTGCATACCACGCACAATCTACGCGCTTTACGGCCCGCTGTTGACGGTGGGTTACTTGAGGAAACATTGCAGTGTGTAACATTACCTCTGACATTTTTTGTTTCTGTCTTATGGTGACCTTTTGTGTGTGATACTGATAATGCTAATGTTTCCAACAAATCAGCCTTACTTTTGAGAAAATTGATCAAACTGTCAACCTTCAATTTAGTTCTAGGAGGGGTATTTGCCAGCAATAAACCTCTGTGTTGTTCCCACTCTCGTTCTGTGGTTTTATCTAGCTTAGAAACAACTATAAATATTATAAGCGTATCCCAGGTATCTGTTGGCTCATCAAGGGTTTTTAAAGCGCGTAAATTATTTATAATTGTATCTATAAGTGTTCTAATTAGTGAAGGTGACTCTTTCAGTGGTTGTATTGAGAACAATGCTTTTAGGTGACTATTTACTAATAATCTATCATTATCGTACCTATTTAGGAGTAATTCCCATGCCACAGAGTAGTTACCTGCAGAAATCTCTAGCGCGTTTACAACTGATTCGGCACTTCCTTTGAGCGAAGATTTTAGATAATGGAATTTTTGAATGTTACTAATCTCAGTCGAATTGTGTACCAAAGATATAAACGTGTCCCGATATTCGAGCCAGTGTTCATACACGCCGTCGAAAGTGGGCAACATGATGGTTGGTAATTTAACGGACACTGGCCTGTTCATGTGCTGACACGGTTTGGAACAATCAGTGACCCCTTCACTGACGCTAAGAATGGATTCAGCTCGGGCAATAGTATTATAGTAGCCGTCTTCGAACTGTTGGCGCTGATCTAACTGATCATCTATATCACTATCAGAAACTAGTTCTTCAAGTTTTGATTGTATTTCATTAAATTCACTAAATAAAATCTCAGCACCCTTTACACGTAATTTTAAATCTATTTTTAACTCGCTAGAAATAGTTGCTACACTGATAGTATTTAAATAATTAGCAAGTTTAGTTAACCTGCCCTTAACGATACCACGTTTCCTAACCAAATCGCGCATGATTTGCTCAGTTTTTTCATCACTAATAGTTCTATAGGGGGACCTATCACGTGTTTTGCTAGGACCCTTCCCATCATCAGCTCCCAACGGCATCCCGGTGGCTTGTGAAAAGTGGAGTACTCACGTGAAAAGTGACTGCGTGTGAAAACGGCTGATGCTAGTAGTGACACGATCAGCCGGTATGTCGCTCTGCGCAATGGGCAACCCTCACCAACACCCCACTGGAATCAGATCACAGAACAGTATTACACTTATGAACTCAGCAGGTCTTGAAAACTGGAACTTGATAAACGCACCGTATGTCCACTTGTTATTCCAAATCTTCGATTGTCCTTTCGCATCAGTAAGATTGAAGGCCCTTGCGTGAATATGCTGCTGAATCTGCGCTTCTAAGTGTAGTTTTTCTACCTGCGTGGTCGTGGCAGCTTTGCAGTCCAAAGGTCGCTTAACTCGATGATTTAGTTGATTAATTTAATCCTCGAAATATGGCTCTGAAGGTCCAAATATGTTTAGATGTGTTCTAGATTTTCAAACTGCTTGTTGAACTACTACTTAATGGGTCTTTCAAATGGGTGATTTTGATAAAAAAAAACAAGGTGTTGTTGCAAAGATGGTCGTTAGCGAATGTAATTTTATTTCTCTTAAAATACAGCGATCGAGGGAAAAGGGATAGGAACAAACGGGCCAATCACAACAAGCTATCGCGTCATTTAGCTGTGGTGTGATTGGCTTGCGATGATGCGACCGAATTCCGTTCGGATATCCATCCCAAACAACTACTATACCTACTAACCACAACTTACAAAATAAATCAATAACAAAGAAGAAAAGGTCTGTCATGGTTACTCACATAGGGCAAAAACGAGACAAGTAATTGATAAGAAATGTTGACAGCTTCACCTAGATTTAATTTTCGCCCCATGACCGGACAGCAAACCGACCAAAACCATGACCAATGGTTACGGGGAACATCATAATCCCGTAACTATGACCGAACAAGCACCATCGCTTTCGTTTTCTTTCTTTTTTCGTCACTTTAAAGTAAATAATGGTCGTATTGCTACAGAAGTCAGTGACCAAATAACGGTACGAATATAGTTTACATTTGAACTTTTTGCGTTGAAGGCTTTCATTGTAGCTAGCTGCAGTTTATCAAAAGACTTTTTAAGTAGACTGGGAAAAAAGACTTTGATGACATTGCATTAGAGTGTTTGATGATACAGTTAGCGCAGTGGCTGTGCGATCGACTGCTGCGCTGCGTGTCGCGGGTTCGATCCCCGCACGGAACAGATATTTGTATGTCCTACAGATAGTTGTTTCGGATCTGGCTGTTTGTGTATGTGTGTTTAAATGTTTGTAAACGCACCCACGTACATACAGGAAAAAAACCCTAGGGTGGGGCAACGTTTTTTTTTTACACAAAATGTGTTTGTAAAATCCACTCGATCACGCTTGTGGTTTTTTGTAAGTTCTTTTTATGAATCCTTAATTTACTTCAAAAGAAAAAAAACGAAAACCTTAAAGGATCACTTTGTTGTATGTTTGTCTATCCAAACCCTATATGTCGGGAACGCGTGAAGGTATCGAATTGAAATTAAAACTATATTTAAGTCTGTAGTCCCTTGGAGCTGTGAAATAAATCACCCTCTAAGTCTAAGTAGTCGAAAGGCATGGCTGTTTATGTCGCCAGTTTGTTCGAGACCTTGTTTTTTTGGGTTGGGAAATCATCAAATAACTTCCCCCGCTCTGGGCGGAGCGGGGGGGGGTGTCAGTCTTGTACTGACTAAAACCCACTCATGTTCCTTCCATTGCCCTTTATGTTCCGGGGCCGCGGTATCTCTTTCGAACAACCCGCAACCCTGGAAGGCGGTGGCCCTGGGAGGCCCCTCTGAATTATGTGTGCCAATTGTATTGAATTTTATAACAGGTTGGTGTATCTATTCATCAACATTCGGAACCCTTGGTGCACAAATCTGACTCGCACTTGGCCGGTTGTTTTTTGGTATCTTATTTTTTTACAGCTTTACAGATTGTAAGCAAACCCTTCAAATGCCTTTATGCATGCATTAAGGATCGCACACTGTAGTAGAGAGATCAAGTTAAAATGGTTTTGTATAGGTTGATGTGCTGTCGTGTGTACATCAAAATAAGTAATTTCACACAATAATTATTGCTGGGAAACCAATTGCTTTCTGGTGTGAAATATCACATTCGATAGAACTCAATTTTACACAGTCAAAGCATTGTACTGATGTATGTATTGATTTTATATTTTATATTACGGAGTTATGTAAGAGATAGATTATAAGAAGTATTTAAAGTAAATATTATAATATGAAAAAATACGACAAAAGACAATAGTAGGTACTTTTTAGATAAACAGTATTTCTTCCGTTCACAGTTTTAACACTTCAAAATTTATAAATAAGCAAAAAATCGATTATATTTCAATCAGTAATTACTATCGCAAAAAAAATGAAAATGTTATTATCATTTACCAATATTTTACAAATCAGGCCTAAGTGAACTGACCTAGACCCTAGGTCACTGACACTGAGAGTCAGATCTAGTGAACTGAACAATTGACCAACAGTTTAGAAATGCCTAGATTTAAGTCGCACTTCCTCGTACGTGCGAATTGGATTTCGATTACGAGTTTTACAGCTTATCGATTATTCTGAATTGTAAATCGATTTTGGTTTTGTAGCATGTTACACTATGGTACAAAAATAATTAACTAGTAACACGTCATTATCATCTTTGAGCTTCTAGTATTCCTAGAATCTAACATATTGTTTTATTTTTGCCTTAGTAATCTTTTTAAAAACGTTGCCCCACACTTGGAATTTCTCCTGTATCGTGGGTGCGTTCACAAACATTTAAACTCACATACACAAACAGCTAGACCCGAAACAACTACCTGTAGGTCATACAAATATTTGTTTCGTGCGAGGATCGAACCCGCGACACGCAGCGCAGCAGTCGACCGCTCAGCCACTGCGCCAAACGCGCCGCCAAAAACAAACGCTCAATCATCTGATATGGAAGAATTATGGGCCAACAAGAACATTAACAGAAAATTTTAAGAATCATATTTAAGTGTCCAATATCCAGAACAGTGACCTCGTTTAACCTAACCTTTATAGAATCTTCTTCATTCCTTCAGTTACTTCAGTTAACCACGGACCACGAAAAACGGACCCGCCAACATTACATCAACACTAACCAAATGCTCTATTTACCGATTGCAGATGTCATTACATAAATAAGTTCCCCTCTAACGTTTCACAAACTTACCATTGAAATGTTACTGGCATTGCGTTGTTCGCAAACAGCTCCAATTTCCACCAATTAGATACGATTGAGAATACTTAATCGTTATCAGGGTTGCTTCATTAGTAGACCGTGGTGCACGAGGTTGAAACTTGGATCTTGTTTTCAGAACTGCTATTTTTAGAGTCCTTGCGGTCAGAGTGATGGATCTGAATGTTGATGGATGGAGAGCGAGAGAAAGGAGGAAGGTCAAAGAAAAGATGGATGGATTGTATAAGGAATATGAAGGAAAAGGAGTGAATGATGCCGTGACGTCTGATAGGGGAGAATGGAAGAAGAAAACGTGTTGCGCCGACCCCAAATAGAATGGGACAAGGGCAGGAAAATGATGATTGGTGTCAGCAGTTTTCGTTCGGTTTTAATACTCTTACAGTCTTGAAACATTATGGAAAATGAAGGAACACACAAAAAAGCATTGAATTCAATCTGACTGTTTTGATAATGATTAGGTCCTGGCAATCGTAGGTTAGTATTTCTTAGGAGAATCTATCAGTTATTAATACCTATAACATCGCGTCCCCATGAAGAAGCAAACTTTTTACTTCATGTTTACTGTGTGCATTTTCCTATCAATGTTTTAAATCCTTAACATGATTGCTTAGCTAGACCAACGAGACAGTATTCTAATTAAAAATGATAACTGTCTATCTGGTAATTACCTACATAGATTTTAAACGTTTATTTCAGCTTAGCCCTTCCCAAATTGCCCAACAACACAACATTTAAGACCCAAACATTACTGGAAACTAAGCAACGAATAGATATGCAGTTCTAACAGTTGTAACAATATTTCACAGCCCAGGACAGGACAGCCTTTCGCCTAGCTACCGGCGGCTGGTGCAAGGCAACCGCTCCCTTCTGTCGACATTGTGGATACGTAGGTAACAGGTAGCTTTAGTATTAGTAATAGGAATGTAGATTTATTAATAGACCTTATATTTGGCCACAGAAGTCAATGGCGCCAACTGTCTGTAAACCTTCTAGACACAACTGTTCTGGGGAGTTTGTTCCAGCACTTCTTCTTCCCAGCTAAAACACCAAGCAGTGGCAAAGGGTGGGCGTTTTGGGGGACTGTCTTGTGTAATTGACGTTAAAAAAATGCTGATCATCATTAAAATTCATTTATTAAAAATAAATAAATATTATAAATAAATGAATTTTGATTTCAAGATCAAAATTCATTTATTCCAATTAAATCACCATTTTTTACCGCCGACATTACAAGAAATAGTCCCTCAAAACGTCCGCCCTTCTTCAGTTTTACTACGATCGTGGAATGCAGTAGATACATGGACTGTGGAATGAGTCGCAGTGAAACAGGTTCAAATGGAAGCCGACCACAACACAGTAGAGAAAACACAAGATGTATGAATGAATGCTGTATTTGCAATGGAATTCATTGAGATCAACTGATTTAAATCATCACCAGTGCCGTATTATCCATAAGGCACTTTAGGCCAGTGCCTAGGGGCCCACTATGACCAGGGGCCCAGCACTGCCAATTAAAAAATTAAAAAAAGGGGGATTGTGTGGTAAAAGTTATTTTTTTTTTTATCTTGAAGGAAGGAAGAAATGACTAAAGTCTGTTGGTGATAATGATGGTACCTTCATTCTATTTCGTAATGTAGACAGTAAAAATTTCCAAATTGCGTTATTTTGGTGTGAAAAAGGGGGGGGGGGGCTGTGCCTAGGGGCCCCGAGATGGTTAATCCGGCCCTGATCATCACGGTGAAGTTGAACTTCGAAAATCACTTTTAGTGCTACAGATAAAAAAGTAAAATTGAAGGGAACACGCTTTACTGTAATATGGTGTTCCTTTGTCCGGTCTGTGAAGTACTGCAAAGAAAGTGATGTCGCACAAAAGAGTTTCTCCAAAACAGTGATTAGTAATAGTTTCTTTGTTTGAGCTGGATGTTCACCGTTAACCTTAATGTCTCCTTAATTCTTAAACAGAAAGTAACATTTTTAAACCAATATTCTTACTACAAGCACTTTGAAATAATAACTTACATTTTGTACTGCATAATTACAAGCAATATCGGACATAAAAGTAGTCGCTCTCAAACTTTCAGTCAACAATTTGGTCTCAGTTCAAACCAATAATATCACGCACGCACTGAGTATATTTCGCCATATACAACCTAAAATAATTACTAGTTGGACAGAAATAGGCAAGGCCAAAGCGAATGTGGAACCATAAAGTTCCGAACTATCCAATAAGTAGTAATAATTTTATTATTTGTTTAGCCAGTGAAAGGAACTATGATTCACTGGCTTAGCAAATAAGGGTTACTTTCTTTTACATTTGAAAGCAGGGGTAGACGAATAATTCCCCTACAAAACATATTATACAAACATACTATAACTACATATATATATAGTTATAGTAGCTTTGTATGTCCCATTGCTAGGCAAAAGCCTCCCCATATATATATTTTCCAATCATCCTAAATATTTCATTCAACGACCATTACAATGAAAAATTATTAAACCAAATTTTATATCTACATATACCCCTTACTGATACCAATAATAGCTAATTATCTAAATCTTGTAATCTAAGATTATTTAAGCTCGCTCAAAAAGAAACAGTATCAATTAAACACGAACCAAAAAGCTATTGGCCACCGTTCAAACCATATACTCGATAAAGGTCGCTCGTTCGATGCCAGCCCGGAATATTTCATGTATAGTCATACATATAGAGACTAAAAGTTTAGTGCTCACAGTATCTAAAACACTTTATTTTATTTATTTTTTATCTTAAAATTGTTAACTTTGCCAAAAAGAATAGACGCACACGCAGTACAAAGCAAAAGCCATATGGAAAACCATACACACTATTTATTTGTATTTAGAGAAGTTAGATCTCTGATATACTACTTGTGATCGGAATAGGTTAAAATCCCGGACTGATTTAAAGTTCTGAAATAAACTTGTTGAAATAGATATCAAAATCAAGTCAGGCTGATGATCAGCACTTTTTAAAGGTCACCCACGTCGGTCCCTCAAAACGCCCACCCTCCGCCACTTCCTAGGGTTTAAGCTGGGAAGATGAAGTGCTGGAACAACGCCAGTAACACAACTGTCTGATAGGTTTGATGAAACAACCATAAATGATTCACATGTTGCATTCTCCTTAAAATGCAAACAAACTCTCCTTATTTTTGTTTCTGCCAATCCTTACTAATATTATAAAAGCGAAAGTGAGTTTGTTTGTTGCGTCTTCACGCCAAAATGGCTTAACCGATTTTAATGAATTTTGGTACAGAGATTGTTGGAACCCTGGAGACGGACATAGGCTATATTTTTTTTAAAGATTGAGATATGAGGGAGAAAGAGGGAAGAAAAGGGAAAACTTAGCATTGCTATTACAATAAATAAGGCGCAAAGGCAAAAACTACAGGTAGCAGGTACCTGTAAATCAGGAAAGGGGAACTGTGATACCCCGAATTTAACGCGAGCGAAGCCGCGGGCAAAAGCTAGTAATCATTAAACTTTAGTTGTCCACAGTTACTATGAATAACAACAGAGATACAGAGGCGGAACTCCTAACGCTTTATACTGAACTCGCTACTGAAACTCATGTAAGCCGTGTGTAAACTGCGATTTATTGTACTCCTACGGTAAACTAAACATATCCCGTATGAATAGTGTTATTATAACTATTTTCCTGAACCAATGAAGTAATCATAGAGGTATTTCAGAAAAAGGTATCGGGTGCAAAATACCGTAAACATGTTCATATTACATCCTTTATTATTTATCAGTGATATCATAAGGCATTTTATTTTTCAAACAATCGAAGAATGGATGGGAAATAATTCTGAGTTGTTCTTTCTAAGTAAAGAAAAGACATTAAGGGGATGTCCAATGATCCATTAAGTGTGGGTATATATTTACAACTTCTCCTTTATCTAAATATCCCAAACTAAACCAAGACAAGGTCTCTTTCCGTACAAAACAGTAAAAACATAAATCACTGCACTTGTCTACAACCTGTCAACGGCTACAAACAATTTTATCATATTACCCTTTGCCGCCCGATCATATTCCGCATTGCAAATCTTACGCAAGGCACCAAAAGTGTGGGAGACATTTTCAATGTATCGCGGCTTGACCGCTTGACTAAGTTGAAAGGAGGGGGTGGTCTGTTCTGTGTTCTGACCCTTTCTACTAAAACACAATAATTATTTAACATTCGAGACGCGGTCCAAAATGCTTAAATGACAAACAAATAATAAATCATCTGATTACACGTAACACCTTGTATTGTTTCTACATCCGGCTGACTTTGTCCAGACGTTAGCCATTTATCTGTTTCGTTATCTTTCATATGCCTTTTTTCTTAATTTCTCCATTGAACAGATATTTTTTGGTGCAAGTTACGCGAGGCTGCATTAATTTGTGATCATCATAATACATTTTAAACTTTTTACTAACGTATCAGGCACAATAATATTTAAAAGCAAGAAATCAATTCGATCTGAAATTATTTTTCACACTGATGTTCTTATTTAAAACAAATAAGTTGCCTGCAGACTTAAAGTTTAGTACACTTTTTTCCTAATTTCGGAAGAACGAATTTTTGATTTAGTTTATTAACAGGTAGCTGAACTAGTCGATAATACATTTAAATATTCAAACAGCAACGTTTAGTATTTATGCAATCCATCCGCTTCAGTCGATATCTTGTGCCCTGCACATTCAACAAAGCGGCCGGCCGACAAGCAATCGGTCCGCGACGAACGACCGAAGAGATAAAAACTGTTCGGTTGCCCATCGACCTGGTTCAGTCAACCGCCAGCCATCGTCGCGATCCGTGATGTGAACAATGCACATGATCAAAGTTCCCAGTTTTCTCCTAGTGCTATCGTGTTGTGAATTGTGTTCGTCTATCAAGGTCCCAGTTGTATGGGACGATAGTGTGCGAAGTGAAGTGAGATATGAACCCAAACAAGAATTACCAGTGGAAATCTTCCAGCCTCAAAATGTGCAAATCAACCCTAATCAACAACCGGTGCCAGTCCACTACTTTACATACACCGCGCAGAAACCCAAGTTTGCCGCCGATATAGCCGCGTTCCATGGAGTACAAAATCCTCAACAACATTATAAAGCGCATCCTGTCAAACCGTATACGGGTAAACCGAAACCTTTATTGGGAATTCATCAAATGCTAGATGAGAATACGAAAACTTATAGACCGTTTCAAAAGTACGTGCATCAAAATGATGAATTAAACAGCTATGTAAAACCAACATCAAGTAACTATGAAATATTTCACCCGTATAAAGCAGAAGAACCTGCTTTACAAGATATTTATAAAGATCCAGTACTAACAAAAATAAGAAACGATTTACAAGATAGTAAACATAGGTTACAAGCTTATGAAGACGAAACTGGTGAACCTAATATTGCCAAAGACGAGTATTTAGAAAGTCCAGAGAAAACTGATGGCAAACTTTTCCCGCAAAAAAACACACCTACAGAATTTGAAACTCACAGGCCTGAAAGACTACCGGTATATTACAAAGTACCACACAAAGATGACCGCAGGAATAATGCTCTAAATAAAAAATTCAAACATCCGTGGAATCAATATGCAAAAATAAGACCAGTGCACTACCGCCCATTACAGCATCACATTCAAAATTTAAGACAGCAACAGGCTATGAAATACGATGACGAACGTAATGAGTATCCTCAAGTGTTTCCATTTTCTGGAAACTATGCTGAACCACAAGAGGGGCAAGATATTTACGAAAAAGGTAGGGAAAAATTTCTGAAACTAAGGAATAATCTCGACGAGTCTGTCAACAACGTTGTGCAACAAAATCGACGACCAACCTTCCAGAAACTAGAACTTCAGAAACAAGAACTTCAGGATGAGGATGACAAAGATGAGTTCATACCTGTTAAAAATTATGCTCAAGTCCGAAAAACGGAGACATATAAGCATGTGCCTAAAAAATCAGCTTTTGATGATGCAGAAACCTACGAAGAAATTAGAAATGCACCTCGGTTAAGAGAAGCTGTTAAAAGTACAAAGGCGCAAACAGTATACAGTGAAGAAGGATACGAAGATACCGCATATGATCACGCTGGAGAACAAAAACATGCTTCAGATCACGAAGGTCACGGTGGTTTTCTAAAGGCGCATGAAAACAGTGGAGGATTGTACAAAATTCCTACTTTCAGCGGACAATATGAAGATGGCAGAGGGTCAGAATACAGAAACAATAAGGAACACGGAGAAAAATGGAAAAATAATGATAAAGATGACGAAGAAGAAACAGAAAACGAGGAATTTTCAGAAGACGAACATGAAGAAAATGTCGATGCCTATTTAGATAGAAACGATCATCCTGAAGTTGGTAACCGTAATCGAAGAAAAGATTCCCCTAGTGATGATGATAATAGTGATAATGGTGATGTCAGCAACAATACTAATAGTGACCTCGGTGTAATTGGTACTAATGAAAAAACTAATAAAGAAATAAACAATGTTACGAATGCCCAACATGAAGTCGGTAAGAGAGAAGCAAATTTTAAGGTACCAGAAATAGATATAAATTCAACCTTGTCATTTAAAATAAATGATCCAAAACTTGCAAAAATAGAATCAGGTTTAAAGAAAGAGGACATACAAAAGAAATACCCGTATTATTTCAAACATTTAAAGGGTATCAACAAAAATTCCCCGCTTAAGTATGCTGAAAATCTTGAACTGATACCAAAAAAATCCAACGGTGGAACTGAATTTTACGACTCTCGGCCTCTTGAATGCTCTGAAGTGGATGAAGAAGTAGATCCGATACCGGAAAAAATAAAAAACGGTGAAAACCCCACAGAAGATGAAGATGAAGAAAGTGGCGATGAATCAGGAAATAACGAAAAAAGTTTCGACACTGCAAAAAAGCAACCCCGTCTTAAAGGCCTCGGAGACAAAATTGATTGTTTTAAAGCCAAATATTTTGGCGAAAATCCTTTGGATAGCCCGTTTTTTAAAGAAGAAATAATATCAAATCCAGAACCTATTATTGCACCTAAACTTCCTACATACAAGCTTAAAAACATAAAAGGTGAAACTGCTTTAGAATCTAAATTAAACAATGTCATTAATAATTCATCTAATCAGTTGCAAGAAGCTACCAAAACAAACATATTTGTTCTTTTGGACAAATTAAGGAGTGATCAGGCTGATTTAAAGGAATCTTTGAATAAATCGAATGCAGAATTGAAAACCATTTTGTATACACCACAGGGTACACTAGTCACTAATGAAACCGAACAAGCTAATGTGTACACAGACGTTTTGAAAAATATTAAAACAACGGTTAACCCAACAGTAAAGACGGATGTTCCAGCAAGATTATTATATTCAGACAATTCTAATAAGGCATATAACTTTTTTCAAAACAAAGAAGAAGTAACAAAGCTGCCTCCTAAATTAAGGACGAGAAGAGCAACACCATTTGTCTATGAACCGTATAAAATCATAAGGGACAGCCAAGTTCAAGACTCAAAGAAAACTACAACTACGAGTAATATTAGTCCACTGATAAAACAGTTACAATCAAGCAGAGTGGCAGAACGAGTTTCAAGATCAAATAAAAAAAATAATAAAGAAAGAACGAACAGCCGCACATATGTTGACATCGGAAAAAAAGAGAGAACAAAACCCACTAAAAAAGAAAATGAAAATTCGGATGCCACCTTTGTTGACGTCAGTATCGATCATCGTAGAGGTGAGCCCAGGTACGAAATCAGACCTACGAATCATAAATCAGAATATACTCCTGTCGAAAATAAACGAGCAATGTCAGTTGACGCGTACAAATCTCACACAACTACTGAAAAAACTATAGACATTTCTACTCAAAAATCTCTCCGGGGTAGACAACGTTTTCAAATGAGTACAAGACCATTTCATGATTTATCCCAATTTATTCCTAAAACTGCTGATATACCAAATGTAGCTGCTTCAAATTCTGTTAAAAAGACAGTTCCAAGTGCTGCCCCTGAAAGTACTAGTGAGAAACAAGAACATTCTGATGAATATAGTAGCGAAGATTATGAAGAAGAAATAAATGATGAAATTACTACTTCAACAACAACCACAACTTTGAAACCATCATTTAGAAGAAGAATGAAATCAGAAAGAGTCAATCAAAAGACCACTACAGAAAAAATACCAGAACACACCACAGAAAAAGAACTTTTAAACTTTGTAACTAGATTCCGAAACTATAAACCTGATGAAAACACTGAAACGACACAAGACGAAGTGACTCTTCGCCCTGTAAAAACTAACCATAAAGAAGAAGATGACACAGTAATACCTAAATATAGAGAAAAGAAAAAGAAAACGCACACAAGCACTTTTGTGACAGATACTCAGAAATATGGAGAACAAGATGAAGACGATATGAAAAAAGAAGAAGTTGATGCTATGATTGAAATTCAAACTGATATGGACGACTACATGCCAATGTATGAAAAAATGGAGAAAGATAAAATTAACAACCACCGATCAGAAAAAAATATACGAAAAGATAACGAAAGTGATGAGGCCGACGAAGACCTTGACGATGATGAGGATGATGATGATGATGATGATGACGACGATGATGAAGATGATGACGACGATGATGAAGGTGACAATGAAGAAGAGGAAGAAGAAGAAAGTAAACCGCAAATTTTAGAGGATGAAGAAGAAGAAGAAAGTTCTGAACCTGAAGTAACTACCCCTGAACCGACCAAACGTACACTTGCCAGAACAACAGATGCTCCACCAACTACTGTAGCTACTCGCATTCGTACTACCACACCTACCATTCCTTCTAGAAGCAGCAAGCCAATTATCACTAGAAAAAGAATTGAAATACACAAAGAATTACCGGTAAATAAATCATCTCCACATACAACACAATTTAAACAAGATATTAAAGAAGTTGAAATAATTAAAGAAATACCGGTAGTACCCAAAAAGAAGCCTCAGAAAAATATAGCAGCTTTAGATTTATATAAAGACGAAGAGTTAGCAAAAGCAATAAATAATCTAGGGGACGTTGAAATATTTGGAGAACAAATAGATCTCGATAAGGGCCCAAAACATGGTGGAAATTATCGACAAGCTACAAAAGAAGACTTGAGACTAATTGGACCCCCAGGAAGTAGTAATAAACCACCTAAAGACGCTGAAACCTCACAAAGCAAAAGTACGAAGCATATTGAATTAGATGAGTACATTCCCAAAAGAATGCACGGAGGCAACTTAAAATCATTGAGTGATGTAAATCGCTCAACTAATAATGGTCGAAGTGAAAAACTAATTGAATTGAGTGACCCTCCAACGCGAGGTATGCATGGTGGTAATCTTAAGTATGACAGTAGACGACGTGGTGGCAAAAAGAACGAGAAACTGGTTGAACTCGATGAGAACCATGATGATGACCATTCGTCACGACAAGATGATGATCACAAATCCCGAGGCTCAAGTCATGAAAGAATGCATGGTGGAAACTACAGAAGCGCTAAGATAGTGGCAGCATCACAGGATGATAACGATGATATTCAAGTAAAAAGTTTAGCAAAAAATAGTAGAAGAAGTGCTGCCGTGCTCCTTAACAGCTTTGCTCAAGCCGTGCCCATATTGACTACCACGCCAGGTTACATCGTAGACCCCAGTAAACGAATGTATTACTACGTCGACTGAATAATAAAAATATAGAAATTGTCAGTCTGTCTTAACAAAGATGACAAGTTTCCATTTTGTCACGAAACTATTTTGTAGTATGACGAAATTTTAGGTGAAACCTAGTATTTAAGTAACTCAGGCAATATCAGTACCAATATTGAAATGCTTGACTTAAAAGCAGCTTACTTTTGATTTGAAAATTGTAGTTATATTGCTCTATATTTATTCTTTACGTTGTTGTTATATATAAACGAAACGTATGGCGTAATTTTTATGTAACTTAAATTACTTAATGGGTTCGAGGAAATTGGATTGTCGTATAATCAAATTCTAATTATCGTGTTATAAAGTACCGATCACTGATTGATCGCAATCTTCTAACATAAATAGTATCCATTAATTTTGCGCTTGTTTTTTTCCTACAAGATAAATAAAATTACTTTAGTGTTACATATTAGGAACATATTGCGAGTTTGGTATTGCTTGCTGCTTGCAGTCAGTTCATAGTTACCAGTATATGATTAATGGGTTTACAAATGTTAAGTTTCAATGTCTTTCTTTTCTTCGGTTGGGCTGTACCGGGTAAAAATTTACATATTTCAATTTCAATTGTATATTTTAGTAGTATTAGAATTCACTCAAATTTCTCAGTACGATTTTATAAAAATAGATTATTATTGTAAAGTAATTTAGCCACAATATCGGGTAAAATATAAGCAAAACTAAATTATTGTTATAGTTTCGTAAGTTGGAGATGGACATTTTCGAAAGTAATTAGTCTATTGTAATAGAAAGTGCCACATTACGTATCGCGAGACTAGAGTCGAAAGCGATCGGTTGACTTATGAAAATCTATAATATTATTCGCAATTGTTAACTGTACTGTGATAGAGGTAATTGTTAATGTTTTTACAACGAAGGGAACTTATTTATAAAGTTGTTTTTTATAAATAAATTGTGCTCTAGAATGGTATTAAATGATTTTTATTGTAAACATTGTTGCTTTTGATTACAATAATTACCAATGTTCAAATAAGCTCGTATTACTTGTACTTCATTAGAAAATTAATTGAATCTTTGAAAGCTGTTCCACTAAACACTAGTTCAGATTGTTACCAAACCAAGTCTATTTTCAACTCAAAACCAGTTACAACTATTGCTAAACTCACGGTATAGATTTCCGTGACCATTTTAGAACATTTGTAACAACAATCTAACCAATGAACTATACAAATAGTCCAGCGACTAATTTCCGAACATGATAAATTGCACAATAACCAATAATACATTGCTACAGATTGTATTAAGTTGTGTTATCACACAATGAGTTGTCTCGGTGCACATCTAGGTTACGTACAAGTGTCCCAACACACTTTTTGCTAACTGTTACAGTATCTGTTGAGTCTGAACGAAGGAGATATCTTCACGTAGAGCGTTCAACTTTGGTGCTGCAACTTTCACTTTTGACGCCAGTTAACTGGATCGACTGTACTTTGTTAAACAATTTGTGAACATTGAAGTGTATAAAACAAAAACATTTCCTTTGTATTCATATCAACCTCGAAATGAGACTACTTATAATGCTGTGATTAGTGTACTGAGCGATGTGTCTAGTCAAAAAAAGTTTTTTTTTTAGTTCTCTGTGTGTCCCATTGATGGGCAAAAGTCTCCCCCATATGCTTTCAAGGATTCTTCTCATTGATACTTAGCCAGATCCTCTTGCCACCTTTTTCTGGACCGGTCTACCCAGAATGCTTACGCTCCATTGCTCTTTGGCAGGCTCCAAGGCGGAAATTCTGCGATTCGGTGAGTGATCACGTCTGAGCGCCGAAGGTAAGGCACGGCAAGAAATGCAAAGACATCGATACGTTATCGATGAGTCAAAGTCAACGTATTTATTTGTGTGATTTTTGGTAATAAGTACAATAAGGTCTTACAGATATTTATAATGAACAATTGAAACGATGAGTTTGCATTTCAAGGAGATCAGTAGTTAAGGTTAAGGCAAAAAAGGTATTAATTGAACAAAATAATGACACTAGATTCATATCTATAACACTAAACCCTAATAGATTTGTAATCATTAAGGTTAGACGATATAGCCTTTTTGTTACACTTCACTATGCACACCTGGTGCGCTTATTTGATTTTATGGACGTTTAACGCAAAAATAAAAGTCAAGTTAGTTTATTTATTTTTATTTCAGTGGCAAGTCTTTGAAGTCTTACAATCGATATGAAACTTAAAACTAACATTAAACTTAACATAATTTAAATAAATTACAAAAATGATTTTTCTTTAAATAAATAAAATATTAACAATTGACATTGCAACTTTGTTTTGGTTTCGTTTGATAATGAAAGTTTACAATATTACGGAACTTAAAGCTAGTTCTACAACTATTATGGGAGCATAAAGACAAGCAATCAAGACAGATAACGTATAGAATGGCTGATGCAATCTTAATACTCGTTTTGCCTTTACGGACAGCGAAGTTATAAGAAACGGTAGGTGTAGTTATGGATAGGCACGAAGCGAATTCACATAGATAAGACTAAACACAACATGTACGTTGTAGCCTAGAAAGTTTTTCATTATTATCAATATGATAATCATTCATGTATAAAAAACAAAGAAAAGTAATCTTCTTAAAGTTTGACAGGCGTTCAGTATCAAATATTACATCAGCAGAAACATCGTCTCAATCGCTCGTTCTAACAATTTTCATTAATTCAAATGATATTATACATAACTCATTAATTAAAACATGAATAATTGCATCATTGATACTTCATTCTACTATTCATTTTAAATAACATAACATCACCGTGATTCATATTTTATTTATGTTTCTTCCTTCCTACAGAATTTGTTTGGCTATCTCTAGAAGTTGGATGATTAATTGGTTTCCACTCTGATTCAACGGTTGGTATATAACTAGGTTCGACATCTTCTCTATCTATAGATTCATCCGTTTCCATTTCTTTGTCTTCATCAAAGAAGTCTATGATTGGATGATAGTTGTAATTAACACGCTTTCCATTAGAAATATAATGTTCATTGTTATTGCTAGGTTCTCTAGATTTATGTACTGGTGTCTGTTTTTCTGTTGTTAACGCTGTGAGTTTCGGAGCTATGGTCACTCTCGGTCTAGGAGTGTTTATAGATGTTGCCTGGCCAATATCAGGTTCTTCATAATCATTAACTTCCTCTAATGAATCTCCGCTGCCGTTCGGGAAAGATTCAACGGCTTGTGTTCCTGATGATGTAAGGTCGTCTGGTCCGCCAGATGTTTTCTTTCTGATAGGCCTACGGCCAGGTGGACCTGGTCTTGTGGTTCTCTTAAACTGGCTACCAGGTAATTTATATTTTGGAGGACTGTCTTTGATGAAATTAAATGATTGACCAGCTGCTGGTGTTGGTGGTTCCAAATAACTTGGCAAAGTAACTTCATCAAAGTTTGATGATGGAGCAGGGTTCCTGGCTGAAGGTGGTCTTTTGACATGCCTTACTGAGCTGGCCTGGTTGAAAGAGTCCGGGAAGTATGAGTTTCCATAAGAATCAATGGGATTTTGAGGTAAAGAGTCATCGTTATCATTGTGTTTGCTGAACGGACTGCCAGATATTAAATTCTGATTATCCGTAAATGGCGGGAATGATTCTATAGGCTTCTTATGAGTAAACGGTGGTGCTTTAATTTTTGGTTTTTGAATAGTAGATTGTACGTTTTCGAAAGCATGATTTCCTGTTTCTGATGATAGATCTTCTCCGGGGAAGTGTTCTGAAGATGTTTCGTGGAGTCTGTGGCCTAATGGTGGAAAGGATACGCTGTAACCTTCAATATGACAGGAGCAGCATGTTGGGACCTGGAAAAGGTATTGTAATTGTAAATGTTTCTTTGTTATCTACAATAATATGTCTAATAGATTTCGATGATAATTAATAATTTATTAATTAATATAAGGTGCATTGGAATAGTAAATTGTCATCATTACCGTACCTTAAATATGTCCATGTGGAGACCATTTTGTTGATCCCAAGTCAGCAGCCGATGGTAGTTATAAACTTGAACGCATTTTGATTTAAAATTGTCCGTCAGGTAGGTGCACGATTCTTTTGGTTTCCTGTAAAAAGAAACATTGGAAAACTTATTGATGTAAACATGACAACAGTGATTTCTAACTTTGAAATGCACACAGAAAAATGTCATGTTTCAATACAAATAATGAGTTCACGTATTTCTGTAGACTATAACTTTGCGGTTAAACCTTTTAAAATAAGGCAATCAACAAATAATTCGCTCCGCTCCAAATAATAAACAAAACTGAATAAGTTATCAGTCGGCTCTTACAAGACCGACTTTGTTAACATTAATTGGCTGTTAAAAATATTTATTCTTTAACTGCTCGCAATCTTGTCAACAAGAGAAATAATTATGTTTTAGTAAGACGTTGACATGTTGCTGAAATAACTAACATCCGACTATTTCAATTTAAAATGGTGCAAATGTAATTTAATAACAGTTTTTAATTTTAACATTACGTAACAAGATATTCGTTTTGACATGAATGAAATAGATTACCAATTATTGACTCACAGAATATAATTTATTGTTTGTTTATTCTGCAGACTTGGTCTGTTGTTACGATTTTACATTTAATTTATTACGTAAATATCTGATTTGGAAATACATTATTCCCACTGTGTGTAGGTGTTTTTTTTTATTTAATCTGTAAATCTAATTTGGTAATGATGCGAAACTTGATTTCTTCTTAAATAACGATAATATATGGTAATTCAACAGGGAACCAGGTGCAAACGTGTCGCACCGACTACAAATAGAATGGGACAAGAGCAGGAAGATGATGAAGGAACCATATGGTAATTAACTGTTATTTCAAAACAAATTTGATCCACTCCTGAAGATACGTCCAAGCTACAATTTCATTTTCAACATCTCTCTGTTTAAGTTAAATTAGTATAATGTTGTCAAAGGTTGGTTTGTTAGAAAACGTTAAACTATTGCTGTTAAATTAAGTTATTTCACTAGGACTGCTGCTAATCCAACTCGATTCATATTTTTAAAAATGGACTCAACAAAATATTTTATTTCACATCAGCTTTCATGGACACTTAAAAAAACGTCGAGAAAAGGTGCACGGTTTGGGTTGGTCGTTTCCTATAGAGAAGAACCGGAAAGAAACTCCATGGTTACTCTTTTAAAATAATTTGGTTTTACAATCACCATTTTTTTTTCGTGAATCAGGCTCAATCTTAAAAAAAGTAAGAAGTAAACTTTAACTTTCGCCTTTAGTAAATTTAAAACATCTTTGGAGGCTTGTTATTAGCAACTTTATAATTGACTGTTTTTATAAGCTTTTATTTTTACTTTTTATTTTGTAATTAGTCTGTAACCCTTCTTCAAAGTAATAAAATAAACAATGTTTTTGTTACAGCGTTAGTACTTACAAGCATTTCTCAAGCCTCAGTGTCTGCGTATGCTCTCCAGTATTGACAATGTACTTCCATTGTCCCGACGTGGCTCTTGCTCGCTGTGGTCTGGCGTACTTCACTGTGCTTGGACACATGAAGCCAGCTTCTCCGGCCCCCGCAAAATCTCGGTTGGCTGTGTCACCTCGCCTGTTTGAAATAATTTTTATTTATATACAATGTTTTATTTATATTTAACGGTCTTGATTTCTATCAAACATTCGAAAGCTTCTTATTATTGTGTGTTTAGGTGACACGTTAATACTTCAAGTGGTCTGAGGATCTTTTTGGTATTGTTTCAATGTTTTGCAAATTACGGAACGGGAGAGAATATATATTATAATAGAGAGAGATAGTTCGTTTGATAATGAATAGAAATTTTGTACAGATATTTTAATGCATAAATTTATTACTTCAATTATAATAATAAAAAATACACTTCATAATAATACAGTTGTATTTTTAGTGTTTAGCACCTTTTCGGATGCTTTAACTGCATCTTTCAGAAAAACATCTTTTTCATCAAACTTCGTTTTTCATTAAGATAATGTGACAAATTTAGATTTGCAGTTGTATGTATTTTTTTTAAATGTTGACGTATACTAGGAATTTCTCCTGTCGTAGGTGCGTTTACAAAAAAATAAACTCACATAAACACACAGCCAGACCCGAAACAACTACCTGTAGGTCATACAAATATTTGTTCCGTGCGGGGAACGAACCCGCGACACGTTCGCTCAGCAGTCGATCGCTCAGTTATTGCACCAGCCATGCCGTCAATTTGAAAGAGAGTTAAAAATATTGTTTACGTACCACTTGCTCAAAAAAGTGACATTCTATGCCACAAAAAGCGAACATAACAATAGTCATTTTTAATCTGTTAAAAACAGGGAAAGAATATTGTACTGAATTTCATTCATCCTCTAGGGGGAGCATGTGATTTAAATTTGGAATACTTACCGAAATTTACACTGAACTACATCTGTGTTTACACCATTGAGTTTGTATATAAAGCATTTTACATCTTTTGAAAAATGAATACGCATTTATTATGCTGTTATGGTTATTTAATAAAATTTGAAACAATAGTCATTTTTAATCTGTTAAAAACAGGGAAAGAATATTGTACTGAATTTCATTCATCCTCTAGGGGGAGCATGTGATTTAAATTTGGAATACTTACCGAAATTTACACTGAACTACATCTGTGTTTACACCATTGAGTTTGTATATAAAGCATTTTACATCTTTTGAAAAATGAATACGCATTTATTATGCTGTTAAGGTTATTAAATAAAATTACGAAAACCGACGAGGCCGTATGAGCTTGATGCCTTTGCTTTTCCGACAAAAAAATATTAGTCTAGAAATTTGCCGCGTTTTCTTCAAATACGTTGTCTATTTTAATTTATTTTTATAAATAAGTTAATGTTCTAAAATTACGTTACGATGTTAAATCAAAGCGACAGTGATAGTGAATTATCGTATTCCATCAGTGCAAATGCTGCCGCAATTATAAATAATTTGCTTCCAACAAATTCCAAGATTTCCAAGGAAAATTATTAAAAAACTTATGAAGAATTTTCAACGTGGAGAGGCAATATTTCTACAATGAAACGCAAGTTCCTCAGACGCAAGAACAGAGAAATACTCAAATCAACTCATCAACAATAAATGTACCAAACCAAAATGTAACTCTCTCTATCAATAATTGGACCAATGTTTCAAATGTTAACTTTTACTTTTAATTGTCATTATTTTTAATAAATGCTTATCTCATATTATTATTGTGTTAATTTTTTCGCAAATGGTACGAAAAGTAGAGTATTTTCCTCGGTGATAAAGCTGTCTTAGTCTTGGGTGAACTTAAATCCCTCGCTACACTCAGGACTCGTCTTAAATCCCTCACTTCGCTCGTGATTTAAGTTTTTAACACCCTCGCTACGCTCGGGAGTAAACCTCGAGTCCTTCGTTACACTCGCGATTTAAATCGTCACCCGCGACAGAAAACACTGCTTTATCCCCTTGGTTAATAATCTACTATTTCCTGTGGTTTGGTTCCCTGTGTGAGCGAGTCCGACTCACACTTGACCGGTTTTTCTAAATACAACATACCTATTAGACACAAGATAGTGTTGTTCATTGTATTTAGCCTCTTGGGCCGCAGTAACTCCGTCAATGATTCCTTCTCCCGGATCCTTGTAGTCAGCTAGCAGGGCTGCTGCAGCTGCCTTGTTGCGCCTTATTGACAGCACGATGGCTTCACTGGAAATTAGAAACAAAATATTTAAAAGGTATTCTTTGGTGTCAATGGTATGACTTTTTTAAATGTCTTTTGCACAATATATGGCCCAATAATTGCGGGTTTTGTGGGATTTATGGCCCTCTAATGCAAAGGTGTTAGGACATTTTGGACACTCTTGCAGGCACAGCAAGACAATCTCATTAACATTTAAATCTTGGAATGTTCCTTATTCTCCCCAGTTTTTTTTTTTAAATTCCGGCCTTCCTCCACCTAGACGGGGGGCTATAGTCCAAAAGTTATGTCTATGTATTATACTCGCAGATAAAATTTACGTAACACACACTCATGGAGATCATAATAGTTTTTCTCTTATCTTTCTTAACTTAAAAAAAAACATTAATTCTTATATTTACGAATGTTTTTAAATAACATGTGTTTTTAAAAGTCTGAATTTTAGCAATATAACATTAATTTATGGAAATACTAGCTTTTGCCCGCGGCTTCGCTCGCGTTAAATTCGGGGTAACACAGTTCCCCTTGCGCCTTATTGATTTGTAATAGCAACGCTAAGTTTTCCCTTTTCTTCCCTCTTTCTCCCTCACATCCTACTTTTTTTAAATATGTATTTTAAAAAAAAAATAACCTATGTCCGTCTCCTGGTTCCCAACTATCTCTGTACCAAAATTCATCAAAATCGGTGTAGCCATTAAAGCGTGAAGAGGTAACAAACAAACAAACAAACAAACTCACTTTCACTTTTATAATATTAGTAGTAAGGATTTATGAATTCATAAAAAATGGCCTACGTGGTAGGCGCAGGCCTCTTTAATATTTAAAACAAAATAGATTACACAACTGAATTAATATCTAGAGCTGTCTAGGTTTTAAAGAGAAACCTTAAATATGTATAACCTAATATGCCAGGCCAAATAAAAAGATATGTAAATTTAAAGCAGTCTTTAGAAAGTGACAAAACATAGTTTTACGTCATAGAAATAAATATTTTTAATTGACATAATCTGAACACATTTGCACTATATTTTATTTTTATGACGTAAAAGGTTTTGTTATATAAAGTACTTATTATATATTTTTGACCAAAACAAAGTGAGATTAGTGATTTAACGGTTGAATGAGCAGCGTTATTTTAATATCTCATCTCTAAATACCAGAGACTATACTTTCTAACCGAGTTCTATGTAAAGATTGGTCACTCAAATTAAAATGCTAATTAAAAATGTAACGAGGTTTTGATCTTTGATTTTTTACCTTACGACTGAAGTTGAGCGCAAGGGCAAGTACTACTGATATTTTTTCAAATCATATGTACTTTATAAAGTTTATCTAAGACATCACACAACTGTAAAGGAATAACATTTTGAGGAAACCTGGACTTATAATTAACTAGCTTTTGCCCGCGGCTTCGCTCGCCTTAAATTTGGGGTAACACAGTTCCCTTTTCCTGATTTGCAGGTACCTGCTGCCTATAGTTTTTGCCCTTGCGCCTTATTGATAGTAATAGCAAAGCTAAGATTTCCCTTTCCTTCCCTCTTTCTCCCTCATTTCCCACTTTTTCAAAGAAAAAAATATCCGCCTATCCGTCTTCAGGGTCCCAACTATCTCTGTACCAAAATTCATCAAAATCGGTTTAGCCATTAAGGCGTGAAGACGTCACTTTCGCTTTTATAATATTAGTAAGGATATAAGTCTGAAATCGCCAACCCATCTTGAGCAAGTTTTTATCAATGCTTGTACATTCTCTGTATGACTCCTTTGCCCAGCAGTGGGACGGTTATAGGCTGGTACTATTATATTATGTACATGACTTAAGGCTATCCGCATTTTCTTCAGTACACTTAACAGTTTTACCAAATAAACAATATATTTTGCTTTATATCGTATGATTTGTCAGAGTGGAGGGGTAGAGATCAAACGATGATTTATAGGTGAAGGTAAAAGAAATAATCCTTGTTTTCGTTTCACTGTAATTGGGAAAAAAATATTTTACAACCCTAGCAGCAAGATGATGATGATTGAATTTTCGGCGAATTATTAAAGTTATTTTATTAATTAGTTGAACATTCATCAACTTCTGAATTAATCAATATAAATTAAAATAACTTAAAAATAAAATCGTCTTCAACACTGTCAATTGGTAATGTCTCCGAGAGATCGGCCGCGTTGCCACGTTATAATATGAAAACGGTAAGCCTTTAGCCAAAGAAAAACCTTGCCCTTGGATCACGGGAAGTATCAACTAAACGTTTTAATCAATTGATTTCATAACAAGCTACTTATGTATTTGTAACTAGTCGAAAAACATAAGCAGTTTAATATTTTTAAAGATATAGTTAAACAAAATTCAAATTTATTAAGTTACTAAAAATGCCAATGTCGATAACCATATTAGTAAATCAATAAGTAGGTAACTTCTATATAAATCTGCATAACATATATTCTTCAACTAAACTGTGTCGATCCAATGGTTAATGACTTGTGACCGTAAACATAATTGGTTGCCGAAGAAAAAACAAAAGAGACATCACCATTAACTGTTATATAAAATGAATCCATCATGAATTTACTTAAACATTTGTCTTTTTATGGATAAAAAATTATGTCATTATTTGAGTAGAGACAATGAAGACATTACAATAGCATAAGCATATCATTCAAAGAGTAGCTCAAATTATTCATTTGAAACACAAAGATTAAAATCGTAGTTTTGTGTAACTTATTTTTTACCTACTTTAAGAAAACAAAAAGATACTTGAATTGATAAAACCGTATCGGATAGCACCTTTGTCATCTGGAAATGAGACAAACCATTGCGACGTTAAATAGCAATACAAATTTTGTTCGCATTTTTTTTCTCCTATGGAACCAACCATAATCATCATATTCCTGCCCTTGGTTCACATTTCTATGTCACATATCACTTCTTTTTCTACCCTATATTTCACAAAACAATCCATTTGTGTCTTTTTCCTAGTCAGTAACATTACAGTCAAATAATATACAACGTAATAAAACTCCTAAAAGTTCACAAGAGTGGTAAACCTTACATTCTCGAACTCACACCTCGTGCTTCATAATAACGGTCACGCATATCGTTCTGTGAAAATCTCATGACATTCGCAAACCACATGACTCCAACAGAATCACTTTCGCTAACATATTACTCTTGCTTTCTATACAATCCTGGTTATGCAATGAAATATCAATGCATAAAAACTCGTTTCTGAATTTTTGGGGAAACCATTCATAATGATAAACAAGTTGCCGGACTGGTTGAGAATATTACTAATGGACCTATAAATATTCTTTTCAATGATTACACTGTGTTTAGTTATGAAATCGATCCTATTTTAATTGTATTATTATGTATTTTTATTGCTGATTAAAAACCTGCGCCTTTAGGCTTTTAAGTGTATTTTATTCATCGAATTCTGAAATTGGCTACTTAATACGAATAAAATTTGGATAACTAGGGTACATTAACATAATATCTTATGCATTGTGTTCCAAAGGATAAAGATAAATAATAAATTGAGATGTCATTTTAATTTGTGCAAAAAAACTTGTAAACAGTCAAAACTATCACTTCGACGAAAATTAATGCCTTTATATCAAATGAGTTTTGTTCATAAAACGAATGTCAATATTTTCTTATTTATTGATATAGGTAACATTTTACTTTTTGTGAAATGTTTAATGAGCTGCCACATAATCAACTTAGTTTAGAGATTAATTAACTCAGTCTCTAACAGTTTACTGCACGAACACCAGTATTAAAATCGAAAGCCTTTTTTTGCGGGCTTTGAGCGGAGCGGGGGAGAGTGTCAGACTTGTACTGACTAAAACCCACCCATGTTCCTTCTATTGCCCTTTACGTTTCGGGGCCGCGATATCTCTTTCGAACAACCCGCAACCCCGGTAGGCGGTGGCCCTGGCAGGCCCCTCTGCTTTGCTGACATCTTTTTGAGGCGTGCGGCGTGGCAGTAAATACAATTCATATCGAATTTGAGTACTATAACAGTAAGGCAATAGCTCCATGTAAAGTACCGGTAAGCTGCTGCATACGGTTAGACTGGAAGCCGGCCCCAACGGCTAAGCAGATGATGATGATATGAGTACAACATCAATTTCATCAACTTACGTAGGATAATCTTCAGAATGCAAACACAGCGTATTCGTGAACAGTTCGCACTTATTCGGGTCGGCTGCGGACGTGGGCAGCTTCCTTGCAGGATTCGGTCTTCTTTTAGGAATATTTGGTGCTGGAGCCGCAGGCTCAGGAGTGGTGCGGCGAATCAAAGATGGCGGCTTTGGTTGGTAGGTACCACGACGGAATGACGACCCTAGAAATATTAAAAAACAGGTAGTTGAGCTAAGGAAGTCAAATTTTGGGAGTTCGAAATGATGAAGTAAGTTTTTAAATTGTAGCGCCACTTTCTTTTTATTTGAGTGACAAATGTTTCTGTCAATACAGTAAGCGTTTACATAAGTACCTGCAACTCTGCGTATCATTGTAACCAAGGGTTAAAAGATCAGGCGAATTTTCTCGCAACTCACGACTTGTGCAATAACACGTTGGCGTTGTTGAAAAGTTACGTTTTCTTTTATTTAACTTCATTTCATTTTGTCAGTATCTCATGCATCTCAAACGTAAACTTTCTTACTCATGTATAAGCTAAGAGTTACATTACGAAATACTGAAATTTGTTCGGCTTGATTTTATTATAAATCTTTATTTATCTCGCTATCTATTCCAGTACTGGAGTACTGGACAACGAATCCTTAATTGCAGATCTCCTGGCTCGCTTCTAGGATTTGTTTCTTTTTAATGTTTTTTCAATCAAATGTTGCTGATAAATCAGCTTTTTTTTGTCAGTACCAGCTGGGGTCATTACACCTTCCAGGTTTTAAAACTAAAAATAATAACACAATCATGTTACCTTTCCTGTCTGTGTATCTATTCAAAGCTCTCAACTTCTCTGCTACAGGCAGATCTTGCGCTAGCGTCTGGTTCGTCGCCTCTGCCATCAGGTCTAGCGTCCCGTTGTCTGATCGCGACACACTCGATGTTCTGCTGACGGTCACTGATACTGTCATAGGAGTCGTTGACTCTGGTGTCGTTGATGATGGGGTTGTTGAGTTCTGCTGAAACAGTTATGAATAACAGCTTTGAAACTAAATTTAGTTTTAGAAGCCGCCAAAACCATGAATCGGATAACTAATAATTTGTTTCATGTTTCATCGCCTAAGACATCGATCTAAATCAAGCCTAAATCAGCCTTACATTCTGTTAGTTTTACAACTTAAAGTAGTTGTATTATCTATGACCAATTTTCATTTTTATTAGTTAATTGATTTTGTGATTCAATAATCATTAGTTTGGGTAAATATAGTCTAAGCTCTTTAAAAATTACTGACGTCTATTTAATTACCTACTATAAACGCTATTCCTCAATAAGGTACATCGTTTACTGATGTGGCTACATCGACAACTATATTAGAATTATTATCATATTTACTTACATCAATTTTAGTATTTGTTACATTATTTAATACTTTATGTACTGTGTTCTGTACTCCGCTTCCAGTGTTAAGCTTGTTAGTGTAATTTCTTGGAAATATTCTACGTTTTCGTGTGATTGGAGGTAAAGGTTCTACACCCATATCGAATGGTTCATCATCTAACTCTGAGTCCTCAGTAAAGGAACGTCTGAGTAACTGTGGTGGTGCAGGTTCATATGGTTGTTTGACTTCCCTTGGTTCCTTCCCTGACCTGACAGCTCTGCGTATCAAATTGGCCATGTCTAAGAGTATTGGTAGCATTAGCTCTGTTGTGTTGTCACTGTTACCGAACATAGATCTCACCTGGAATCAGCAAAATGTTTTATGTATTCTTTTGATAGCCATTTATGTTGAATGAAAGTTATGGAAAAGAAAGTGAGAGACAATGATGACAACATGGTTTAGGAGTGTATAGTAAGAAATGTGATAGTTGACCAAAACCAAGGAAGGAACCAAGTATGAAGATAGATTGTTGGTGTGTGAGCTTTAAATGGTGATAAATGTTTCTACTGCTTGAAAAGTGGTAGCCGTGATGACCGCGGTTGTTATAGAGCCTAATAGAAATATTTGTAAGTAATGATGTAAACAATGTTAGCAATGCATGTGAAAATGATAATGGTTAAAAAGATAATAAACAAATCACATGAACAAGTAATAGACAATAGTTAAGATTTTTCTATTAGAACATTTAATACAGCAGTTCCCACAATAATATAATTTAAAATGATTCGACATTGCAGCTGTTTATTTTATGACTAATTGTTTAGGTCTCGTTCAAACTAGTAACAATATAAGCCATACAATGACCATTTCACGGCCATGAGAAGACCTAGTTCCAGTTTAGTATAGTATCCATTCTTTTAAAAGATCCATATCGTGTGCACTACTGGTTGTGAGATTTGTAGATAGTGTTACTGCGTGTGTAGTTAGCCTTATTTTTAGCCACGAGTTGTTTTTGTTGTCACGCTTTTTTTTAGACCCGCTTTTATTCACCTGTAACTATATTAAACAATTCTTCAAGATGTTCAATATGAACCAATTCCTGGCTTTTGACGGAACTGATTTAATGCATACATGTTAAAGAACAATGCCAGGTGTCCATAGTAGCTTTGGCTCACTATTAATTTATCATGGACAGTGAATATTCTTACATTTTTTTGCGTTGTTTAATGACAAAAGCATTTCTGTGATTTCCATTTTTACATTGAACTTCTAACTTTTCAAATTGGAGGTTATGTATTTTTACAGAGAGTAAATTAAACAAAAAATATACAGTTGAATAGTTTTATTCTTTTTACCATTATCATTCATTATTATAATCATCAATTTAAATATTATAGTTCATGAATTCCAGATTTAAATAATAAATGTTGCCAGTCTTGCTATTGTAATCGATAAATCCCAAATAATTAAAGTCCTGCCAATGTAATCGATACTCGATATTACTTTTTATTTACCACCACATTATTGTCTTTTATTATTATTATTTTTTACCTAAATAATACGCTCATTGTGTTAAGTTAAAAAAGTTTTATAAGTTGTGTAGGCCGAAAGCTGGCATTGTCCTTTGGATGATAATATAAGGTTAGATAAGTCACATTATTCTTAACTTACAATTATTGTGACTGTTGACACAATTTGCATCAGCACGCTATAAAGAAGTAAACAATATATACCAGTGCACCTCTTTCCACATATCCGATCCAACATTTTTTGCTTCGCTTGTTTTCCAATGTATAATGTCTACATCTTTGCAGTTTTATCAAGCAATCTCTCGATTACGACGTTTAACTTATGTAAATGTTTAAAGATTCAGTCAGTCTGCAGACCGGACGCACACAGAATAAAATCGCAACCTTTAATCGCCAATTAAAGCAACTTTCCCCAGAATTAACGTTGATCGCAATAAAACTGCATCATGGAAATCGGTTTATGAACAACTTAACGAACTACATAATTCGGTTGAAATTAATTTATGCCGGTTTAATCATTTTACTTTTCTTAGTAAGTTATTTTAATATCGCCGTTGTATCGTTTTTAAGAACACTTTAACACCTCTACCATAAAGTTCGAAAAAGATACCGCGGCCTCGGAAACGAAGGGTAAAAGAAGGAAGATGAATAGGTTTTATTCCCTAAAAGTCTGAAACTTCTCCCCGCTTTTCGCCTAGAGCGGAGGAAGTTATTTGTTGATTTCCCATCCGAAAAAAACAGCCATAAAAGTAACGATATAAATTACCATCTACAAGTTCAAGGTCTTGGGAGGGTTTCGGACATTTAAACGTTTACTAGACGAAGTAGATTTTTCATATTAAGTATTTTAATATGAAAAATATTACCCTGGTTCCGTAAAGTAATCAGAGAAAAGTATTCAGTAAAAACCTGCATGAGAACTGGCCAAGTCATATCAGAAATCTCGTAAGCCGTAGCCAATACATCGACCGACAAACCCGTCTCGCCTGTTTTATTCAATACATCATCTGTGCCCTATGGCTATTGACGTAATGATCGTAAACTGCAAGACATACAACATACAGCTCAGAAGCCACATTTATATTAAAACTAGCTGTGCCCAGCGGTTTCACCCCCAGCCCAGGTGAAGAGGGCCCGAAACTATGTATGGTCTGTGTAATCCTTACTAATATTATAAAAGCGAAATTGAGTTAGGTTGTTTGTTTGTTACGTCTTCACGCCTTAATGGCAAAACCGATTTTGATGAATTTTGGTACAGAGATAGTTGGGACCCGAGAGACATACTACATGTACATAGGAGGCACATATTTTTTTTATAAAAGTGGAACAAGAGGGAGAAAGAGGGAAGAAAAGGGAAAACTTAGCTTTGCTTTTACAATCAATAAGGCGCAAGGGCAAAAACTACAGATAGCAGGTACCTGCAAATCAGGAAATGGGAAGTGTGTTACCCGGAATTTAACACGAGCGAAGCCGCGGGCAAAAGCTAGTGGATGATATGGCTAAAAAGGACGTGAATGCTGAGATGATGAGGAAAAGAGATTATTAAAGAAGAAAACTTGCTCGACGCAGCAAGTTTAAAGGAAAAAATATTAAGGGAATGATGATGATGGTATTATAAAAACCAAATATTTTTGTACTATGACTGTTTTTAGAGGACCTGAAATGGTATCCTACTAGCATTATAAATTAGAATGTTTGTGAGGATGTATGTATGTTGGTTACTCTTTCACGTCAAAACGGCTGAACAGATCTTAAAGAAATTTTGCACAGAGGTAGATTCTAGTCTGGAATAACACATAGGGTACATTTGTTTTCGATCATCACGCGGGTGAAGCCGCGGGCGCCAGCTAGTATTTATATATGTAAAGTGGAACATTTGTTTCCATAAATTGGGTCTAGTTGGTTTACTGGTTTTCTTTAATACTGTGACAATTGACTATGGAGCGAAAGTTTTGACGTAAGGTGAACGAAAACGAAAGTAATCGGAAACTGTATGGTTGGTCGAAGGATTACGGTTGTTATTTAATTTAGAGAATATGCTGTGGTTTCTGTGTCGTATATATATATTTATATTTTTTAAACTTTGCCCCACACTAGGAATTTCTCCTGTATCGTGGGTGCGTTTACAAACATTTAAACTCACATACACAAACAGCCAGACCCGGAACAACTATCTGTAGATCATACAAATATTTGTTCCGTGCGGGGATCGAACCCGCGACACGTAGCGCAGCAGTCAAACGCTTAGCCACTGCGCCAACCGTGTATGTTACGGCCTTGTGTGTTTCGAACCGTAGTTTGTGTGAAAGAACTTAATAAGTGCCTTTTAAGTAGAGTTGATTGTCAGAGTCTGTGGTGCTCGATGGCTTTTAACTAGAATTTTTAAAATTTTAATTAACTACGTTTAAAAGAATTCTAAATAAGGAAGCGTGCACTATCCTTGATAACTTTTTCGTTGACAAGAGATTTACAGATAAACTGTAAATCTGTGATCATGGCGTTTGCAAAAGCGCCAAAATATCGGGAACTCATATAAAATAAAAAAATAAAACATGAAAAATATCCTGTTTCAAATGTCAGTTTAAAAAGTTATGCTGTTCATAAGGCGTACTTTAATGTGTAAAATCCGGCTATAATGTCATTACCATGTAGGTAGATATTTTCAAGCTTATACCAATGCGAAAGAATAGGTATTAAATTGGATGAAGCTTCACGTGGCTTGCCTGTCGTATTAATTAATGCAATAATAATAGCAGGTATCAATAACCATGACATAGAGGCGTACCACAGTTCAGGAAAAGAACTCCCACAAGACATACAAACAAATAGACAAACGATTTCCTGACAATATGGCACACGCGACCGCAGTTCCGTCACGCATGTTCATATGATAATCGTTAGTTGGTATACAAATCTTTGAAGTAAACATGCAAATGTATTGGGTCAAAGACATTTTCAACCCACCGCGTGTGTTAATTACTGTATTTCCTGTAATAAAACAAATAAATTCAAGAAACTGCAAACTTCTATATGACATATTGTGCCGTTGCATTATTCTCATTTACATTATTTTCTTCTGCATATTAAAGTTTTATGATGGGAAAAGTTGTATCAGCGAACTGTACTGAATTCGAGGTAGTAGGTAGAAGACGTTTACCACATATTGATGGAGTGTGTCCGGAATGAAGCCCTCACAGATTATATAAAACCGAAACATAATATAACTTGCTCTGATGTGGGGTGGTGTAACAGCATTTTGTCCTTCCCTTTGTCAAGGGACGCCAGATTGATGGGCTCACTTAAATGGGCATTAAAAATAGAATAACAAATTAAGTAAATCTACCGTTTGATTGTGTTAATTGCTGTGTTGGATTTTGTTATGTATATTACAGGGGCGACATGTCCAAAAAAAAGTATACTCCTACCAAATTATAAAACTTGGACGAACCTGCCCCACTTTTAAGATTTTTTATCATTAAGCCATGCCTATGATACACTTCTATCAAATCCTGCGGAATAACAAGCATGCAGTTAAGTTAACTAAGGTCGGCCAAACTGCTAAAGACAGCAGTATTTCTCGAACAGAGGTCGGTCGACCCACTCAATAAACAAATATCAATTCGTCTAGAAATTACCGTTACGTCACCATAACTCAACTGTAAGGTCGATTAACAACAAAGAGGTGTGACGGAGAATGCAAGAGGTTTAAAAGCAACGACAATTTTCGTTTATTAAACCAAACTACTTGTAATTTGTGCTGGTACATCTATGTCAGTGCACAGACATGGGCGTGGCAACTAAGTGCCACGTGTGAAATCATGCGGATGGATCAGAAATGACGACGAGGCACAGGCCCGGTGCTTCATCACACTATTACATTTAAGCATTACATCTGTATTTTACAGTGCATACATGATTTTGCAAAGCAGCAGCGTAACAACATAGTAATATTAGGCTCTTAACAAAAACAATTGGTAAAAAACTAAACTACTGCTATTCTGTCGTAAATTCGTTTTTCCAATATCAAAATATGAAAAAATGTAGACTGCTATTTAAAGAACTGAAATAGTTCACGTTACGTAATTTTTTCAATACCCAAAATCATTATCTGCCTAGCCTTTTTCCAACTATGTTGGGGTCGGCTTCCAGTCTAACCGGATGCAGCTGAATATCAGTATTTTACATGGAGCGACTGCCTATCTGACCTCCACAACCCAGTTAGTAGTGGGTAATACGATACCCCTTGGTAAGACTGGTTGTCAGACTTTCGGAACACTGACTACCTGTAACGACTGTCAAAGATCTACAAAATGACAGGCGTGACCAACGGCTTAACGTGCTTTCCGAGGCACGGAGGAAACTCGGTATGTAACGGGTGGTCACCCATCCACAGACCAACCTAGGCAAGCGCGGCTAAACCATAAGATCAACCCGAGCGGCTGCTATTATTTAGCCACGAGCTCCTCTAGTTAGAAAAGTTGTCTTTTATTTTGGGTATTGGTATTCCAATACCCAAAATAAAAGATGCAAAAGTGAAACCCGCAATTAGTACCCGCATGCCTCATCACAAGTGTTCATGTACGAATGTTTGATTAAGCCATCTAGCCATTAAGCCAGCTATTTCCTTTGATCGCATATTTTACGTAATGACAATCGGTATAGGAAAGTTTTACCAATCGGATATTTGCTGGAGTTGTAACATCCTTGTTTAATTCCATTAATTGCTTTTCTTTCTTTTTTTAACCTAAATACTTAATAAGCAACGTACTTAATAAGCAAGTGCATTCTTTATAATTCTATTATCAAATGATTTGTACATATTTAACAACGATCACCTCAAGTTTTTTATCTCTATTAACCAAATCAAAACAAAAATTTTATTCGGATTTATTTCCATATATTTGTTAGTAATAATGTTCTTAGACAAGACGTGTTAGTAAAGGTAAAATAATAATAATAACTATTCAAATACCTAATTGCAGACCTTGTTGTTTCCAAAACGTTACTTATATGACCCAAGAAAAAAAAGGTACTGAGAATTCAAACTGGAGCTTTCGTCATCATAATTTCCTTGTCCCAATCTCAATAGAATTATAATGAATTTTATTAATTAATGTCAAAACTTAACTTTAAGTAGTTGGGATTGGCACAGCATTCATACTTTTTAATTAGTCATTATCTCATTTTACCGCATCACATGCCAATACCATGATAACCAATTTCCATACAACTTTTCAGTTATCATGCACTGGTACCACTATCAGAATGGTACTCGAGCATCTTGTGTACGAATGGCAATTAGTTAGTATCTATTTTTATCATTTCCAAGACTAAATATTTTCTACATCTGCCCCACAAAGATGCAGTTTCTGCTACATATTCATAACATAATGCTGGAATACTTGAGCGCCACTCAGGTGCATCGGATCGGATGCCATTGTGACGTCGATAAGAAAGCGGTGCTGCACCATTTTTGATAAATTAGACGTTTTAAGATGATAGGAGATAGTGACTTGAGAATTTTTGTTGATGATCTATCGTTTTCGTTAGCATGAATTTGTGATGACGCACTTTCAATTTAGCGTCTGGATGCCTACGGAATTCGGGTAAGAATTATATGGACGATCAAAAAGAAACTGACTAAGACCAAGAATTTTATGTACACCTTGATTGGCCGACGAGGAAGATGGTGGAATGCCTTGGATGATTTTCTCGTTAATTAGCGGCGAGAGGTGATCAATATCTTGAAAAGTGGAAGAAATGGGGAAGGCCTTTGCCCAGAAGTGAGAAAAACAGGCTAATTTAAAAAAAAACATGTTTTGTAGTAAAAACAATTCAGTTATGCACAAAAGTTAAATAATTCCATGTTATCTTGACGTAATTTCATTTTTTAAAGATTAGGTATCTACCTAAACATTATTCAAATATGTATTAGGAGTGAACTAGATGATTTAAGATAGGAATGATAATTTGAATTTACTCGAACGCTTATGCAAAATTAAATTCGGTGAAAGCCAGACTTTTAGTAATGAAATCAATTATTTACATTTATTTTTGGCGCTCATGAGATGGTGCTGACATTATACTATGCTGTTTAAAAATAACTACCCATTTGACCATATGGCCGTTTAATATGTGAGTTAAATAATTAAGTTCAAAATGGAATCAACAGAAAACTGCATGTATTAAGTGAATCCATAATATGACATATTTGTCCACTAATTAAACGTTTCTATTTATATATTTTAATTAACATTATGATGCCGTGACGTCTGATAGGGGAGAATGGAAGAAGAAAACGTTTTGCGCCGACCCCAAATAGAATGGGACAAGGACAGGAAAATGATGAATTAACATTATGACTGCAGTAGAAATCTTGACTAAAATTAATCTTGTATTTAAAAAATCCATGGTATTAAATACGCAAAAGCCATGAAACCAATGAATAAATCTACCTAATATCACTTATCTATGTTTCAAAAGAACTCAACACAACAAATCATAAAATAAGAATACCCTTCATCAGAAATTGGCATTGACACACTCTATTTTGGATGACAAACAATATCATAAGTCTATTGGTTTCACAAAGCAATTAATAAGGACAAGGGCGTTATCATAATGAAGAAACTGTGTGCATAGATTGCTTATTCCATATCTTCCGACCTTTTACGTCAATACTGGTAGCTTTGTTATAATTTAAATTGGGAAAACGTCACTTACCCGTTTGTAACCGGCTACAAAAAAAGGTGGTCCCAATTTAAATTTTATCATAAAACATTAATTTGAAAAATAAACTATAAAACCATTTTTTCTTTTACATAAACAACTCATATGAGATGAAAAAAAACGAACTTTTGTTTGTTTTATCGTTTTATTTTTGCCACCAAACGAAGGTTAACTTATTTAACTCAAATAAAAACAACGCATTTTATGCAAAATAAGAATAGAATATAATTTCAAACACCATTTATTTATTCGACTGCCAATCTTTATTACTATAAAATAAATCAAGCGTGTACTTATATTTGATATAATACTACCTCATCATCATCTGCCTAGCCTTTTCCCAACTATGTTGGGGTCGGCTTCCAGTCTAACCGGATGCAGCTGAATATCAGTATTTTACATGGAGCGACTGCCTATCTGACCTCCACAACCCAGTTTATACTGGGTAATACGATACCCCTTGGTAAGACTGGTTGTCAGACTTTCGGAACACTGACTACCTGTAACGACTGTCAAAGATCTACAAATGACAGCCGGGACCAACGGCTTAACGTGCTTTCCGAGGCACGGAGGAAACTCGGTATGTAACGGGTGGTCACCCATCCACAGACCAACCTAGGCAAGCGCGGCTTAACCTAAAGATCGACCCGAGCGGCTACTATTTATTTAGCCACGAGCTCCTCCTGATATAATACTACCTACTTCCTATCAAATTCTGATTTCGACTGACGATAGAATTTTCAACAAATAAAGATCGACGATAAACATACTCCAATATAACATCCTTACTAATATTATAAAAGCGAAAGTGAGTTTGTTTGTTTGTTACCTCTTCACGCTTTAATGGCTACACTGATTTTGATGAATTTTGGTACAGAGATAGTTGGGAACCAGGAGACGGACTTTTTTTTTTTAAAAGTGGTATGTGAGGGAGAAAGAGGGAAGAAAAGGGAAATCTTAGCGTTGCTATTACAAATCAATAAGGCGCAAGGGGAACTGTGTTACCCCGAATTTAACGCGAGCGAAGCCGCGGGCAAAAGCTAGTCAGAAATAAACAATTATCTAATTACAGAGAGCTAAGAATGCCATTTCAGGATAAAAATAGCAGCCCAATGATCCAGGTTGCCATTTTTAAATGTTTGAAAACCGTCACAGACAATGAAGCGCCTGTAACTCCAACAGCCAGTATCACCAAGGAATATTGTGTTACTTACAAAGGAAATGTTGATCTGAAAAACATTATTTGTAATGAATTAATCGTATTTGAAATTATCTGTTTATAATGAATAAAGACCCCAATGTAATGTGTATGTAATGTAGGCTGACGATGTAGCACAATTAAATAGGATAAAGTTTCTTGCAATAATTCAAAATGTACGTTTTTTAACAAAAACTTTACCTCCGAAGCAACTCCACAGATTTCCGACAAAGGGTTAATAGTTCACTCAGGCCACGACTCTTTACGGTACAATTATATTTATGAAAAGAAAATGGAGGCAATATTTACAACACCTGCCATTTGATAATTGTGTGGACAATCGATTTTAAGATTACGTTAAGTGGATTGAAAAAGAAATATCTGTTGTTAGTGAAATAGTATTTATTACGTGACCTAGACTGACTTCACAAAATAATAATAAATAATATTAGATGTGTCAGAATACAATGACTTTCAAGGAATTGATTAAATTAGCACCGATTTAAAAAAAAATGCAAAGCTAGTCGTTGCACTGGAATAATTCCTAGGCGTATTGTTACCTATTTTAAAAAAAACTTAGTTTTTTGTAAAAACCACTGATAAACTAGCTAAATTGTATCAATCTGTTTCTTCGTTGTCTCTTGCTACTGATTATTAAGGTTGTTAATAAATATGTATGAAGAAGAAAACTAAACAAAAGGTACAACTTACATAAGTAATATCACTCATACCTTCGTGTCTTAAGTAATTAAAACAAAGAAAGTAATATACAAACAAAAACTAAACTTCTACAAATCTCATACAATATGGAGAAGCGTGAAAATTACACTGCGTGACAAAAAATATTGACCCAGTTCCGTGATATTGGAGATCGAATGAAATCTCTTTAACGATTACGATAGTTTAAAGAGAACAATGAGTGAGATGGAATGTTAGTCGGTATAATACTCATAAACCAATAGACAAGAAGTTAACAAGTGCCTATCTATTTAACAAGTGAAATGTGTGGTTCCTGTTGTGTTTTCTATGGTGTCTTTCTTGCGGTGTAAGTTGTGTTTTGATTGTGTGTCAATCATTGATGATTTATTGGTGTAGATAGTTAAGTTTCTTTAGTGGTATATCAATTAACTTATTTGATTGGAAATTGGAGTGTTTACTCCAATTTCCAATCAAATAAGTTAATCAAATAAGTTAATGTCTATGGATTATTTCCTCAGACTTCTCTTAACTTCGTCTATCGATCGATATCAGATTAAAAAATAACTATACTAACTAAATACTTTCAATACTCGTAAAAGTATTAAGCTATGAGAGTATTTGCAAAAACGAGAGTTATGTTTGCAACGGAAGACATTTACTTATGTAACTTAAATATGCGATGTTAACATAAACTTCGCCACAATAGGCCAAACAAATTATAATACAAGAAAAAAATTAACTAGATTAAGTTATATTTCCGTCTATATTCATTCCATATTTACTTATGGTATGTTTAGTTCTAAATGCATTAAGTAATTTACGGTTTAAACACGCCTAATACTTCCGCAACCCTAACAAATTGCAAATAACTTGAGACGCAAGACAAGTTTAAGTATTTGTATTTACTTACTTACGCTAAGTTCTCAAACATCATTCTTGGGAAGATTTGCTTAACAACAACATGTTTAGTATTTATTTTCATTTACTCGTTTAAGAATATGAGTTCACTGACAAAACTACATTCAATTATCAAGTTTTTACAAGTGAATGATGCTATGGAAAATTCAAATAACCAAGCTGCTGTGCTGTGGTAGTGTTAATAACTATGCATGAATTACTTAGAAACATGGGTAATTAATGAGGAAAAATCAATCATGAAACATACGCATTTCCGCAAAGAAACAGCTACTCAACGGATTCTATACAATTCGTTTAGACATAACGTTGGTTCACATGAGCAATTACAACACGCTAGCACCCGAGAAACGGAAAAGTAAAAACTCGATAATAATTGTGCGAACCAATTCTCTCACTGTATTGTGTCGTAAAATAATAATGTAGAGCATTTTTGTTGGCCGCAAGTGTATTATAGGGGAAACGGTGGTGGTATGAGTAGATTTTAAATAACAAGTCTATGTTAAACAATGGTGTAACGTTAGTTGTAAAAAGTTGCTATTTAGTTATGTGCAGTACAGCTTGTAACTGCATATCGTGTTCATCTTTATGATCAACTGATCATGAGGTTTTCTCGTGAGAGCTTGTAATTCCTTACAACACACACAAGCTTACATATGGCCTGCTAGGCAAGCCTGCTACTTGACCGTGGAGGTCTATCGGTAAATCTGTTATAACCGTAACTGTAACTTCATGTTCTTATTAAAATTATAAGTCTTGTGTTCGAACCCAAGACACGCATCTCTTTTATGAATATATATTTGTACTAGCACCCGCGACTTCGCCAGCGTGATATTGAAAAAAAAAATATCCTATGCGTTATTCTAGACTATAATCTACTTCTGTGTGAATGTCATCAAGATCCGTTCAGCCGTTTTGACGTGAAAGAGTAACAAACATCCATACATTCATACATCCATCTATCCATCCTCACAAACATTCGCATTTATAATATTAGTAGGATTGTATAACAATAACATGCTTCGGTGAAATCTGCATGTCTTTTATTTATTTTTGGATGTCAGCAAATAACTTCCCCCCCACTATGCGGAGCAGGAAGGAGTTTCAGACTTTGACTTTACTGACTAAAACCCATTCATGTTCTTTCTTTTGCCTTGTGTTCCGCGGCCACGGTATCTCTTTCAGACCTTCTAACCCGCAATCCAGCAGGCAGTGGCGCTGGCGGGCCCTTCTGTTTTGCTGACATCTCTTTGAGGCGCGAGTCAAACACGAAAGCGCCGTCGATGGCTTGTCGCCACTAGACAGACTGGCGGTTAGCTACCCGTTGTACTCCGTCATGACCCGCGTCTACGGTGGCCGGAGTCATCTCGAAGTGCCCGACGCTTGGAGCGTCTCCCGCGGCGGCTAGGTTAGTTTGGGGTTCATTCCCTCAAACGCCCAGTCACCTCTTTTGCTAACATAACTGCTTTGCAGAAGGAGATGATTGAACCAGGGCCGGACGCGAGCGATCACCGCCGCCAATTTCCTCTACGAGGACACAGCGTCGCTTCAACCAAACTGGACTGGTGCTGTAATACTGTGGGTATCGCTTTATCTAGGCTGAAAGGTCCTCCATTGGACATATTATCAAGTTTGAGAAAATCCAAGGCAAGATTAAAGTGTCATTAAAGTTTTCCGCTCAAAAAACAATACAAAAGTTTTGCGAATTCCCGTTCTGTCCTTAATTGTTACCATGGCAACTTATTTCCAAACAGCAAAATCTACAGCGAAAGTCTTTTTTCATCGACAAATACTAAATAGATGGCACCAGTAGAGTAAACGATAAACAAACTAAATGAGCCATAGCGTGTCAACACAAATTATGTGGGTACTTTCTTTTAAGTAGGTGCGCTAATGTTGGCTTTACTTTATGCGATGTCAGCATTGTTGAGGTTTGATTCATAGCTTTGTAAGAGCTTCTGAATGAAGAAAAGTAGGTCAAAATATTTTGAATTTGGTCTATTAATTTAAGAAGTCTCATGACCCAGAAATTATTTAATGACTCTAAATTCTTTGAAAATTTTCATGAAGGTCACAATGTTTACTTTTCTAAAAAACCGTTGTAAAAACGGTAACTAAGAAGCGATTACTAAACGATCATATTTTAAAGATCGTATTGTTGAGGGCATTGTAATATTTAATAGAAAACAAAATTTAATTTTGTAATGTTTTAGAAAACACAATCTCGTTAAAAATATAGCCAATAAATAAGCTGACGAAAAAAAAATGAAATCTATTATAAAACGGCAGAATGCACTATGATTTCCGATCATCACATACCAAATCGTGATGGAGATCGAATTTATTATTAGAAATGTATGGTGAAACCGAAACTATGATAAAAAATAACCGTCACGTTCAGGAGAGCAAGAGACGGACTCTATTTTTTGAGCATGCTCTTAGCATGGCCGGAAACAAAACCCATTTAAAAAAAATACCAGCCTGCATTGTATACTGACTATAGCTGAAGATGTACGTGCCCTTGTGTTGAGGCATTTCGTTCGTCTGATGATCGATTAGAGAGGTCCCTATCTCTCTATCGGTTATCTGGATGGGGCGGATTGTCTCAGCGCAGGGGTATTTATGAATGTCAGGGTAAGTTCTGTTTTTCCTGCCCTGGGGCAAAATATTAGAACCTAGTGCCTTTTTGTATTCCTGTAATTTCATTTGTATTACTAACAATAGTTTTTAAGTCCGTATGTATACTAACCCTTGGATCATGATGGCCGTAAATAAAGACTGAATTGAATTGTTGTTTGCATTCAGCGATAGTTGCTCATGGGTTTCAAGCTAACTAGGTGTTATAATAGAATTTGATACAAATCTAATTCATTCCGTTTTAGTATGCTCGTGGGATCCATTCATTGTTACATCCAATGTTATAATGCAGAGATTTTCTCAAACGATAGATTTGTATTACGATTTGGTCAATGACATGAAACAACGGACTTTGACTCAAATGTGGCGTTAGATAATAATTACGATTGTTACGTTTTGAATTTTTATTATTGAAATAATTTTCTGTTTTCTTTTTGTTGTTAAATTACGAGTTTCTTTTTTCTGGAAAAAGTTTAAGCGTCTTTTACACTTAAACCTATTCGTCCTTATTATTTTACGTCTTTTTTCAATGATTTTATATAAATAATTAATTCAGGAAATCATAGTAGTGACGAGGATCGAGGTGTTTCTATCAACTAATTGTGAAGAAAGATGACTTAAGTCTCAAAAAACTCAGATAGATTTATATCAAAGAAATGATTTTATAAACAAAAAGAAAATGTTGCGTGGAAAGATATACTTTATTAAAATTAAGCTGATAAAACAAAACAATTCTCACTTGCGCAAGGTTCAGCGGTGCTCTCCCAGGCGGGGTGCTAACCTGGCTGGACACCAGCGATGCCAGCGCCACCCTCTGGTTCCCCGACATCGCTCTGATGATGGGCAGAATCTGCGCGAACTTGCCCACATGGTCCTTCCTCTCTAGCGCCCTCAGTACAGCATCCTTTATCATCCCTTCCTTCGCCCTTATCTTGTGAGAAGACTTGTAGTTCTTAACTAACGTTCTGCGAGGTGAAGGATCGAAATCTTCCAACGTATCATGTCTGTCTTCAAAAGAATCCAGATTGTACTGAGGTCTGTGGGAATTCGTCACTCCAGTCGGCTTCACTATCCTAACAGGAGGTTTTACTACTGTCTTATATTGTCTAGACTCCTGCGCAATCATCACCTCATCGGGGTCACTGAATTCAAAGTCTTTTAAATCATCTTCCGCTTTCAGGAGCGTTACTAACGCCGCGACGAGGAAAACTCTCGATAGACGCGCCATTTTATTTGAATAAATTAATCTATTTTTTTACTATTTTACAGTTTAATCATATTAGCACTTTGCACGAACACATTTTAAGTAAAATAAAATTTGCAATAATTTTTTTTTGTAAGCGCGCGTTGATGTCTTTTGGTCCGCGATGCGCGCACGCAGAGCTCCGCGATTCAACGACAAATGGACGCGTGCGCTCCCCCACACACGCACACAAACATACTCTCTCATCTTGTACACAGGTGTCGGATAATACCGGAACTGACGACTTTCACCGTAATGCTGAGGTCATTTCTGGCCATCTGATAACTGCTCTTATCAACAATAGATCCTCAAATGTGGGTCCAAGTTAATTCCGCTGTCACAATTTCACACTTCCATCGAGGGTATATTATGTAAGTGAGAAGAAAAAAATGTATGGGCTCAATATCATTGATGATGATGATAGTGCAATTACTTTTGTCGTATATGGAGAGCTTTCACAGTTCGGAAGCTATTGTTACGAAAGACCTCGATCAATGTATTGTTATCGACAGACTTGGCTGGGACTATTAATATTTTAGGGCATTAGAATCAGAACTCTGTTTCGATCTCACAAGAGTTAAGTTTTGCTTGGTCCAAAGAAGCTAAATTATATTGATCAAAATTAGATAATAGTTTTAATATTCATCGAGAGATATTCGATACGCGTAAAACTATAGTAATGGGAATTATGACAAGTTATTGTATTACGTTATTTTGACTGACACTGTCTTATACGGTGAAAGCGATTTTATTTATGTAATATTAAGTTGTACTTGAGCATGATTTTGAAGACAACTTTGCATTGACGTGGGTGGTCAAGAATGTGACTAGGAGAATATTAATGGCTCTTGTTTTCCTAAAGCACTTGCTTTGGCTTCAGGTTTTAGGCACCAACAACTATGTAAATAAAACTTCTTGGTCTACATGTCCAGGATTATTATTCTTCCATTTGGTGCATTTGATCCGATTTGATTACGTTATAGATTTATTTATTTATTAAAACTACATGCACAAAGTATGTAACAAAAACATTGCACAATGGCGGACTTAATGCCTTGGGCATTTTCTACCAGTCAACCTTAGGGTGATTTAGTCTATATTTAAAAATCTTGATGCTATTTTACTCGAATAATAATAATTATCAACTAACGTGTGTTCACGTTTTTACTTTAAGGCTCTAAACTACTGCAAAACTTTCATTTATAGGTCAACTACACTTCATACTTAGTAAAACTTAATTTGTTTTTCATAGTAGATGGCATTTCATGGTAAATTTTAATAGTGAGGTCCCAACAGCTTCGGAGTAAAATGTGTGTGGCATATGTGAGGACAGACAGATGCACCGGACGAACCTATAAGGGATCTGTTTATGCCATTTAGCAAAAAACTCCAAAAAGCACAAAAAAAATAATGATAGCTCTACTTTTTCATCATCGACTTTTCTCAATTTGAAATTTGCTTCCATGGAAGCTTGTATTTTCCATGGAGCGACTGTTCAATTAATCAACCCTCCACAACTCAGTTAGTACTGAGAAATAAGATAGCTTCTACTGTTTCAATAGTTTCTTTTTTAACAGACCGAGCAATATCCATCTATCTTTACGGTATTTTTCACTGCAGGAACATGTTTTTCACAGGTGAAAAATAGTACTTTATAGCATACTTAACACTGTTACGATAATCATCTGTATAAAAGAGGTGTTACGTATAAAAAAGGGAGTTATGAGAATTGTTTCGCTCTGTTTCTTAGCGAATAGAACAAACATCGTAGTATTGTTACACAGTTATCATTGCATGGTGAGTTCTAGAAACACATGTTAAGTTGGAATATAGTTTACATAACTGGCGAAACGTACCCATATTTTGTACACCTCTGCATATAATCTTTCTGGGTTACTATGTGTGACGAATGTCCTGTTAATTGTGAGGCAAAGGAATCCCTTCTATCTTTCTAGATAGTTACCCTTTTTTTGAGCCACCTCGAATTATTTTATGTTATGATTATATACAATAGTAATAGTAATTCAATCACATATTTATACACAATTTTGTTCAGAACATTCACAGTAATGACGGCAACATCAAATCTGTGTCACTGTGTGTGTTGTTTCATACAGTATTTTTTTTTATATTTTTCCTTTTTCAATTCTTTGTGAATGAGTGGACATAGTAGGCCTTGTAGATTTCTAGACGCTTATAATTTTTCTTATTTTATTTTATGTTTTGTAAAATGAGTAATGACTTATTGTCGGACCTACACTATCCGCTCATACTTAGGTAGTAAGGACAAAATTGTAAAATCAAATAATTTTTAAAAAGTAACCATGGATTTTCTTGCTGGTTTTTCTCCAAAGGAAACGACCAACCCGAACCGTGCACCTTTTCTCGAAGTTTTATAAATGCCCATGTAGGACTATGTGAAATAAAATATTTTGATTCTGATTCATTATTATCACTTCAACTACCTACTCAAAGTATGACCATTATTGAAAATATATTCCAAAAATCGCCACCATGGCTACAAGTTTGATTTGATAAATTGGCAGAGCTCACTGGTTTTTAAGAATCTAAACAGAAAGACAATGGGATCGACACGAAAATAAGAAGCATATGGTGTTTTAATTAAGTCTACTCGATTTGATTAATAAAAGTAATCAAAATATAGTTTTGCTTCCAATTTAGGGAACGAAAAAGGATTCTAAATTAAAAAAGTGGTGTTTTCATTAATGAATTTAATAAGAGAAAATTTTCAGAAAACCTGTGAAGCCACAGGGCTAATTGAACAAGCTTCAAAGTTCTGGCCAAAAAAATAACAGAAATATGTTATATTGGAAATAATCATTTTTCTTCAACACAACATTGTCTGCGCAGCGCATAAACGAAAGAAGGAAACAATTTAAATATTAGAAGCGTGCGGTTTGTCGATACTTGTTACTTTCTTTGTGATTGAAGCTTTGTTGTGCCGCGTGCCGGTTGTGCGTAACACTGTCAACAGGACGTATACAGGGTGCTCCGCAACTAACGATGTCAATTTTGAAAATGTTGTAAATGTTCGCATCAGTCATTCAATGAACAACAATCAACTTTACTACATTCTGGTTGAACAAATTCAATCAAAGGTAAATTGACATTGCTTCTCTTAAACTCACAAAATATACTCTATTCCCTGATCATTCAAAGAAATACGGATCGAAACAGGAAACGGAACGCAATGCGGTGTACCTAATAACCCCCATTTTTGCGGATGGGAAATCATCAAATAACTTCCCCCGCTCTTGGCGGGGGGAGTGTCAGAATTGTACTGACTAAAACCCACCCATGTTCCTTCTATTGCCCTTTACGTTTCGGGGTCGCGGTATCTCAACCTAATAACCCCTTTAAAGCCCGTATTATGAAAATGAATTACTTGATAACTTAATCATTTCACTCTGGATCTTTTAATAGTATGATTGAATCGGTTTCTACAAGATAAACGTGCTCCACCCCAGGCCGCATTATCGCTTTATATCAGATGAACTGCGGCCAAAAGAACGCCTATTTATTAAAAAAAAACTACTGCATAAAAACAAAGATAGGTAGTGAAAGCTATAATAAATATTTAAATGATAAAACAAAGAGATGCCTAGATTTCTTATAACACGAAAAATCGAATAGTGCTCAACAAAAATATGTAGGCGTTTTTGTTATGTTTCAGTTATATTCGAGTATTTGAATTTTTTATCTATGTAATTGCCATAGTACACTCACTGTCGAAGTTTTTAAAAAAAATATATGTCTAGACTTAATATCCTACCAATATAATCCGCAAGGTTGTAAAGCTGTAGGGATGGATGACTGAATGTTTCAAGTCACTCTTTCATGCAAAAATTATGGATGAAATTTTGCACACAGATAGTAACATAGAACCGTGGAAATACCGAAATCCACGCGGGCAGGCAACGCCGCGGGTATGAGCTAGTCAAACAACAATTGAACACAGACGCAGGTATAAACAATTTAGCTATACATACGTTTATTTAAATTCTTGCCAATTGATTCAAATATGTTAAACAGTGTTTTAATAACAGGCCAGTTGGCAGCAGACTACTTCCTTGTTGGACAAACATACATATGGTATATACCTGCCTGATGAACGTACCAGACAAAGATTAAATATTTTAATAGCAACAATACGTAAGAGTAGAGAGAGTAATCAAGTTTTGAATACTTATTTAAAACACCAGGTACCTGATTGCATCAGATCTCTTGATTTTCCTGCTTCGTTGCTCAAGTGCCATAACTAAATAAGTCTTGGGTTAGTTCCTGGGTACGGCAAAATGATATCACACTTGAACATGGTTAATTGCAGGAGGGTCGCCGTATATCACAAAGGATCTTAAGCCTCTCAATTGTCCCACTGTTGGACAAAGGCTTCCCCTTTCTACTTCCAAACGTCTCTATTATATGCAATATCTGGCCATGTTTATCCCGCATATTAGTGCGTTTACATGTTTATTTTTCCTCAAAGTAAATAATATAAAAACACTCTATATAACAAAGGACATCAAACAAACGCGTTAAGCAACAGCGCACAGGCTGTGGTTGAACGAAAGTACACTACGATGCGATTACATTGGCGTGCACTATCATTACTGCAGTATAGACAAACGTTCAGCTATCTGTGCTGCACGATGATGGCACCCAATGTAAACTTGCGGTATTGCAGTGTTGGGTAAGGTGGGTCGGGAAAATGGGCAGATGTGTACTTTCCCTTTTAAATTAATTTAGGATGGTGAAGTTTTATTTTTAGGGTTTTGTAGATAGATAGATAGAAGATAGAATATTCTTTATTATGTACACCATACAAGTAACAAGAATAACATTAGACAAACTTATAAATAGGGTGACACAATGGGCGGTCTTATCGCTAAAAGCGATCTTTTCAAGAAAACCTTTGGATGGATTTAAAAAGAGGAGAAACAGTACTGTAGGTAGTCTGTGGCGTAACATTTTTCAAAATAAATTTTCAAACAATTTTTAAAAAAATTACAAAAACAAATACTTATTTATAAATACATATAATATACATATATAATCCTTACTAATATTATAAAAGCGAAAGTGAGTTTGTTTGTTTGTTACGTCTTCACGCTTTAATGGCTAAACCGATTTTGATGAATTTTGGTACAGAGATAGTTGGGAACCAGGAGACGGACATAGGCTTTTTATTAAAAAAAAAGTGGGATATGAGGGAGAACGAGGGAAGAAAAGGGAAAACTTAGCGCTGCTATTACAATTCAATCAGGCGCAAGAGCAAAAACTGCAGGTCTGCTTGGTGTGTTATACCGAATTTAACGCGAGCGAAGCCGCGGGCGAAAGCTAGTATATATATAAAATTTAACAATCATGAAGAGCAAAGAAATATTTAATATTGTTGTTTATGGAGAGAGGTAGTGCTTTTTGACCAGAATTTTAAAAGTGGACATGGTTTGAGCGCTCCTTACAGACATGGGCAGGGCATTCCATAGCCGTACAGCTTGAACCGTAAAGGATTTAACCGTTAAGGTTTTGTACCTCGAAAGAAAAAAACGGAACCCTTCTTGGATCACTTTGTTGTCCGTCTGGCTGTCTGTCTGTTAAGAACCTTTATTTCTGGAACGCGTGGAGGTTGAACGCGTGAGTTGACATCCTTACTAATATTATAAAAGCGAAAGTGAGTTTGTTTGTTTATTTGTTTGTTTGTTTGTTACCTCTTCACGCTTTAATGGCTGAACCGATTTTGATGAATTTTGGTATGATGATAGTTGGGAACCAGGAGACGGACATAGGCTATTTTTTTTTTAAAAGAGTGGGATATGAGGGAGAAAGAGGGACGAAACGGGAAAACTTAGCATTGCTATTACAAATCAATAAGGCGCTACCGAAGTTAACGCGAGCGAAGCCGCGGGCAAAAGCTAGTTATAAATAAAATAATAAATTTGGTTTATTTATCTCATTACAATAAAACAGTACATAGTCATAGCATCACTACTTAAAGACTGGTGTCTGTGTTAGGTAAAACTTGTATTACAGATCACCAGGCCAACCCTCCGTCGGACATTTAAATATGACATAATGGTACCTTTATTACACGAATAAATAACATAATTAGATTAAATTAAAATCAAAATTAGATCAGAATTAAATTAAATCAAAATTAAATCCAAATCAAATTAAAATTAAATCAATTCAAAATTAACTTAAATTAAGATTAAATCAAAGTTAAATCAAAAAAATTTAACTGGAAGTATAAAAACAATAATATCAAATAAAATAAAATAACAAATATGTAAAATCAAAATTAAGTACGCTGAATTAAAACAATAACAAAAGTTAAATCATAAATTAGTAACAATTAAATTAAAACCATATAGTCAACTCTGCGGTCCTTTTGAGCTGTGAAAAAATCAAGTCAAAAGATATGGCTGTTTATGTCGTAAGTTTGTACGGACCTTCGGTGCGCGAGTGTTACTCGGCCGGTTTTTTTAAAGTAGTCTCATCTTCATATTGCAATGCAATGCATACTGGATGTTACCATACCGCCATTGCAAGCTGTTTGACATTAGTCAGCTTGTGGCACCCTGATTTCTGCTCAACTTACCTGTGACAAAGAGTAGGCTAAACTTTAGCCTACTCTTTATCACTTTAGCCGCTAAAGTGTAGCCTACACTGGTAGAGATATCATATTTTTTCGAATTTTAGGTTTTGTCATATTATTAACTATTCTATAATATATAAAACTCTCGTGTCGAAATTTTCGTTCCCATACTCCTCCGAAACGGCTCTACTGATTCTTATGAATTATGAATATGATTGTCTTTTTCTGCAGATTCAGTCAATCTGAGAATTGGCTACTATTTACTTTCAAACCCCTAAGTGATAAAGGAGACCTGAGTAGCGGGAAAAACTGCTGGGCACAGCTAGTATTACTCTAATTTTTGTTTTGAGTGTCGGCAAAAGCTTGTAGAGTCTCTAAACCCCTTATAGCATGCAGACAATTTGATGTTTCAGGTTGATATCCCTTAAAACACATAAACATTACGCCTGTCATCCCCGCAGTTTGAGGCAAAGTTGTAATTATTAAATATTATATTATATTTTGCCAGTTATTTTTATTATTTATTCTCCATCTTACGACTATCATTACAGTGTTACCTAATGCGATAGTGTAATACACACAAAACAATAATACGGTTAATTAAGTTTTGTAACTAATCCTGTACTGTCAGGGGAGGGTTGATGAATTACCAGGTTTGATGGATGTCATAAACAGGAACCTGATGGCTAAACAAACCTGGTCCGATAAATTTGGTGTGGCAGTAAACCCCAATAAATGTCAGGCGATTATTATCGGTAGTTCTCGCAGCCTTAGTAAGTTGGATGGCACGATCTTGCCGCCGGTTCTTTTCGACGGTAGATCTTGGCTTATATATTGACAGTACTATGAAATGGTACACTCAAATTGCACGTGTCAGTCAAAAGGTTACTGGTACGTTGCGGGCTCTGTATCGCTTGAGAAACTTTTTGCCGTCGAATACGAAAACAATGCTTGTGCAGTCCTTAATTTTTCCTATCATCGACTATGGTGATGTGTGCCACTTTGACCTGAATGAAGAACTCCTCGATAAACTTGACCGTCTTCTAAATAACTGCATTCGATTTGTTTTCAATTTGCGTAAATATGATCATGTCTCTGAACACCGGTCTCTTCTTAAGTGGTTTCCCATACGTCAGCGTAGGGAGCTAAGAGCACTAACTACCTTGTTTTCTTTTCTTGTTTCTCCTACATCCCCTAGTTACCTTGCTCCCCACTTTCAGTATATTTGTGCCAACCACAATAGGAGTCTGCGGTCATCGGAGAACCGTATTCTGCATTGTCCCTCTCACCGCACTGACTTCATTCACCGTTCATTCTTTGTCCAGTCTATTTCGTTGTGGAATGCACTTCCCCAGGAAATCAGGATGGCAACCAACCGTTTAACTTTTAAGCGTAAAGTTCGTGAGTTTCTTCGCAGAAAGTCGGCAGTATCGTCACAGCGTTAATGTTTTCCCCATTGTTTGCATTTTTATTTAGTGTATCTATTATTTGATATATATTTATAGTATTTTGTTTTATATGTACTATATAGTATTTTATCCAACTATATAGGATAATTTTTATTATTTTTTTAATTTTTTGTTTACACCTACCACTGTTTGTCTCTGCATCACCCAAAGGTTGACTGGTAGAAAATGCCTATGGCATTAAGTCCGCCTCTGTACTTTGTACTTGAAGTGTTAAATAAATAAATAATCCTTACTATATAATATTATAAAAGCGAAAGTGAGTTTGTTTGTTACCTCTTCACGCTTTAATGGCTAAACCGATTTTGATGAATTTTGGTACAGAGATAGTTTTTTTTTTCTTTTTTTGTTTTGGCAGGAGGGGGAAATCCTCACGGACACCTCGACTGCCTCACAGATTAATGAGGCAGTCGAGGTAGTGTTGGACTCGAACCGACTAAAACCACCCTCCTGCTCTGCTCGGGTCCCTCTGACGTGGTCAGAGACCTTTTTAGCGCTTTTCGCTTAAACTGCTTTTATTTTTATTTAATAAATACATATTAGTTTTGTTGCTGAATTTTTTATTTTAATTATTTATGATGTTTTGTCTTATTCTATGCTTTTATTTAAATATCGTTTCTTGAAGAGAATGTCATATTTAATAAAGCATGGAATTTTCATTTCGCTTTAACCTTAATTTACTTTGTTTCTATCAATAACTTTTTTAACAATTTTGACGCAGTACTCCAAAAAGATCTGTCTATTTTTAGTGTCTGACATGAGGTTTTTTACTGTTGACTTATTTATTGCCATCCCTAATCTTGTTTCCACGTTTAATCGTTCCCTTACAAAGACTGGGCATTCCACGAGAATGTGTGCTACCGACTCCACTACGTCCGGTTCGCAGATGCACGCTGGGTACTCCTTACACTTGAAACGATGCAAGTATTCGGAGAACCCACCGTGCCCTGTCAAGATTTGCGTGACTATACCGGCTGGTTTCAGTCTTGACACAATTTTGTGGGCGTCGATCGCATCTGGCAGGAACATTTTCGTAACGGAGGCTGTATCGCCGTTTTTATATCTCCGGTTCCATTCCTCCAGCGACTTCATACGGATCTGCCGCTTGAGAAATAATACAGGGCACAAGTCGTAGTCCGGCCTCTTCTTCGACTTCAGGGCAGCTTCCTTCGCAAGTTGGTCGACTCGTTCGTTTCCCTCCAACCCCACGTGGGCTTTTATCCAGAACAAGGAGACACTCTTGTTCTGGAGCTTGCAGCGTCTTATGGTGTCCCTTGTTTCCACAGCTAAGGGGTGGGAGGATCTAACATTTACGACCGACTGAAAGGCCACTCTGGAGTCGCTGAAGATGCCGAATGTGCTTTCCCTGCGCTTGAGCACTTTTCCTACCGCTCTTTGTAGAGCCAGTAGCTCGGCCTGGTAAACGGTACTATAAGACGGCAAAGCCAGCTTGAGGGCCTTTGTTTCGGTTGCGCCATTCCACAAGGATAGCACCGCCCCAACCCTGCCCTCAATCTTGCTGCCGTCTGTGAAAATGCGCACAGCTAAATCGCTGTGGCTCTCGTACTGATCCTCGTCCACCAGGTTTCCGAACTCCAGGTTCACTTGGTCTGCGGGGTGTGGAGCTTCTGCTGCTGGAGCCATCCGCTCGACCTCCCTGCCTCCCAGCACTGGCTGAGGTACCCCCTTTTTGGCCTCGTACAGTGCAGCCACTTCCCTTATACGCAGGTCAAGTGGAAGTATCCCAGCCAGCACCAGTGCCGAGTTCAGGGATACCGTGCGGTAGGCTTTCCACAGCTTCTGTGCGAATCCCCTTTGGACCACAGCGAGTTGTTTTGCAACCCCTACTTTTTTGGCGGCAGGTGCCCATGCGCTGGCGGCGTACAGGATGGTCGGTTCGACCGCTGCCGTATAGATGACGCGTATAATCTCCGGGTGAAGGCCCCAGCTCACCTTTGCCGCTCGTGCCAGCTGTTTGTAAATGTTCACAGCTTTTCTGCAAACATTTGCGACATGGCTGTTAAAAGTGAGCTGGTGGTCGACGGTGAGCCCCAGTATTTTTATTTCCTTGGACATGCCAATGTCTACCCCGCCCATGCTCAGGAGCGGGACATCGTACTTCAGCTTTCTGGTTATCACCATTGCACTAGTTTTCTGTGGTGCAAATTTCAGCTTATTTCGGATGCCCCACTCCCGAACATACTCGAGGGCGGCATTGGCCTGTCTCTGAACTTCCAATGCTGTGTCACCGTCGAAGATCATGACCACGTCATCGGCAAAAGCCTGGCAGTGGTCTCCCCGCTCATCAACCCCTTCAGCAAAGGGTCTAATATAAGGTTCCATAGGATCGGACCGCCAATAGATCCTTGCACACACCCCTTATTCGTGTGCCTCAGGCACTCCACACCCGCGTACCTAAGTCGCACACTCCTACCGGTCAAGAAGCTGTCTAGCATCCGCCTGACATTCACCGGGCACTTTTCCTCAGCCAGTCTGGTTCTTATTGCCGGCCACCATGCACTGTCGAAGGCTCTCAGCCAGTCTGGTTCTTATTGCCGGCCACCATGCACTGTCAAAGGCTCCCTCTATATCAAGTGATACCACAGTGATCAGTTTCTTTTGGTCTAACTTCCCTTTGATGTGTTGTATCATGTTATAGAGGGCGTCCTCGGTGCTCTTTTGTGGCATGAAGCCATACTGGCGAGTGCTGAGCCGCGGTATGAGATGCCATTTTAGCCCAGCTACCAGCATCTTTTCCAGAACTTTACCTAGGACCGGTAGGAGGCCGATTGGCTTGTACGATTTTGGGGTGGTGTAGGATTCCTTGCCGGGCTTGCGAAGGACTACCACCGTGGCCACTTTCCAGGCCCCAGGGAAGTATCCGTGCTCCAAGCACTTATTGGCCAGTGCAAGGAACGTTCCTGGGTCCCGGGAAATAGCCTGAGCGCAGATGTCGGCTGTTAGACCGTCCGCCCCGGGTGCCTTCTTCGGGTTGAAACTATCCACCGCGGTTTTCAGCTCCAGTGGTGTGTCTCAAACGGCGCGTCACGGTTTTCATCATGCGCCCACTCGTTTACACGACTGGCCGCTTCTCTCGTCCGACGGTGGTGTTCGGTTTCCCCCTCTTCTAGGTCCTAGGGGTAGAAGGTCTCAGCCAGCAGCAGAGCCGACTCTTGTGCGCTAAGTAGCAGTCCATCCTTCACCAACGGCAAGTCCTCCTGTCTTTTGACGGTCCGCCCTATGTCCCTATATATCCCCTCCCAAACTCCCTCACGGTCCTGCTTCTCGCAGAACCCCTTCCAGCCCTCAGTCTGTGCCTTTTTAGCTAGGGTCTCGTACTTTTCTTTTGCAAGCTGGTACTCAACGACGACTTTTTGTCTCCGGACGGGTGCAGCGCATCGAATGCGGCGTCTCCGAGTATTCACCTCCGACATCAGCTCGGCGAGCTCCTTGGACCACCACGGTATGGTAAGTTGTTCACTATGCCTAATTTTTGCCAAAGTTTCTTCACAGGTCCCTGTGATGCTAGCTATAAAGTTATTAACGCTGAGTTCTAAATCTGTTTTATTGTTTATTTGACTAATTGTTTCTGTATTTAGGTTAACCTGAGCTTTTAATTGGGCCAATTTCTCATGAAATTGGCTCCAATTCGCTTTTTTACTGTTATATTTTCTAGTGGTCCTGAAGATGTTGGTTCCTTTGGCTTTTTGGAGGTTAATTTTGAAAACAATACCGTTGTGGTCCGAGCTCGTCATGCCTTCCTCGACCCGCCAGTCCTCCACCAAGTCCAGCAGCTCCGCTGAGCAGAATGTGACATCAACGAAGCTGTTGTACAAGGTGTTACCTCTGACGGTGTCGAAAGTCGGGGTGTTGCCGACGTTGAGTACCTGCATGCTCATATCTTCTAGGGTTCCCGACAGGTCCTCTCCCTTGCTGTCAGTTACCAGGCTACCCCACCAGGTGCTCTTGGCGTTGGCGTCGCCGCCCATTAGCATCCTAGTGGGGCTTATTTCCTCGTGAATCCGCAAAAGTTGCTCCAGGTATGGCTGTATGGGGCGGTCTGGTTCAAAATAGAAGGAGACTACTGCGATTTCCCAGGCGCTGGTACGGATCCTCACCACCACGATGTTGTTGGTGGTGAGTTTCGGACACTGTGTGATGTCAAGGTCGTGATCAAAGACGGCTATTGCCGCCTTTACAGTTCCATCTCCTTGTTCAGCGCACTGGTAGACTCTCGCTCCCCGGTAGTCTCGCATCCTTTTGACCCCACCCAGTACCTACAGAGATAGTTGGGAACCAGGAGACGGACAGGCAAGACGAACGAGGGAAGAAAAGGGAAAACTTAGCGTTGCTATTACAAATCAATAAGGCGCAAGAGCAAAAACTGCAGATAGCAGGTAGATACTGTGTTATACCGAATTTAACGCGAGCGAAGCCGCGGGCAAAAGCTAGTTACAAATAAAGCGACTTTTGTGGAGTCATTCAAAGAACAAAGAAACGGATGAATATTACTCGCTATGGGGTTGAGAGTACGAATTGCACGCGTCATTGTCGCCTCCCCCCCCTCACACGCGCGCGGCAGGCGACGTCGCCCCACGCACCTGTCCGGTACATATAAACCTATCTGCCATAAAATATATTATGTTTTAATACCGTCTAATAGGAAACAACCCTATTGCTGAGTTGCAGTTTTCGTAGCTACCACTATGGAAGTCCTGATGGTAAAACCTAATAGCTCTTAAACCGACCCGGGTATTTAACCCGGACTTCAGCATAAAACCCTGTTCAAGTAACCTTCGGATAGCATCGCCTTTTATTGGAAAACTGAGACTTTGTATGACCGAAGTGTGTCTCCAAAACTATTTTTATAAAAGAAAGAAATAAAACAAAAGGGCGCATAATTTTTTCAATACATTTTAATATTTATTTATAATAAAATAATTCATTTGAAACTTAAAATACAATCAGATCTTACTACAACCAATACTATCATACAATCATACAATTTTTGAGACTAGACAGCGATATCTGGAATAGAGAAACAATATATAAAACTGTGAGTAAATAACATAAAATGTAAAATGTTATATAACACCCAGCATAAAATAACATCTGATATTTACACTACACTCATAAAATAATGTTTAGCACCATTATGATCCAACTTTTATACATTTTGATACAGCGAATACGATTTGACATTTTAGCTTGTAAAACTGCAGAATTAATGTCCGGAGAAAGCGGCCAGTTACTTAATTAAAATTTAATGTTTTTGTGTTTGGCCGCGCCCATTTTTGCTTATTCAATACTTTAGAATATTGTTTTAACAAAACCAACGCTAATGTTACGTAAAACATAGACAATTATAATATTTATTAGACCTGTATCAAATGCGGGGTATGCGTAAACCTATCCATCTGTAACACATATACATAATCAACATACATAACAGTTCTTTATTTACAAAGTAATTATAATATGAAAACCACGGCATACATTAATATAAAAATACTGTTATAAATTAACAAATTATTTACAATTATAAACATAGTTGTCGATACTTACTGAAATTTCAGTGAGTATGGAATTCAAACTTGTAATGTCATGTTTCACACACTAATGCAAAATTATAGTGTTGGTGTTTAGCGCATTCTGCCTAAATATAAACACACTAATTAATTACATTTCAGTCAAGTTTCACTGAATAAGTGAGAATGTGACGTATTAGGATTTATCAGGCATAACTTAGTCTTTTCAATTTCAAGATTTGAAGTTCTACATCAAGTATATGTTGTACATGTCTACGTTCAAGAACAATTTCATAAAAAAAATAAAGTTAACTCCCATTCTATTTAATATACAACCGCATCCATGTAGCAGTTTATCGTATCTATGTACATAATCAGGCGATTATTTTCTATCACTTTAAAATCACTACCAACTAAATAACAAGACTTAAGTCATGCCCACATCTTCAGGAAAGTGCGTTAAAATCACAGGGCAGAGTTGTCACTACTGCTGAACGTTCCACGTTTGAATTAACTCCGCCATCTTTGTGGCGCACTTAAATGTCACATTCAAATTCTGAAACCCTTTTATTTCTGCCGTCAGGTGCCATTTGAAAATGATTGTCCCTATCCCTAGTCCCTACTCTGGGAAACCCATTAAAGCTGTTTCTACTGACCAAAGGGTTATCCCTTTCTCTTTCCCTTTCTCGATGAAAACTGGAAGTCGAGAGTTTCCCATCTTTGCGTTCTGTAAAATTCGTGTCACTGAAGTTTTCTTTCGGGAAATTGCGTTCGTTGAACTCGCCGTCGGAGAAGTTCCTGTCGTTGAAGGGGACGTCTCGGATGCCGAAGCCTCCCATCCGCGGTGTGCCGATACCGAACTTGTTCCGGAGTTCCTCATCACGGAAATTGAAAGCTCGGTTTTCGAATTTGGCAGGTCCGGTGGTGAGTCTAGAAAATAAATTCCATGAATATTGTGCACATGTTCTACGTTAAAAATAGAAATAGAAAGATTTTGAATGAGGGTTTCAGAAATAGAGGCTTAAAGTGGTGCGAGTGAAAGAAGTCATTTCTGAACCCGCTAAGTCTGGAGTTACAATTGATTTCTTTTTAATTTTTGAATTAATTCTTGAGTTGATCTACGATGAATAGACATCGTTCACCCCACCACCGCAACTACTCACTCTCTAAAGCAGCGTCTTTCCCGATCATACTCCGCCGAAAGACCTTCATCATCATTAATAATGGCGGAGGGATCGCTATACACCGAGGATTCCTGGTAAAAGGAGTCCAGGTCCACGTAGTTCCCTTCTGAGGGTTCATTGTCTAGTAGGTCTGCTAATTGGGACTTCAGAGCTGCGAAGGAGGGTCGTTGGGAAGGGTCGGCATGCCAGCAGGAATGCATGGCGCGGTATAGTTGGGGCTTGCAGTGCGGAGGACGTTCCAGCCGATACCCTTCGGTGACAGCTGCTAGCACTTCACGGCCTGACATCGCTGCGTACGGCGTTGAACCTGGAAATATGAGGCATTCACATTGGTGAGTGGAAGAAATTATAATAACTTGTGAATTTCTGACACCTGACTTAACGCTCCAAGACGTTCTATTATTGCTAATCATGACATTTAGTGACGCATTGATCCATTTAAGAATACATAAAGAAAAGTCTTGATTTTTATGGTATAAGAGATAATTTTCAAAATCGAAATCTATTTAACCCAACTATAAAACCATTTCAATTTAACATGTGATCTTAGAGCAGGGTCGACCTGAAGTAATAATAATGTAGGTTAGCTGACCGAGCGTGACGATCTCCCACAGCAGGATCCCGTAGGCCCACACGTCGGAGTGGTGCGTGTACACGTTGTACAGCAGCGCCTCGGGCGCCATCCAGCGCACGGGCAGCGCCCCCCGCGCCGCGCCGCCACCCCCGCGCCCCGCGCCGCGCGACATGCCGAAGTCCGCGATCTTGCACAGCTTGTTGTGGTCCACCAGCACGTTGCGCGCCGCCAGGTCGCGGTGGACGATCTGCGACACGAATGCTCAATGCTATCATTGTCCGAAACATAGGGTGTCCAAACATTGTGGGCAGCAATAGACATTATTGATGACCAGGCTACTAAATTGACATCATCAGGCTTAATCAGCTGCAAATGAGTTACTTACTTCTCCACAAATTGTCTTATTTAATCACGCCGTGACTGCATGGTTATCGTACCAGGCATAATAGTACGCCTAGGTTCCTGAAGGAACAAGGTTAGGCGTACCTAGAGTACCCGTATACCCCATATTGCAGCAGTAACGTATAGTTTTAATTAGTTATATACTGTTACTAATACTAATTAGTTGAAATTATAGGTCACTTACCCCTTTAGACGCAATATAGTCCATCCCCCTCGCCACACAATACGCAAAGACCGTAAGATCTCGAGAAGTGAGCGCTCCACTGCCGCTGAACCTGTCGGGTCGGGAGCGGCGCTCGCGCAGGTATGTCAGCAGCTTGCCGCACATCACGTACTCCATTATGAGGAGATAGGGTTCTGACAACCAAAAAGCAACAATAAGATATGTGATGTAAGTAAAAGAATTCATCAATAAAGTTGGACATCGAAGAACTGAGAAGCCCAAATAGTAATGACTCTCTAAGATAAAGATATATACTAAGAGACAATTTACTCAAATAAATTAAATAATGCAAGTTGATTGTATTTCTTTTGGTAAAACATTTTTCCTTCACATAAATAAATTCTTTTACATTGATATTTTGTTAACCTTCCAATGTGTATAACTGTTTCTGCCTTGTTTTTTTTTTGAGTGTTTGTTTTTAGGTTATTTTGTCTTTGAATTTATTTAGATACTAGTGACCCGCCCAGCGGTTTCACCCGCTGCTCACCTTCTAAGAGTCACAGCGTAAAGCATCATACATATAAACCTTCCTCTTGAATCACTCTATCTATTAAAAAAAACCGCATAAAAATCCGTTGCGTAGTTTCAAAGATTTAAGCATACAAAGGGACATAGGGACAGAGAAAGCGACTTTGTTTTATACTATGTAGTGATGTGTGATGAACTCTTACGTAAATTACGTGGTTCAATAATAACTTAGCCATGTACTTCGTTACTTTTTGTGTATTTGAATTCCAAACGTACGTGTATTACGTGTGTGTGTGGTTTTAAACAAATCAAATGTACCTTGTTCAGTGCAACAGGCAAGTAACGTGACAACATTGGGATGTGTCCCTATCTTCTGCATGATGTAGATTTCCTGAAGCAGTTCCTGCTTCTCCTTCTGCGAGGCAGTCTCTTTAATACTCTTGACTGCCACCAGCCGCGTCAGTCCATCGTGACCATTCAGGTCGTCCGCTTCTGCTTTCCATACCTGCAACGTGAAGAATTTTAGGTGAATGATAGAAAAAAAGTAAGTGAAACCAAACACTTATTGAATAATAGGAAAGACCAAGGATACGAAAAAAAAATATTATGAATATAGATGTAGATGTATGTCTTGGTTCCTCATTCAGATTTGGAATAACAGAAGGTTTAAAATCGAATAAACTAACCTGCCCAAAGTTCCCCTGTCCCAATAACGTCTGTAGCCTCAATTTATTTCTCGGGAACTCCCACTTCTGGTCAGGTTTCGTCGGCGTTGGCAATGGAGGCCTCGCCACCGGCGTAATAGGAGATTCTTTCTTAATGTCTCCATCTTCGAAATAGCCCTCGTACTCCGTATCAATTTCTTTGGTCTTCTTATTTAATATGCTCCTTAAAACAAAAGCTACTATTGCTGCAACTGGCAGAAATCCCAGTCCAGCCAAAACATACGATGCTGTATACGTTTTCTCAGCCTCAATGACGACCTCTTCGTTTTGTGAAGAAGGGTCCTCAATATCATCACCATCGGTTCTGTTAACAGTTTTGTCAGTTTTGGACGTAGAACTAGCAACAAAAATTGGTTTTGAACTTGACTCTGATGATGTCCGAGAAGTGACCACGAATGGCTTGAAAGCTGCAGTTGTGGTAGGAGGCAGAGATGTTGTGAGAAAACTGGAAAACGCTGTTGTAGCCTGTGTGGTTGATATCGGTATTTCTGTCGCTTTGTCAGAAGGTGTTAAAGTAGGAGCTGAAGTCGTAGTTGTACTTGAAGTAGTCGTCGGTCGTCTTCTTCTATGCTTATTAGTTCTAGTCGAATTCGTCGCGTTTTCGATGTTTCTCTGTCGGAATATATTCGCTAATCTTTCTGATATCTTCGATTCAGTTTCGTTTTTGGAGAGCGCTGTATTCCTTTTTGACAATTCACTGGCTATTGGAGACGCCGTATTTGAACTAGAATTCGGATTTTCTGTTGTTGTCGTTCTTATTCGAATTATGTGTTTAGGCTTGAAACTCGAAGGCGAAATTGTGGTTGTAGTCTCTGTTTCGTTTATAATTATTGCTTTCGGTATTGTGCTATTATTCGTTTCTAAATTATCAGATAGTTTACTACTATCATCGTCTTTTAAATTGCCTTCCGTTTTATTATTTCCTTTCATAGATGAAGTTATAGATACTGATGTTACAACAGCGGTATAAACTGAAGTAGCCGCTTTTTCGGTTGTAGTAGCATTTATTATCAGAGTGGTTGGCACTGGAGTATTTTCAGTACTTGCAGCTATTACTCTCAGAGGACGTCTTCTTATATTCGAATAATTTCGAGTAAAGTTCCTAGGCGAAGTGGAAGTCGTATTTGTTTTTGTTGGGGGATTTTCTCTTGTCGTATTACTAATATTGGGTTTTGGTGATATCTCTTTATTTATTGCAGTATTATTATCTTTAGTTTTATTAAATACGCTAGGCGAATGCAGAATTATAGGTTCAGTAACATTCAGCTGACCAACGTTTTGTGATTTTGTAGTTGGTGATACAGTGGTTGAAAATTTTCTATATTGATTAACTAATCCCACGTGACGTGCTGGAGCGGGTCCTTTTACAGTATTCCTTACTTTATTTTTTTCAATAACATTTTTGACCACTGATACGTCCATATCTTCATTTATTTCTTCTTCATCCACACTAGTGTTTTTATACTTTTCTGTAGCTGAGTACCTTGAATTAAATTTCCTCTTTTCTAATGGTGCAACAATAAAATTAACTGATTTGGTAGATGCTGATAATGTCGGAGAGTTTGTGAGATTATCACTTATAGCTTGCCCACCTAGTTTTTGACCAAAATATTTGAAAGGTGCCATTTCTTCAACGGGTAATTCTGTTTCAAGTGGTCTAAAGTGATTGTAAATCTCGTCTGTCATGAAAAGGGTACGATTCTCTTTATCATTTTCGACTTTTATAAGCTTAGTGTTCTTATTATCAGTACTGTTGGCTATAATGTTACTTTCAGAAATTTCTTCTGATTCTTTTGTAGTTGTTTTTTCAGTTTTTTCTTCTTTGGAACTATTGCTTGATTGTGTTGTACTTTCGATGACAGTGCTATTGTTTTTAGTTTCACTTACTGTGGCATTTATGTGTGTGTTCTGTGTTACATTTTCCGGATCAGAATAGTTGAGTAGATATAGGCCGTGGTTCGATTCATCAACTTGAAATTCTTCTTCGGGATCTAACTCTACATCTTTGTCCAGATTTTCAAATTTTTCTGGTGGGACATAAACTATGCTACTTTCAGTTATTTCACTGCGTTCAGGTATAGTTACAGCCTTGTTGATTGCCTCTCTTCTTCTGTTATTCATAAACCCTGCTCTGCTTTTGTTATCTTGGTATACTCTGGGTACGAAAATATGTCGTATTTCGTGTGGTTTTATATCTTTTTGGATTTCCTTCGATCCATCGGAGGTTATAAACTTAAGAGTGGTCGCTGGATCATTGCTCGAGTTGTCAAACGTTATTCTCTTCACTGTAGAGTTATTTGAGTCTCGTACTTCTAACTGGGCGAATGTTGTGTTGGTTCTGAAAATGAGACAATGAACGTATTAAATTATTTGTCAGTGTGCACACGCTAAGTACTCTATTTTTTTATTTGTATCACGATTATGCAGCTAAAAGTACTAGAGGCTGACATATAGTTCGTAAAAAATCTAATTCAGTTTCAGTAAACCGTAACAACAACCCGAACAACAAACTTTCTCTACTTTACAAGCATTAATCAATCAACCATACTGTTTCTAGCCTTATAAAGACTAATCTAACCCACTTCACAGTCCCTTCACCTAGAGACAATACATACTTGTTAGCCTTATGTGCTAATGACGCTAGAGTATTGATATGCGTCGCCAGTCTATCGTTCAGAAGCTGTCGCCTTCGCGCGGCGAGCAGGGAGAGCAGCTGGGAGTCCCGCGTTGCGTTCGCACTGCTCTGCGTCGTTGTCCGCCTACCATTGCCTGCAATGGATAGAAAATTTTGCGTTAGAGTCTTATTTATTAACAACGTCGTGACATTGCTAAGACAGAAAAGTAGGTTGTTTTTAATATTGGTGCAGTACTAATTTCTCAATATAAACACTTAGCAGCTTATTCAATGCACCTCTTTTTTAAGAAATAGATTCGCTCGTACTCCACCACCTAGATCCAGCAAGAATTGGGAGACGGTTACAACTAAAATATATAATTAACATGGCTTTAACTTGCACAAAAATATACCAGTCTGTCAAAACTTGAGAAGGACAAGGGTAATCAAAAACAAAATCTAGTAGTTACCAATATTGAAATAGCACAATTATCAAAACTGACTGCCACAGCCATTGTCAACAAGAATATCCGAAAACCTTCAAAGCTGTATGATTACATCAACGGAGACATCCGACCACAATTACTTCTGACCATAAACGACAGATCGCATGATGACCACAATAGAAATAATTGCACGTAATCTGTTAGCTTTGATCAGGAACCTTCACCTACAACGCGATGCAACGTGGAGGAAGATGACGATTTGATGGGTTTGTTAGTAATATGTCGATAGTATGTTATGGACGGAAGTTAAGTCCTTGTCAAAATGATCAAGATTACATGGATTATGCTGCTTCAAGGATGTTAGGGTATCCTGCTTCGATAACACAGGAATCACATCATTTCAGCGCCAGTTGATGGTTGTCATACGGCTACGAATTTTAGGTTTTAAGACATGTCGTTTCCTCACCATTTCCGTTCAACGTTTTAAGAGTAAGGTGATAAAAATAATTGCACAAATCCAATATGTCGGCCTGAGTATGAATCAACGAACATGAACATGTAAGTCGGGGTGTTTACCACTGTGCCATCACTGCTCAATCAGAACATACTAATCAGATATTAATTAGAAGACAGGATTATTTTTTTTTAGCTTTTCTCCTCTTCTTGTTTCTTTCTAATTTGGCCGTACAATAAAGTAAGTAGTTCTTTAAAACTACACTGACTATTAGGTAGGAAAAGCCATCCGAACTAGGTATATCTGCCAATCTCTGCACATATTTACTATTGTAGCCTTCCAGTCGATTGACTGGGCCATGGAACTACTAAGTATAACAACTAAGCGTGTTATTTGCTGCAACTCTGAATACACATTCCCCAACCACCAATTCAAAGGAACGTGTACTCTCATTCAAAAAGCCTCCCATTATACGTTTCGCTAAGTACACATACGCCTCAATGTCATCACCGACATTAAAGCCTACTCTCACGGCTCGCGATTAAGACAATAAGTGTAACTTAACACATAGACCTTGACACGGCAGTGCAGAGAAAGTGTTGTGTGTAATCCGCTTTATGCGTGATTCTTTTGTTTGTATTTACATGCATATTATGTTGGTATTATTCAGGGTAAACAAAACTGAAAATTTTGCATGGTAATAAGAATATAACTTGATGTTCTGTTTTTATTTGGTTTTAAATATTTGCAGCAAAAGATCACAAGTGATTTTGCAATGAACCGCGAGGATTTGACGGGCCTGTTGGTCTAGTGGTTAGTGGCCCTGACTGCTGAGCCGGAGGTCGTGGGTTCGATTCCCACCCAGGACAACCTTTGTGTGATGAGCATGATTGTTTGTTCTGTGTCTGGGTGTGATTTATCTATAATATGTATGTATTTATAAATTATATAAGTATGTATATCAGTTGTCTGGTTACCATAACACAAGCTCTGCTTAGCTTGGGATCAGATAGCCGTGTGTGAGTTGTCCCAAGATATTTATTATTATTATTTATTTTTATAAGAAGTTTAATTTTATAAGAAAAAAGACAGTTAAAAAGGTAGAATATATTTTTTGTATGTTTAATGAGTAGAAGAATTTCCAGAAAATCATGACGAATTTGTATACCGTATCCAAGTGGGATGATGATTAATATGGGTTTTTTTTGGGGTGGGAAATCATCAAATAACTTCCCCCGCTCTGGGCGGAGCGGGGGTGAGTGTCAGACTTGTCCTGACTAAAACCCACCCATGTTCCTTCGATTGCCCTTTACCTACGTTCCGGGGCCACGGTATCTCTTTCGAACAACCCGCAGTCCCGGTAGGACGCAGCCCCGGCAGGATTAATATGGGATGAGATAGAGATTTAGTTAGTCTGTAGATAATAATGATCCAAGTTATTCTAGTTCAGCGTAATTTCTACGTCAATCAGAGAATATCCCGCTGCAGGAGACGCTCCGGGCGTAGGACCCCACGAGGCGACTCCTGGCCACCGTAGATACGGGTCTGTCCGTTCGTCCGTCTAGTGACGGCAGCTGGCCGTGTCGATGGGGTGTTCGTAATCTACGCGCGCCTCTAAGAGATGTCAGCAAAGCAGAGGGCCCTACCAGGGCCACCGCATGCGGGGTTGTGCGTTGTTCGAATGAGATACCGCGGTCCCGGAACATAAAAGGCAAAAGAAGGAACAAGGGTAGGTTTTAGTCAGTAAAAGTCTGACTGACACTCCCCCCCGCTTCGCCCCTCTGGGCGGGGTGAAGTAACTTTATGATATTCCATCAGCAAAAACAAAAGAAAACAAAGATTGTCCGGCACTATTTTATCATCACAAATTACTGATAACATATAAAAACGCCTATTAAACACTACTTCAGTCATCTTTCCTAACTTTTTCATTGAATATGAATTTATTATTTTGTTTTTATGAATATAAAAAGTTGCGAACAAGTCACCAACGGTTTTCACCAATCGCACGCTAGAGAAACTTAATGTTGGACTAGTAATTACGAAGCTGTTAAAGATTGAAACTTTTTTTTATTTTTAAACGTTGCACCACACTAGGAATTTGTCTTTTAAAAATATAGACTGAAACAAATGACAAACAAATACAAGAGAGTCAATTTTGATAATCTCCATCATTATCAATAAGCAAGTTTTTCTTCTATTCCCGACGAAACTGCGTTTTCTAAACCTCTGATTCCAATCTGCACGGTAACTATTATGTAGGTACATGTTTCGTCTACTTTCTAGTTACGTTCCTACCGTTAAACTGATAACAACTTCGCACTCCATAAAATAAAGAGACCGAAAAATAAACAAACATTTGAGCACAATTTAGTTTGTTGCTCAATATACAATAAAATGCGTTACATTCAGTTTATTTACATGTAAGTTGCATAAGGTTATGTCAACAGTGTTCGTGTGAAATGCTCGGATTTGTTCGTAATCTCACGGCTTTTCAGGCACACGTTCTTTACTAGTTTGTGTCACGATTCTGTTTAGTACGAGCCGTGAGTACATACTAGCTGGCACCCGCGGCTTCACCCGCGTGATATCGAAAAAAAAGTATCCTATGTGTTATTCCAGACCATAATCTACCTCAGTTCCAAATGTCATCAAGATCCGTTGAGCCGTTTTGACGTGAAAGAGTAACATAATATTAATAAGATAGCTGGCACCCGCGGCTTCACCCGCGTGATATCGAAAAAAAAGTATCCTATGTGTTATTCCAGACCATAATCTACCTCAGTTCCAAATGTCATCAAGATCCGTTGAGCCGTTTTGACGTGAAAGAGTAACATAATATTAATAAGATAGCTGGCACCCGCGGCTTTACCCGTGTGATATCGAAAAAAAAATATTCTATGTGTTATTCCAGACCATAGTCTACCTCTGTACCAAATTTAATTAAGATCCGTTCAGACGTTTTGACGTGAAAGAGTAACAAACATCCATACATCCATCCATACCCATCAACGACAGCATGACACTTAACTCCCTTAAAGATAGAAGACTTAATAAATATATTCTTAGACCTTTTTTTGCATTTTCTCTCGCCTATTTTAGGAAAATGTAATTAATGCGATTATTTTTTATTTATTTCAAAAAAAAAAATCTTAGACCTTAATAGAATTATATTCTAGGTCTCCTGTCTTACACCACAATCCATAGGATAACGGTGCGGGCGTTCGATCCGTTGCACCAACCGGTTCCTCGCGGTCAGAACAACCGTACGACTATTAGTTGCGTAACCATCGCGTAACCGCGGAGGATGTGCCAGAATGAAAATACCAGAGAAAAGATTGTATTATGTAGTAGAGGAAAAAGCTATAATACGTAGACTTGAGACTGCCTAAAGCTTATGTACCTACGTGCACGTATAAATATTAACAGTATTCCACAAAACTAGACAATAATACGAAAAAGTAGATAATAATGACGGCACGGTTGGCGCAATACCTGAGCGATCGACTGCTGTGCAGCGTGTTGCGGGTTCGATTCCCGCACGGAACAAATATTTGTATGACCTGCAGATAGTTGTTTTGGGTCTGGGTGTTTGTGTATGTGAGTTTATTAAATGTTTGTAAATGCATCCACGATACAGGAGAAATTCATAGCGTAGGGCAACGTTTACAAAAAAAAAGTGTTTCTAAGACCAAATCTTAAATAGTTCCAAACGCAGCTGATGAGCATAGGTAATAGTCCTTGGTTCTCCATCAAGAATTCCTTAATAGAAGCCCTTTGCGCCTCTGCTACATAATTATATCTGAAAATATAACAAGTGAAATGCTGTCTAGCCCTTCGCGAATTAAAGGCGTAATATAATTTATTTTACTAGGAGAAATTTGACTCCTACCAAATTTGGAAACGAACAGAACCAAAACACAAAAGGAATCATTACACTCGTAATTACTACTCTAATATCCAGGATGGAAGAGAATTTATGAATCCCAAAACAAACAGTTAACAGAATCCTGAAGATTTTAATCGCAGACAAAAACCTACTCATTTCAAAATGCAGTTACATAGTGAGAACTGTCAGACACAGCTGACACACAGCTTCTCATATTACAAACATGCTTCTCCATCAACTATAATTAAATCTGTGTAACAATAGGTGTCCAAACGGCAATGACCTGTCATACAAGATCATTACACTCTCGTCAAATTAAAAAAATAATAATACACATTTGTATCATTTAGTACCAAAGAAAGTGTTAGCTATTGAAATAATTACTCGTTCCTTAAGACAGCTGTGGATTACAATTGTAATTACAATCACTGTAATGTAACACCTATTGATTACGATGTAATTGTAATCAAATAATTAGGTAATGGTAAAGGATTAACATTAAACACGCGATGTCATTATCGTTCTGTGCCAAGGCTTTGAAATGGAAACAATTGATAAGCTATTTTAATTTAAAATAGTTTTGAATACAAAGACGTTTTTAATTAAGTCGGTAAATTGATAGGAGTAATTAATTCGTAGATAACTTATTTTCTTGTTGTTTTTCTACTTCATTTAGTTGTTTAATTCAGTCGCAATTGTTATTGGTAAAGAATATTCCAATTTGAATTTGATATAAAAAATTCTGAAGTCTTCATTGATGCAAGAAGATGAGCCTCCATTATTCAGGGTATTAACTCATTGACTGTAATTTTTTTTATTTGGATATCCACAAGCGTTAAATTCCACTGTGGGTCTTAAAAACATTCGACGGGACTAAAACAACATTTCTTCCGGAAAATTAAAAATACGATAACACTTTTACTATCGACCACTACACTACACTACACGACACGACACAGCCGCATTTTAACACTTTAAACTACACCTATTCAATTTACTATAAAAAAAACCTTTTGATTTTGGCTTAGTTCCCGGTTCCCGTTTGAGGTGAATTTTGCTTCCATGTTTAGATTATATGACGTCATTACAAATTCAATATGACGGACTCCGTGATTACTTATTTTTCTTATCATATTTCTTATCATGCAGTCCCATAACATGGGTACTAAATGAAAGACTAGAGAGAAAAATAGGAGAAAGCGTATTTATTTTTTACTTTTCGTTTAATATTATGACTAAGCTACTTTAAAACCAGTGGCATACTTTCAATCGATAGTAGAAGTTACTAAAATCCATGCCATGTAAAGAAAACTCACATCGTTTAAATAAAGCTCTTTTGGACTTTATCTAAACCTCGCAGGATATATTATAGAACACTATCAGTTTATTCTATGACTCAAAATCGAAAGTCCCTTTACAAAATACCAAAAGTTACAACAATTACCGAAGTATTGGCTAAATCCCTTTCCCAGATCTATCAGATTCACAATACTAAGAGTTCACAGTACCAACTTACTCATAGGGTCCGAAGGCTGGGAAAATTTACCTTTCGTAACGTAACACTAAAATGTTGCTCTGCGTATGAAATGTACAAGAAATAGGTAGGTGAGAAAGAAATCTTGTGTGAATGTGAAATGATAGGTTGTCTTGATTGAGTTTGATAATCATGTGAAATCACACTAAATATGTATAAAAATAACTATGTGTGTTCAATGAGCAAGCTCTAGTAAGCTGATTTAAGAACGCAAAACTTTGCTTTGTGAATAACTGTTCTTAAATTATAATTAGCTTAATAAAAGCCATTGCGTTCCTGTTGCGTACAAACGTGGGAGGCGTTTGTAAAACACAACGAAATGTAGTCTTCCACAAGGGCTTTGTGCGAGGTCATAAATGATTGTATGTATTTTATAAATATTCACGCAATACTTAATAATAAAACATATTCCGCCTTGCCATTGAATACTACACCAATTAATACAAGCTAAAAGAAAACCATACTGTCAAATTCAGTCACGATTCCATAATTGATTAGATATACAAATAAAACCTGCGCTGCTCCAAAATAAGAAAAGCCACATTTTAGCGCTCCAAATTAGGTGGTCAATTAGATCGTCTAAGGTAGAATCCGAGCTATGTGCCTCTCGCCAGTCGCTGGACCACTCTAGTTTACCTACATTAAATGCCTAATAGAAACTGAGCGGTCAACAGCCTTAATGTCCTAATGATACCGTCCATTTTGAGCGGGGACTTAGATTTAGTATTCTAATCGAAACTAGATGTGAAGGGTTTCGAGTTGTGGTATTTGGCTATAAATTTTGTAATATTTAGCAAATATTTTATATATATATTTTTCTTTTCATCTGTTCTGCCTTTTGGTAGAGTATGCAAAAACCTGGTTAAATAAAAGAAAAACCATTTTGTAGGGTTTTCACAAAAGGGGAATTTACGCACTTGTGTTAACAAAGTTCTCTTTACAACACGAACAATTCATTAGCGCCACATGATGCAAAATGGAGTTATTACAAAGTATGCATTTAGGAAAACTAGTAAATCTACAAAGTAAGTGTTAAGTAGGTTAATAAATTAGGTATTAATTTGCATCCAGTAAAACGCAAAGTGTAGTTGGTTTCTGACTATGTGGAACAACTGGTTCCACGAAGTAAGTAACCAAATGCGCTTACGTCGAGATGTTTAAACGTTACTTAGCACGTGCTTAGATTGTGCCTGTCTCTAACTTAAACTTGTATTTTGACAGTTGTGCGACAGTGACAGGGATAATGGGTACTTACTTAGCCAAAGTTTATGTTACTATAGTTATAAATCTCGGCCTTAAAAGGGAACCGAATCATTATTAAATCCGTCCGTTTTTATTTCCCTTGCATCCTTCTTAAGATTTCTCTGAACACTTAAGTCATGAGAAACAATTTTCCCTTACTTAATAAAACATATTTATGATGAGAAACCTGGGAAAGCAATAAATTTTATGCTTTATGAATGTTTTTATGTTTTGTTGTAAAATGCAAAAGGGCAATAACTTCTTTTCTAATTAGACATGTAGTATATGAGCAAATGGAATGTTTCTGAATGTATGAATTTTGTTGCTTTTTATCTTAACATAGTATAAAATGAAATCACTTCCTATGTCAGTTCGCTTAGATCTTTTAAACTACTCAACAGATTTTTATACAATTCAGCAATAGAGTGATTCAAGAGGAATGTTTATATGTATAATATCCCAATCTACGTATGTAAAACCGCGGGACGTAGCTAGTTTCTTATAAAAAATAAAAGATTTACAACATTATTATTTTATTAACATAATTTAAGATTATTATTCTGTTAGTTGAAATTCTGGGTGGAGTCTGTATCATAATAGGTACAAATACGCAATATTGGTCCAACACTTGGCTCCAACATTGCACCTGCCAACTGACATATTCCCAGCATAATTGTTCGCCAGTTCTCACAGATACATTCGTAACACTAGATTGCATTCCTTTTTCCGCAATTTGGCAAAAAACCTCGCAATATATACCATTGCACAGCATACGCATTGTTTATACAAAGGAACGTATTACAATCAAGTTTAGTAATGCCTAGTATGCCTTAATTGTGATTGAATTAATTCATTAGTGTTCGTTTTTTTTGTTAAGTTCGGAATCTGTTCGGAGAAATTGTGGGAACAATGTGAGAGAAGATAGAGCAGAAAGTGACGTCTGACATAATGACATATTCGATGCTAATTGGTAGTAAAAAAACCCTTCTAATTATTTATTATCTCTTGCTTTGTATGCGAGCGGAGATTTGGTAAACAAAGTAGCGAATTAAATTCATACGATATCAAATAAATCCTGATTTGTGTACAAATAGAATAAGATCATTTGTAAACAGTTTGTATCTACTTATCAATAAACACAGACCTTGGAAAAGAATAAAATCCTTACTTAATATTATATAAGCGAAAGTGAGTTTGTTTGTTTGTTACATCTTCACGCCTCAATGGCTGAACTGATTTTTCTCCACGACACAGGGAATCCTAGTGTGGAGGCTAGTGACATCTCATTTTGTATAATACTCTCTTATACAATAAAGCTTATATTATTATTATTATTTTATGAATTTTGGTACAGAGATAGTTGGGAACCAGGAGACGGACATAGGCTATTTTTTATCAAAAAAAAAGTGGCATATGAGGGAGAACGAGGGATGAAAAGGGGAAACAAAGCGTTGCTATTAAAAATCAATAAGGCGCAAGAGCAAAAACTGCAGGTAACAGGTACCGAATTTAACGCGAGTGAACCGCGGGCAAAAGCTAGTAAATAATAATAGTGTTCTGCTTCATGGTGTCGATGATTTCTTTAGATGAGCTTCAATCAGAACTCTTTTACTGCAATGGCATTATCAGCTTTGGGCAGATCCCTCAAAGTAAAACGTGGTTTACACAAAAATGTCAGTTGAACTGAAAACTCAAGTAACGTTAACTAAAAAGCTAAAATGCTGTGGATTTATTTGAGTTGACTTCCGTTTGAGATTAAATTTTACTTCACTTTGAGTCTTACCTCAAAATTCAATTGAAATGTCAATCCAAATTAATCTATACACCGCTTACATACAAAACCAAATTATACGATAGTCCAGTTCCATAGGACAAGCATCTATCCAAACAAATGCATGCAAATTCAGTTTTATGGTAGCAAGTAAAACAATGGACATAAAGACACTAACACATTTAACTGTAAGTCTATAGTGCGTCTAAACGTCATAGTGAGTAGAACGTGCACTATTATGGAGAGGTACCTACTTCAGCTTACAATCGCACGGTAGTAGGTAGCCTGTTCGCAACGTTACTGTAGGGTTGGGAAATCTTTAGAAAATATCGATGTTTTAGGGCACAAACATGTAAAAAAATGCAGCACATATCTCCAGATAGTAGACACAGCCAAATACTTCGTTATATCTGTCAGTGCCTGGTGACAGCACCCGATTGTCTGCTGCAATTAGCTTGATCCATTTACCATCGACAACATCAGCGGAAACCTATTTTTATACTTTCAATTTTTTTATTTTATTTTTCAATAATGTTATTTTAAGTTTGAAAAATGAATAAAGGATAAAAATTTCAAATTCAGACATTACAATAATTAAATGAAATCTGAGTGACCCTGACATTAATGAAAAATGTAATACGATCCGAGTAATTAGAGATTATAATCTGATCTTTGAAGATGCGCAAGATTAATCAAGATAGAAATAATAATTAAATTTATCGGAATATCCCATCTAGATGAAGTTCAAACTATAGTTGGTATAACAGAATAAGGGTAGAATGTACGTAGGCAGAATTTCAAAGTTCTCTTGTTAACTGCAGTAGCTTAAAAATGGCTTGTTGTATACATTATACGATATTACTTATTTTATAACATGGTTAACTACCCAAACACCGTAAAATAAAATAAAAGACGATCGATTTCTACTTCCATTCTTAAGTATTTTTAAAAAAAGAAGACAGTGCCATCTATCGATAAAATCACGCCACAACCCTAATACCACCTGCATCTACTACCCGCGTGCAGTGACCGGCAATGGGGTCGCCTGCACCGTGTCGTCGCCTAGCGCCTGCGCACACGCATATGTGCAAACATTACTGTCACTAATACCTAGCTGTCATAGATTTAGTTCACTGTTTTTATATTTGTAGTTTCTTTGTTATGTAGACGGCTTCGTAAACAATGGCTTTCGTTAGAAATTCTATTTTGCAAATATTTAATTTACATTTCTGTTGAAAATTCATCTTTAGTTAAAACAATTCTAACACAATTACTATTATTGTGCTGTCAACGTATAAAAGATTGCGAGAGCAACAGTAAAATAGAATGGGTTTTATTTTTTACTAGATTTTGCCCGCGGCTTCGCTCGCGTTAAATTCGGGATAACACAGTTCCCCTTGCGCCTTATTGATTTGTAATAGCAACGCTAAGTTTTCCCTTTTCTTCCCTCTTTCTCCCTCACATCCCACTTTTTTAAAATAAAAATTAGCCTATGTCCGTCTCCTGGTTCCCAACTATCTCTGTACCAAAATTCATCGAAATCGGTGTAGCCATTAAAGCGTGAAGAGGTAACAAACAAACAAACAAACAAACAAACTCACTTTCGCTTTTATAATATTAGTAAGGATTATGTAAGCCATACAAATACAGAGGGGCCGGCCAGGGGTTGCAGGTATCGAAAGAGTTACCGCGGCTCCGGTACATAAAAGGCAAAGGAAAAAACATGGTTAGGTTTTAGTCGGTAAATGGCTAACACTCCCCCCTCCCCACTCCGCCCAAAGAGGGAATTCTTACAGATAGTGGCAGTTTTATCAAAAAACTTACTAGCTTGGCTTACCCTGATAACTTCGTGATGTTAGGGTTTCTGAAAAGTCTGCTGGTTGACCCTTATGTACGCCACTGCTTACAGAAAACATTTCACATTGGGTTACACGACAGGCGGTCTTATCGCTAATAGTGACCTTCTCAAGACTACTTTTGGATGGATTTTTGGAAGACGGAAAGACAATACTGCAGGTAGTCTGTGGTGTAAACATATATAATAAGAGTATAACAAGAAGGGTAGATTAAAACAAGACTACTGTTAAACTAGCTAAAAGCTGAATTTAACAGTAGAATTTGAAAGCTGAAGCTGGTGTTAAGTCAGGAGGCTTATAGTAAACCTGATGATATTAAGATTTGGCACAAGTTTGTAGTTACCTCTTCCAAAGCATCGATCATTTAACTCAATTTCTTATCTCACGAGATTAAACCCTCTAAATCATTGTGTAGACTGTAGACAACATAAAGTACAAACGCCTCAAAATTTGTAATGATTTATTTCATACCGTAACCCCGTACTGTAGCTCGTAGTCTATATTCCTACTTAACGAACTAACGAAAAAATACGACTGTCGACCTCAGTGTTGACTAAATTAATTAAATTACTTTTGTTTTGTTTGTAAATTATTTAAAAAAAGAAACAGAAAAACGTGTATTTTTTTTTGTAATCATCTCCAATCCAAAAAAAAAGTGTGTGTGTCAGCTCCGACGCATGACTGGAGTTTACTCTTTAAGTACAAAAAAAAAAAAAACACTGACGGACGACAAATTTCATAAAGCGCCATCTAGTAATATTCAACTGTACGTCTCGTTACGTTTAAACGCGGCGTTTAAACGTAACGAGGTCATTCATCAGTAGATTTTACACCTCACATTTTTCTCATACCGGGCGCCTTAAATATGAAAATCGATTCTTAAGGAGTAAACTCCAAAAAAAACAAATAAATCCCTTTTTATTACTGATAGAGGGTTAAGATATAATGTCCCATATCTAAACCAACCTAATCTAATGTCGCGAACCAGTCTCTAATTTTAATAACTCTGCAAACAGGACGCCATTATTCGTTGCAACACAAATCTTAACCAAACCAGTCGGCATGAAATTAAAAATGTACAAAAGGCCACAGCGCCCGGCCTGGATTGGTAGCTGGAAACGCAGTCTGATTACTAAGCCTAATTCACAATAGTCTTGCGACATTTATTTACAAAGGAATGGCGAATTTTATTTTCCTGAGTAGATTGAGAAATATTAAAAGAAAACTAACTGTGCTCAGCGGTTTCACCCGTTATTCAGACCGCCTTAACCAGTTAGGGCTATGAAAAATAAATGTTGGCCGATTCTCAGACCTACACGAAATTTCATACAAACCGGTCCAGCCGTTTCTGGAGAGTTTGGTAACAAACACCGCGAAACGAGAATTTTATATACTATATTCAGAAAATTAGCGAGATCTTTGTGTGCCGGGCAGTATAGTTTAGCTCTTTGAGTAAATTTGTGAGCTTCACATATTATATGATTTGAAATTAAAGCTTCTTTTCGAGGGGATTTTGATGCGGTTGTTATTTTATATCGAGCCTGCTCTACCCTTCTTTTGGGCCAAGGCCTCATTTCAGTTTGGAAAATTAATAATGAATATTTGACTTAACTTACAGAAAAGTCAATAAGCAAAAGAATAATCGATTTTTCAACGCCTAAAGCTGCTGTGAAAAGCCAGGCCGACTCACTAGTAGTTCTATAACAGCAACCACTGACGAAATACGAAAACTAATTTCCAGGTTTTCATTAGCTACTTTAAAATCGACTACCACATTCGTTGTGCTAAATAACCCTTTTAAATTGCTATTCACTCCAAAGAATCCGTACTAAATTACATTTTGTTTTCAATTACAGTTCAGTCTTAGATAATCCTCTATTAACCTCATTCTGGTTGCGTTGAATAAAGCTTTTGATTGAATTCTACTGACCATTACTATTATGCAGTTCCGCTACCAAAAAGAGTCATTATATACAAGCCTTTGTGTAGTATACAAAGGTTCTGTAAATAATGTGTTATATAATAGAAAAGTGTAGTTCCGTTTCTTTTAAGTCTAGGTATGAAAGGTAATTGTAGGGTATAGGAGTGTTATAACATTGTTTACCTGGTTGACAGGCATCTGCGTCTACGTGCTTTTCATACTTTTGCCCACAAACTGCTACATCCCCTCCACCAAAACGGTCGTTTTTACAAAAATAGCCGGCTCTAAAAGGTGCCTATGTCCTTGTCCTACTTCTGTATCCACGCGCCAAAAGATAACATGAAGACCTGCCCTAATCCTTTTACACAAAGATTTCAATTTAAGATCTTTCATTGATCAATAATTGTGTTGTTGTCCCAGAATTATTCAGCCTATTAGAAGTAGCCTTTGACAGATCAAACCACATAAATCTTGACCTAAATTACTGAAATAGTTGTGCACGACTTAACCACAGAATATGTAATCTCATGTTACCGTTTTAAATGAAGAAGTGACATTCTAGATCTTCTTTATATTATGATCGGTAGCTACTTACCCCTTTACAGCGTGATGTTAAATAATTATAATTAAGTTAGACTGCTCACGAGTCCGAGGTAATTGGCGTAAAGCGCACTGAGGCGATCAGCAGCGAAAGTTGAATAATTAATCATTGTTGTAGATTTTATCCAGTGTAATTGGGCTCAGATTTAATATACCTATTAGAATGTATTTTGTAAGTAGTTGTGTTACAGCTACATATTACACAATAATGTAACGTGTGTGTTTTTGGATAAAGATGAGACAGAGGATATTTTTCAGTTTTTTTTTTAAACATCAATTCCTAGTGTGGAGTAATCCACACTAGGAATTTCCCCCGTATTGTGGGTGAGTTTACAAACATTTAAACTCACATACACAAACAGCCAGACCCGAAACAACTACCTGTAGATCATAGAAATATTTTTTCCGTGCTTGGATCAATCCCACGACACGCAGCCCAGCAGTCGATCGCTTAGCCACTGCGCCAACCGTGCCACTGGGTAATCTGAGGGCTGAGTCTAGTTGCCATTTCACCAGCGTTATCCTCTGAAGATTGAAAAGTCAAAAATATCATTGGATTGACATAAGCTACCAATAATCGCTTTCAAAGCCTAGTCTTCCCAGTAAGACTGTAGAAATAATTTATTTCAAAGAAACAGCAATTACTGAACCAAATTCTTTTGATCAAACCGAGACAACAACGAACAAATTGTAAGTTAATACATAAATAAAACAATAACACAGCGTTTATGTTGTAATACATAATGTATGTAGATTATATACCATAGGGCTCATTCTCAAGCTTACAAACAGCCTATTGATGCCTGCGCGTGCGGCGCATAGCAATGACGGTAACATTATAATCTAGTGTAGGGAAAAATGGACGGTTCGCAGAAATACAGGACTACATTTCATAAACGTTTTCCTTGTTTGAGGTAAATGTGAACGATGTATTTAAAATTTACTATTGGGCGGATTTAGAAAAAAACTAACATTCAAATTTTATTTACTTTTTACTTCAAATCTAGTATTTTAAAAGTTTAAGTGCTGAAGTTTGTAAACGCACCCACGATACAGGAGAAATCCTAATGTAGGGAATTGTTTAAAATAAAAAATATACTAACACTGGTCGTATACATTTATCAATTGGCTTTGAGGTCGTAGGTACTACTTATAGGCAACTTACATTTTAATCGACCACGTTCAACTATGTCCACGTAAATCTGATACAAGCTCGCATGCAACACTGTAGTGACCTCAACTTACAGATATTTATTGATACTTCGAGCTAACTAGCACGACCTGCTATAAGTACAGGTGAAGGAATGCGAAGTTACAGTTTGAGGCATGACAATATTGTGTGTTAGGTTCATGATGTCAGATTTCAGATATGACAATAATTTGATTCTGATGTCATTTGATTGACTATTTTATAGAGGGCTTAAAACATACCTCTAAGTAAAATACATAACTATAGATGGCATATTCTGATGCATATTTTTTACCTATAGTTGAGATGTTGGCTACTGAAATGCACTATGGACTAATGGAAAGCACGTTTTTTTATCGAAAAAAATCCCACCGGTCCCAAGATCACTGGAGATAAAATTTTAGTGTAGGTACTCCGTGAGATGCAATAAACACAATTCGACACAAATGATATGCCTACTTTCATAGTCGAATTTGTAACAAATGTCAAATAGGGCTTTAAATTTCAGGGAATAAAAGTAAATAGGAAAGTTAAGTTAATATCCCGGGATTTTATTTTAATGAAAATATCCTAACAAGCCGCTTCCATACTTTTCTAGCCAAGAAATAACTCTGTATAATGCATCCGATTATCCTTTCTATATACATAACACATTTGAAAAAAAGGCATAGTGCCACTATACGAAAATGCAATTCAGTAAGTACTCGCAACAACTCTTGTAGCTACGACTGTTTACAATATCTGTTTTCTTGCAAAGCAAAAACAAATTATTGACAGAATACTTCCTGGACGGGTAACCGCTGATGCTATCGTGAGCTATGTGATGCGTACTAGAGTCATGTCCTTAGTAAAGTGAACTAAATCCTTATTAAGATAAAGTTGAATTTAGAGAGTAACATGGTCAATTTATTACTCTGTTTAAGATGTGAAAGTCCTCTGCATGAACCCTTTCACTTAACTAGCAGCCAAACAGACGATAGAAATAGCAACGTAACTAGGCACAACATTATCAACCTCTGGCCGATAACCCCAATCGTAATTCTGAGCCGTTTTCTACAATTTCATCGACGATAAGCCGCGTATCGTTTACAACATAAATAAAGTTAAAGGTGCAACCAGACTGCGGTTGATCGACGTCGAAATGTTGATTTTAATAGCTTAATAAACCTTATTATCGATATTCTATAACTATTTTGTAGCTTTGATCAATAAATGAAGACTAACCATCGGTCGATATGGACGATTGTAACTAGTATAGTCCTCGCTCGAGATCGAACAAAGGCCGTCGACATTAGTTAAATCAATCTAAGACAGTTGTCCGTAATCCAGTAATCAAAAGCATTTCTACATACATAGCTATTCCACACTTTCAGATCATCATCTGGCCGATGTCATCAGTCGATCGCAATCTGGTTGCACCTTAATCCAGCAAATAAATTAGGAGCTAGACAATTAAATTGCTCCGACACAATCGCTACTTGGATTCGTGCCTTATCGGTATTTCGTTCACCTGTTGGCCCGTGTTGGACTGTTGGTCGGTCGCCCACAAACGTATCCAATGGAATTTATAGTATTATTGTGTAAGAAGTTATTTAAGTACGCTATATAAGCGTGGGACTTTAATTTTAAAATTTATGGAAAATAATTAATTTATTGTTGTGCACTGATAGGTTCAGGGTTCTATATCAGATCTGTTCGAATCGCAAAGAATGAAAATGCAGAAAAAAAAAATGTGCAAGGACAAAACCTACTCCAGTAATAAATTTGAAAAAAGAAGATCTTGAAAGTTTTCAAACAATTCAGAAGACGATCACAGCAAGATGAATGGATCGTGTTAGGAATGACATCAAGGAAAAAAGAGTAAATGATGCCGTGACGGCTGACAGGGGAGAATGAAAGAAAAAAAACGTACAAGGTCAGAAAAATGATGTAGCGATTAAGACAGAGTTATTCTATACATCTATAACAACAAACTGCAATAATTAATTATTCATTATTAAACCTGCTGATTCCAGAATCTCTTTTCTGCAGTAAAACTGCAACATCAAACACATTACCTGAAACAAGAGAAATTATCATAAATAAAAAAAAACAGTAAAACTAGCAGCAGGAGAAAGTTCCTGACATAAGCTAATAATACCTCAAGAGTCATAACACGATACTTAAGAGGCTTCTCGTATGAATGAGTAAGCAACGCCGGACTTTCCAGAGGAAAGTTGTCACATATAACATTCTCTAAGTCGTGATGTTGTAACGTTGAGTAATGGTTTGATAATGTAGTTATGAGAATTTGTGAGGCATGGTTACATTAATTACCTTTCGGAAATTTGTATTATTCTCTTGGATCTGAGATGATAAGAGTATTACACTCGACTAGCTGGCCTTGGCTTCGCCCGCGTGATGTAAAAAAAATCCTGTGTGTTATTCCAGACTATAAACTACCTCTGTGCCAAATTTCATCAAGATCCGTTTAGCCGTTTTGACGTGAAAGAATATCAAACATCTATACATCCATTCTCACAACATTCGCATTCATACTATTAGTAGGATAAGTCTAGAGACCCTCTTAAAAAAACTAACTGTAGCACATTTTTAATATTTTGCTAATGGACATATTGTACAGGGGTTGGGAACAAAAACTGGAATTTTAGAAAAAGTTAGAACTTTGTTCACTATCTGTAATTACCTATCTGTAATTTTACCTATCTTTTTTCTGTAATTTTCCCAGGTATGGTCTAGATTTCTAGAACATTAAGATGATTGCAATGACGGGGAGAACAAAGCCTATCAGCTTCATAAAAGGTACTTTTACACCCATATTAAAACAAAAGAAGCTAGTACATTGTTACCTTTACCCTCAACACACCTTCACTACACTTCACAGAATCCATTTATCAGATATTACCAACAGCACAGTGGTAGAACGTGACATTTAGCTCCTAGGCCAGGCACGCCCGCGCCTCCACGATAATTAACGATTACTAATATTGATATTGCACATACAATAATTATTTAATTTCAGATTTCGAAGAAGATATAACTAAATGTTAGATAATAAGAGGTTTCCTTTTCAAATGTCATGTTTCTATAAGTAGATGTTTTTATAGCCGTAATGGTTTGGTGTAATCTTTTGACCTCTATGAAAAAAGTTGATGCGTTTCACAAAAATAAAAGTTTAACAAGATTCTTATCATGCAGGATTATTATCTTCCTCGGTTGTATTTTCTGAAAGATGTGGTTGTATTACAAATAAAACACCTATAACTTTTGATAGATCCAAGCTTACTTAGGTCACAGATATAGTATTTAGATATAATCTGGCCAAATGGAGTATCCTCTATTCATCCCAAACACAATACAAATGCGGTGCCCCGTTGCAGGATATGCCCCACCTTCTTTCCTGCCCATCCTAAAAAGCCACTTGCATCTATCAGCTATGCAGATGGCTACATACTGGTGTAACACAATATGAGGTTCATCGGCACGAAAAGTGGCAACGCAGCCAGTCTGACTACATTACCAGCTGACAGCGTTAGGGACAAGTTTTCTGCTCTTTTATAGTCTGTTATTTATTAGATTAATTATTTTAGTTTATTTAATTGTTATAATGGATTTAGTTCGTTTATTTTCAAATAGTAAAATTTAAAAATTACATTTACAATACGAAGAAGAAGGTCGAATGTAAAACCTAGAACTATCCACCAGTTACAACGATCTTTATCAATATTTCAATCAACAGGTACATCAGTCTCGTCTTCGATTGAATTATAAAACGTTATTTAAACATGTTTATATTCTCTATGATAGTGATCTATCAATCTGAGCGACTGATCCAGAGAGTGCAGAACGCTTGTGCGCGATTTTGCTTCTCAGTTCCGCCTAGAACCCATATAACACCTTTTTTAAATCAACACTCCATTCTTAAAATGAAGTCACGCCGTAAATTACACTTAGCATGTCTATTGTTTGGGGTTATTAAGCACAAGGAGCCGGATTATCTTTACAAAAAGCTAAGCTGGATCGCTAGTAGAAGAGAATGCACGATTAGACAGTGCTCTCAGCAACTCACTACAGAAGTGCACAAGACGGCAGCCTTCAGAGGCAGTTTCAGGTACGCCGCGTCCAAATGTTGGAACAACATTCCCCCGCCGATAAGGAATTTAAAAACACTCGGTACCTTTAGGAATAGATTGCGGCAGTATCTGATCGACGCTCAGAAGAAACTGGGCCTGACCGTCACCAACACTTCCATAATATAGAGGGTTTTCTGGTCCTAACGGCTCACTTTGTCCTATTAACAACAGACACTAACTATGAAAAATGAAACGCAAACACGAAACACATTACACGACACGAAACACATTACAACTATACTCACCGTACATTATGATAAAAACTGCAACATAATGATACCTACATGAACAAGTAAACTCGTACAAACACTAAGTCTAGACACACTCCATACAACATAAATAACAGTTACTCATTACACATATTACCTATACTGTGATAATCAAGTTTATTAAATTATTATTTTTAGTATTTAAATTCAAAATCGTCTTACCGACAACCCACCTGCATAATATTCGCCGCACATTATCTCGACATCCGTGTGTCACTAGCAGGATTCAGCAGAATACCAGCGTCAGGTAATCCACCTGGCATTATGCTGAGCTGGACTCCTTTTTGGTGCAATTTTGAGACACACACCGCCCATTAGTGGGCGACCTTAAAAATTTATGTGTCTAAATGCCTATGGGTCGATTTAACTCATTCTACCTTACTTTTTTTTTTTTTAATGTGTGCCATTTTTTTTTCTGTGTGATGTTTTTTTTATTTTAATTCTTGTATTGTGTCTTTTGTTGCATCAAATAAATGATTTATCTATCTATCTATCTATCTATCTATCAATCCAAGGCTTGTGGTTCTTCTTAACTCATTTCGGCCTAGTTAACTAAAGTTTTATTACGTAGCCGATATTCAACTGAAGCAGTTATGTACCTAATATTTGTGTTAACATTTGGCTTTAGTAGGCGCAATTTCATAAGATAAAACACTTAAATGTCACCTTTTATGTACACCGTTGCCGTCCATTTATGTACACCTTCTGATTAAGCCTTCCCTTAGTCGACATTTTGGATAACCTTCTCATCCTAGTTTCAAAAGTCAATGGCAGGAAACAAACATTTGCATTTCGCCCTTTCTGAATTGTGCTTATAATAAGATGTTTCCGCTAAAGAGGTAAAGTTCAATCTATTAAAGAGATCATTATATTCTGTGCATTCATCTTCTGTCGAACTGTCTTCTAAATCATCAACTAGCTTCCGCCCGCGACTTCGTCCGCGTGGCATAGTTACTTTGGGTTAACTTTAACCCACGTGATGATCGAAAAAAAAATATCTTTCTCTCCCCTTTTCTTCCCTATTTCTCCCCCTTTTCTCACTTTCTTTATTCTATATCCGTCTGCAGGGTCCCAACTATCTCTGTACCAAAATTCATCATAATCGGTTTAGCCATTTAGGCGTGAAGACGTAACAAACAAACAATCAAACTCACTTTCGCTTTTATAATATTAGTAAGGATTACTACCCGTTTATGTCTGTGGGCCACCGTTTGGGTGCTCTGAATCTCCATGCTCTTGTGCCATCGCCATCCAGGGTTTGTAAGGCGTCCTATGGATAGACATCTTAACTGTTTCATTACGTCTGAATCCTTTGGAGTTTGTAGTATATTATTTTTTTCCAATAAAACCTCACATTTCCTAATAGGCTAGTTTAAAAAAATATTAGTCCGTCTTTTAGATTATAGAAAAATAAGTGACAGGTATTTTTTTATTTGTAAACTAGCTTTTGCCCGCGGCTTCGCTCGCGTTAAATTCGGTAGCGCCTTATTGATTTGTAATAGCAACGCTAAGTTTTCCCGTTTCTTCCCTCTTTCTCCCTCGCATCCCACTTTTTTCAAAAAAATATTAGCCTATGTCCGTCTCCTGGTTCCCAACTATCTCTGTACCAAAATTCATCAAAATCGGTTTAGCCATTAAAGCGTGAAGAGGTAACAAACAAACAAACAAACAAACAAACAAACTCACTTTCGCTTTTATAATATTAGTAAGGATTAGAATAAAAATGACAAAGATATAGCCCATTAAAGTTACGTGTGGCGTCACGCGTTCGTACATATAAAAAAATACGTGTCCCTTATTTTTGAAAAATCTAAAGGACAGGCTAAATAGAATGTAATTACTTTGACCCTGGAAACTACCCTATTCCACATTCTCATTATGTTGTTAAGGCGCGGTAACAAGCTAATCTTTAGGTATTCGCGGAAGTGAGGCTAGCTGCATACTGGGCATGGTCTGACACAAGTACACGATAGTATTGCATCGAAAGAATAGAAATAAGGTCTAAAATATTTCGGTGTGTGATTTTATTTGAATATCATGTCCGCCAAAATGTAGGTCATTTTGCAGTTTTAAATGAATATAAAAAAAATTACAGTTCCGTGTTTGAAAAATTTTAGATATCTCTTTAGTCTATAACATTTCCTTTGTTATAGATATAAAAAATATGATGGTTGTCGCTGAAAAAATTGAGAATTTCGAGACGAAAAAAATTTTTTCGTGGTCTTTTTAAACATTTTTTTTTCGTAGTACTAGACCACTTTTGTAAACTGATTTTGTTTAAGTCTTTACTTTATGTATTGAACTACACACGGTATTTTTTTTTGGCTAGTGGCATGTACAGATACGGCTAACTTTGCGACGAAAATCTAGACGTTTTACGAAGTGTTTGCTTTGTACAGCGCCTTAATGCTAATACTTAAATGATATGTCGGCATTAGTTCGCAGTTATGTTCAAGGCGTAACTCATTTATAAATCGCCATTGATAATTGGGGACTGACAGAATATAATGATTATGACTTATGTGCAATATGTGTGGGAGGAATCGGAAATGCAGAACTTTAATAGTAATTGATTATCATGATGATGATAGACATGTCTGGATAATTGAGGTATTGTTAGAGGAAAAATGCTGATAATGTTCAAGATAACGACATCAGTTTCAACTTGAAGACATCTTTGAGATCATCACAAAATCATCAATCATCATCAGATATGGTAGGTACAAACATTTCACACAATTTCCTCAAAGAAAAGTTAACAATACCTCTTTTGGTTAATTCGTTTTATTTTCAAAAAACATATTTTAATACTGTGCGAGTCTCATCCCAAATTTCCCCACTTCGTCTTCTTAAATACGTCTAGAGCTATATATATACATATCTAAACGTCGCCCCACATAAGGGATTTCTCCTGTATCGTGGGTGCGTTTACAAACACTTAAACTCACATACACAAACAGCCAGACCCGAAACAACTATCTGTAGGTCATAAAAATATTTGTTCCGTGTGGGGATCGAACCCGTGACACGTAGCGCAGCAGTCAAACGCTTAGCCACTGCGCCAACCGTGTCGTCAATATGGCCAGCTTAGTCCACATTATTCTTAATATAATCACTCACACACTTAACCTTCTCTACAAGGTGATTAAGCCCTAATAAATATATCGAAAACAAGGTGTAACAACATCGCCTGAAGGTATATCTCAACCACGGAACTACTAACTTGCTCCTAAATATAGAGCAGCATTGGATTGTCAGATTCTCTAAGAAATTGATCTATTTACTGAGCAGTAATTGATTTCAAACAAGGCATTAGCAATGGGCTTATCGTAACATGATCTACAAACATGAGAACATTGAATTAAGGTCGAGTTAAATCTTTTCACACGAGCAGGTACTAATGATAGATGTAGAAACGGCAGTGCCCTTGTTGCGATACTGTTGAAGTGGATACGGACATTGATTGTGGTAATATGGATACAGCATAATTAGCTTATAATGTTTTTATTGTAGAAAAACATTCGTCCCAACTTAATAAAGAAGATGGAAGACCAGGTACATTTCAGTCTAGAAATCAATTAAGAATCATAGTATCGAATCACAGTCAATATTTCGTTAGTATCCTTTTAGAAGGGTGTATTCTTATTTTTAGGGTTCCTTAACTCAAAAGGAAAACACAGAACCCTTATAGGATCACTTTGTTGTGTGTCTGTGTGTCAAGTATCTCGGGAACGCGTGGAGGTATCAAGTAAAAATTAAAACCATAATGCTCAGGTCTGCGGTCCCAGCTCTGGAAAATCAAGTCTATGCAGGCAAACGATATGGTCGTTTTGCGACATAACACTAATTTGTACGGAACCCTCCGTGGGCGACTCCGACTCGCTCTTGACCGTTTTTTATCCTCATACGAGCAATGTTATTTTACTTGCAAACTCGTAATGTGTGAAATGAAACTTTCATTTAGCGATTTCAATTTGCAATGACAAATTAATATTGACAGTAATTAATTGAAATGCTTTCTCTTTCAGAAGTAGCTGTGTCATTATAAATTACCGCATGTCCGCTATAAAGACAAAATTAAATTTTAAATCGTTTTTTTCTCACGAATGTCACAATCAATTACATCCTTGTATTAAAACCATTTGTGAAAAAAAAACTCGTTTTAAATTTGCATCAAAAATATTTTGTTAAGTAATTTGAAGAACAACAACTCGTTGCTACTTTAAAATTTTTGTTCAGTAATTAGAGTTGAGATCAATAAATCATTTAAAAGCAATTAACATGCCAATTTAATCCCTCACACGTCCCTATTATGTATCGAATCGTTTGTCTTAGTTCGAAGCGATCGAGCCCCGGGCGACGTCCGAAACGCAAAGATATAAATCTCCGAACATTAATTCCGGCAGTTCATTTACATCGGCAAAATACAACCAATAAACTTGAACACAATTGGTAATCTTTTATGTTTTATATTAGGTCCTTACATATGAAATTGGCGTTTTTCGTACTGGCCACTTTAATCACGAATTTCTCCTCTTTGGTAAGGAATTCCAAATTCAAATTTGTACAGCTATTTACTCATGTATTTGTGCTTCGATGACCGTCATTCATTTGTTTTTTTTCTTCTGTTTTTTCTGTTTGCGTCACTCATTTTACAAAATGGAAAATTTAAAATATCGCATTATTTACGAGTACGAGTTCCGCCGTGGCACTAGTGCTGCGGAAACGACTCGAAGGGTGAATGATGTGTATGGCGGTCATGTTGCAAAAGAAAACACAGTTCGTTTTTGGTTCCAACGTTTTCGTTCTGGAAATTTCGACCTGCAGAACAAGCCCCGTGGACGGCCTGAGACCCAAGTTGATAATGGAGAATTGAAGGCTATTGTGGAAGCGGACCCATCGCAAACCACGTCCGAGTTAGCTGCAGGCTTCGATGTTAGTGATAAAACTGTTTTAATTCACTTGAAGCAAATTGGGAAGATTAAAAAGCTTGAAAGGTGGGTACCTCACGAATTGACTGAAGCAAACCGGCAAACGCGCGTCGACTGCTGCGTTACATTACTGAACCGGCACAACAATGAAGGTATTTTAAACCGAATCATTACCTGTGATGAAAAATGGATTCTTTACGATAATCGGAAGCGCTCAGCGCAATGGTTGGATCCTGGCCAGCCAGCCAAATCCTGCCCCAAGCGAAAATTAACCCCAAAAAAGTTACTTGTAAGCGTTTGGTGGACTAGTGCCGGTATTGTTCATTACAGTTTTCTCAAATCTGGCCAGACTATTACAGCTGATGTCTATTGTCAGCAATTACAAACCATGATGGAAAAGCTAGCGGCTAAACAACCAAGGCTGGTCAATCGCTCCACGCCACTGCTGCTTCACGACAACGCCAGACCACACACTGCGCAACAGACGGCTACCAAATTAGAAGAGCTTGAATTGGAATGTCTTAGACATCCTCCGTACTCCCCGGACCTTGCTCCAACAGATTACCATTTTTTTCGCAATTTGGATAACTTTTTGCAAGGGAAAAAATTCAACTCCGATGGGGCAGTCCAAATCGCCTTCAAAGATTTTATTGATTCCCGTCCGACTGGTTTTTTTAGTAAAGGGATCAATGAACTACCTATAAGATGGCAAAAGTGCATTGAAAACAATGGTTCATACTTTGATTAATTAAATATATTATATTAAAAAATATTCGACTTTTTGTTCCTTCCATACAAAACGCCAATTTCATATGTAAGGACCTAATATATAAGTCCTAAGTGATTTAAGTAGCCTTGCTGTGAAGCTTACATCTCTTTTATCCGACAATGTTCCGACATCTCCATAAGATATAGACTACACCGAAAATGTTGGCAACCAAGATTAATATAGACGGTTATTGAATTATTTTATCGATCCTCGGCTTTACCAATAAGGATATGCTTTTATAGGCGTTTGTGATAATATGAGTAAATGATGTTTATAAGTAGATTTTTACAAGCACTTTTACACATCCTTTTACACCAGACTAATCTGAGAAGAAACAGCCGAAACAAACTCCAGAGTTCATTGTATCTTATAAGGTCTTTAGGGTTATTGAAAGACTAGGGAAAGTAAATGAAAAGGCGTAGTTCTTGGAGGTCTAAACAGGACTGTGGCAACTTACTTGACGGGACGCAGCCGTCTCTATACACACTTGCATACATCTTTCATACGTCACGCGATCATGTTACATATCGTCGATGTGTCCCTACAAGGTCCAGACAAAAATCTTGGTCAATTTACATAAGGACCCCTATTAGTGTCTGAGATGGTAATCTTTTGATTTCTGACATAATTGATACAAGGGCTACGAAGGAGGTGACTGATTACATATTAATACAAGAGGTATTGTTATAAATCAGGAGTATTGTTTCTACGTTGTTCATCCATCACAACATTTCAAAGGTTTTATAGTTTATTAAAATCATGACGAGTGTTATCGAACAAAAGGTTTTAATTGAAATGAATGATGAATGCCATTGAACTGCAATGGATGAGCCACGCCATGAGACCGAATAGATCAATAGATTTTACGAAATTAATTTTAATTTGGACCTGTGACTGGCAACAAATGATTTGTAATACTGTAGGAAGAACTTGAGATCAATTAAGTCAAATCATTTTCTATTTTTAATTTTTTCAGGTTATTAAAGTTTACATTTAAATTTTACCGGGGTTTGTAATAATTTCTCATATTATTTCAAATTAAAGTTAGGTTTACGGTCAAAGATTCTCGTAGGTATTAATAACTGTTAATACTTGTAGAAGTTAATCAATGCCTGTTGCAAATGCATCAAAAACTAACAATATAACACCTAGAAGCATTTTATATACAACTAGCCGTGCCCTGCGTTGCAATGCCAATTTTTCTATCTTTCTACCTACATACCTAAACTACACAAAAAACTTATAGGTGTTGCCTTTAGCTTTTTTTCTCGCCTTGGAAACCATCCTTGGATTCAACGAATATTTATAAAATAAGAATTGGTAAAATTGGTCCAGGCGTTGTTGAGTTATGCAATTACCAACACGTTTTGCGATTCATTTTTATATTATAGAAGATTAAGTTCTAAACTTAGCACACAATCTAGTAACAAAACGTATTTCAAATCAAATCATTTATTTCAATTAGACCATTACAGGCACTTTTGAATGTCAAGAAACAAAATGAATCTACAGTCCCGGTCACAAGGCATAATAACTTGTGAAAGTACTGTAGTTGCCCATTACAAAGCGTTGATCTCTATGGAGAAGAAGAATGGGAAAGAAACTCCATGGACACTTTTTTAAATTAGAATATTATTTCAAAATCGTATTTACATCATTCGTGTTGAGATTATACAAATATGTGAGAACGATGTAGAAAGACGTGCACAGTAAGAGCGTCCAGAGTAAATAAAAAGCAAAATTCAATTTAAAATCTAAATAAGTTAAAAAATGACCGTGGTAGTTAAAAAATGACCAGTCCCAACTGACAGCGCCCGTTCACGAACATGACGTATGGATCAGCATTTAGTAATCCACTTCTAGTACTAACATTATCCGGTGTTTATATAAAATGATGATCAAGATAATTGTCACGCCATGACAAGGTCACTGCAATAGTAATACAACGGCGGCGTCCTTTGTTGTTGTTGCAAATTATACGTTGTTGTGGTTATTAAACTTTTGAACGTGGTTATTAGTGTTAGAGTTTTTTCTTGTTGTATTCTTTCTCGCTTGGATTAATTCCGTTTGGTACGACGCAGTCCAGAAGATGACGTGATTGGAAAATACGTAATTCATACATGTAGCTTTCCTTGGGTTAAACTACTCGGACTAGTGTCAGTATGTACACTGTTCCGTGGACCCATCCACGGAACAGTGTACATACTGCCCACTGGTTACATACCGAGTTTCATCCGTGCCTCGTAATGCATTTTATTCCGTTGGTTCTGGCTGTCATTTGTGGCCCGAAAGCCCTACCAAGGGGTCTCGTATTACCCAGTACTAACTGGGTTGTGGAGACATCAATCACCACCCCAACCTAGTTGGAAAAAAGGCTTGGCTAGTCAAGTTTTTCTACTTTTTTTTCATTCAGTCCACTTTTAATTTGATTTTGATTATTTTTACTCATTGTCACAACAGAACTGACAACTGACTGAACAGATTAGACTGGATTCAAACATTGGTCGTTATTTATATGTTAAACAAAAAGTAATCAAATTAAATCAGTAAGCTTGTCAATGATACTTTTATGTACACAATATGAGAAAGCCGGCCGGTTCCGTACAAACTTGCGACATAAACAGCCACATCTTTTAAAAGCATAGACTTAGAGGCTTGATTTTTTCACAGCACAGAGGGACTACTGATTTGACTATATAGTATTGACAGACAGACAACCGACAACAAAGTTAACTAATAAAGGTTCCGTATTTGCCTTTTGAGGTACGGATTTCTCTTTTCAACAATAAAATTTAAAATAATTAGTTTCGCTCTTGCCTAATAATTGCAATTATCACCGCTACCCATCATAAAGGTATCACTGTCACATTGTCCACGTCACGATCAACAATAGAAATAATAATCATAATAATTATTGCATTATCGTTCCCACTCTATTATGATCTACGGAAATGAGCAATTTGGTCACGCGATATTAACTTCGTTACATTTCCGATGTTTTGTCGTGGTCATTGTTAATATAGAAATCACATGTGCTATGGTTTTAGCCAAGGTTGAATGACAAGTTATTTTTAGAATGCTATACAGCAATGGAAAGCAATCTTTAAATATTTTTCATGAACAAGAAAAGGAAAAATTTTCAGTACTTTTTTTTTATAGTACCTACTTTAAAACTGTTATAACAATCGTAAATGGGAAAGTTTGTTGCGTTAGATATGTGTTAGTGTAACTATTTTACAAAAAAATACTGAACTGATTTGGATGAAATTTTGCACACATGCAGTTTATACGATGACGTAACACAAAAAATCGAAACAGAATTCTTTGAAAAACTTAGACTCTGTAAAGTCTTCCACCTAATAAAATTGTTCAGTAAGAGGCGAAAGATTTATGTATTTTTAAGAAGAACCAGAGTTACAAAATGTGGATCGTAACGTATTTTACATTTGCGAGAACTCTGATTATGAAATGGTGATAATTGTGCAATATTTAACACGTAAAACGAAAGATAAAACTGCTATACCTAATTTAAATGCCAAACATTGATAGACATAAAAAAAATTAAAATCATCGCCTTCAAAATTGAAAGTAGCACCCAAAAATTATATAGTAAACGCAAAAACAGATAACTAGCAGTTGCACTAAAACATAATAAACAAATTATAGTATACGTATGACTTGCTGTCCATTGTATATACTTGTAACAGTTATTATGTAGCGAAGTGTTAAATTATATACTGCATGTACTCCGACCTTCCAGATATGGTTTGGTAACAGTTAACTGGTGTATGGTAATAGTTAATTTAACTCTGTGATGTGAGATTACATGTATTTCAAATTCACACATGACAGTGAAGGGGCATCTAGTGGTAAGCGTAGATCACACCTAAACTTGTGATTATGGTATGACTATTGATATCGAAAAGAAAATGTATGTGTTATTCCAGACTATAATCTACCTCTATGCCAATTGTCATTAAGCCGTTTTGACTTGAAAGAGTAACAAACATCCATACATCCATACATCCATCCTCACAAACATTCCCATTTATAACATTATAGTAGGAAAGTAGGAAGTAGGATAGCTCGGGCCCGTGGCTTCGCCCGGGTGATATCGAAAATGAAACAAACATCCACACAACCATACATCCGCACAAAAATTCGCATTTATAATATTAGTAGAATATAGTAGGATGTACTTATTTTATTGTTAGGAAAGCAAGCAGATCATTTTAAATTTAATTCTGACTTGTCTTTATAAAAGCTTCACAATTTTATCAAATAATGCACATTCACTTTTGTAGTTTCGAAACCAAAAATAATACAATCCCGCATATTTCCATTCCACATTTTTTAATTTTTAAATATACTACTAACTGGTACATAAGTCGGTTATGGATGTAATTAACCTTTACAAAACTTTCTGAAAGTCTCAACAAAAATGCAGCCTAACAGCACATTGCACAGACACACTTGAAATTAACTTTTTACTGTATCGACTACTACCTCTGTCTCTCTAGCACCGGGTGTTAGAGGCGCACACTTCTAAAACTCTGAATCCACAGAAAGTTTAGTTGTTTGACCCTTGCCATTCCTAGGAAGCCTAGACAAAATAACGTTCTATCTGCGATAACAGGGATAATCAGAAATGCTTCATACTTTTTGACTTTTCAATGTAGACATTGCCACGAAGTTTCCCTAAAAACTAAAACATGTTGAAATTCGTTGTAGGAATATAACACGCGTTGACTTACCAAGCTTTCTGATTAGGCTATGTCCACTCATAACCGTTAATAGGTCGTACATATAAACGTATTTCTCACACACAATATATTTCGTATCAGGCATCAGTTTTCATACAGTAGTGGTCCCACAATGGCGGACTGGACTTAATGACTCTGTTGTTCTATGGGAACTGATCAGGAGGATAAAGTTGTTCTGTCCATTGTGTGATTGTTGCTGAAGGTGGAGTGGAGCTGAAGAATTTATGTTTTACATCATAGTTAGGATTATGAAGGTGTGAACTAACTTACTAGAAAAGTGCTGTGTTGGGTTTTTTCTCTGATGTCAATTAGCTTTTATCTGCCATTTCTAGTTTTCCAAGAGAGTATTATGTATTGATAAAGGCTGTGCTTTTTTGCGGACGGGAAATCATCAAATGAATTCCTCCGCTCTGGGTGGAACGGAGGGTAGTGTGAGAATTGCACTGACTAAAACTCACCCATAGTTTGCGGGTTGTTCGAAAGAGGGGCCTCTAACAACCCGCAACCCCGGCACATGGGTGAGGGCGGAACATAAAGGGCAAAAGAAGGAACATGGGTGGGGTATGGCCAGCAAAAGTCTGATACTCTCTCCCGCTCCGCCCAGAGCGGAGGAAATTATGTGATGGTTACCCATTCTCAAAAAAAAAGGTAATTTAGAACATTACACCATGGCAATGTATGACAGAACTATAATAGGCATCTAAATTGTGATTGAAATTGATAACACGTTCTGAGAAATTGCCTTTGTCACCTTTCACAATTCCTTGACGATGCATACAAGACAATAGCCGTTTTCGAACCCAAGCCGAAATCCACAGAACAGCGATCAAAATCTTCAATAACAGTGCGTAAGTTACTCAACAGCTACAAAAACAATACAAACTTATCTTCACATCGAAGATTAGACTTAGAACAAAACAGTGGCGACCTCACCTCGACCTGTTCTAACAATACTAAGTGAAGCTGGGCCAGTGTCACCGACAGAGGTGTTAACCAAATTGTATAAGTTATTATACAAGATCTAACATAATGGGTGTAATAACATGAATGTCAGATGTTGGACCTTCTTCATAGATCAGTTTTAGTTGCTGTTTTGAGGTCATAATCAAAATCGTCATTACCTTGTATGGATCTATTTACATCCCTCTGTTAGGCACATACCATCTTTATGTTGCGCTGCCCAACCTCATCCAGGTTTTTATCCATGATGGAAAAATTATCTTTATGGATTTCTTAGCCAACAAAATTTAACATATCTTTCAAAGAATAAGAAATTCACTACGAATTCACTTATAAGTCCTACGGCCCGTGTGGGCACATAACCTCGTTGATGCCTTTACCTATTCTTAGAAGTTAGAACTAGAACAACATTATGTTGTTCTAGTTCTAACTTCTAAGAATAGGTATTGCTTATCTACACAAATATCAAATATTAATCACACTTATTTCTATATAAGTCTTTAAACTGACATGGTTACTGACATTATTATTAACACTTGAAACGGGATATTTACCATGTTTGTTATTTGTTGCGAGTTTCCGATATCTCGGTGATGTTGCAAACGCCATGATCACGGATGAACTGAACTCATATTTCTATAAAAATTCCAAATAAGTACTCATATACTGGCATACGCCAGTCTACTTATTAGTAAAGAAGATAGAAAAAAAGTTTTTATTTGACTAGCATAGGCCACAAAACAGTAAAACAAAATATTCAAAAAAGACATGTCACAATTAAGAGCCATTTCACAAAATGATTGCGCTCGAGTTTAGGCAAAAGAGTGCGTCATTGTTTATGTGTGCGTAGCGAGCCACACACGTGCAATATAAACAGTGTAACACGAGAGCAATCTTGAGCCGTAATCGTAATATGATTTGGTAAATTTTATTTTAGTATTGTATTAGTATTTATATGTTATTGTAATTTAGACTGATGTTCAAATTGATATTTTGACAAATTATATGCAAATATTTTCAAAATAACTATAGGAATCGATTTCCCAAAGAACATAGATTATTTCTGAATAATTTTATTTTTATAATTACTATGTATTTGAACCAAAAAACACGTAAAAAAAACAAAATAAAAGTTAAAAATTGGTCTAAGAATTTATTTTTTTACTAATTAATGGTAATATAATTCAGGAATCTATTTCATTAAACGACGATTTAAATATATGTCTGAACCTGTATGTATTTTGTTTAGTTTCATTTATAAGTATTATTGATAGATTTAGGACTCAGAAGTAGACTCTGCGGCAATTTTTCAGTAAAATGGTTGTGGGAGATGTGTCATTATAAATTAAACAAACCGATTTTAGTAAATGTGTTACATTAAACGACACTATAAACGATTAATCTATATTTTGTATTCATTCAATAAATTCTAGATATTACTTAGATGGTAATAGAGAAGCTCAAAATCTTAAAAATTTGGGCGAAAATGTGAAATGGCTCTTAAGAGAAAAGAAGAAGTAGGTATTTGAAAATGAGCTAGACATTAAATAAATTATACCTCTACGCGGCCAAAAAGGACCCTTTCTCAGCATTAAATAAAAAAATAAAATGTTATAGCGCTGGTATTCTGATAAGGCCCAATCTTCACATCGTCTACATATCGTGTGTTTAAGGCAATAAGCGTAATCTCAGTTTAACCTACTATACCAGCATCAGACAAAGAAGTAACTCGCAACCTTGCGTTACAAACAAACAGAACTATGAATATATGAACATGTTCAACATGCAACCGCCTCTATTTACATACAGTGCAGGCCAAATGAAAGGGTACAGCAGTGGTTAGGAGATTGTACACTTGCGAAAGATACGCAATGGGCACGCATGTGTCCTTTTTTAACTGACCTCCAAAAAAGGAAGAGGTTCTTAATTCGGATTTTTATAAATGAGACAATTAAGTGATAATGTTACAAGGATAGGTAAAAGGAGAAAAGTGAGGGGTGGGTTTTTGAATCCTTCACAAAATGCACTTCGTTTGTAAATGCACTTCGTTTTCTTTTTCTCGTTTGACCAGCAAATTTCAGAATCTCCACATTCTGCAATTTGCTGGTCGAACGTGAAACGTTCTGTCAGCGCCAATTTTCCTTAGAAATTATGATACTGACAACAAACAGTTTAAATAGTGCTAGATAGTTGTTGGAGTAGTTAAAAATGACCTCTTAAAACAACACTTATTTCAGTCTAAGAAAGAGATAGCGCTAGACATCCTGTGTAGCTCTTTCTCTTTCCCTCACTGGAATAAGTACTGCTATAACACGTCATGGTGCTTGCTCTTTTGTTTCATCAGTAAAATTTGCTCAACATAGCAACGCAGTAACTGGGACTTCTTAAATACCTGCTGCTTATCTATGCCGCTTGCTAACACTAATGTGCATTCTCCTCAACTATAGAGAGGCTTAGTGAATATGTAAATCTAGTGTCACACACAGATTGAAATGTCGATTACAATCCGGTACCGGACGACATTGAGCGTGAACATACACTTATGATTGATACGACCACTTGTGAGAACAGCGGATGGCTATTATATGCTAATTCAAGATATGAACATATTTCAGGAGGCGTTATTTCTTCATTTTGGGGACAGATGCTTGAGAAATTATATATTTATATTATACTAGCTGTGCTCAGCGGTTTCACCCACTGTTCATTTAGGGGTAGGAAAAATACCTAGATGGTAGCCGATTCTCAGAATTACTCAATATGCATAAAAAAAATCATAAGAATCGGTCGAACCGTTTCGGAGGAGTATGGGAACGAACATTGAGGACACGAGAATTTCATACAGGTATTAGATTATGTTATATTTTATTATGAGCCAGTTTTGTCCCACAGCAGGGCCTCCCTTCCTTTCTCCCATTTTTTCTTGTCGTTTCCTGTTTGAGCCCCATCCATTTTGTAAAAGTCCAGCTCGTCACGCCATCTCTTTCTCGATGCGGTACGCCCCTACTGCATCGCCAGGATTAAAACAGAAAAAAGAGTGGCCTGCCAGGGCCACTGCCTGCCGGGGTTGCGGGTGGTTCGAAAAAAGATACCGCGGCCCCGGAACATAAGGGCAAAAGGAGGAACATACTCACCCATGTTCCCTTAGTTTTTCCCTTTAGTCGGTAAAAAGATTTCAAACTAGCTGGCGCCCGCGCAAACATCCATACATCCTCACAAACATTCGCATTTATATATTAGTAGCATAAATATTAGTAGGATACGTAAAAAAAAATGTCAGGTGAAACCTCACCTAGTTTTAAAACATTATTTATTAATTTGACGTTTAAAAGTGATTCTTAAAAACCAATTGACAGATAAAATCAAAAAAAAAATATCTATATTAACCGTATTACCAACCGTATAATTCTGTAATTTCTGTTCATTGCGTAGCTATTAGAAGGTCCATATTAAAATAAGACATTTACGACCTTATAATAGTATGATTAATGGCTAACTGAAAGTATTTAACCCATAAATAGTGAATATAATATTATGTAAGCTGTAGAAATAGTTTATGATTACGACATTAAAATGTAAGTCGTTGGACAACTTGCGAATAGCATTATATGGTAATTGAAGATGTCGATGCAATAGGAAATACATTGGTGTGATATGTTGGGGAGGAGCTTTCCGATCGGTTGATGACAAGGCACTGTTCACACCTATGTCATAACGTTAATGTTAATATGGTCTCTTTATGATACAAACATGGTTTATGGTAGGCTTACTCCTCCTCAACAGGGAATCAGACTGGTCCGTTGCTAGATAAGCTCATGAAGAGACAGCGCTATCCCTGCATTAACCCTAAGGCACTGCGCAAATGTGGACACTATTGTGTCTTGTGTCGGATATAAGCTACCATTTTAAGTTTGCATGCTCTTCTTCCCCAATTCTTACAGTAGTTGCTGTCGTATAGCGGCTAATTGACACTGGTTATAGAGAAATTTGTAGCTTGAATCCTACATAAGACACAAAAGTGTCCACGTATGCGAAGCGCCTTAGTGATATAAACGAAAAGTGTTTCAAAAATAATTTAGTAATAGACTGCCAAAACATTACCTTTTTTTTCCTTTGGTTCATTGACCTACATGAAATATTTCTACAAAATCTACATAATTATGTATTAATACATACATAGATCCGATACACATTGAGAACGGAAGTTTATAAATAACAAACATTATTCACAATTTATAGAACTCATCATCATCGTTTGTTCTTGCGTGCAAGTGCTTGCTATTTTCTTACATGTCACGTAGGTTGAACAATGGAAAAGAAATCCAGAAAATACATGCATATTATTTGCCGTCAACGGGTTTTTAGAAACTTCTTTTAAACAAAAACTCACTCACTGTCATTTTCTTCATTAACATTTTTTTACACTCTATTTTTTATGTTGTGAATTTTATTGCTTTACTAAATAATTTCAATGACACCAACATCGTAAACCAACTCACTTGCGTAAACAGTCTAATTCATTAATAAATTTCATCTAAAGTGAGTTGTACAAGATATACACCGTCAACGAAATTATTGGTTAAATGACAAATGAAAGGTTTATTTCTAACACGTCAACAACTTTTAAAACTGGATGACGTTGGTGTTTTAATTTAACTGTTTCATCAAAACTATAAATCTGTCAAAGCATTATGCAAACATACAGTCGATAATAATTAAGACACACCCACGTCCTAAGAAACACCATCCGAAAACATGTTCTCATTAAAAACTACCCAATAACATTCACAATTAAAAATACCAGCAACTTCTCCTAGTATCTGGGTCGTCATTTTTCGAAGCTCGTTCGAACTGTCTCAGCTAAGGCCAGACTAATGAGTGTCCAACTAATTAGCATACTCACTGAACTTTACATCTCGTTTCTATGATTGTGGACAATAAACGGTATTTAAGACTGGACTAGTTTTATGTTCGACTTAGATTGTATTTGGTGATTGTTTTAATGGATCTAGTCAGAGGGTTGACACACTTATTAAAGCTTATCTTGTATAGTAAGTGCAAAGCAGGCTGCTTCGTTGGCTAGTGCTATAACTGCTGAGCATTAGAATCTAGGTTCGATTCCGAGTGCTTGCATGGATCTATTCTATCTATTTATTCTAGGCAGCCCTAATGCATTTTCTTCCAGTCTACCTTAGAGTGATGCAAGGAGAAAACACAGTAGGTGCAGGGTGTATAACAGAAAGTTTTTGAGAAAACATTTATAAATAATATGTAATGTAAATAATATACATAAATACAAACAAAATAAAGTAGAGAGAGTTAAAAATACATAAATACATGGAGAAAATCTTTAGTTATGTTATGTTAAGACCAAGATTTTCTTTGTGTATAAAATTAATAAGACGATTGACTAACAGTGTGATTGCTCCAGGAATTGTTATGTTCAACTAATTCGGACTAAGTTGAAGAAGAAGTAATATTAATTAACAGGTTCGATCTTAATTTTAAGTAAAATTATGTCACGAATCCCTTCTTAGAACACTAGAGTGGAAGGTGATAACTAACTAAATAACTCTGAAATATTCCTGCAAACCATGCTGCAACACGTTCACCGAATTATTTCAACAGGTTCTTATCTGTCAGCAGCAAGTCATAAAGATCCGAATGCAAACAGGTTAGCTTTGTATTAAAATCTAAACTAGTCACTCTTCAGGTATGCACTTTTGTAATATTTAGACCTATTGATCAAATGTTACTTATATGATAATGACAAAGTTTTAACAGGTTTTATAAACCACCATCTGACACAACAATCTTGCAAATCTTGATCATGGTATTGCAGAGATAAAGTTAAGTGAAAGGATCAAATGTCTAAATGCAGCATTAAGTCTTAGCTGCAAAGGAGGAATTGGTTTATTTTCTAATATTGTATATGGTATACAATCAAAATCTTAAATTACTTAACTGTAAAGGAGCCTGTCCAAACCAAGGTCACATTTTTATTTACAGTATCAGTAGTAGTTTCATGGGGCCTAAGTGTGCGTCTCCTTTTTAAGGAAATTTCGTACATGTTACAGGTCGACTCTTGACCAGGCGGCTGACCTTTTCTTTGTCCAAAGAATTAGCCTTGCCATTCAACGTGGAAATGCTGACAATCTTCTGGCCACTTTTCCAGTTGAGAGCGATGTGAAGGAGTTCGGCGTCTAAGTTAGTTAGTTTATATTTAGTGAGTTAGTATATCTTAATAATATATATTTTCTAAACATGTGTTTGAAAGTCCTAAACGGCTGGACCGATTTAGTAGAAATTCTTGTTTGTACATTTCAATGAAATCCTGGATGATTTGAATACACAATTAGCCCCCAATTGGTGTCTCCAATTATTATGTTACCAAATTTGCTGTGCAAGGGGCAGGAAAACATTTGCTGGTTCAGGTAGTTTTATCTAAAACACATATACAATTAATTGTATTCTGGAGATCACGAGTGGGATGCTCCCGGCCAGATGAAGCTATTATCTGCGCAGGGCGGCTGACAACAGCTGGATGGTGAATCAATATGATGGTGAAGTCGAAGATCGGGCTAAGTGTTGCGACTTTGGAGAAGCCTATACCCAGTGGCAATCCACGCAAACTTATAATGATACAATTAAAAATGATTTTTTGCAATTGAATCAATTGATGCTTTTCTAAAAAACAAAATGACTACCAACATGTTACTCATAAAATAAAAGAACCAAAACTGACCAATCCACTACAATATAACAACCACTTACAATAAAACCCATAACAGTATGCAGTAGCTATATTGAATAATAATAATCGATTGGAGGTTGCAACACTCGATGCGGCCGGCGATCGGTGTAACGATGTAATCGATATCCCCTTGAACCGAACACTACTCGTAGTCGAAATAATGGCTCACATCCTTAGCGTTTTAACGTTTGTATGGGGTAATGTGCGTGGTTTATTGTTAAGATTGGGTTATCAGAAGGATTATTAAGGACTAGCTTTTGCCCGCGGCTTCGCTCGTGTTAAATTCGAGGTAACACAGTTCCCCTTTCCTGATTGTCAGGTACCTGCTACCTGTAGTTTTTGCCCTTGAGCCTTATTTATTGTAATAGGAATGCTAAGTTTTCCCTTTTCTTCCTTCTTTCTCCCTCATTTCTCACTTTAAAAAAAAGTTAGCCTATGTCCGAATTCATCAAAATCGGTTTAGCCATTAAGGCGTGAAGACGAAACAGACAAACAAACTCACTTTTGCTTTTATAATACTAGTAAGGATTTATCGATGTTTTATGTTAGAATAGGCCCTTTTTCTTGCAAATTTTTATTTTAAGCTTTATTTTGTCCGCAGCTTCAACTGCACTGTATTACAGGATAATAAGTACCCTTTCTACTTAGAACCTTTCAGGCATTAGGGTATAGTAATATAACAGACATGCATAGTTTCCTTTCGCATTTATAACAATGGTATGAATAATGTTATCACATGAATTAGAAGGTTAATTGTAAAATAAAATAAAAATAAAACATAAATCAAACGTATAAAACTATTTTACGACATTTCTAAGAATTAACTTAAAGTAAATAAGAAAATTGAAACCATAAACAAAGTTTATGATCCATAAAAAAGACGTTAGAAAAACATTAAACTAGTACTTACTTTATTTAAACCTGTTAAAATCAACAGCTACATAATGCTCCGATATTCAAGTCCGTATTACTTTACATAAACTAAATATGTGTACTAGTATCTTTATAAAAATATACGTTTTCGTAAACAAATAGTTTTAGATATATATTGTTATATTTTACATAATTTTTGTACCCTATCACAACGTATAATGTATTTTACCCAAAAGTTGACTGGTAGAGAATGCCTTATGGCATTAAGTCCGCTAATGTACCACTATTGTACATGAAGTTTAAATAGATCCTTACTAATGTTATAAAAGCGAAAGTGAGTTTGTTTCACGCCTTAAGGCTAAACCGATTTTGATGAATTTTGGTGCAGAGATAGTTGGGACCCAGGAGAAGGACATAGGCTATTTTTTTTAAAGTGGGAAATAAAGAAAGAGGGAAGAAAAGGGAAACTTAGCTTTGCCATTACACATCAATAAGGCGCAAGGGCAAAAACTAGGTATAGGTAGCAGGTACCTGCAAATCATGAAAAGGGAACTGTCTTACCCCGAATTTAACGCGAGCGAAGCCGCGGGCAAAAGCTAGTAAATAATAAGCTCAAGCCTTTCTTTCCGTGAAGCAGAAACTATAGAGCGCCATTTTCTACGATCTTTATGGTGGCTGTACATACATTCTCGTCGAGACAGTGCGAAGGTATGGCAAGCGCAAAAGTGCACAGTTAGGAATACCGATGCTAGATGAACGCTCACTATGTCCTACATTCTCGCCACTCTCCAATGTAGGTCGAGACGGGGCATCTCGGAGTGTCTCGGCGATAGTACACCTCCATTACTTCATTTTCCATCATCCGTGTTTATAAATCTAACTACACTGGCACGTCGATTGGAGAATTACACACCTGACCGTTTTTTAAGAACCTACCAGGTAATTAAGACGGCACGGCTGGTGCAGTGGCTGAGCGATTGACTGCTGCGCTGCGTGTCGGGGGTTCGATTCTCGCACGGAACAAATATTTGACCTGCAGATAGTTGTTTCGGGTCTGGCTGTTTGTGTATGTGAGTTTAAATATTTGTAAACGCACCCACGATACAGGAGTAATTCCTAGTGAGGGGCAACGTTTTTTTATTAAAAAATATATATTTATCTTACTAAAATAGCACGCCCATTGGAGAATAACACACCTGACCTTTTTAAATAACCTACAAGCTAATTAAACTAATATTTGTTTAAGTAACGGCAACGCAACATAATTTCTGACTAATATTACCAAATTAGTTCACCAATTAAACTTAATATCAAACCATACCAATATTCATGATACCGCATATCCATAACATATTATACTAATAGGTCACAGTTCATTAGCATAACCGATAGCTGCCATAGATGGAAGCTTGTAAAACATTTATAATTTTATAGAGGAAGCACATTGTTTTAAATATTTATTTAATGGAGAATCGTCAGCTGTGAATTAGTCAGAATTGCTGAATTATCTTATCTTGGGAACGCGTGGACGTATCGAATTAAAATTAAAACTATATGCTCAACTCTCTGGTCCCTCCCTTAGTCCTGTGAAAAAATCATTCCTCTAAGTCTACGCCGTCAAAGATATGGCTGTTTATGTCGCAAGTTTGTACGGAACCCTTGGTGCGGGCGTCTGACTCGCTCTTGGCCGGTTCTTTTTTATTTTGTTCAGCGTGGGAGAGTTTTATGTAAAATATTTAAATGATAACAACATTAGTGTTATATTCTGGGTATAAAATGAAGAAATAACATAAAGATCATGCTGCTGAATAAATTTCTCAACGCAATGGAAGCCAGGGGATCGGACGATGCCGTCGACGCCAGCCCTGAAACAGATAGCGAGATGATTTCGATATGGCGCAGGAGAATTGTACCTAAGGCGATATATTATGGCCGCCTTTGTCCAGCCGTTGGATATACAAGGCTTCTAAAAGAAAATACTGATTTGTATGGTTAATTAGGATTTTAGCTGATTTGAAATTAGGATTTTAGCTGATACAAATAGCTGCTGTTTTACATAACGCTTTTCTCCTTCGATTTTCAACTGTGGGTTTAGATAAAGAAGCGATCCATCAGGTCAATAATCAATATGACGCAATATATCTCTTTGACCCGTGTGCAAAGTATAGTGATTCAGAAACTCCATCCTTACAACATAGCTATAAAACTGCCCCCTTATAAGGAACCGTTCGATACTAAATATTAGTTCTAATCGTTTGTGTAAGTTACATCACTGGCTTGGCATGTGAGATAGTTTTCTGTTAGATCTGGTTTAAATATCGTTCCTAAAATGATTTTAGAAATATTTTAGAAGACCTAACAGCGGTGTTTAGCCCACACAATTTACAGATGAGCATATTCTTAATGTGTATCCATTTGCCCATATATGTGCTTCTTATATCTCAGAAATTAATGGGCTCATACGATTGAGATGATCTTTGTGGCACAACACAAATTAAGATAATTGTATCAAACAACAGGTATCATCATTTTACTGCCCTTGTCCCATTCTATTTGGGGTCGGCAAAAATTTTCTTCTCCCCTATCAGCATCATTTACTCCTTTTTCCTTCATATCATTCCTTACACAACCCATCCATCTTTTCTTTGGCCTTCCTCTCGCTCTCCGTCCATCAAAATTCAGATCCACAACACACAATATAGGTACCTAAATAATCTTTTGTAATGTAGAGGTTTAATAACATTAGTCAAACCTTTAACAGTGTTAGCTGGTTTGCAAAGACGATAGGATAGGAAAAAGAATAGCTTATAAAGTGTGTGACATGTATTGCTGAAATGTTAAACTAAAATTGAAGCTCAATAATAGCTCTTGAAAATAAGGTGGACCATGAGTTACTTCTTCAAAAGCTTGCATACAACGGGATTCGAGGAGACTTACTTCGCTGGTTTATATCGTACGTAACGAACAGAACTCCACGAGTTGTGATTAGGGAATATCAATCCAAACTGATCACCGTGTCCTCTGGCGTGCCCCAGGGATCAATTTTAGGCCCCTTGCTTTTTATTATATTTATCAATGACGTCTGGAATTGTTTTTTGCATTCAAAATTCTTACTCTACGCAGACGATCTCAAAATATACAGGGCAATACGCACTCTTAATTAATTAAGAGTGTGTGTTCTTAATGACTGTGATTTACTTCAAGACGACCTAAATAGATTCTCTGCGTACTGTATTAGGAATAGAATTCAATTAAGCACTTCTAAATGTGGATCTATCACTTTCACTAGAAAGAAAAATATTATAAAACGTGCGTATACTCTCAGTAATGCTCCTTTGTGTGAAGTTATGTCGGTGAAGGATCTGGGGATAATATTAGATAGTAAGCTCCATCTTGATCAACATATTCAAAAAAATATTGTTAACTCATATCGTATGTATGGCTTTGTGATGAGAACCGCCTCAGACTTTAAGCGTCCTGATACCTACATACATCTTTATAAGTCACTAATAAGGTCACAACTTGAATACGCCGTATTAATATGGAATCCCCTATACAAAAGATACGTAGATAGCTTGGAAAATGTTCAGCGCAAATTTATCAAAGCGGTGCGTTACCGTTGCCGGCATAGTTTGAGCCTTAGTGGCTCCTGTAGGGATGTTAAGTTGATGGACTTGAAGTCTAGACGCCTGTTACTTAAGATGATGTTTCTATATGACATATGTAGTAGCAGATATGACTGCTCTGCTCTAGAACTGTTATGGGACGCGGGGTGCACGCACGTCCACTATTCGCCATCCCATCTTGCCGCACTAATGCTGGAGTTCGCGCACCTCTACGTCGTATAGCAGATAATTATAACACAAATTTCTCGGATATTGATCTATTTACATTATCATCCAACAAATTTCGAAATACTGTAATCCAAAAATTAACAAACTAAAACTATATAACTGTAACCAGCATAATGTAAAAAAAAAAAAAATATCAATCACTCGCATGCCTAGTTTAGTCCTTATATAAAAAAATGGAATAGGTAACATGTGGATAACGTTGTGAGTTACACATACACTATATACTTTAGAAACTAAGGACTATTAATTAAGAAACCTTTGTGTAACTGTTTGTTTTCCCAAAGAAAATAAATAAATAAAATAAAATATAATCTTAAAAGTGTTTTATGGTTCTTTTAATTACGAATATCACCAACTTCTTACAGTAGTCACACTAGCCAACGACCCACCGATCCACGTTCCGAGTTCGGGACTGTAGCTTGATTTTGTTTCTTGACTTTCAAAAGTGCCTGTAATGGTCTAACTAATTGAAATAAATGCTTTGAGTTTGAGCTCCATAGAAAAATAACCCATTTATATCCAGTTGTCATCAAAATCATTATCAACGTAATTACATCAGTTCACTGCTGGACATATACCTCTTCTGGTATCTGGTATCTTCTGGTAGGTTGTCTGAAAAATATTGATATTTGCGATTGTAACCATAGGTTTAGCATTTTTTAAATTTTGGTGTATAATAAAGTATATTCTATTATATTCTCTTTACTCCACCGAGAATGAAAAGGTCCTACCTTACGTTTGCCGAATCATGGTCTCCACTTGAGAACACGGCTACCTCAACAGTCATCGGCTACTATAGCCGGCCACTTGATATTACTTATTCTGTGAGTTATGTCGACAACTATGGTTCTATGACGGATCACTTCGTTTCGAATGCGAAAAGAAGATATCAAGCTGTAAGAATTGCTAAATCCACCTTCCATTTCTACAAACAAGGATCCTTCGCGCAACTGTCTATCAAGTATTCTGTATGTCAACTAAATAACTCTAAAAAAAATATTGCTAGGCAACGTGCAACTTATCCTTGGATTTTCCGGCTGTTATCTTGAAGAGGCTAAAAGCTAAGATTATTCCTACGACGGTTCCTACGTACATAAGGTTAAGTCAAAAACCGAGGTTTACAGGAGAGCGTAATTTGTGTTCAACACGCCCTATAAAATAATTCTATGAGCAATAATAAATATTTTCTTTCTACAATATTTTAACAGTTTTAAGAGCTTTATGATACCATTTACACATAAATATTTTATTTTTTCACGTTTTCTTAGAAAAACTGAGAGACGACCGTTTCTACGAGACTTATTCGTTGTATTTATAAGACTTGTTCTCTTAAACGATTTCTAAAACAAGGTAAATAAATTAAATAAAAATAAAAATCGTATGTCAGCATGTGCGCATTGATAATCTAAAGCCAATGAGACAATAAAAAAAATGCAATTTTTGACATGTCTTTATGTACGTAGGGACCGTCGAATAGTCTATTAAAACCACAATTTTCCTCATATTACAATAATGTTCCATATTCGCACATTCTTGGAAACCTGCCCGCCACGTCTCAGATGATCGACAAACGTATAAATCTGATCGTTGCACAGTCCGTGCGTGCGCGCAGTTCTCACACAGCGATCGATCGACAGCGTGGGGTCGTCCGTCACGCATGCGCAGTGCCGCCCGTGTCGGTGGTCGGTGAATGGAATGAAAATGAATGAATGAGATGTGGGAGTAAAGAATTTGTTGCCATCTCGATTATATTTAGTGCGATATCTGAATACTTTCATGGTAATATAAACAATTTTACTATGAAAGTTTAAGATTGGAAATCATCAAATGACTTCTCCCGCTCTGGGCGGAGCGGAAGGAAGTGTCAGACTTCTACTGACTAAAATACATCCATGTGCCTTCTTTTGCCATTTATGTTCCGATACCGCGGTGTTCTTCTAACACAACACATAGCCCAGTAAAATCATGCTGAGGTAAAATATTTAGATATAGGGAGTTTACAACATTAGTAGTGATATCAAAGTACTTTCTAAAATACTTTGTTCAATTTGCCACATTTGCTGACACTGCCTAAGAACAGCCTTCGACTAAGTATTTTTTCATACGAACTTCTTCTGTATCGTGGGTGCGTTTTCAAACATTTAAACTCACATACACAAACAGCCAGACCCGGAACAACTATCTGTAGGCCATACAAATATTTGTTCCGTGCGGAAATCGAACCCGCGACACGCAGTGCAAAAGTCGATCGCTGAGCCACTGCGCTAACCGTATCGTCAATTAATAACGGATAGTTTATAAGTAGGTAATTAACAGGTAATTACGACTGTGTTACTTGTATCAGAGCTCAACCGTCCCCGAAAACCCCTCATACCAGTACTAGATGCCAGTCGAGTGCTCATAAAGGCCGGCACCGTCGGCACACGACACGGACGCCAGCACTGGAACGTGCGAGTTACTGGAGCGAGTGAACGACTAACTGGCACTGCAATCATGTGGGACAGCTTTCCAACTACACGGAAACTGTGGACTTAAAAGATTTGAAATCATTTAAATTCCATTACTATTCTGACATTCATACTAATATTTTTTTTTCATAATATTTTTTTTTAACATAAACATAATATTCGCACGCCATAACATGTGGCAAACATGTCCAGATCGTTTCTTTTTGTTATTCTGCATGCATGTTTTTTTTTCATTGTTTTTTTGTACTATTTCATGTATGTGTACATGTTTGAGCAAATTAATATCTTATCTTAGATGAAAATAAATTGGAATTATGAGATGATCTTTATAACTGAAGTCTGAAACCGCCTTGAGCCTAAATCAGCATGGTGGTGAATGCTTGTGTGTTTTGTGTATGAGAAAAGGATTTTACCGTGTAATGGGACCTGGGAAACCCGATTTCTCTTTATAAGATGAAAAGCGATTTGTTGATTGCTTTCATTTAAATAATCGTTTTTTTTTTAATATTATTCATGGTATTAGTAGTTATTGTTGTATCTTAAAGTGGTTAAAGGATTGTAACCATTAAGAAAGTAGTAGCTATCAGAGTTTTAGAACTGAAGTATTTTAAATAGCCGTCGTAATTTCCACTGCTTAAATAAAACTGAACACTATTTTAATCCCATGAAAATCGCAAAATGCGAATGTTTAATTCTCAATATAGCGTTTATTTTGCAGAAGTCCGTCGCGTACGTAGACGTTATAAATGCATGTGTCAGATTTCACGGTCCAAATAAAAGCCGTGTGCATTGGAACCGGATGTGCGGGAGACAATTGTAACCACACATATTCATACAAACGTATCATGTATGACATGGTGTCATTTTGATGTCCATAGCAACAATCAACTCTATTACTGCTTTTATGTAGTAGTCGTAATGAGCAATGGGCTCACCTATGAAACACGGGACCTTTAACTAAACGAGTGTTGCGAATCTGTGGATTAACTAGCTGTCTTGCGAGGTTTCCCCTGCGACTTTGGTTACTCCCCCAAGGGAGTAACCAAATATTATCTACTAGCCAAGTAGTAGATGTTATAAAGAGATGTTATAAAGCCTATTTTACTCAATGATAAATTGAATATGTAGTTTTCAAAGATTTTTTAAATCAGTCTTAGAGTTTTTGAGTTATTCCTTACATTCAAAAATACAAATCTTTCTCTTTTTAATATTATTACTGTTGATGTAAATTGTTAAGTATAGATTATAATTTATAATCAATAACAATAGAGCAGCTAACGTATTTTGTCATCATATCGAATAAGTATGATGACGACCAAATATTCTGTCGGTAGGATACATATCCTACCGACAGAATATTGCTGGCATACCTACGTACTACACTGAATGCGAATAATTATATATTGATGCTTCGATTAATAATAGGTATATATACATTTTTGATCGAAGTATCGATGTGTGATTAAGAAGTCGGTTACTCCGCGTTTTTTGTAAAACAAGCGTTTCTCTTCATTTAAAAACGTTACTCATCATCTTTCTTAAACAATAAAATCTTGTCTTTAAAAATCTCGGTTTTCAGAGAAACATTCACTGGTTTATTTTCAAAGCATAACATTGATACATTTTCTTTCCGTACTAGTGCCTTAATAAAGTTCTCACTCAACGACAATAGGTCACTTACCTCACTTTACACAACAAAACATCTTTGTTTACCTCTCCCCAATACAAGGATAAAACGAAACAGTTGGTATTCATAATTTTGTTCAGTTATGGTAATAAGATGTCTCGGCGACTTTCACTGCGCCCCCTCTCTTACGTAAGAATCACTTACCAGCTAACATTCAGTCATGCACTCTGAAGAATAAGGTTCCTTTTCCACTGAGTCGCTTACCTGTAAAAGAAAGAGATGGTCATTAGACTAATTAAGATTACAAAATGCACTTTGAGGTAAGTGGAGTTAAACGATTAAAACGTAATGCGAAACTTTGTGTGGCTATTAAATACATTTAAATGTTGCTCCATTATAATTTCTGTTGTATGTTGGTATGTCTTGACTTTTCTTTGAGCATTGTTTTAGTCATAAAATTGCAGTGTTTGTACTGTAATGTCGACGACAAGGTTGGCGCAGTGGCTAAGCGTTTCACTGTTGGGGTGATTGTGTACACTGCTGCGGTGATTGTGTACACTACTGGGGTGATTGTGTACACTGCTGGGGTGATTGTGTAGAATGCGAATGTGTCCCCGCACCCCAGCCAGAAGTGACGAGAAGGAACACCGTGTGGTTTTAGTCAGTAGGAGTCTGACAGACCCCTCCGCAATGGCGGAGGACATCCACACATTGAGGATTTCCACACGCATAAAAAAAAAGTGGCTAAGCGTTTGACTGCTGCGCTACGTATCGCGGGTTCGATCTCCATACGGAAAAAATATTTGTATATAGATAGTTTTTGTGTCTACATTGCACCCGTGTGACTTCAACGAGAGTCGCTAGTATTATATTACAATGTAAACGTTTGTGAGGATGTATGGATGAAATGACATTTAACACACACATAGTTTATATCCTGGATTAACACATAGGCTACTTTTTGTCCCGATACAACGATCCCATGGGACAATAGACGGGCAAAGCCGCGGGCATTAGCTAGTTATAAATAATTTAGGTAGATGCCACAATTGACTGACAGTCAACAGAAATAACAAAGCGTACCGTGTTATAATATCAGCTCATCGTGTGCGTACTAATGAGAAGACAATGAGTGACGCAAACACGCAATGCGTGTGCGCATGCGCATAACAAGTGTGCTGGCTGGTAATGCACAGTTGCATCGCACAGCGACGCGTCTTAGACTGTCATAAATGTCGAAGGTTTAAAGAAATGCTGCTTCTTTATCATGAGGTTTAAAACCGTGCTTAATTTTTTTTTATTTTATACAAAGTTCTGCCCGCGACTTCGTCCGCGTGGCATAGTTACTTTGGGCGAACGCTAAATATAACCCGCATGATGATCGAAAATATCTCTCTCCCATTTTCTTCCCTCTTTCTCCTCCTTTTCTCACTTTCATAGCCTATGTCCATCTACAGGGTCCTAACTATCTCTGTACCAAAATTCATCGAAATTGGTTTAGCCATTTAGGCGTGAAGACGTAACAAACATACTCACTTTCGCTTTTATAATATTAGTAAGGATATTTACTTGGTCTACCAACGATTGTTTGTACTACTTGAAATAAACTTAACATGTCTTTTAAACTTTAAACAGTTAAACAATTACTTAAAGGTAAAAATTGGCATGCAAACTTAAAACTAACTAATTGAAGTACATTACGACGCAATTTGTTTGTTTGTCAATCGTTGGATATCACATCCTTATCCCTAAGGCCTCATTTGCGGAGACGCGGGGCGTCGCGTCGTACTATTTTTCTGTTTACGAAAAACTCTAGATTTTTTCTTCTCTTTTGGTGTTGTATAGTAAATCATAGGAATCTAAAATAACACCGAAGTAGCTTTCTAAACCATTACGCAGAGCCTTTCAGATTTGACACATTTCTATAAAAAAAGGTATTCAATACAAAATTGTGATATTAAAAAAAATTAAAAATAAACACTATTCAAACAGACTTACAAACGTTTTCGTGAACTTTATTTTTGTTTTACCTAAGGTTAAAAATTGCTTGATGTACTCAGCTGCTGTATGAGTCAGTTTCTCTATGTTGCAATATGGACGACAACTTGTAATCGCCTATTGCGTACACGCATGCGTTTTCCAAACTGTTTGAAATAAAGAAGCGAGAATGCCTGCAAAGAAAATTGAGCTGTACTATGAGAACTTTAAGCAAAATTTTGAATGGAAATGCTAATGAAAATTCTAATGACACTTTGACGTTTTTCTTGGCAGTTATTGTTTATGAAATAAAACGATTTGTATGTGACGTGAGGTTCTTTTTGTCTTTTGAAAGTTGTATGACGATAAGAAAGATAGATACTTTGAAGTATAATTATGAGGTTACCACATATCTTCCAATTTGGTGGAATAATAAACCTTAAAAAAAAATACCTTATCAATCTCGAAGGATCGATCAGTCTGAGGGAAAGAGATGGTGCTAGACACCCTGTATAGCTCTGTCTCTTTCCCTCAGTGGAATTAGTTTTGCTTTAAGACGTCATGGTAGGGTAGCAGGTGACAATGAATAACTTATCACAAAAAAATCACAGATCTTGATAAAAATGCCTTGTTTGTGTGGAAGACAAAATGTTCTTGCTGATTTCTTGATAAAATATTTATTGATTGTCAAAGCAATAAAACAGTCGATTATAAATCAACAGTCACTTAACAATAAGGTAAAAATGCTTATGCTAGCGAAAGAAATAAATGTGCAATGTAATCGTACATGCCTTTTTCTTCTAAGACTCGCTCAACATTATTATGACAAAATTAATTAAGTAGTCTGATGCAAGCACACTTCCGTTCAGCATTACCAACATAGGCCTACCTACAATCGTTGCTAATCTCCATAAATCATGAGCACAAAGCAAAGCTAACATGATGATGTTTGTATAATCATATCTATATTAGATACAATCGTAACGCAATTTGCATCACAAATTAGATGATTTAGAGAAGGTTTGTTTTGTACAATGCACGATAAAAAGCTTGCGTACGTTTAGAATGTAACCATGCCACAATAGAAAATGAAGAAAAGAAACCTTCAAGGAGAAAAGACAATTTGTATAAGAGTCAGAAAAAAATGAATGAATTATTAATATAATTTAAGTAAATTGACAACAGAGGAATAACATTTCGTAATCAGTAAAGAACTTTGTAAACTTCTTTCTAAAATGTTTGTGTGATTCTTTAGAAAGTCAAGTAATCTTACGTGTGATTCTTTAGTAAGTAAAGTAATCTTAATATAGTTGCATAATTCTTCTGTACGTGTGTTTGTCACCTAACTACTCCTAAAGAGCTGGAGCGAATTGGTAGAAATGTTATGTGTATTTCGATGAATAAATGAAATAGTACACCTAAAAGGAGCAGGACAACGTATAGTCCGCTAATTTATTATACAAAACCCGTTTTTTTTGTTAACATAAGGCAGCAAGCTAAGACATACTAACATAACACAATACTGAGTAAAACGAACCTTCTGATCCCATTCTGTGGAGTGATCTCACGCACGACTCACGACTACTATCGCAACGGCTACTGTTTCGCATTGCTCATGTGGTGATCATTAGGTGATTGGCCAACTGGCGATTAATGCTAGGTCAATGATGTTGACAAATTAATGCCTTCATGACGGCTGCTCAAATGAAATTATTGGTTAGTATAATTGTAATTGGTTGGGCACGATTTAATTAGTTATAGGCGCTATGTTTTTTTTTTAATATGTATGTGTTAGTATCTTTTTCTGATATGACGTGAACGACATTTACGATTTATGACATGGTGGATCAACAAATGGACCAATATTTGCACATTTGATAAGTTATTGTACATACTCGTTACAAAAAACACATCAATTATAATTATTATCATTGATTGTAAGATTAATAAAGGCGAGCATGAACGTTAATTAAATTTTTTTATGTGCATGGGCTAAAAACTCTTTTTTTTTTTGTTAACTTTTCAACGTAGGTCATCATTGTACATTGGAATTTGAATATAATTTAAAAAACCATGATAATATTAGGCTGCAAAGCATTAAACTATGCTTTTTAGGATTTCGTACCGCAAAAGGAAAAAAAAGGAACCGTTATAGGATAACTTTATTTTTATAATAAATAAATATCTTGGGACAACTCACACACGGCTATCTGATCCCAAGCTAAGCAGAGCTTGTGTTATGGTAACCAGACAACTGATATACATACTTATATAATTTATAAATACATACATTTTATAGATAAATCACACCCTTATTGTCCGTCCGTCTGTCTGTCTGTCTGTTTATTTAACTTGTAAAGAGCGAGCAAGAAACGTAATGAACAATCTAAACACACAAGAGTCATCAGAAACTTGACCAGGAAACTAATTTAGAACACATCACTACACACCGGTACACATACCGTTATTTCACGAGACTTCTATTACTTACGTAGGTATTGACAACTGTAGGGTTACCATGACATCTTATAGCAGTTCTTATTCCTGTGTGAGAAAGAGATGGTGCTAGACACCCTGTATAGCTCCGTCTCTTTCCCTCAGTGGAAGTTCTGCTTTAAGACGTCATGGTAGGGTAGCTGTACTGCTGACTAAACCGTTTGGACAGTGAATGCAGAAAGTACATTAGATGTTCAGAAAAAAAAACTGGGCAAGAGCGAGACAGACTCGCGCACCGAGAATTCCGTACAAACTTGCCACATAAACAGACATATATTTTGACTGCGTAGACTTAGAGAGTTGTTTTTTTTTCACAGTTCAAAAGCACCACCGAATTAAAAAGATAGTTTTAATTTCAACTCGATACTTGAGATAAAGGGTCTTGACAGACAGACGGACGAATGTTGGCAACACCGATCCTACGGCGCGAAACTGCTGTCAACTGGTAACAGCATATTTGAAAATCACGACCGTTGCCGTCCACAGAGGTCTTTCTCAGACTGACGAACGGCTAAATAACATCTTCTTGCTGTGTATTTTCGATTATTGTAAACTTGTATAGATAAATACAAATAGTTTTGATTTTGCTTCGGAATTTAATTTAGAATATCCTTGTTGTAGGAGATATTATAAAAGCGAAAGTGAGTTTGTTTGTTTGTTACCTCTTCACGCTTTAATGGCTAAACCGATTTTTATGAATTTTGGTACAGAGATAGTTGGGAACCAGGAGACGGACATAGGCTAATTTTTATTAAAAAAAAAATGGGATATGAGGGAGAACGAGGGAAGAAAAGGGAAAACTTAGCGTTGCTATTACAAATCAATAAGGCGCAAGAGCAAAAACTGCAGGTCTGCTTGGTGTGTTATACCGAATTTAACGCGAGCGAAGCCGCGGGCGAAAGCTAGTTTGCAATAAAGATGACCAAAGAATAACAAACATAGAAACCTAAGCCAAATAGGACAAAAAGTCCACATGAAAGGAACAAGGTCACCGAAGTGAACCAAGTCGACTTGTTGACGTCCAACGGTCGAGAAACCTAGTAATGACCGTCTCATTACTGTGTCGAGATGTGTGAATGTGTGGCTTTTACTAAGAAAGAAATTGAAACTGTGCAGTAAGCGAGATCAGTATTGTCTTGATTATAATGTATGAAGATGACCTGAGTGATTTACAAATCCTACTTATATCTATATAAATATATGATATTATAAATGGGAATGATTGTGAGGATAGATGTATGGATGTTTGTTAGTCTTTCACGTAAAAACGGCTGAACGGATCTTGCTGAAAGTTGGCAAAGAGGTAGATTATAGTCTGGAATAACATATAGGATACTTTTTTTTTCGATCACCAAGCGGGCGAAGCCGCGGGCGCTAGCTAGTTATAAATGATTTGGCCTAATTGTCTTTTCTTTGGAAATTATGTATTGTATATGTATAATCAAGATACTGTACCCGATTTTAAAAACTTCCTTATTCTAGTACGTTATTTATTTTAATACTTCTTGTGGTTAAAATGACACTCACCAAAATAAATGCTGTTTAAGCTGTCATCTCTTCTTCAAACGAGATACCGCGGCCTCAGAACATAAAGGGCAAAAGAGGGAACATGGAAAAGCTTTAGTCAGTAAAAGTCTGACACTCTCCCAGAAATTATTTTATGATTACCCATCCGTCAAAAAAAAAACTTTCGTATAATAGGAATTGTGTGCTCCTTACACAAGTACTTTTCCACTTATCAATTAAACTCAAAGATCAAATAATAATGTGTGGTCGTAGTTCTATCTCAATCAATATTCAAATGGTCAGCACCATCGGATACCAATCAAAGCCAATAAAATAACTCTTTGCACACAAAAGTTTTGTCACCCCTTACTACGTGAAGGCATTAGATCTAACTGCTACTTAATTAACACCTGCATCATGCACAATTGTGTTAACTATTACCACAGCCGCGACACATTGCATGCTAAGTGCGCATGATATTATGACGAGTCAGTACAAGTTGCGCAATGGAACGCGTGTATGTCAAAACGGACGCATACTCGTGAGTAAGCGAGCCTTATTGGTCGAGGATTCAGTTCGACGTTCCAGATTTGTTAAGGTTGTAGTTTTTATGACGTGTTCGTGATAATGGAAGTAGATTTTAAGAAGCTTTTAATTATAACAAGTTTTTACGAAAAGAAACACAGATTTGATTGAGTGTTAAAGATTGATAACGGTACAATTAATAAATAGGAAAATTAATAAAAGAAGAAATACTAATCTCCGAAGGTATCTAATACTATACTAAAATCTATATTTAAAAACCCAACAACACTTTGCCCGTACAGGGAATCGAACCCAGGACCTTATGCTCACAGTCGCGCTTGAGACCACTAGACCAACGCCCGCGGCTTCGCCCGCATGATGATGGGAAAAAAGTACCTTATGTGTTATTCCAGAATATAGTCTACCTCTCTCCAAATTTCATCAAGATCCGTTCAGCCGTTTAGACGAGTAAGAGTAACAAACATCCATTCATCCAACCTCGCAAACATTCGGATTTATAATATTATAAAGTAAATACCATCCATGCATCCTTACCAACATTTATAATATTAGTAGCATAGTATATTCATTTTCATATCAGGGGCAAGTAAGCTCAACAGGTAAATCATAATGAAAACAGGAACCACCTCAAGTTTATTTAAATCCAGGAGGTAAACGGATGAGTTTATTTTTACCAGCCTTCACCTTACACCCAAACTCTGGGAAGTAAATTACTTGTAAGCAATGACCTCAACGCAACCTCAACCCTAGAGGTCAGGTACTGCTATAAAAACACGCTAAATATATTACACCTTAAACGATAACCGAAGGTACTACCAATGTCAACGTAGATATGAAATATTGGCTCACAATGTTATACAATGATTCTTTAGTATACGTCATTTGATAGATAGTGTAAATTGGCTCTTTGTATGCAGGGTGTAAACGGACTCTTCACGTATCTGACAACCAAACATGATGTCCATTAAATATAAACTCTAAGAGGGCGGCAAATACTGCAATTCATTTGTAATTTGTAAATGTGCGTATCGTAGTTTTAATTCATACTAATACTGTAATACACAATATTATGGGCTAAATAAGTCTGATTAAAAAAAATGCTGTGAAACCTCTTTTTATTTGGAGTGAAAAAACACGGCTTACGGTAGAACTCATTGTAAGTTTCTCTTTCGCAAGTTGTATTATAATTTAAGTTTAGGTAGACCCAAAAGGAGGCGGCGTGACGAGTTAGACTCTTACCAAAAGGCTTGGGCCCAGTTAGCCATACACAGAAAAAAAAGTGGGAAGTAAGGCCTTTGCCCTGTAGACACATCAAATCAAGCTCATAACATAGATAAATAGGTTTTTTTAGGTTATAACTTTACCTTAAATACTACCTACACACTATTCAAAGCAACCATCATTGTACATTACATTGAGTCCTATAGTAGGAAGTAATTGTCCAACCTAAAAAACCACACCAAGGGTTCCGTACAAACTTGCGACATAAAATAAAATTATGACCATATCTTTTGACTACGTAGACTTAAAAACATGATTTTTCCAGAACTCCAAGGGACCATAGACTTAAATAGGTATAAGTATGATTTAAATTTCAACTTGATACTTTCACGCGTCCCCGAGATAAAGGGTCTTGACAGACAGACGGACTACAAAGTGATCCAATAAGGATTCCATTTTACTTATAAGATACGGAACCCTAAAAATTGGTCCTCACCAATCATTTTTGCGTAGACTAACTTAGTTTGTTGTATGTACAGACGCCAGCAGGTCAAGCTACCCGAAACTGTAAATTTTTCTGAATGAACCTTGAACCTAATACTTTAGAAATAAAGTCGAAAATATATCAAAGAAATCTGACAGATTACAGACAAAATGCTTGGTTGACCCTTCTTGTACTAACTATTCTGAAATAGACGTAATGTGACATGACATAGGTGTCATTGACATTTTGTCTCTGTTTTAAGACCCATTATAAAGTGTCAAGACATATTAGGTACTTAGACCGTGTTTACAAGCTAACGTGACAAGGCCGGTACAAAGTCAAATGTTAACAAATAATGTCAATATTTTCTATTGTTAATTTTCTTGATATTTAAACACATTGTTTTGATGATAAATTGCTTTGCATTTCTTATGAAAAGGTCTTAATTATTTATTTTAGTTTAACATAAGAAGTGTGTTAGGCTATGCCTAATTTGATAATGAAAAGCTTGCGTTCAATATCAAGGTTCGCTCATTAAATAAAAAATCTGAAGGAATGTTGGAATGGTATTACACATATGTTTATAACAACATTACGGCAAATATAAAGCCTCTTGAAACAATAAAGATGACAACAATGCAAATGGTGATAGTAACATCGTGAAAACTTGGCAGGCGAAGCTAGCGGCCGACGGCAAACCGTCTGACACTATGCCCAAAGGAATGTAAGAATTGCGAAACTTAATCAGCTTTACGTGACCTGTCAGCATAGTTGCCTAGCTTATTTGCAGGTCCTACTTGTTCTCCAAATTCCAGCCAATTGTATAAATCACCTCCTTACCTGTTACAATACCCGTAATGTTGGTAATAAGAAACAAGTTTGTGCGAAATTATGCGTAACGTTTGGATATAGACAGGCTGAAATTGGATATTTGTGCATAATTAAGAGAATTTACATTTAGCTCTAATACTCGTACAAACAAATGCGAAATTATAACTGGTACATACCTGTATAGACTTGATAATGCACAGAAAAACTTGGTGGTACCGCCGCAGTAAAAATATAACATGAACTGGTAAGGAACTAATGACTGACTGGATGCTTAAAGTGAAATAATGATTGAAGGAGGACTGAGGTGGCTCGTTAGTACATAATAACAGACGTACAGATCAATTTTCCGGTAAAGCCGCGCTTGCTTAGGTTGGTCTGTGAGTGGGGAACCGCACGTCAAGTCATTGGTCCCTGCTGTCATTTGTAGATCCTTGACAGTCGTTACAAGTAGTCAGTGTCACGAAAGTCTGACAACCAGTCTAACCAAGGGGTATCGTATTACTCAGTACTAACTGGGTTATGGAGGTCGGATTGGCAGTAGATCAATGTGAAATACTAGTATTCAGCTGCATTGGCTTAGAGCAGAATCCGACCCCAACATAGTTTGGAAAAAGGTTAGTCAGATGATGAGGAACTAACGACCCAAGGAGTGATTGTGCCATAGACTTGTAGCAGGCCGTAGATATGGCAAACATTTAGCTGAAAACGTATTTTGAAGATTTACTAATCGAATAGGACTCAATAGACAGCTTGATAGTGGTGGTGACGATGATATTCTGATAGTAGCAGTAAAACACTACAACGGAAGTAAAGACACACATGACTAAACAAAAATTTAGGCAAACACGCCAATTACCCGTTAAATTCTCAAGAAATAAAATGGTGTCCGGCCATTAGCACAGAGCTTTCTAAACTAATGCATATTGATGAGAGCTGTTTCAAGCTTGGCCAGTCTTTGTCTGAGACACGACTTCTTACTTAGACGTGATTAGTGATCGTGCTAGTTAATTCATGGGAACTAGACAGAGTTACAGCCTGAGGCCTTATGGCTAATTTTGATAATTTGTACTGATAATGGTTTGAGTATTGTCAATTGTGTTTTTTAGGAGTGGCTTCATTTTGCAGTTAAATTGATTACCGCTATATTGATTAGGGTCGTGGCTTTCCGTTAATAGGCTAGTTTAAAAAAATATATAGTCCGTCTTTTAGATTATTCAGAAATAAGGGACACGTGTGACGTCACTTGTTGCGAAAAAATGCAACAACGCATATATCTTTGTCATTTTTGGTCTAATTTACAAGTTAAAAAATACGTGCCCTTATTTTTGAATAATCTAAAAGATGAAATGAAATAGAATGTAATTACTTTGACCCTGGAAACTACCCTATTGTGATCTGTTTTGAGTTTCATACTCTCAAACAGCGCTGTGCTGTGAGCTCCCGTAGCACAGCATCATGCTGAGTAGTCACCTAAGTACTTACGTATACTATACGTAATGTTTAATGTTTTTTTTTATTTTGTTATTTGTATGCTCGTCGTAATTGCGACTAATAAATAAAATTTTATTCAAATTCAATCAAACGCATTTAGTGAGAAAGTTACTGCAACAATACAGTTGTAACTTGGGTTTAAAGATTCTTTATTAATTCAGAAGAACATACATTGTTCACATATTGAATAAATACATAAAATTTATAAAGAGTGTGGTCCAGTAGCTAGTACTTTTTTTGTGAATGTTATTATACATATATGTTGCTTATGTTGTTAGCTTAAATAATTTGTATTGTTAATTACGTGTTCTTTGAGTTTACCTTTGAATAAGTTCAAAGAAGATGTGTTCCTGATATCTGCCGGTAGTTTGTTGTATAGTTTAACGCCTTCGTATTTAATATTGTTCCTGCCATATTGCGTCCGTGGGGGGTGTCTGTATTTGGTTGGGGTTTATTTGTCTGTATTTTGATGTTTTTATGTTGAAGTATAATTGTGTGTTAAGGATTGAAGTTTTGTTAAGGATTTTTTTAATGAGAATGCAGTGTTGAATGTGTAAAGTTGATGAATGCTCATTAGTTTAGTGTTTTTATATAGTTCGGAAGTAGGTGTATGATGGTCGTAGTTGAGTAATGGTTTGATTATTTTATTTTGTGCTCTTTGTAGATCATTTATAGTGGATTTAGTGGCGCATCCCCAAATTTCGATTAGGAAATATATGTGTGAGCGTACTAATGAGTTATAAATGTTGTAGCGGATTTTACTTGGAATGGTATTTATGTAAACACGCTTTGAGAAATAATAATCTTTTAATTATAAAACTTCTTTAACTAAACACATATCCGTAATCCTCACATTTACTACTACAATCGTATTATTAGTAAACACATTCCTGTTCGTACAATCACAAAAGATACTTATATCATCAATCATCACCTTACAACCTGTCATGTTGATATTGACATTGAATTAATTATTCACAATGTCTTCCTTTCACTTGCTATCATCGAAATAAACAATTGCCATCGCCATGACATAATTACAAGAGAACAAAGCTACGAATTGTGCGCGTACACCGATCCTATCGCGTTTTAGACAAATATTTATGAACAAGCTCGCCCATTCAATAGACTTGGCTATTGTTTGTACACAATAAGATTCGGTTCTCGCTTAATTTGTGAAGTATGTACTTTGTGCTTAATGCTTTATTAATCTTAGAAATTATTTACGACTTTGGGAAAATCAGTGCTTTGGTTAACCTTTGTGACGGGAAATTTCCCATCAGCAACCTCCAGCACTGTGTATATTACAGCATAACTAGGTATATATTGTTTTGTCTTATCCTTTTTTGCTATTAATCTTCACCTCGATTGAGTCTTGTTGCATCTAGTATCTTCACTATACTCGTAATTTTGTTGTTGATCCTGACTCCCGGCAGTCATTTGTAGATCTTTAGACAGTCGTTACAGGTAGTCAGTGTCCGGAAAGTCCTGCCAAACCAAACAGTCTTACCAAGGGGTTTCGTATTACCCAGTACTAACTGGGTTGTGGTGGTCGGATAGGCCTTCGCTTCATATAAAATACTGGTATTCAGCTGCATCCGGTAAGACTGGAAGCCGACCCAAGGCTAGACAGATGATGATACTCGTAATTTTGTAGTGTATTTTATTTCACAGAAATATAAGAATACTGTATTTTTGAATAAATCTTTCGTAAATGGAGTCCATTATCTAACTAGGATATCCCTTCACTACGTTACTTTCCTCTTATACCAAAAAAAAACTTATCCAGCTATATTTTCTTGTATAGAAGGTGTGTGATAAACCCACTCTGCTTACAAAATAAAACTCTCTTAATAACAAGCAATTAATTAAATGCTCAGTAGGCACTGAAGTATGCTGCAATAATCTTAATAGAGGCGTGCTCTCGCATTCCAGGCGAGCTTGGCTGTTAGCCTACACTTGCAGGCACAGCTGTTGTTACTACCGACTGTGTGGAGCCGCCTACTTCATCAGCAGCGTCTAAGGTTACATGTATACCATATACAAGCTGATGTATGAATTAGATAGAGATAAATTTCAGCATTCTTTCAAAGAGAGCTAATGTGTCAGAGTGACTAAGTTGACTAGCTTCTAAAATCTTCGTCATCATTGGCATCATCCACTTAAACTCAAATCGTTTATTTCAATTAGACCGTTACAGACACTTTTGAATGTCAAAAACAAAAAGATGAAGCTACAGTCCCAGTCACAAGGCATAATAAATTGTGTAAGTACCGTAGTTGAACATCCTAAAGCGTAGATACTTATGAGGAAGAATGGTCAAAAAATCCATGGACACACAGAGTCGAAAATAGGCCTCGTTCTTTTTGTGCAACGCTTCACTGAATTGTGCAAATCTGTTGCAGGTCTTACCCTTCTGTAGGTCTTCTCTTTTTATATCTCATCAAATACAAAACATTACGAAGAAGCTCGTGGGCCGAGATTTAACCGTTATTACAAAACTATTTCGATGAATTGTAACTAACTAACAATTTATCATAGCCAGACTTAAACATTCCGATGTAGTCTATTTATAATACTCTACTAGATCATCTAACAAGCATACCTATATGGCATAACAGTGATATTAAATAACATCTACACGCCTTAACAACAAAGCTCCATAAAAATCTAAGTAGAACTACCATTTAAACAGAAACTGAACTTGATAAATCTATATCCAACAAGATTTAATCTACACTAATGTTATAAAGAAGAAAGATTTGTATTTATGTAGATATGTAACGAACAAACTCAAAAACTACTGGACCGATTTCAATAAATATTTTGCCATAAGATAGCTACTTTATCACAAAGTTACATAGACTTTTTAACATCACGTGAGGACTGTAACCGGAGAAGCTGGTGGAATCGCACTAAACAGCTAGTATGTAAGAATTTCCATAAACAACTGTCACACAAGGTAGGTAGGGCCAATCTACGGTATGCGGTACGTATACTGCACTTGTGGTAGAAAGGACACGGGACCAGTCCACAACGAGGTCACGTATGGACATTGGCTATTGAAAAGCGTATTTAAATTATCCGTAGGTAAATCTGGCTAATAGTTTGTCATATATCGTTTAGGTGTAATTTGTAAAAGGGAATTTGCGGTCAAATCCTGATTGGAAGAAACCGTGAACAAAATACTGGGAGTGGTCTGAGTGTAGCACATGATGTAGGTTAATACATTGTTCAGGCCCCGAAGAGGAAGATTACTAAGATGTCTTCACACATCAAGAACCACATTTCTGTGATAACAAGACAACAGATGTGAAAGGACTCATCAAATGCAGATTACCAGTTAACACATGGAAGCTCCCTTAACTATAACATATCTTTAACTATAAAGATCTTGGACTCATTTTCTTCAAGAACATATTTTAAATAGATACTGAGTTTTATATTTAAATTCATACACACTTGGTACTAATATTGTAAGTGTTCCAAGTATATTTATACAACTGTGTCTAGCAGAAACAATGTATATTCATTGTCACTTTCTAGTTTATTTATCTTGATCACTTTACACTGAATGCAAAACAAAACTCGTACGATCTAAATTTATTTTGTTCAAGAAGTTTAATTACTCCCATTTCTGTCCCACTTTTTTAGATGAAAACTTTTTATATCCCCGCACGAATCAAATATAAGTAAGCCTACACTTCAGGTAAATGTTCCGGGTCAAGCTGCTTGTGTATGTAAGTCTATTAAATGTTCGGTAAATCACCAACGATACAGGAGAAAATCATAGAGTGAGGGGAAAAATTATAAAAGAAAACTGGGCAAGTGCGAGTCGGATTGCACACCGAGGGTTCCGTACAAAATTGCGACGTAAATGGCCGTATCTGTGGCTGCATAGACTTACGAGATGTGATTTTTCCACAACTCCAAGGGATCACAGATTTGAGTATATAATGGCTTGAATTTGAACTCTTCTTTTCAAGGGTGAACTGACAGACAGCCAGACAGATGGACAACAAATTGATTCAATAAGGGTTCTTTTTTTCCTTTTGATGTACGGTACCCTAAAAACAATAGTGTCTACTTGAAATAAAAGCTATGATTTGAGTAGATATTTTTAAAACGACACCTAGCGTTTTTCCAAGCATATTTTATAAAACCACAAGTTTAAACTAACTGACCTTTGCATCACTAAACTTAGGTTCAAACGACAACTAACTGGTAGCTTAGGTCCATTCTATACCAGGTCGCGCCAATTTTGGTTAACCACCAAAAAACTAGGTAATAACTAAGTACAAAAGGTTATATATTGCAACATCACCGCGCTTAATAAACTTAACACAGTGAACTCTGTTCTGCTTGTGTTATTAAGTTTTTGTCCCTACATGTAATGATTTACAACTGACTTCAAATTATAACGTATCTGGAATGTTGGTCAAATACTGATTATTATTTGGACATCAAAGTTAATTGGAAGATTTACTTAGTTGTTGTTTTTTGCGTTGGTAGCCCTAAGCCCTGTTGCAAATAAAATAATCTGAATCTGAATCTAATATTAGAAAATAATGGTAGTTTTTTATTGAAATACTGATATTTCTCTATCTATGGTAACAACATGAATCTTGAATCTTGATTGATTTTTTTCACAACATTAAGGGACCAACATAGACTTGAGTATATGGTTTTAATTCAACTCGATAACTCCACGTGTTCCCGAGATAAAGGGTCTTGACAGACAGACAGACTGCCAGACAAGAACGTCCTATAAGGGTTCTGCTTGTTTTCTTTTGACGTACGCGGCAGCAGTACGTAGTAATAGTTCTAAATTCAGTAAAAACACAAGATATAATATCTTGGTAGTTTGAGTTAAAATTGAATTCTTGAGCTTGTTTTCAGTTGAGCTTAGGTATGTCTTCCAAAACGTTTCGATTTTCACAGCAGTCTTCAAAGGGATTAACATAAGCATATTTTATCTTTTCTATCTAAAGTGACTTTGTGTAGGTGTGGGCGTTTTGGTGGACTGTCTTGTGTAATGACGTTTAACAAGTCCCATTCAATAATAAGAAAAAAAACTGTATTTTTTTTAAACTTTGCCCCGCACAATGTATTTCTCCTGTATCGTGGGTGCGTTTACAAACATTAAACTCACATGCACAGACAGCCAGACCCGAAACAACTATCTGTAGATCATACAAATATTTGTTCTGTGGGGGGATCGAACCCGCGACACGCAGCGCAGCAGTCAATCGCTCGGCCACTGTGCCAACCGTGTCGTAAATGTCTTTTGATTTAGATTTTTTGATTTTGCCCTGTAACTAAAAAATAAGAGATAGGTCCCTTCTTATCTACTCTTATTTTTTACATTCAAGAATAAAATAAATTAAACCTGAACTTTGTTGATTGATAATGATTCTTACTTAAATATCTCAAATTCACGTGTTGCAATTACGTGCTCACTTACTTACCCAGATGAAGTAACACACGATTCTCAGACATGACGGATAGCCTGACGAATCTTGTTACAATAATATCAGTTTGTGGGTAGATGAGTAATGTACCAGTTTCCGAACATTGTAGGAAGCCCTAAATCAATGTTCATCGTGGGATGATGATGAATGAACTCACCGGAGATATAGGTTTCCTAAACCGTGTTATACCTAATTGCGAAATCAAGTTCTGGGTTGTAAAACTAGAATTGTTCAATTGAATTAATTAAAAATGGTGAAATTCGTAGACCTTTGTTTATTGGTTGGTTAGCGTAGTGGCTGAGTGGTTGACTGCTACGCTGCGTGTCGCGGGCAGGATCCCCGCACGGAACGAATATTTGTATGATCTACAGGTATTTGTTTCAGGTCTGGCTGTTTGTGTATGTGAGTTTAAATGTTTGTAAACGCACCCACGATACAGGAGAAATTTCTAGTATGGAGCAACGTTTTAAAAATATATAAATATAACTACTGAATGCATTTTTACTCTGATTTTAATGATACCTGATACACTCTTCAGACAACATTGACCTACCAGCACGGGAAAAAATATAAGTTACTAGCTTTTGCCCGCGGCTTCGCTCGCGTTAAATTAGGGGTAACACAGTTCCCCTTTCCTGATTTACAGGTACCTGCTACCTGTAGTATTTGCCCTTGCGCCTTATTTATTGTAATAGCAATGCCAAGTTTTCCGTTTTCTTCCCTCTTTCTCATTCATATCTCAAAGTGTTTTTTTAAAAAAAATAGCCTATGTCTATGTCTCCAAGGTCCCAACTGTCTCTGAACCAAAATTCATCAAAATCGGTTTAGCCATTTAGGCATGAAGACGTAATAAACAAACAAACTCACTTTCGCTTTTATAATATTAGTAAGGATTATTATTATTTGTAAGTAACTTGAATTGTGCAAAGTTGTTATATTTGCTTTATTAAATAAAAAATGTGTTTTTAGTTGTTTCTGTGTGTAGACTCTTTGAAATCGTTCTAAGACGCTCTAAACAAGCGAATTGATTGGATTAATGTTCTCTGTTGTAGCCCAAAAGTTCTGTAAAGTTACACTGAATATTTAGATCCAAACAAGTGACAATAACATTCATCTTTGCAAGTTTAATCCGTACTGTAAAGTCACTCACTCATGGGGTGTCAACTGTGTCGCGTTCACTTGAAAGCTGTCGACCTTTGCCGCAATGTTTTATTCTTCCGTCGCTCGTTGTCACAAACTCGTTATGAGGTAATAACCAGTGTTTATTAGATTTTACCTTAGTTTGTCGTTTAAAATTGAATTACTGAATTGAATATAAGCTAGAATAGGAATTAAAAACTAGTTAATTTGGACTTAACAGCAAAAAAATTCACAAAAATAATTTTCCATATGCACCCACGGAGTCTAGGTCATCCCTTATCACAAGGGCTTAAATATAACATAACATAACTGGGGAAATGTGTATGTACTATTGGATGCATCTCTGCATAACCCTTGGCGGATTACAGGCGTGATGTTATGCGTAGTAAAACTTTTCATGCAGATGATTATCTTCTGAGCTATCGACTCCTGCGCTGCGTGTCGCGGGTTCGATCCCCTCACGGAACAAATATTTGTATGGCCTGCAGATAGTTGATCCGGGTCTGGCTGTTTGTGTGTGTGAAATTGAATGTTTGTAAATGCACCCACGATGCAGTAGAAATTCCTAGTGCGGGGCAACGTTTTATAAAAACAAAAAAAATGTGGGTTCCCCAGAAAGTACCATAAAAATTCAATTTTAAATATTGTCATACCTCTCCTGCACTTTACATGAACTATGGTCGCTACGGATAACGCTTATTCGTAGCCGAACGCTAGGTGGACTCAATCAGATCGCCATCAACACGTTCAGGACATCACTTTTATTACAAAATAATGAAAAGCTGGTGTACCTAGCGTATTTGTTTTTAAATCTAAGGGTTTAAGTGAAAACAAAATGAACGAGTCTTCTTTTTCGGATGGGCGGAGCGGAAGGGAGTGTCAGACTTTTACTGACTAAAACCATTCATGTTCCTTCTTTTGCCCTTTGTGTTCTGGAGCTGCGGTATCTCTTTCGAACAACCTGCAACCTCTGCAAGATGAAGGAGCCCTGAGACCTACAGTATGATTAATTATCCAATAATAGAAACCCAGTCACTACTCTAATATTTAACCTTTTCGTTATTTTACAATATACATGGCAGCCTTCATAAATCGAGATGCAATGTCACGATATTGGCTGTTTCCCGGCAAAAAGCTAGCCTAGCCTTATACGGAGTAGAAACTATATCTAGACCTAGCCACGCCTAGGTGACTCGGTGCGTTGAAAATAAATCAATAATCATGGAACTGACCCGTGGAAGACTGAGTATTTGTGACCATCTGTTCTTGATATAGACACAAAAGTAAAAACAAAGTCTATAAAGCACAAGTGTTATTTGTATGATATTTTATCCTTATTAATATATAGTCCTCCTGACCGTTTTCGACCACTGCAATCAATCTCAGCGGAGATTAGCCATGTGCACAGGTACGTGCGCAGGCACAATTGCACTCTCTGCAACCAACGTTTTATAGGCTGACTAGCTTTTGCCCGCGGCTTCGCTCGCGTTAAATTCGGTGGCGCCTTATTGATTTGTAATAGCAACGCTAAGTTTTCCCGTTTCTTCCCTCTTTCTCCCTAAATTTATCTCAATCTGTTTTAAAAAAAAATAGCCTATGTCTATGTCTCCAAGGTCCCAACTATCTCTGTACCAAAATTCATCAAAATCGGTTTAGCCATTAAAGCGTGAAGAGGTAACAAACAAACAAACTCACTTTCGCTTTTATAATATTAGTAAGGATTACGCGTATGCTATTCAATCATTGTATTGTATAATTTAACTCAATGTGTCGCAGTCGACTGCCGGAAATACGGCTGTTCCAAGTTGAGCTACAATACGCCCTGAACTGACCTTGTCGGTCCAAGAAAAAACTGATTAGTCAATACAAACACACGCCGTTAATTAACTGAACAAACATTTATTACTGCACAGTTACGCAAATACAAAAAAAGGGTTGGGCTGACCAGAGGGGCCTGCCTGGGCCACCGCCTGTCAGGGTTGTGGGTTGTTCGAAAGAGATACCGTAGCCCCGGAACATAAAGGACTGTAGAAGGAACATGGGTGGGTTTTGGTAGGTATAAGTCTGAAAGTCCCCCCAAATATCAAATAACTTCCCCGCTCTGGGCGAAGCGGGGAAGTTATTTGATACTTCCACCCATTTAATGATTTCTCATCCGCAAAAAAAAAGAGTTGGTCTGAGGTGTGCCCAATAATCTACCCAGATTTTGCCAGCGTTTTTTTAAAAATCCATATAATAGGAGGTGAGCCATTTGCTATTTGCCCTCTTATATTCTTTTGTTACAAATAAAGCATCTTATTATTCATACAGTGACATAGACTTTCTTCCAACCTATTACGTTGAAGTCTTATTTTTATAACGTGACGTAATAAAATGAAATATACAAAGCCATATGGGGAATAGACCTCGAACTGTTCGTTGTTGCCTCGTCATACAAAACATATGAATTATATCTTATGTACACACAGACTTATATGAAAATACGTCATATATTTACGTCGACTCTGCGACAGTAAGATAAAAATTAATAAATACTGTACAAAACATCATTCTAATCAATGTAATCTGTACAATTGGGAATGTCTTGGACCTAAAAAGATAATACGTATCGTCTTCATATTTATTAAAAAGAATACAAGTTAACAGTGTAACCAAAACACTTATATTCTAAAATCTTAACACTAATAACAAAAAAACTTACGAACAAAAACTTAAAAATGAATATATATATTTACAAATTTCATAAGGTTTATCATGGAAGATATCCAGATCTATATGCTGAGTGAGCAAAGAGTTGAGATAAATGCCTAAGATATGACCATAAGCCCTAGATGTAGAGGGTTGCGGGTTGTTCTAAAAAGACACCGCGACCCCAGAACACAAAGGGCAAAATTAGGAACATGGATGGGTTTAGTCAGTACAAGTCATACACTCCCTTCCGCTCCGCCCGAAACCGAATGATTGCCCATCCGAAAACAAACCCTAGATGTAATGAACTGGAAAGCCCAATAGTGAGATGATGCCGGCTACCTGTAACAGTTAGTTTATATGTCTAAGTAAAATAATTATCCCCTTTACCATTACAAAATAATTATCCCCTTTAGTCACTTAAAACGAGTATCTAATTCATTTCCCTATTTCGAAACATAATATCGTTTTTTTTTTTACTTTTTGGTATTTTTTAAATGTATTTATTGGATTATTTTATTTGTATTTGTGTATTCCCATATAAGTATATAAGTTTTCGAAAACAAATAGTTACATTTTTAATTAATTTTATTAAAAAAATTGTACCCTATCACAATGTTGTCGTATTTAACCCAAAGGTTGACTGGTAGAGAAGGCCTTATGGCATTAGGTCCGCCTATATACCACAATTGTACATGAAGTTTAAATAAATAAATAATATCAATAGCAATACTCTTTGTCATCACAACCATATTCAGTACAGTCTATCAAAGTATGTATTAACAAAATTCGACTTCTTGAAATCAACGATAGCATTGTTCTAAATGTCAAATTGAAGTGCATTACGCCGTAAGACTACAGTTCCTGTAGCAATCTGTTTAAACAAACGTCGTATATGGTAAAACAAGTTAGTTAATATCAACTTTTGTACTTCTATTTTATTACAGCCGCGCTTGCCTAGGTTGATCTGTGGATGGGTGACCAGCCGTTTCATACCGAGTTTCCTGCGTGCCTCGGAAAGCACTTTTACCTGTTTGCCCCGGCTATCATTTGTAGATATTTGTCAATTGTCAGTGTTCCGAAAGTCTGACAACCAGTCTTACCAAGGGGTACGTACCCACTGGTCCATAAAAGCCCTCAGGTGACTAAACTAGGATAATGGGAGTAACTGGAATAGTCAATTAGTCACTGTGTAAACTAATACATGTCTATGACAGATATTATTATGTTGCTTCGAAGCAAAACAAGGTATTGTTCCATTCTCAAGTTGTTTGAAAAACATTACTCCCAACTACAAGAATCAATTAATATCATTATGACATCATTTAAATATAAACAGTTGCATTTTCAATAATAAAAACATGTAAAATTTAAATATTATTAATGGTATTCATTTTCCATTGTGACTAAGAGATATTATTATCCATATACTTTTCAAGAAAAATATGTATAAAAGGTAACTCATAAACTGCCTAAGCAATATTGATGAAATTAATATGGAATTTTTTTTAAAATTCCATATTAATCCCAATCGTCGGAAAATCGCGTAGGTAACAAACATACAAAAAAAAATGAGTTGAATTAAGAACCTTCTCCTTTTTTTAAGTCGGATAATAATGACTAAATAAATAGGCTTTTGATGGAGTCTCGCCATCCATCAATGTGATGGGCAAAAATTAAAGTCTACCCGCGTCCCAGTAGACCTACAACATAGTAAGCAAAAATGCTATTTTAATGCATAAACCCGTTGAATGTCGTTAAGTTCCTACGGGGGAACATAATACAAAATGCCACAAGTGTCATATATCCCACGGGGGAAATTTATACGGTGTAGTTTTCTGTTTAATGGTAAAATCTTTGTTTTTCTGAAGGCCTAACTCGCTAAAACGTTACTCATATATTCGTCGATTTTTCGTCAAATATTATAAAATAAACCGGGAACTAGTCAAATAAAAAAATAATGCTTATTGTAAAATAAACAGTCACAAAGGGTAACGCTTACAAGTCGATTCCAATAATTATGTAATAATTGAATTTACACAAGAATAATTCACATTGTGTGTGAATAGGGAAAATCTCAAGTAAAATTCTCTTATTTTACCAGACCATATGGTTGGAAGCGATAAATTTAAATGACTATTAAACAATATTAATAAAAGTCTATTAAGTTTAGTTCAAATATTATTGAATGGCATTTCAATGATATCATCATTGGGTGAACGAACTGTTGGAAGTTCTAGACTATCAATTTTTTTATAGCGACGCAATAGATTTGAATGAAGAGAGATCTGTAGTTGTTTGTTTGGCTAGTTTTTTAGGGTACCTCTAGGAAAAACGGAGTCCTTATGTGAACACTTTGTCGTCCATCTATCTGTCTGTTAGGCTCTTTAACTCGGAAACGCGTATAGGTAACGAATTGAAATTAAATCCAACAGATATCGCCGTATATGTCGTAAGTTTGTTTGTCAACAGCAACGCTTTGCCTTGTACTTTGGCTGGGAGATGTTCCAGTCACAATCTTGCGCTACTAGCTTATTTGACAGTTAATTTTATAGATCTCGGTCTAAATTATAGCAGCCCAGAATTATGTCCTATGAGTGTGACATAACGTTGCAGTTACAACAATAAATTCCCATTGCAGAGGTGATGGCATACAAGACCTGATTTGTTGTGCTTTAACATTTTTGGCACAGCATTAAGTATGCACAGCCGTCCGTAACACTCTGATTGATGTAGTTAGAGATAGTAAGAGGATTATATAAGAAAAGGAGGAGTTATAAATGACGTTGATTGAAAATAGTCCCACCATACGCCATAACATTGATTATATTCTTCACAGTCGATGGCATTAACCTCTGAGCCTTAATGTAACAAAATTCTTTCGCAACATAATAACAGCTATCAGGTTGAACTTTATCCGGCTATGTGAAGATCATAATCTACAATCTGACAGGCTAACTGATCATATACTTAGACAAAGTCGTGACGTGTGGAAAAACTGCGATTATCGCACTGACGGCCTATCAACACAATAGTTAGCGTTGTGGAAAGATGATGGAGCATGGTTTTATATGTTTAGCTCTGCGATTGAAATCAATTGTCAGAATCATCCTCAATCCTTAAAGCTTTGATTCTTTTATTTTCATAATCCCATGGGTTATGGGGAAACTGGTCCCACTCCAAGCCACCAAGTGTTTTATATTTTTAACAAACAGCTACGGAAGTTGGTTTCTTATCAATGATTACATCGACGACGACGTCCGAAAAAACTGAATGAACCGAATAATTAACACATTAATAAAATCTACAGTCGTTAAGTAGATTATTCGTCCCAGTTTTTTCCGTATATGGCGTAACCAGATTAATAACGACGTTTTTAAGTCGGATGTCCAAGTCATTTTGATTCAGATTTCCGATTAATTCAGAGCGGAATTGCAAAGTTTATAAAAAGAACGTTGATCGGTCTTTGACCTTTACAAATTGCGTGCGAATGAAGAAAGTTCCTGTTTTCTGAACATTATCTTGTATTGTAGAATAAATACGTTTTATATAACATGTATGGTCAGTGATTTATCTCTTAGATATAACGGGTCTCGCAGGGAGATGACCCGTATCAAATGTCAGTAATGTTTATAACAAAAAACTCATAGTATAGGTGTTTTCAACGAGTTCACTTCCCACGCTTGTAATAAAAATGAAATAAATGTTTAATAATGCCGCAATTCACCTTTGAATCTGGATTGAACTTATTCTAAAATACCATCTTATAGTTCAGAACAGTCTGACTCATCTTTTATCTATGGAAGCTGCGTGACTTCCAGTCTTTAAGATCTAGCGAAAATCTGCTATTGATTGAAGACACATTGATATTTGCCTTTTGCATTTTCCTAACCTCACAATTAGAAATGTAAGTACATATACATAGACGGCACGGTTGGCGCAGTGGCTGAGCGATCGACTGCTGCGTTGCGTGTCGCGGGTTCGATTCCCGCACGGAACAAATATTTGTATGATCTGCAGATAGTTGTTTCGGGTCTGGCTGTTTGTGTATGTGAGTTTAAATGTTTGTAAACGCACCCACGATACAGGAGAAATTCCTAGTGCGCGGCAACGTTTAAAAAAAAAAAAAATGAATACCATACTATACAAGGGCCATGTTATAGGCCCTTGTATAGTAGTACATAACATCATGCTTGTAATCCCTAAGGGGTTAGGCAGAGGTGTACCTAATAGTACACTCACATTTTGACAGTTATGTTTTTAAACCAATTTAAAAGAAAACCAGCCTATTGCCATCAACCGGGCACAAATAGAGATATAGATATATAAGAAAAAAATTCTATCCTACATAATATGAAAACCTCCTAAATAGATTCCCAATATTTCGGGTATTTTTAATATACCTACGAAATACGCGAGTGCAAAACTTGGCGACAATTGCTGCTGAATTGCGTCTCGTGTAAATTGACATTTTGAGTTGGTATTGACGGTCAACCGTCGATATGACATAATGCTCATTCCATAATAATCTCAAAAAGGTATTGTCTCCATATGTAACCGCCGAGACTCCTACACGAAGCCGTTAACATTAATAGCAGTAATATGGTGCAATGGGCCATAAGCTGGGAGAAAGTGTTCCGTTACCTTTCCAAGTTACAATGCGCTCGTATTGATATATGTCGATTGTTTTGAATGTCAGTGAGATACGTAGAAAGTTTCTTATCCTTGTGAGATGTTTTGTTATGTAAGTATTGATTGAAGACTGTCTTGATAGGAAGCTTTTACTTATTTGAAATATAAAAAGCTTGTCTCGTATTTTTTTACCTTACTTTGGGGAAACCCTAAAGAACGGCTATGTCTGATAAAAATAAAGATATTATTTATTATTTGGCGGATGGGAAATAATCAAATTACTGAGCGGGGGAGGGTGTCAAAACTTTTACTGACTAAATGCTTCCCATGTTTCTTCTTTTGCCTTTTTATTGGACTCGTCGTCTCTTTACTTCTTTGTCTGTCTTTTTTTCCAATCTTTTTTCTTCTCGCTATATTTCTCGTCATTTCATCAAACTTCTTTCTTACCATATCATCCTTCACACAGTTCTTCCATAGTTTCATTGCTCTTCCTCTACTCTTTAACCCGTCCACATTCATACTCAAGTAAATAAATATTATTCGTATTTAAATTTATGGTTTTATGCAACGTCACTGATTTACAAAGGCCAATGATCGAATACAATTAATATTGCATCGTTTCCTTATAAAATCTATGTTTCTAGCGAATCATAATTCCGGATTCAAATGTAGAACGGAATGTTGAAGAATGCTGAATACTGGGTATTAACCTGGTGACTGGTATAGGAGTTCAATACGGTTGGTTGATGATGGTGGCACTCTTAATATCTACTGACCAACCTTTTTTTTGCGCATGGGAAATCATCAAATAACTTCCCCGCTCTGAGGGGAGTGTCAGACTTGTACTGACTAAAACCCACCCATATTCCTTCAATTGCCCTTTACGTTCCGGGGCCGCAGTATCTCTTTCGAACAACCCGCAACCCTGGCAGGATCCGCAACCCTGGCAGGACCCGCAACACGGGCAGGATGACCAACCGTTATTTGACTTGTTAAATTATGGCCTAATCCCACCCATTGGTACAGTCTGTTGTAAATTGCAATGGCCTCTTGCACGCTTCAAAAGGCTCCATCTCGAAGATACATTTTAAATCCTTTCCAAAACAATAAACAACGCTGAATCGAGGCCAATGACCACAAAATGACCAAACACCAACACAAATCCGTCAATCAACCTTTCGGAATGCAGTCGGATCAAAAGTACTCCACACCAAGTACGTGGCCTATTTACCAACCATACATCCAATAAGCACCCTTATGGAAATTAGAATAAAGCAGTTATCGGCTTGTATGGATCTGGTCAAACGGTTAGAAAGCGGTCGTCCTTGTAAGTAAAAGTTATCCAGTGAAAGTGGTCGGCTTAACAATGTAATGTATAACTTTTATAACATAACAAGTTCCATTACAAGAAGTGTTTGTATTTGAGTTTCTTTTGGAGTTAGTACAATTCTTGATAAGTATTTTTAAGGTTACGTATCACAAAAGGGAAAAACCAGAACCTTTATAGGATCACTTTCTTGTCCATCTGTCTAGACCCTTTATCTCGGGAATTCGTAGAGGTTTTAAGTTATTAAGGTAGTAAGAAATTAAAACCATATACTCAAATTGGTAATTCCTTAGAGATGTAAAAAAATCAACCCTCTAAGTCCTAAATCTACGCAGTCAAAAGATATAGCAGTTTTTGTTGCAAGTTTGTACGGAATCCTCAGTGGGCGAATACAACTCACACTTAGCCAGTTTTTATAGCTGGATCGGGTTCTATTCGTCTGAATCTTTAAAAAACAGGAAGCATCAGGGAGAAAGGTTGAAAGTCTTCTTTCGGTTGAACATAACTAACAGTTGATTACTGCAGGCTGGATGATGGACTATGGTACCCTGATAGTATTCTTCCTTAATAATGAGTTAAAGATTACCACTGGATTCCGAAAGCAACAGGAGTGTGCTCGGGGTCTTCTCCTGGGTTGCGGGTTGTTCGAAAGAGATACTGCGGCCCCAAAACACAAAGGACCAAAGAAGGAAGGTGGGTTTTAGTCAGTAAAATGTCTGACATTCCTTCCCGGTCCAGGGAGAACATAAACAACGGGAAAAGGTTTTTGATGACTGCCCATCCATTCTCGTTTCAGAGGACCTTGTTGCTTGTCAAATATCATACAAAAAGAAGTAGTTTTCGAGTTCTATTTTTAAAAGTAGTAATTTCAAACTAGTACAAACAATATGGAGATCATTTTCAAAAGTATACTCCATCTATCTCATAAAAAAAACACCATTACAATACTAAATTATAACAGTGTTTACGACCGACGGAAGGCGCGAGTATCCGGCGCAAGCGCAGCCAAAATGTTCCGCGTTAAAAAAAACAACGTTAATTAAATAAACGACTTTTAATATCAGCCCTTTGTTTAAAGAGCATTAGGAAGCCGTTTTTTTTTGGATTTTCGAAATTATTTTCCGCATATTTTGAGTTTGATGAAAAATATGAAGATAACATTTATTCGTTTTAAACGGTAGTATTCCGTTGGGTATGAGGAACACTATAGGTGCGGAGACGAAAAAAAAAGAGGAAGAAGTAACAATAACAATTAACATTAAAGTAGAAATGCTATTAACAAATGGCCTAGTATAATTTCCCAAGCCGAGTAAATGAAAAATAAATAATATGATACGTTAATCAAACGTCCCCAGATGGTACTCACACAGAAATGTGATAACTTGCAGTAAGGGATTATAATTATGATTCTGTTTGGGGAAATTTTGTTATTAACAAAAACGCCCACGACTTCGTCCGCGTGGCATAGTTACTCTGGGCTAACGCTAACTTTAACCCGTGTGATGATCGAAAAAAAATATCTTTCTCTCCCCTTTGATTCCCTCTTTTTCCCCCTATTCTCGCTTTTTTTAGCCTATGTCCGTCTCCACGGTCTCAACGATCTCTACCAAAATTCATCAAAATCGATTCGACCATTTAGGCGTGAAGACGTAACAAGCAAACAAACAAACTTACTTTCGTTTTTTATAATATTACCAAGAATATGTTATTTAAACACTCTATACATTTGTTATATACCATAACAAAAATATAGTAAATAACCATTCAAACATCCTCATTCACAAACCTTGTACTGTCATACAGGATGTATGTCTTCCTGAAGGAGTTTACCTAAAAGAGATACTTTAATAAATAATGTATGACTCTTTTGCGAATGATATGAGTAAATAATGTGCTGACCTAGAAGTTCTGGTATAAGGAAGATGTGTGTTTGTGTTATCGGCCTTTTTGTTGGATATTGATTGCATGAATTGGATAGTGTGATTTACGAGTCACTTTTAACAGTAAGATGATGTAATGATTTGATTCCTGCTAAGGATTTTTACTTTTCATGTTTAGAACCAAGACTCATGTGTCAACTTAAAACTTCACAGTAACGCCACTGCTAGTTGAAAAATCTTGTGGGAATGCATAATTTTACTTTGCTTGTTTTTAGGGCAGATGTTTGTGGAATTCTCGTCAGTTCATCATCTGCCTAGCCTTTTCCCAACTATGTTGGGGTCGGCTTCCAGTCTTACCGGATGCAGCTGAATACCAGTATTTTACATGGAGCGACTGCTATCTGACCTCCGTAACCCAGTTAGTACTGGGTAATACGATACGGTGAGAAATTAAAAATGTAATATAAATTAAACTGAAGGATGTTTTAATGTTGTTTATGTCTATAATTAAACAACACATTTACATTTCCATGAGTATTATGAACAAAATCAGTCAGTAACCCAACGTACTTCTTTATTGTTAAATGGGTACAGTACAGCACATCTATTTCCTGAATGACAAATTACTATGTATTAAAAGTTTTGAAATCCGGTGAACAAATAATAAATATCTAAATGTGATTACAAAAGTTATTATTTTATATAAAAATAACGGATATTGGCTCATTAGAATTGAGCAATTATTTTAATTGCATCCTTTGCAGTTGACTAATACATTGCCTGTTTTGTCCCCACGAAACTACTCGATTGCATTGTAAAGGATGTAAAAGCAGTATTGAAAGTTGAAACCAGGTTAGTGAACAAGTGACGGTAGATTTAAGAGGATATTATAATGTGGGCTCTAGAGTAAAGTAGGTAAATAGATGCTTTAATTTTATGGGAATAGGTTCGTGGGATTTGCTGCGCTAAACTTCTAGTATAATTAAGGAAATTTATTAAATTACTCATGTTACTAAGAAAAGTGGTTCTTGAAGCTAATAAACTCAATATTAGACGAAGGATAAACGCGTGTCAATAGTTTGAAGATGACAGCGTTAAGCGCATTTAGTGGTTTGGTTTTTGTTGCGAGCAGATCGCCATTTTAGGCCCCCAAGCCTCTTTAAGAGAAGTACCATAGAACTCATTAACTACGTGCACACTTCAGCCTGACCTATGAATGAAACGAAATGAAATATGAAACAGTAGCTGGCGCCCGCGGCTTCGCCCGAGTGATATCGAAAAAAAAAGTATCCTATGTGTTATTACAGACTATAATTTACCTCTGTGCCAAATTTCATCAAGATCTGTTAAGCTGTTTTGACGTGAAAGAGTAACAAACATCAATACATCCATCCATCCTTACAAATCCTTACAAACATTCGCATTTATAATATTAGTAGGACTACTTTTGGTGGAGAAAATCCTGTTTATACCTAAGTGACTTTTCATCATTTCCTCATAACTTACTTAATAAATAATCATTTAATTAACTAAAAATTATACCTTTCAGGTATTAAAAATTAAACCTACTTTCCCGGACCCATAAATTCCAAAACCCATAAAATGCAAAGTTTTCACACTGATTAATTGGGCAACACTTTACTTGAGACACAAACTTTTACTTCCGATACTATGTGACGTAACTTCCTATAATTAGACGTTTTAATTATTCATCTCGCTTCAATAATATTCAAATGTCCACATGATGTAATATTGTCGCCGATCAATTTACTGATAGTGGTCAATTAAATAAACATGACTATTAAAAACTACTTTTATATAAAGTTAAATATTCATTCTAATTTAAGGTGGTTACATAACTACTTATCAAAATCGTAATATGCAATACCGGTTCAAGTAAATATTGTGAATGACTTAATTTGAGAATACTTTCGATCAAGAACGTCTAATCATCACACTCGAAATATTGATTGATGGTCGCTGTCAAACTTGTACCATCGAGAAAAATACGCTACTGCTTCACCCCTTGACATTTGTCACTACCACTAAGCCTTTTTTTGCGGATGGGAAATCATCAACTTTCTTCCCCCGCTCTGGGCGGAGCGGAGGAGAGTGTCAGACTTGTACTGACAAAACCCACAAATGTTCTTTCTATTGCCCTTTATGTTCCGGGGCCGCGGTATCTCTTTCGAACAACCCCGGACCACTAAGCCTTAGGTCTATTGATTTAATTAGCCTGATATGTCCCAATCACCACTGGCCTAAGACAACTTCTTTCCTTTCTAATTCTTTCCTTCCAATTCTTTACTCTCTCGGTGCTTTAAGGCCTAGGAATGACTTAACATTTTCGGCACACAAAGAATGGTTTCATTTTTAGAAAATCCCCTGTTTTGCGGACGGAAAATCATAAAACCCCGGACAATCCCGGAAATAAGGCGCAAAATAATACTTTCATCGTCCCATACATTACCCAACAGCATATTATCAACACAATCTTTACAAAATCAGTATGAGAACCCATGCTTACGTAACCTGAAGCCACTCCTACTAGATATTATCTAGATGATCCCCTCTGACCCCAGGGTCGGGTGCAAAGGGTGTCGTGGTTGCTGCACTTGCACTGTAATAATTGGTTTTTGTCATTAGGAACGATACCGTAAGAGATAACTAATGAAAGATAAGAAAAAGAAAGAACTAACTTAGTAACATTTTTTTTATTTATTTCTAGTTTTTTGATCTCATACTAGTCTATACAATATCTTGACGTCTATACATTATTTTACAGAAAAAATATTAAAGATTATTGATTTTTGTTGCTGAACCTAAAAATAATACCATTAATATTTAAACTAATAATATAAAGTGGTATTTTTTTTATGTTTGCAACGATTCAACTAAAAACTGTTCAACCGATTGAAAACATTATTTTACCACTAGCAACCCGCCCAGGCGGTTTCACCCGCTGTTCACCTCCTAAGAGTCATAGCGTGAAGAATTATACATATAAACCTTCCTCTTGAATCACTCTACTTATTAAAAAAAACCGCATCAACATCCGTTGCGTAGTTTTAAAGATTTAAGCATACATACAACATAGCAACAGACAGACAGCGACTTTGTTTTATACTATGTATGTAGTGAATAGAAAGCTTTAAGAGGTAATATCACGCTACTACCTACGAGAGCGGAGCAGTAACCAAAGACGAGACAAAAACACGCAGGACAGCAAGTTGTTCATCAAACTTTTTTGATATAAGCATTATTAAGCAATAAATAAACGAATAAAAACAATCTTTCCATTATAATATCTTACTTAATGGAGCTGAATAGAATATTTCGGGTTTTTGGTCGCTCAAAATATATTCAAGCACTCTTGTTTTTGCTCATAAAAGAGTTCAAAACACAAGCAATGATTTATTAAAACGAATGCCTGCCAATTTATTACTCTGACAGAATAATAACACATGCAAAAAGCGAGCAGCACAATGTCGAGGGCACGATAGTTTTGTCTCTAATATCATAATTAATCGTTGATTTAACTTGTCGAATAAGTTACAAGCTTGTAGCATCCGCCTTGTGACACACATACATTTGAATATTCTTTTGCAGAATCGGAAACTTTTTAGACCATGTGTAATGGCTGCCTAAAGAGATTTCACAAGGAAAAATTTCTTCTTTAACTGCTTCGTTGGTCTTGTGGTCGCAATAGTGACTGCTGACCATGAGGTCAGAACCTCAGGTTCGATTTCCAGGCTGACCCAAGTGATTTTGAGTTTTTCTTTTAGGAACTTTTCGGTACCCGCTATTACAAGAGACCACAACTAGCAAAATTTAGGTGTACTATTAGGTACAGTTCTGCTTAACCATTCCTGTTTTGCGGCGTGATGTTATGTAACATCTTGCAAAACACCTAGTTCCAGGAAATCCAGGGAAAACATTTCGGACTTAACGTTAAACTACAGGTAAAAAGAAGAGAATGTGTGTAAGTTACATTAAGGTTATTTTCCCAATCACACCAGTTTTGACTCCACCCATTCGCCTTGAACGTCCACCTTTTCACAATAAATCCTTTTTACAAGTAAACATCCCAACGTTTCATCACAATAAAGGATCGTCATAGGTCACTACAGGGTACACCGATTGTATCGATACGAGCTAATCGATTAGGCACAGTACGTGCATCGATTCGCCGCACCTCCTCTACGTCACTATTTTTGAATTATAGTGCATGTTTCCTTTATTATTCCGAGATTCGAATGTGTTATGCGTTGAATCGATTTGCGTGTGAGTGGGTGAAAGATTTGAATGAAAAGAGTTTAAATACAATTTAAAACAGAAAAGGAATAACTCAGTCAATGTATGTCATCGTCATCGTAGGTGAAATATTTAAGGTCAATACTGTATGAGAAGAGTAGTGGATGTCCACAGAATGAATGAGAATGAGCACAATCCCCCATTAAGAAAAAAAAACAAAATGACTTAACAGATTGGCTAGAAAGATGGCAACATTAAATTCTCTTTGTACCTTTTCTTTAAGGTATATAATATCTAATAGAATAATGGAGCTTTCAAAATCATAATAGATGAATGCTTTTATTACATTCATTAGACCCGACCTCCTAAACAAAGTTAATTAATTTCAGTAACCACATCATTATTAAGGATACTTCCAAAGGCGGTCAATTTGATATTAAACCTGATCAATTAATCAAAGGTAACTGACCAATTTGTCCCATTTATCTTGTCTGGTAACAAAGGAGAACCATGAAATCAATTTGTGTGCTACAATGTATGACGACCTGCATAGCCTAAGGCTTCACGAATGTTCAATTGATATTTAAATTTTCAAGTAATTGGTTGTATTATTAAAAATAAAGGTGTTTAAATTAAACTAACTCGTGATTGGGTTCACGAGGTGCATAAATGTGTGCAACGTCGGGTATTAAAGGACTAACCTTTTATCATCATCATATCAAAGCTCATCCACTTGGAAACCACACTAAGCCATTGACCTCGGCTGTCATTTGTAGATCTTTGACAGTCGTTACAGGAAGTCAGTGTCTCAAAAGTCTGACAACCAGTCTTACCAAGGGGCATCGTATTACCCAGTACTAACTGGGTTGTGGAGATCAGATAGGCAGTCCCTCCATGAACAATAATACTGGTATTCAGCTGCATTCGGTTATACTGGTAGCCGACCTCAACAAACTTGGGAAAAGGTTAGGTAGATGATGATCCAAACCTCACCCACTACGAGGTCTCCCTTTTTGTGCCAATCTCCACATTCCTGTGCCACTCTCTTCGTCCAGTCCTCATCCGATCCATTTTTCCTCAATGTACTCAACATAGCTGGTGAGTTGTGAGTACATCTCTGGCATACCCTTTGGAGATAGCAAGCGTGATGTGACTGTGTGATTCATTCCTTTCCTAAAAATGGCGATAGGTACAAAAAAAAATGAACACATCTTACAAATACTGCCAGTAAGTTGACATTTCACTGAAGATAAACCTTGTTTGTGTAATCCTTATCCTTACTATTCCTTACTAATATTATAAAAGCGAAAGTGAGTTTGTTTGTTTGTTTGTTACCTCTTCACGCTTTAATGGCTAAACCGATTTTGATGAATTTTGGTACAGAGATAGTTGGAAACCAGGACGGACATAGGCTATTATTTTTTCAAAAAGAGTGGGATATGAGGGAGAAAGAGGGAAGAAACGGGAAAACTTAGCGTTGCTATTACAAATCAATAAGGCGCTACCGAATTTAACGCGAGCGAAGCCGCGGGCAAAAGCTAGTTTATTATATTCTCATAATAACTTACTTCATCATCAATATAATCAAAGCATCTCATAATAACTTACTTCATCATCAATATAATCAAAGCTTTTTCAATGTGTTCTATGTTGTTTTTTTTTTATATTACTCATTTACTTTATTGTTAAGATTTAATATGTTTCATAATAACATGCTCTGATATTTGTATGCCATTATATGGTAAAACATGTAAGTTCACAATACTATAATTATAAGACCCTATGTACCATGTTTTTACACAAATAAATTATTCTTATTCTTATATTCTTATTCTTATCAGTTTCAGTTAACGTCCAGTCTATTTAATTAATTTTGAAACACATACGAAATATTATCTTAAGGACTAAAAGATCTAAGCCAGTACTTTCTAAGTCTAAACTGGGTCATCATTTCTAAAAATAATAGTTAGTAAATTAATAATAACACAATTTTGCCACACCTCTATAATTTAACGTTGCTGCAACTATATTTCGATCAATCCAATTATTTTTATTAAAAATAATGTAACAATACTATAATTTAGCCAATTCCTATAATTGTATCTTCGATCTACCAATACTACTGTCTTATTAACAATAGGACGGATTTATCTAAGTGGCAATAATCTGTACAACTATCAGATGTACTAAATAAAAATGAAGAAATAAGGCTTTTGATCCTAAAGTAATCTAATCGATACAGTTTCATCATTTTATTGGGAAATTCTACAGAGAGTTTTCTGACAAAAGTAAAGTAGTAAATATTTGATTTTCAACTTTCAGCGCTAAGCATTTATTTAAGTGGTTGTGGTGGTAAAGACAGGCATGAGCACTGAGCAGCTTTATTTAACAATGTGTATCGTGATACGCCCTTTAAATAATATGGTAGACAAAGATGTCGCTGATGTCATCGGAGTAGTAGGAACTGAGATAAACTTTTATTTTATAGTTATATTCACATCATTTTTGTACTAAAAGTAACTGCAATATGCTATCTGTAAACTTGTAACTTACAACAACCGGATCAGACATAAGGTGTGAAGTCATCAATGTATTAATAAGATCAACAATTTAATAGATTCAGGTGAAAGCTCTACGGTTGCCCACGAAATTCTTAAGTTTTTTTCAATTTGCAAGTCAGTATCAGGCTGTAACTTGAAGTACGAAAAAGTTTGTATTTACAGAAATATAAAAATTGATTTAATCAATACAACCCTCTAAGCTTATTAAAGTCCCTACAATGAGATTTTTTTAATGAAATATATGGATATATGGATTACTGAACTATATGGATTACTTGAACTTACGAGGGTTGTATTGACGTTTTTAACGATAATAACTATGTAAAACCATATTTTTCACGGTCGCATATCATAAGTATTTAAATGAATATACCACTGACCTGCAAATTGCAGAAAAACTTAGTAAATTTGAAATTCGCGGACTACCCTGGCGCATACCCAATTTAAGCGATTATCATAATGAACCTTTCATCCCTTAATGTACACATAAAACTTTGCAACAAAATTTCCAAATGCTACTGAAAAACACATCCAAATAAATATTGCATAGTTTGTAAATTTACTACAATTATACTCTCATACTTGTATAGAAGAAAATATCCCTTCTAAACTTTCAATTCAACTAGGTACCGATCACGTATATTTCACGGTAACAGATTAACTATAGAGATTAAGTATTATATCATGAGCCGTCATTACGAAGCTGAGCAGCCAACCATCCATCATCATTACATCAACCATGGGAACTCACTTTCCCATAGGTTTGCTATGTTATTACAAATCTGATAAGGCTTTTTAAGCAATTTATTTTCTATACGTTTTTGCTGGATAATGTCGCTTTTGTATTGTTTCCTTATCCTAGTTTTTATTTGTATTCTGCCAGCTCGATATTGCAGCCAAGCCAATTCGGAATAATTAATTTCTATAGTGGGTTTTAGAGATGTTGAATCTGCAAATATTGTATCAAAATACGAGTCTCTACTGCAAATTGCGAAGAGTTACAACGCAATTATTAAGTAAATCTATAGAATAAACTGATATTATTCGAAATAAGTGAGAATCAATGCATTTCGAACCATTGCTCGGTACAAGACTACATTATTTGTGAGTTAGACCTCCGACCCATTGCTTTATCTTAGATTACTGCATTCATCTGTTTCCAACCATGCAATTTCAGACAGTTCATTTAATTTCAAATGCTCCGCTACCTCTTGCCCTCATACCTTTTCAGATGTCTGCAATACAAGGAAGAAACCCATAACACTGAAGTGTAGAAACCGAATTATTACTGAGATAAGGTCAGTTGTTAAGTACTCAGTAACTTCGCTACCAGTAAGCCGAATATTTTGAAACTAGCAATTCCATGCTATCATCAAGCTACAGTTAAACTCAATAATACCATAACTGTTACCACAAAACAGATAAATGCAGAAGGACTAACATAAATTTGTAAAAAAGAGAACGTAAACAAAGACAACAATACCAGCAAAGTCAGAAACTCGTGCAATGTGTTCCAGCAGAGACGATAACAACAAAAGTTCATCAAAAGTTCCCAAATGAGATATTTATGCACTACTCCTGTTTCATTTACATTAAATAATTTCGTTTCAAAAACTTCCATTTCTTCTCCCAGGAGGAGATCATCTTACTTAATATAAGTGAAAACGATAGTCAGCCTACTGTATTGTTTTATTGTCTGACATAACTGTGTTCTACCGAAATGCTATTACGTGATCGAGTTAAAAAATTTGATACGATCGCATGTTACCGCCGCCATGCTATATAGTTATACGTAAACTTTCATCATATTTGTTTCATACTGCTATTATTATCTAAACACAGGTATATTACTGATGTATGTAAATTGTTGGTCGAATATGATGTATGATGTTATTGGAATGCTTGACGTATTTATCTATAATCTGCAGCTATTATCGGTGGGATCAGCATAATAATATATGTTTCTCAAACGAATTGTCTTTACACACTTTTTAATCATGTTAGGGTTGGCATTTAGTTCTTAAATTAACATTACCGGACTGTAATGTTCCTCAAACAATTAATATTCTTATGATAAATGTAAATGTTTATTTTTCAAGTAGGTTTTTACAAACACTTTAACACGTCTTTTAAAAAAAAACTAGATGAGGCCGGTGTTTAGTACCCGACTACTCTCATTAAAAAAGCCGAAACAAACTCAGAGGTCTCTTTTAAGGTGCAGACAAAAATCTTGGTCAATTTATATACGGACTAGCTTTTGCCCGCAGCTTCGCTTGGGTTAAATTCGTGGTAACACAGTTCCTCTTCCTGATTTGCAGGTACCTGCTACCTGTAGTTTTTGCCCTAGCGCCTTATTTATTGAAATAGCAATGCTAAGTTTTTCTCTTTCTTCCCTCTTTCTCCCTCATTTCTCACTTTTTTTTATCACTAACTATCACTGTACCAAAATTCATCAAACTCGATTCAGCCATTAAGGCGTGAAGACGTAACAAACAAACTCACTTTCGCTTTTATAATATTAAGTAAGGACTATGCAGATTAGTGTCTGGAATGGTCTTTTTAAGCTTAGCTTAAGACTTGTCATTCATTTCATTTTCTTAATAGGGGTGGTTTTAGATAATTTGTTTATGTAAGTATTCTGGCCGTTGCTCTTTTGCGTAATCTCCATAAACACTATTCAGTATCCAGTCATAACTAAATAAATTCATCAATCAATTGCACTACAATTTAGTAACTTCCATAAATCCGAATCAGGACAATTGTTACTTAAAAGTAGAACTATCAATCAAAATGTTCTTGTTTATGGCGAAGCTCTACAGCCCTTCTTTAGTGAAAGAGTAATGGCAAGCGTGACGACGATACGTGACCGACTCAAAGGTTGCTAGTATGATTTATTAAACGACGAAATTGCGTGCAAAGCTCTATAGGGAAGAACACTTTCACTGTGTCGTGTAACTTGATGGAATTTGCCCATGATTGCCGTGTTATACAACTCTAACCCGACCTTTGGCTGTCCACTTAAGACTACAGTTCCTAGGGAGGTAAGTATCGGTAAAGGTGGACTAAACATTCTTGTGTTTATGTCTATTTGCCTGCTAAATGTTTCTGGGAAACTCGGAAGATTTTTCCAGTGTGTAGACAGTTATTATTATTTTTAAGTAGGAAGTCTTAAACTTGTGCATTAAGTATTGCTACCTCTTAAATATGCAAAAGACTTGTCTACTAAGTAGTTCTCACTCACAAGCCAATACCAAATGGCTAGTTCGATTGTTAATTATGTTGTATCTTTTTTTTCGTTTTCTTTTACTAAATTTAAATGACCAAAACGTGTTAGCCCTCAAAAATAAGGCATTGCAGATTGGAATAAAAGGTAGAAAAGAGACTCATGATAGTTCTATGCTTCAACGAGTTTCAGAAATATGAAAATTTAGAAAAATTAGAAATTCAGGAATTTATTCAATTCCGGTATATAAGTACAAACGTGACGTAATTGTGTGGATTTATTTTCGTTGGATCCCAGTTTTTGATCCCATTTTATAGGTATTAACGATGGGTCCCATTTGATATTACCATTGAATCCCATTTTATGACAACATGTGTACATTTCAGAAGAAAAGTGATTTACTTTTATTAAATATTTCAAAAACCCCGTGTGTGTATTTTGGATTTTTTAGGATTGTTGCCACTGGGGAATTAAACAAGCGCCTCTTAGCTCAAAAAAAAATACTGCCGTCATGATTTTTCCATATTTTTTTTTTTTATATAATGTGGCCGTTTCTGGCACACGGGTCACAGTTTTAACCTAACCTTTTTTTGTAAATAAGTAATTATCCTAGTTCAGTTCCGGGTAACCAACTAAAAACAATCTCTTTTTTCTATAAATGCAGGTCGTTTGTGGCACTCGCCGGCCGCTGCCGCGGCACCGCTCGCTCCGCTCGCTCGGCTCGTGCGTAGAAGGTCACAGTTTTAACCTAACCTAACCTAGTTCCCGGTTCCTATAATTTGTTTGGGTTATGAAATTTTGTCAAAATCTTTTCGGAAAAACGGCAGGCACCCGTTATTCTAACATAACCTATCCACTTACCCAAATTTCATCTAAATCAGTCTAGAAGTTTGAGCGTGTTGGAATAACAAACATACATACAAAGTTTCGCCTTAAAATATTATTGTGATTTTGTTGTTGGATGTACCCGCATTCAGATGTTTTTAAACATCTGGGATCCAACGGAAATAGTTTTTGGGATTCAATGGCAATAAAACGTATTTTTTTAGTATTTTTCAAATTTGGGATTCAACGGAAATATATAATAATGTTTTGTGGGATCCAACGCCAAAAATATTAAAGTGGGATCAAAAACTGGGATCCAACGAAAATAAACGATTGTGTGCAGGCTCCGCATAGTAACACCTTACGTATTAACTACGATTAAGTGTTTAAGTTACACTCGGAACTAACGCTGTTACAACACCTCTGGGACTTGTGCATAGAAATGAGCTGTTATCGGAGGCCGGAAAATCCTATTACGATGAAAGGTTTCCTTGTTCATGAATGTAATCGTTGCCTATTTCTACTTTCGACGGCACGATTGGCGCAGTGGCTGAGCGAGTGACTGCTGCGCTGCGTATCGCGGGTTCGATCCCCGCTCTTAATGAATGTTTGCATGACATACAGGTAGTTGTTTCGGGGCTGTCTGTTTGTGTTTGTGAATTTCATTGTTTGTAAATGCACCCACGATACAGGAAGAAATTCCACGATTTTTTTGAACGAATAAAAGAAAACAATTTCTAAACCTTGACCAGAAAAATTGGTTTAATTAATAAGGTAGTGAGAAATCTGTCTACAGATTGCTTGCGTAGTTCGAAAACCAACGTTATTACCGACACCTAAATTAATAGATTCGATCCACCAGTTTTCGAAATCTCAGTGTGACTTTTTCAAACCGAGGGATTCAGGTTCACGAGATCAGAGACGTAGCTATCCTCCACGTACATTTACAAAACCATTTTCCATAATACCTTGCGTTACAGAATTAACTGGCCTTTTGTGGTTACTTATTAAATTCAATATTTCACAAACTTCGCCCAGCGATCACCACGTAGATCTACCATTTTGTGTGTGATGGACTTCTTGTGTAATAAACCTGTAGGTTTGTTTCGACTATGATTATCTTTGAAGCCATATTGGAGTTTTTGGGATGGGTAAGACAAGATCAAAGTATTAAAACTACAAAAACTAGCGACATCATCGCTTGAATTTGCATATAGTAGGCGTCCATGATGAAGCTGAAAGTTACCAAAGACCAACCTCAGCGAAAACTTTTGCGATGAAGAGGCCAATGGGGCTAACATAGTCGCAGTGAGATATGTTAGCCACTTGAGAGCACATGAAAGAGTAGCATCAAAGCTCTCGAGAACCATCCTAGAAAGCATCGCAAGATGGCTTCATTATCAACATAGTAGCTGCAATAAGAATTGCTGAACATTACTCGATAGTTTACCGTTTACGACCATCAGCGTAATTATATGTTGTCGGACCGTATTACATGTAGAGTGATCTTACTGCCAATGTTCTATTACTATAATTATGGTAGTTGGCTAGAAGCCAACTATCATTGGCTAGATTGTTGACTTATTGTATGATAATTAACACAACCAGAGCATTTTGAAGTGAAGAAACAAAAAACAGTCTTCTAAAACTTTTTCAGATGACACACCAAAGAAATAGAGGAGCTCGTGGCTAAATATTGACAGCCGCACTCGTTGGTATTACAAAGAGTCGCGCTTGCCTGTCGAGCCGTGGATGGGGGAACATCCATTTTTCTCCGTGCCTCAGTTACACGATAAGTCAGTGGTCCTGGTTGACGTTACAGGTTATCAGGAACCCCAAAAGTCAGACAACCAGTCTACTCCGGTCTACTTGGTTATTGAACTACCCAGTTGGGACAATGCTAAACAGATGATGAAAAATATAAAAACTACATATACAACCTTTTTATCAAAATCAACAGAGGCATTCTTCACCCAAATGCCATTTACTTTGTTAAAAATGTTCACTCTGTCACTGTCACAAAAACTAAAATTGACAGATTTTATGTTTTCTCAACATTGGTTTCGGACTGGGTTTAGGTCTATTATTTTTTGGTCTCAACTATTGTGGTGACTCCATGGAATTATGTGTGATGACATAACCGCGCCATAAACGCCACGAGAATCAAGAGTTGGAGTTGATAAGTTATCAGGTTGTTTTGTTGTCTAAGAATTCGCAAAATGGCCTCGAAACGCCTACAATCATTCACTAAATACATGAAGCTTAATGCACTTCATTACTTAAACGTGTACGTGTTAGTTCCTTGTGTGTTTATCTTCCAAATAGCCGTCATATATCCGAATCTCGTCGTGAAATTAGAAGCTGGTATCGCAAGACAGATTATGCACATTTGCATAATATCATTCTTCTTCGTAAACGTTATTGGGAACATGGTTTTCAGCATGCTCTTTGAGTCAACTTTGAAAATACCTGCAGTTGGTGAAGGCACTTACTGTGATCAGTGTCAAATGATGCGACCGGCAAGGAGCTGGCACTGCCCGCAGTGTAACGTCTGTATCCTGAAGCGGGACCACCACTGCACTTTCCTCGCGCGCTGCGTCGGACTGAACAACCAGAGATACTTCATCCTATTTACCGGACACATGGTGCTCTCATTGTTGTATATGGTCTACTACAACTACCACTTCACAACGTTAAACTATAAATGGCGTTATGACTGGCGCGGAACAAGATCATTACCAGGACTCAACATGTTTTTGGTTTACTTTTCCCTCAACCTGTTTCTTTTAACAATTGCAATTGCAATGTTTTTCTGGCACTTCAAGCACGCTGTGATGGGTGTGACTTGTTATGAGTCAAGGTTCCCTGAACTAAGGAAATCTTCGGAATGGAAGCAAAATTTACTCAACATATTCGGAACGAAATGGTACTTGGCCATATTGTGGCCGTTTTGCGATAGTCCTCCACCGAGTTACGACAAGATCAGTTAAAGGCGTTATGCAAAATAAACAATCCTTATCTTAAACTTGTGTGATTCTTAAAAACTGAATAAATAACTGTATTATTAAGTTAATTTACTTTTTCTTTTACCTGCTCAACAAAAAAAACTTCAAATACCTGATAACATGGAGCTCGAGACTTGGGCACCTCGACTTTTTTGTTAGGTTACTTTTATGCCTCCTAACGCAAAAAATAGGATATACCCGTATTACAAAATATTGAAATTCTATAGTTTGGCTTTAGCTTATTTTTCAATGGTTTTAATATTTTTAAACAATATTTCACGCACGATCCTTCAAAGGTAAACTAATTACAAATCCTACTAATATTACCGTCCGTTCTACAAATCTAGTTCATATCATTTTCTACCTGGTTATTTGTAGGGTCCCGTACCTCAAAAGAAAAACGGAACCCAAAAATAATCTCTGTATTGTCCGTCTGTGTGTCTGTCAAGACCCTTTTATTTCTTATACTAGCTTTTGCCCGCGGCTTCGCTCGCGTTAAATTCGGGGTAACACAGTTCCCCTTGCGCCTTATTGATTTGTAATAGCAACGCTAAGTTTTTCCGTTTCTTCCCCTCTTTCACCCTCACATCCCAGTTTTTTTAAATAAAAATAAAAAAAAATTGCCTATGTCCGTCTCCTGGTTCCCAAGTATCTCTGTACCAAAATTCATCAAAATCGGTTTAGCCATTAAAGCGTGAAGAGGTAACAAAGAAACTCACTTTCGCTTTTATAATATTAGTAAGGATTTAGTATCGAGTTGAAATTAAAACCATATACTCAAATGAGTGGTTCCACAACCTTCTATGTCTACGCAGTCAAAAGATATGATCGTTTATGTCGCAAGTTTGTATGGAACCGTCGGTATGCGAGTCCGAATCGCACTTGGAAGGTTTTTTTTACCATAATCTCTACTATCATCATTCTTCAATTTATCATACCACTTACAGATGGCCCTATCCATTTCAACACCTCAAATCAACATAATTTGCAACTCTATTGGATACGTGATAAGTGCTATTATGGCCAACAAATAACAACGAAGAAAATGTCTATTGTTCTTTAGCGTCATCGATCACCAGTATTGTCCTAATGGAGCTCTAATGGACCTGCAATGAGATATGTCTGGTAATGGCGGTAAAACGGTGCTTAGGGACTATCACTTACAGTGACAGATCAAGGACTGTTGGCTGTTTTATGGTTGTTATATGCCATGGGAAATAAATAAAAACACTTGGGTTTCGTAACTGCTGATTGCAGCAACAAGATGAAGAATGGATCTTTGACAATAGTTGAGGGTAGTCAGAAGCCCAGAAGTCTGCAACCAGACTTAACAGTGTTGCTAGATATGGTGCGCTTCATGGAAAATACTGGTATTCAAGTGATCCATCATTAAGAGCCTATGCATATGATAAAATTTCTGATTGTTTTTAAAGCTTTTAAAGAAAGCGTTTAGTTTATTAACCTTTTAAATTAAAACTTGTATTCAAACACAGGTAACCAAAATCGATCTGTTGACCAAAACACGTTTTACTATTTTTTTAGCCATTTAATAAATTCCCTTTATAATCAAAACTATATATGTCAGTGCAAAAATACTCCGGTATGCTTTCTGGTGGCTTACTATCAGTTGCAGACAACTAAAGGATCGAAATGCCAGATTCGTGCGCCGGCGCAACAGCACGTACCAACTGTTGCTTTCGAACTGAAATTCGCTAATAAGTGTATCGCTACATATTTATTTATTAAGTACCACGTATGAATATGGGATGTTATGCTACTTACGGTAAGTAACATAACACAATATCACGACTATTATCCTCGAAGAGTTAAGATGTTTACGTTTACACGTACAGTAGATATTTACAGAGTGATACACCGTATTTGATGCACAGAACAGAGAAGAATGAAAGAAGAAAGGTGAAGCCTATACCTAACATTGGGTGATTCTGGGCTGAAATGATGATGATTAGGACACCCATATTTCAGCAATTACATTTAAGTACCGTGTAAGAAGGAGCAAGTCAGATACCAATTGTCCCCGGTTTTTTTCGTGGCTATGCTACATAGAAATTACTTATAGAAAGACTTACAAACCTTGGAATCTAACCCAATTCGTCATGCTGAGTCGCTTTTGCGACCATTAGACTACTGAGACAGTACGATAACATTTTTGTACCCTTCTTGTGAAGGGTACAAAAATGTGGCTACTGGTTACATGACTGCTGAAAATTACTTGCCATCAATCAATATCCGTGTAGAGCCATTTCTGAGACACGTATTTAAAACTGTACCTCTACTAACAATGGATGTGCGTCGCATCTGTCAGCATGAACTGCTTCAGTAGAACAATGCTATAGCGCATCTCCTACAAATCGAGAAGACTGGGGTTGAGGAAATTGCGATGGTCTAACTACATGGTATCTTTAATATAAAAATATTCGCAACACTTGTTTTCCTGTACTTTAGTCACGCTACGGTCAAAATATATCAAGTTCAACTTCTTTGGATTTCATATTTAAAACTGGTTTTCTACAATGCAGTTGCCATTTAAGAATTATTGCGTTGAGCCAAATGTCACTGTCAATCTTAAGACTAAAGTTATGTTTTGATACTTTTATTTAAAAACTTTGGAGAAATTTTACTGAGGTCAACTGTAAATATTTTACACAATGCATTAACAGCACAGAGGAAACATGTTCGGAAATATGTTTTCAAAATGTCAACATTACTTTGTGGTGTACCTGCTCCTACCTGGGGTCTTCATCTTCCAACTGACTGTCATACATCCGAAACTTCTCGGGATGTATAAAGCTGGTATCGGCACACAGTTACTACACTATGGCTGGTTATCATTCTGCTTCATAAACGTCGTTGGAAACTTGATCCTCAGCATGGTCAAGGACTCAACTTTGACAAAGCCCGTGTTTGGAGAGGGCACCTACTGTGAACACTGCCGAATGGTGCGACCGGCAAGGAGCTGGCACTGCATGAAGTGCAACGTCTGTGTTCTGAAGCGGGACCACCACTGCACCTTCCTCGCGCGGTGCATCGGACTGCACAATATGAGTTACTACATTTTGTTCCTCGGACACGTGATGCTGACGATGCTGTACGTGACTGGCTGCAACTACCACTACATAACGTTGAAGTATGACACTGATGAGTGGGTACATTCGGCAGTCTGCTTCATCAACCCGATGCTGCGATTGGTAATGCCCAAACCCTTTGGTATCATAGACGCGTTCGTGTTGTACTGGTTTTTTAATGTGCTGGTTACAATTGCGTCGGGTAGTTTGTTCTTTTTTCATATAAGGAATGTATTGGTGGACGTGACTTCGTATGAGTCTAAGTTTCCTTCACTAATGGACTCCTCAAAATGGAAGCAAAATTTACTAAACGTATTTGGGAACACGTGGTACTTGACCATAGTGTGCCCGCTGTCTAGAAGTTCTTTACAAAAAGAAGACACGACTCAAAGTTTCTTGAAGAATTTATAACATTTATGTGAAAAGTTTTATAGTTTTTTTTTTTTTATAAATCAAAAGTACTATAAAAACCAATTTACTGTGTTTTAATAACCCCAAAAGAAAAAATCTTTTTCTATTAAGTTGTCTTATTCGGACAACTTTTTCATTTGACTTTATTATTTCGTAAATGAGAACAATCCGGAAACCAAACAGAATTAAAGCTGATAACCTGATACAACTGGCTAAATATTACTGATCCACATTCTTCCCAGATGCAGCTTGTCTGAAGCGATACAAATCTTGCAAAGATGCGGTTGAGGCTATAAAGATAGGTTCCATTGCTGCGGGGGGCAGGTAACCGTTACATAAGCGGCGATAAAACGGCGGACACCGACCGCATGCTAATGGCCAGGAAGTGGGCTCGGCGTGGTTACTAACTGTTGGTGCTTTGATCAATGCTGGCGATGTCTACTGTGTGAGAATCGTTAGAATGCGTGCTTTGGGTAGAGGATTTGGAAGAATTAGATAAGATTGATTTTCTGGCTACAGCTCACTTTGTTGGAAGTTTTGCTATAGATTGAATTACACATTGTGGTAATTGCAACTGCCGTAAGAAATATTTTTATTTACATTTTGCTACACCACCTTAAATTGATAGATTGTAATCGATGACACATAGTTGATTAATCCATAAATAATTCTCAGGTACACACAAGATAACAGTAATGTCACCTTAAACCCCACTAACTAACCAACGGTAATTAAAAGCACCACAATCAACGAAATACTTGGAACTGCACTACAATTCGTGTCATGCGCGTCGCGATGGGCACGCGACGGCGATGTGGTCACCGTTACGTGGAACCCGTTACCACATTCATGCACTATGCCTGTATAGTGTACATTCGACGTAATGTTCTGCGAGGACAGTGAACGATAGAGAATTGGGTGAATTTGTGTCAATGTTGATAAAACTACATAAATTGTTGTGTTTGTAGTTTTAACATTCAAAAATACTTGTGAAATTGTCAGGAGGTAGAGCAACAAAATGGTGGTACTTATGACTTAGAAGCAAAGTTATTAGGCAAACTTACTGCGTATCTATCAGCTTGAAGAGCAACTAACTCATTCATGTTTTTTTATTAGATCTGCAAAAACTTTTCTTATGATCTTCTAGAGATATCATTGATCGTTGTGTACTGTTTAGGAGTCACTGCACCAGCCAGCTGGAAAAGACACTTTAGGTCCAGTAGCTTCACCTCCTTCTGCGAAGCAGTCATGCTAGTGAAGGAGGAGGCCGGGCGTTTGAAGAAGAGAACCTCAAACCAACCCAGCCGCCGCGCCGCGGGAGACGCCCCGGGCGCCGCGAGACGACTCCCGGCCACCGTAGATGCGGGCCTGTGGACGGTGAGCAATGGGTAGCTCACCGTCCGTCCTTCTATTGATGACAGGCCGTGTTTCACGCGCGCCTCAAAGAGAGTCAGCAAAGCAGAGGGGCTTGCCAGGGCCGCCGCCTGCCGGGGTTGCGGGTTGTTCGAAAGAGATACCGCGGCCCCGGAACGTAAAGGGCAATAGAAGGAACATGGGTGGGTTTTAGTCAATAAAAGTCTGACACGCCCCCCCGCTCCGCCCAGAGCGGGGGAAGTTATTTGATGAATTCCCACCCCAAAAAAAAAAGTTCCAGTAGATCAGTTGACATCATTATAATCATTTAGCAGAAAAAACAAGCATCATTACAAACTATCGATTCATCGAAGTAGTTCTCTTATACTGCCCGAGACGTTTCACTATTGTGATTTGTTTAAGTGACATGAAAATGAAAATGAAATGAAAATGAAAAATGAAAAATGTTTTATTTGTTTTACAAGTAAACTTAACAACTAGTGATTGGAGCCTCCTTTTAAGCAAAAAGCTTGTGTTAGGAGACTCCGCTCTTCCAAAACTTAAAATATTAACATAAAGTTACTTGTTTTAAGTGTTATAAAATAGGCGATTTAAAATAAAAAGAGAAAATTAAAACTAAGCAAAAAGCATGCAAATGTGAGTGAGAGTAGGGGTGTGTGAATGTGAATATGAGGGTGTGTGAATGTAACTATGACTATGAAGGTGTGTGAGTGTGCATACTAAGGTGTGTTACTGTGAGTATGAAGGTGTGTAATGTGAATTTGAATGTGAGCATCTGTGTGTGTGAAAGTTAGGTGATAGTGTGAGGGTTTGTTAAAATTAGTGTAACAAACAGAGTGAGTAAGAGGCAATGAAAGAATCAGACTGTATATGTACAAATACGAATGATGAGAGCGTTAAGTGTAAGGTTTTATTTTATTCCAGTAGCTTCTCCGTGTCGTCATAAGTAAGTGGTTTTATCCAATTAGTTACAATTTTTTTACATTCAGTTAATTGTTTATTGTATATGTACCTAGATATCTTTGTTTACATACAAACTATCTTCAACATACAAACCTATTTGTAAGACCATAAAGATGGATATTACTTTTCAGGTAATACCACATGTTCATCAAGATGTTTTCTCATATCCGTGTCGTCGTTGCTACGAACTTCACCTAATGTCTCATTCACGACTATCCAACACTCTCAGATCAATCTATTACCTATTTTAATCCTTCGCCAGTCGGTTGCTACACAAATACTTGCGTCTGATGTCAATCCGTCATCTTTATAGCAGGATCACGAGCTAAACTGGGGCGAGGCGATTGTTGGCAAGTGATGATGTACCTACGGGTAAAGTGGTGATCATTTGATGGTGATTTGTTTTGTATAGCTTGGCTTTTCTTCTGGGAATGTGACCTTTTCAACGCCATGCTGGACTGGGGCTTCAAAATAAATGTTTTGATTGATTGTCATGTCGCCGTCGCTTCAGTGGGAATGATTGCGATCAGGAGTTTTTCGGGACAATGAGAATTTACATTGTATGGGACATTGATGAATACAAACTCATATTGGTCTGTTTTAGAAACTGCATTAAAAGCACGGCTGCCTGAAAGCTACGCGTGCAATTTATCTTGGTAAAGTAAATTGAAGAGTAAATCTATCAGCGATTCACCCAATATAAGAAAATAAATAGAAAAATCATTTAGCGAAAAACTCTTCCCGATTCAAATCACCACACTTACATTAGTACATCGAATACTCGAGAAAAACCGACCAATAATCCGCACACCTCATTATGTACAGGATAGAAATCGCACGGAAACATTCAATAATATCGTACTCGAATCAACCGCATTACCAACTGAATACTACAGCTCCCAAAATTATCTTCCATACATTACCTCCGTACAAATGTTCGCAATCAACGTCTTGATGGACCGCAAGTGTAAGTTTGTAGACAGTTATGATACTGCTGCCTGCTTTCGCTTCGGCTCATATAATTTATGCACTATAATATTATGTATGTGTATGTTAAATAATTTAGTCGGTTAGGTTTTTTAATTTTAGCTGTTACATGTTTTGTAAATTGCGAGTAAGGGACTGATGAGGTAACAACCTAGATAATGACTATACACTAGGAAACTTTTTAGACGGCACGGATAACGCAGTGTCTGAGCGATCGACTGCTGCGCTGTGTGTCGCGGGTTCGATCCCCGCACGGAACAAATATTTGTATGACCTACAGGTAGTTGTTTCGGGTCTGGATGTTTTTGTGAGTAAGTTTAAATGTTTGTAAACGCACCCACGATACAGGAGAAATTCCTAGTGTGGGGCCACGTTTAAAAAAAAATAAACTACGGAATATTTCAAATATTCGAGTCTAGAAATTTACTTATAATATGCATTGTGGTAGATAACGACAACCTCATTACTATTATTTCCTGCACTTTCAAAAACAAAAGTAATCTTAATCAAAAAGCAATCTAGGATATCACAATTTCATCGTAAAATTAATAGGGAATTGTTAGTCTAGTGACTGAAAACGAAGAACTGTAAATCAAGGCAAAACATAGAGAGATCAATCTGAGCTTGATATAGACTAGTCAGTGAGTGGGTTTACTTTAAGATAACTGTCCGTCTGAATCTAAACAGACTTATCTTCTGTAGATCGGTCAGACCGAATATGATCTTCCTTTAAAACTGCCTGAAAGTCACCCAGACGGATTTAAAGGAAGATATGACCCACACTTCCGTGAACAGGATTTGAATATCTTCGCAAGCTGCCTTGCCTATTGGGCTAGTAACGTCTGAATGAAACGGGTTACCCCGTCATTACTAGGCGGAGAGAACCCAACCTGTTATAACTTATGCACTATCACGACTGCAATAAATATTATGCAGAACATTCTGTTGATTTCTCAGTCCCATTCACGCCCAGACATTCTGTAGGTTTATGATTATTTGATTTCCTGATTGACCCGGTTCGAGGAACGATTCATCAAGTCTTTGCATTCTGGTGCTAAGCGTTGTCTTGAAACGAATCAAAAATTACGAATAGGTAATTTAAAAATGGGATTAGAAAGAATTGCAAAATTTAAAAAGATTGTAAAACTTGGGAGCACGTCTTGCTTTAAATAGATTGCCAAAAGAGGTGCCAAAATAAAAGATCAAACGGTATTTGCGACAAAATGTGCGATTTTGAAAGCAAGCAAGCTCTTACTATCTTATAGAATACCTTTCCGGGAGAATTATTCCTAAAATTTTACAAAAATTTATTTTAACAGGCATCTAGAATCCGGGGTTAATTTGACGGTTGTTCTTGGCACTCGAAAACCCATCTTTACTTTAATTTGTGTACCTAATGTAATGTACCACGTTTTTGCGGCACGATTTGAGCAAAGTTCAGAGGGCCTAGTGAAGGGAGTGCTTCAAGGAAAAACGAACGGTAACTCAATGTATACTGATCAATATAATATGTGATAATGTAATGGAACGGAACTTGAATCAATTAGTATGTTATCGTGAATAACACAAGTCCTGTTATAATTTTATGACATTGGATTTATTTACGCGGTACTGTAAATGTTACAGAATTGTACATTGAATGTGATTTTTGGAACCACAACAGTAAATCATGAATCTCACATAATAAGGCACTATTTAAGAGTCAAGATTAGGTCCATCTAATAATTAAAATAACTACTGAACCCAAGAGAACTAGAGCTACTTAATGAAACTTCTCGAAAAAGGCAAAGAAACTCAAGCATATATATTTGCACTCAGTTGCACAAAGTTACATATATTTCCTGAACTTTGCTCTCACTACCTCGTGTCATTGCTAACGTCTATCTTACATTCACACTGTTTAATATAAAATGTTGAACATTTACCACAGAATTCACTCATTGATCTCCACCATGACACCACAATCTACCATCCTCCGAATGTACCGTCCGTTACCAACCGAACGATTTCGACAGTAATCATTATGAAACAATCGATTTCCGATCAACAATAGATCGAGCGATTATGTCAGCGAGATGAGTTTTTGATTCGATATAAATCGTCTGTCAAAACCGACAGTTATGTTAGATAACTTCTCTTTTTCGTACAAAGGCTTTTAAATATAACTTCAATAATAAAACCTGTAATACAGTTTATTAAAATATATTTTGTTAAGAAAAAAAAAAGCTAAAACGGCGGGAATCTGACCATTGCATCGACGCCATCTTGCATCAGTACATTTTTTACTATTTTCACAAGCATCGAGTCGATTAAATAATTGTTTAAAATCGTGAGCCATCATTAACGCAATGCTATTGCTGAATTGTTAATAATTACTGAGTAAGAACTGTTGCTTTTTTAGCTTACCAGAGGTGAAAATAATAGTTGTAGTCATATGTGCAAGTAGCTTGCAGAACGCTAACCGTTGTTGCTTTTAACTACCGTGACAGTAATGGTGCTTACCTGTAATAAATAAAAATATATTGTTAGCACAAATTAAACTTAGAAACATCACACAAGCTTACTTTTCCAATAAATATAATTAGGTATGTGTTTAAATAAATATAACAGTCTAAAAAAACACGCTGCAGTATGATTTTTTATTACGCTGGTAACCTTATTTCATTGTCAATGTCAATTTGATTGACATGAATATATGTTGGTATCATTTAAATGTGATTTATTAGACATTTTGTAGACGATGAAAAAATCTTATACCTTTTATTTTTTTTACAATTGGCTATGCACTATAACTACTCTAAAAATCACTAACATTTAGGTTATTCCTATCAAACAACGAAATTTTCTTTTTTTTTAAAGTTGATTAAAGTAACACAACTTAACCATATTATAATTCGACAGCATAAAATTTTAGTTTAGTTACTCAAATTAGAGAAAATGGAAATCTCGCTGTTCTGAAATTGACGTTTTTCACCAAAAATGGTGGTTGTCAAGCTAAATCGTACTATCTTTAATCGCAACTAAAATGGTGTGGAACAAAATTAAATGAGTATGCCTTATCATTTTAATTGTTGTCTAGTTTAATCCAGTGGTACATCAGAATCGGGACCATTGTCTTCCAATTTAAACATGTATGCAAAATTTTGGCTTATTCAAAAACCGGGTAGTGAGTCAAATGTTACTTCTAAGATTATTTTGCATGGTTCGGTACCTACAGGAGAACAGCGTTACAGGCGAATAGTTAGTTACACGAGAAAAGCGTGTTAAAACGTACCTATTCCTTTTTAAAAACCATTGATTTTCATTTTCAATGATATGACCAATAATTAATAAATAACCATTTAGTCTTGGAGTATCTCACAACAAGCCGTATCTAAATAAAATTCAAACACTTTCGGAAACTGCAAAATGTACCTTGAAAAATTACATAGATTTCAGAGCCTTAGTTTCATAATGTCGACAACCGGAAAATACCCAAACGAAAACCGTAAAATTATTCCGCCCAAATTAAATATTATGAAACCTAATCAGACTTTTGCATTTACTTGAGCAGTGTTTAAAATTAAATGAGTTGCGTAATAGTCGGTGGGAATAATTATACGCAAATAAAAATAAAGACAATGCTTTCTCTTAAGTGACATCTAGTGAGAAAATATGAGAACTATATATAACATTTGTCTAATTTCTTTGTTAGGTGAAGCAAACTTTTGCACACTTCCTCCATTTGCACACAATTGCAATTGCATACATGCAAGTAAATAATCCTAATTCGTAATTACCTATTAATAATAATTAGGTTGGTTTCTTTTAGGTTTAGTAACACACTTGAAAGTGCACGGCTAGAAATGAAATTAGGCATATTAAAACTAATTGCAGCCATGAGAGCCTACTTTAATTAAAGTTATGATTAAATCTTGATTAAATTAAGGAGTTTCTACAATTAACTTAATTATTCATCATTATTTAACTAAATAACATTTTTAATTGCATGATTAGTGCACTTATAATGATCTTCGAAATCAAAGGTAGATTAATGTAATCACTAAATTTAGATATGTCTTTAATTTGGCAAGGAACCTTTCGCTTAATAGGTACCTATCACGTGTTCCTAATCAAGTCAGTACCTTTTTTTTCTTTTTTGCGGATGGGAAATCATCTAATAACTTCCCCCGCTCTGGGTGGAGCTGGGGGGAGTGTCAGACTTGTACTGACTACAACCCACCCATGTTCCTTCTATTGCCCTTTACGTTCCGGGGAAAGAAATACCGCGGTATCTCTTTCGAACAACCCGCCATCATTCCATCTTCTGTTATTAAGTAGACATAAGGCTTGATGAGCTTACAGCTCGTCATCATCAGTCCGTAATAATCGATTGAATATTGGGTCATAATGCGATGGATGATAGTACAATATAATAGTGTTACGACTTAGGTCCTGTCTGTCTTTGGTCCTGTGGTTTCCTACGTAGCTCTTCAACATGTGCGTGCTACACCTCTGCTTATTCCGCCTGAGAGTACAAAGCAACTGAACCACTGGAAGTAGAACCGATGGACTGTGTGACAGATGATAGACCTAGAAAGTCGGTGACGACTACTAGATAGTTATAGAAGAATAATGTCATGCTAGCAAGGTGATGAGCGAAAGAGGTTCTTATTTTGAAAAAATAAAACAATTACCAGTTACTTCTCAGAGATGTGCCTTTAAAATTACGTAATTTTTCTCAAAACTACAGCTAATAAACGATAGCTTTGTCATTCATCGTATTAAATAATGTTACAAGTTTTTGCGGTCGAAATCTATTATTGACTAGCTTCCGCCCGCGACTTCGTCCGCGTGGCATAGTTACTTTGGGCTAGCGCTAACTTTAACCCGCGTGATGACCCGAAAAAAATGTATCTTTCTCTCCCCTTTTCTTCCCTCATTCTCCCCCTTTCCTCACTTTAAAAAAAAATGCCTATTTCCGTTACCAGGGCCCCAACTATCTCTGTACTAAAATGCATCATAATCGGTTCGGTCATTTAGGCGTGAAGCCGTAACAAAAACGACACGGTTGGCGCAGTGGCTGAGCGATCGACTGCTGCGCTGTGTGTCGCGGGTTCGATTCCGGCACGGAACAAATATTTGTATGACCTACAAATAGTTGTTCCGGGTCTGGCTGTTTGTGTATGTGAGATTGAATGTTTGTAATCGCACCCACGATACAGGAGAAATTCCTAGTGTGGGGCAACGTTTTAAAAAAAAAGAAAGAAAGAACAAACAAACAAATTCACTGTCGCTTTTATAATATTAGTAAGGATTTATGAAAATAACCGAAGGTAATTGAATGCCTATTCAGTTACCTAACGAAATAAGCTACGTTAGAGGTTCTAACTGTGGCTACCTTACACTTAAAAAATCCAAGTGCCTACTTAAATAATAAAACTGATCCTAAATACACTACAGCTACAACTAAATGAAACTACAGCTAAATAAATAAAAAAAAAATAATTTGAATTTATAATTAACCTGAAAATAATTTAAGTACTAAATTATATATATATATATATATATATTTTTTTAATATATCTAATTATGCCTATTATCTATAAGAACCTATTAATTACCAAATAAAGTAGGTACTAAAACTAAATAATTCTGATAGAATTATACCCAGAAATATGTAGGTAAGTACAACTTGTAACAAAAAAAGAAATTAAAATAAAGCTAAAACGCCTGTCCAATACTGGGTCCACCCTTTATAGCAGAACTTTTTATGTCATAATTTTATTTTGCATAACAACGGATAGCATAAACTTTATTTCGCAGAAAATTGTTTGGCAGACACTCATTTATCATACATTCACAACTCATAATTTTGTAAGTCAGAATCATCTCTAGACATAAATTTCATATCCTTATTATTCAAAAAGCAGAAACATCATTTCGCAGAAAGTTCACAGTCAGAATCGTCTTTTGACATATATTTCATATCGATATCATTAAACGGCAGAATTGTCATATCGCAGAAAGTTTATAGTTAGAATCATCTTTATTATTATTTGTTGACATTTATTTTAATTATTTATTTCTTTAAAAAAAATCATTATTTTAACTATTATTTAATTGAATTTGTAATAATGTAATTTAATTCCATAAGTAATTATAATCATAATGTAAATAGTTCAGTTCCGGGTAAACTACCAAAAACAATCTCATTTTCTATTAATGCAAGTCGTTACTGGCACTCGCCGGCCGCTGCCGCGGCACCGCTCGCTCCGCTCGCTCGGCTCGTGCGTAGGGGGTCACAGTTTTAACCTAACCTAACCTACGCATTTTTTTTTGAACAAATTAACCTAATCTTAATAGATGAGTCCCGGGTAACCTACTAAAAACAATGTCTTTTTTTTCTATATAATTCCGAAAATATCTTATTTTTGCCTTAATATGTTTTTGTATACAATTGTAACTCACTGTAATTGGAAACTCAAAATAAATACCAAACATGGTACCTAAATATCCCGTTTTAACCGTCAATAATAATGTTAGTGACCATGTCAGTTTAAAGACTTATTAGGCATATAAGTCTTTAAACTATAGTATGAAAAGTGAAATTATACCAAATACTCGTCGCTCTTAATGAACATTATGCTAAACGATATTACGCGAAATTTGAACTCTGCCAATCGTAATTATACTAAATGTAATTCTGCCATCTTAAAACTATGCAATTGTAAATTCGGAGTTTTAAACATTATGCCAAACGATAATTATATCAAATAATTTTTATGCCTTTAAAATGTTCGTTTAAAGAAAAATATGCTAAGTGTGTTATGCCAAATAAATTTCGGAGCATCAAGATTCTGCCAGATAGAGGGAACCCGTCCAATACTATCTACCTATGTATACCTACTTCACTTAAAAATAAAAACCTATAAATACTTTAATTAATAATACCTATAACTATAATTAGTATAATTACCTACGCTTTTACCAACATAGTATAAAAAAAACTGAACATAAATTAGCCGAAACTCGGTTTCTAAAAATCTATGCGTACCTACTACTACTTCACCTAAAAAGAAATAAAATGTAAACTATGAATAATTTGTAATTTGAACGAATATTTAAACACTACCAAAATAACTAATACCTATTTTATAAAATAACAATAAAAGAAATCTAAAAGAAATTATTTAAAGACTAAAAGTCGGGCTGTAAGCATTGTCTGTCAATAAGGTCGAACACTCTGAACGTCTATTCGCATCAACAGCCAAATATTACACAAAAATAATCCTTATAGCATGATTCAGCATTCACGCGCGATGGCTTATTAGCGTATTTCATGCATAACTTTGGTGTTTGTATACCGATTTATATGATTCTTTTTTTATTAAATACGTAATAATGTTAACTGTTTTTAATTAGAGATGAGTGGGAGTGTTATAAACGTAAGAGTAGACAAATATAATCAGAAAGGTACGAACTGCTTAGTTATCGGGAGTTACACGTGTTATTGTGAGTCAACCATAAAAGATAGACCTATGCTGTCGTAGGATATTTTTTATTTAATTTTAAGGAGAACATTTCCGTCATACGTGATTTCTGTGTAGCTTTAACCAACTTCTCCCGATTACCCAACATTTTCCTTCACTGCTCTGCTCCTATTGATCGTAGCGTGATGAAAAGTATACTATAACCTGCCCAGGAGTATGAAGAATAATTGTACCAAGTTTCGTTAAAATCCGTCGAGTAGTTTTTGTTTCTATAACGAACATACAGACATCCAGACAGACAGACAGACAGACAGACAGACAAAAATTTTACTGATTGCATTTTTGGCATCAGTATCGATCACTAATCACCCCCTGATAGTTATTTTGGAAATATATTTCATGTACAGAATTGACCTCTCTACAGATTTATTATAAGTATAGATAGATAATTCTAAAAGCCAGTGAGGGTCAGAGTCAATAGCCGTGAATGTATATTTTTTGTTTATTTTCTTTGATTTAGATGTTCAGTAAATAATATTAAGGAAAATACAGTACAATGAATCTTTAACTAAGTGAATATTTTTATTTAAGTCTTTATTTTTCTTGAGATCGAACAAATCACAGAAAAACAAAGGCGTAAAAAGGTGTTCAAAAACTGTATAGACTATAATGATTATGACGGTTTAATTTAAGACTTTGTCTATAGAACGTATTAACGTATTATTTTATTTTACTTTTTGTAAAGTAAGCAATGACTTATTGTCGGGCCTACGCTGTCCTCTCATACTTAAGTGCTAACGCTGTAACAACAACATTGTAAAACTAAATGATTTTAAAAGAGTAACCATGGAGTTTCTTGCCGGTTCTTCTCCATAGGAAACGACCAACCCGAACCGTGCATCTTTTCTCGACGTTTTATAAGTGCCCATGTAGGCCAATGTAAAATAAAAATATTTTGATTTTGAGAAAAGAAAGAAAACTTTCACGCATTCAGCCTCCCATTAATTTGAGACAACCTTATTTATCTGGCCTTACAGAAAAACTATGCACAAAGATTTAATTAGCACACTTTAAATGACATCCGTAAACGCAATCCTATAGTCTGCAACACTTGAAAAAACAATCCTTATAAATCACTCTAACCGCCTTATATACTAAACCTTTTTAATTTTATTACGTACACAACCTCGCTTAGTCTGTAATTAAATAAATTAAAGTGACGCAACATGGATTATTCGTTAGCTTTCACTGAGCGTAGATTATGTTAATGTTAATATTAATGTTCATTATGGTAATGTTCACGTTAATTATATGTTAAATAATGTAAACGGGTCATCTTGGCTGCAGAGCTAATTGAATTGAATGCATTTATTTGACGCTTATATGGTTTGTATGTGACGAACACATCCTTATGTGTCTGGTTTTACGGGCTGTTTATATAAGTGTGTTTTATTGTAGTACACTTTGTGTGGTTTTCGGATTAGAATAAGGTCTTGTCCTTAAGATATTACCAATGTTGTTAAGGTTAAGACGACACTAGCCTGTTGTATTTTTTGTATACCATTTGAATAGCTACAAAGTAGAAGAAGACCAAAATAACTATTGCTGGATTGTGTGAAAAATAATAATTATTAACCATAATGTTGACTTCTGAGCTAATTACTAAGAAAATGACATGATGCAAAAATACTTTACATATAAAAGAAGAATAGAAACAGATACAAACTCAATGGCATTTGTTAAAACATCTATTCGTATTGGTAATTCATAGAATATTAATATTCATTTTCAAAGTGTTCATTTGATACTAAAAACAAAAATATTTTGATGCCATACTACAAAAACAAAAAGAAGTACCATTATGTCATCTGCCTAGGCTTTTCTCAACTATATTAAAGTTGGCTTCCAATCTTACCGGATGTAGCTGAATACCAGTATTTTAAATGAAGCGACTGCCTATCTGACCTTCACAACCCAGTTAGTACTGGGTAATACGAAAACCCTTGGAAAGACTGGTTGTTATACATACAGAAACCAACTCCGAGGGTCGGAAGAAACTCGGTATAACAAGTGGTCACCCATCTTCAGACCAAGCGCGGCTTAACTTAAAGATCAACCCGAGCGGCTGCCAAGCTTTAGCCCCGAGCTCCACATTATGTACCCGACCAAAATAAACGCGAAATTCCGATAAAACAGAAAAAGTAAACAAAAACCAATTCTATCCGTGTCGAATACCGAATCACATCCAAACACACGACACAATGGCTTACGTAAGAGAGCCGATACCGTAACCAGGCCTGCTCCACCTTCCACTGCGCCAACGATCGGTAACCAACCGTGACCCGAACGGTAACGGAATGATGGTGCAGCTTTAACCGATCGGTTAAACGAACGGGGCGTATCGAGCAAGGTTGATGCAGAAATAGATTGAGGATTGGGAGACGTGACGGTTAGATTGGTAATCAGGTAGACATCTTGTTTTTTATGGTGTAAAATTTCATTATAACTTTTTTGGCTGTTGGTTTTTGTTTTCTATCTTTCTTATCCACCTGAGGAGCTAGATAATGTGATTTTTATTAGAATTTACGATGATGGAGAGAAAGAAAGACCAGTTTAACTGTCTGAAAAGTAAAATATACTGGGTGGAAAAGACACAAACGGGTATCAAGTATTCTGTAAATCATAAAATGATATGTCCCCCACACATTATTTTTTCTTTGATGTTTTAACAAAAACGTTTGAAGGAAACAGCAGGTTTTCCTTCAAAAATGTAATGTAATGTGTACTCATGACACAATTATTTATGTTAAAAGCGCCAGTACAAACAAGAAATACATTGAAAGCAATAACTGCTGGTCTAAGACTCTAGGCTTTAGTATTGTGATAGGACTTCGGCAGCTTCTGCTTTTTTTATGCGTTGAAATATAACACACACCCAACAGGTCTATTACAAAAAGCTTTATTTAAGTATGTAAATAGCCCATGTAAACTAACCCTATAATTAAACAATGATGCGAACTGGTTGTTTAATAATATTGAAACGAGAAAATCCAATAAATCGTGGTCGCCCCAGGCTATGGTGTTACAAGTCAATTTAATCAATAACACAACAGCTTCAAGCTCATTGAAGCTTTTTTGTGGTCTTTGGAGTAGCTTTAGGTCTTGCCATAAATTACTAGTGCCATGGAAAAAAATCTAGCCAATTGCCAAGGCTAGGGATTTGAGTTAACTCAAAGCATTTATTTCAAAAAGACCGTTTTGGGCACTTTTGAATGTCATAAACAAAAAGATGAAGCTACAATCCCAGTCACAAGGCACAATAACTTGTGAAAGTACCGTAGTTGCCCATTCCAAAGCGAAGTTCTCTCTGGAGAAGAATGGGCAAGAAACTCCATGGACACTCTTAATCATAGATAATATTGTAGCAAGATCATGGTTAATGATTATATGGATCAAGATTATATTATTCGTCGTATGTTTATTCGTCCTGCCGGAGCTGCAGGTTGTTCGAAAGAGATACCGTGGTCCCGGAACACAAAGGGTGAAAAAGGAACATGGGTGGGTTTTAGTCATTAAAATTCTGAAAGTGGCCCTCCCACTTTGCCCAGAGCAGGAAAATCATCAAATACCTTCTGTATTTGATGATTTTGCATCCCTAAAAAAAGGCCTATATTTGGCAACACTCGTTGCAAGGAAACCATTGGTGTTATATTTGCTCACGCACGTGAATGAGGAACGCTTGGCGCCCATCCATGCACTCACTTGTAATGCCTAATGTAACAAGCTGCGCTTCCTGCAGCCTTCCATTGAACTACGCATGCTTAGAATCTGTTAAGCTTGAGGAATAACCCAATACTCGTTTCCTGATTAAATTGGATCTTATCTCTTCAATGATCGCAGTTGGGCCACGTATTGGCACTGGCAGTCTAACTTTATATCAAATACATATTATTTATTGCACAAAAAAATACACCAATAATCATTTATAGTAATTAGGGAGCTAGCGCGTAGTTAGCGTAGCGTGCGTAGTGTGTTTCGTAGTTTATTCAATTGTCAATGTAAACTAAAATTTATTACTATCAAAATAGATTAGTAACCAAGCTCGTCAGATTTTTATGTTTTTTTCTTGAAAAACCGATGACATCTTGAATTCAAATTGAATTATAGAACTGTTTGATTTCTATGTTTTTATTCAATAGCATTCATGGATATCTAAGAAAAAAACAATTGTATTTGACGAGGCTGGTTGATTTCTTATCAATTTTACTGACTGTACATCATTAATCCACATTGTAATCGGAATTATTTTCGCAAGTAGCTTTCAATAAGTAGCTTAAATAAAATATTCAACTTCTTTTTTCAATGATTGAATATGGCAAAGTCATGAACATTATCATCAACATGATTTAGGCTACCGGGTTGCAATGCTTGCTGCGACGAACGTGATGTTCTTTTCACAGTGTATTTGCGGGCTATTACTTCATACGTCCATTCAAACAAAATTTAGTACGCGTTGAAATATTGTTATACAGGTTACATTATAACTACGTTGAAACTGGTAACCTGTCACCAACCAAAATATATAGCAGCCCCAAATGATGGGCGTCAATGAATCATTTAATCACTTATTCACACAGTCGTTAACAGCAAAAATTTCGCTAATTATACATTCAAAGTTAACAAATCGTTATACAACGCGGAAGTATCAGGTCGTGACGACTGTTCGTGACTGTGGCTATAAGTATCAAACCTAGCTCATATGGAACGCCCTGACATGGTCGCCAGTCCCCTGAAGGAGGTAATGCTGATTGGAATTAACCTTTAATCTACAGCTTAAGTACTTCGCCATTGACTTGAATTGACAGAGACGTGAGAAATACTTCACAGGAAAAATCTTGAGTACCTAAACGATTTGGTAGGTAAATGTTTTGAATTCAAACGCATAAAGTCAAAAAGGTAAAGCAAAACGTTAGATAGAAACCAAAAAATCGAAGACAGCTGATGCCTCCCCGCACTACGCCCACGGATTACAGCCAACTTCCTGTTAAAGGAACGTATCCTATCTACCTGCAGTGAGATTGAGATCATTAAATGGCTGATGATGCTGTGACGATGCTACTTCTCCGTAAACACGTGATGTACTTGAATGCAACAATCTTGACTAGGTAAATGATTTTGTGGGTAAATATAATTAATTCTAAGCGCATAATGTCATCATCCTTACGTGATGTAAGGACGGCATTATGCATGATTATAATCTTCGTCACGCTTGCAAGCTCTGACGGCAGGGGTTTGTAACATAAAACTTTTGAAGCATTTGCAGTATGCCAGAAGGGACTTACCAGATATGCACCTTATTTCTATCATGTTGAGGTCGGCTTCCAGTCTAACCGAATGCAGCCTAGGACCAGTATTTTACATGGTGTTACACCCTATTTAAAGACGACAACCCAGTTAATACGGTTTTAAATTCTTTATTTCTCAAAGATCTCAAATCAATTACGAAGAATCCATTACGAGGAGAAATAAGATATGAAACAAAACTTAAATAATTAAAAGTGCAGATGCGCGTAGACGGTATTCTTGCAAAAATATTTTCTTAGATTGATAGCTAATTTTAAATAACTTTTTTATTCATGTTTTGATCGCGGGCGACAGTTTTTGTTTTACGCAATTAAAAGGGATGAGGGTGGGTGGTGGTTTTAAATTCGATACCTTTTAGCGGAGAGAGTAAGACCAGCTGTGACTTTCGTGTCACTGACTATCAACGGCTGTTACGATTAAAACATCTACAAATGACAGCTGAGACCTTGGCTTGTTATAGATCACCCCAGTCTCCCAGCCTCAGCCAAAAACGGCTGTAACATCTCCAATATTTGTTTTGGTATAAAACTATGTCAGTCCTCCCACACCGCAACATACAGAACCGCCTTATTGATTTTTTAATTCGTTTATCCTCAACATCCTAAGCTGCCAGCAAAAAACACAAAGACGACATTCCTAGTTATAAAATAAGATCATAATGCCCGCGGCAGGACGGTGAGGAATTGTTTGAAAACTTTGATATATTATTTAGACACATAATACTGCATGGGCGTTTTAATTGCTTCTTTATATTAAAATAATGGTTTCCATTATTCATTTTTTGCGTTGAGACAATTAAGTAATGGTACATGTAACGAGCATGTGGGCTTTCAATGCCATGGTCAGAAAAAACCCCATGGAAATATTTGAATGGAAGCTCTGCTGAAGATTTGTGATAAAGATATTAATTTTGTTTTTTAAACCAGGAAGGATCAAAATGTATGTTGGGCCATTGTGTGGATTGAAGTGGTGTTTACTAGTCATTTATAAGTATAAATTTTATAAAATCTTAACTACATATTTAAGCTCAGACAAATAATAGGTTTTAATTAATTGTATTTAATAGGTACATTATTAGCACTTATTTTTTCTTGTTATTGCAACTTCCGGATAAATTAGAACTATTATCTCTATCATCATCATCAATTTATTTAGGATCAGCGCAGCATATATTCTTCCATGATTTCTATTACTCGACAACGACAACTCCTTTCTTACCGTACCTATCATCTTCCACACACTCGATCCACACTGATACTCAAAACTTTCCTCATGACATTAATACCTTTTATAGTTCATATTAAAATGTATCGCCGTTCTCCAAACCTTTTGTAAATTTGCACGTTAAGTTACAATTACAGTATTCAGATACAAGTAAACGAGTGATTATCTCCTACTTGATAGGTTACCTGCCTATATTGCACGCCATTGTGATCTCTCACCCAACACGTTCCCAAACACGTGATTGTTGGAACGTCACTGACAACACAGACACAACACATTTATTATTTATTTATATAGGTACATTAGCCCAGTATATCTATGTCAATATGTAACCTGGTTTAGTTATAGTAGTTGACACATTACAGACTGATCATTCAATGACGCTACTGACCTGCAGCAGCTCGGAGTTGCACTATTCGGAATTATATTAAACGAAGGGGTGGTCAATGCCGTGTCGACGGCGCGTTAGTGTTGATGTCAGCAAAGCAGAGGGGCCTGCCAGGGCCGGGGTTGCGGAATGTTCGAAACAGATACCGCGGCCCCTGAACGTAAAGGGCTGAAGAAGGAACATGAGTGGATTTTAGTCAGTACAAGTTTGAACTCCCCCCGCTCTGAGCGGAGCGGGGAAAGTTATCTGGTGTTTTCGCATCCGCAAAAAAAGGGGTGATCAATTAATTAGGCACGTTGAATGTTTTATCAATTGTTTAGACGATACTGTTTGTTCACAATATTACACATCAGCAACACTAGGCAGGCTTTCTGTACCTACCACTAATTATCTTCAGTTGTACTTACTAAAAGCATCGTGACGTCATAAAGCACGTGTGGAAAAATGTGGTTAGTACAGTAAAAAGTATGAAGATGTACTCACATGTGGTAGATCATTAAACAAATTGAAGGTACAAAAACTGTTTATTAGCTCTTGATTGCTTACCATTCGCGTCTATCACGATTGGAAATAAAAACCATAGAAACATTATTTAACACGTGTTTTATAAGCACATTTATCATTAACTTAATAATTCATATCTATTTGGTTTCATAACGTCATCATAATACCAGAAACTAGACAATAAATCCATGGTTTGAACAATTGAGAATGGAATATGTATAAATAATACTAATTTCTATGATTGACATGCTCAGATAATTTTGTTTGAATATTAAATAAATCACGTTGCTATCCGAAACTGCATAAAAACTATGTTTTGACATTTCAAAGCAATTCCCTGCGCAAAAACTACATCAAAATAATTTCTTGGAACCATCCTTTTGCAAGACACCGATGCTAAATCTAAATTTAAATATGCCTACATCTTCGTAACTTTAGAATGGACTACATACATTGCTACTTTGGACTCCAAAGCTCATCATAATTTATCATCGGTGTTTAACCAACGACCGATATTTATTTACTTTGATCAAATAGAACTATAGCGTGACGATAGACCGGGGAGAATGGAAGAAGAAAACGAGTTATAGCAGTCTCAAGTAGCCGAGTACAAGAGCTCCTGCCTTTGTGAAAGATGATGATGATTTTCAAATAAAAAACTCGGCTCGTTGCGTCAACTGCTGAGTAAATATCTAAACCAGCAATATACACCAAACTGACGCAACGTTTGTCACTTAGAAACAACTTGAGAGCATGCCTAACGACCGCTTAGCGTGATGCTCAAATGTCTGTAAAACATTTCTTTTCTAACGTGGCTTGATTGATGGCATTATTAAGGATACGGTCATTAAAGCTGTCAATGCACTCGACTAGTTGAATAAGATTGATAATTGAAAATAGTGTTGTCTCATCACTATTATTTTGATTACGTTTTGTTACTACAAAGTTGAACATTTTATTATTCTACTATTATTATGATAAAAAATCTTTATTTAAAAATATTGTGTCTTATGGCAAAATTAGACTTACGTGTCGTCCACAATGACTTTGAACTCTTAACGAATGAGCAAAAAGATTTTCTTCTTTGCCATTTGTATGACGCGGGATGTGAATAGAATTAGTGTTCATTCTGCTTGAAGTTTTGATTTAGCAGGAAGAAAAAGCACGATCACGATAATTATATGTAATTTTAACATCCGCCGCCATTATGATGAAGACTCGCGAAGCCGAACAACATTGCAAAATAAAAGCAAAAGCTCAAAAATATTTTTTTTATTAACACAACACTTCTTTTCAATTATTCAGCTGTCGAAAGACTACCGTTTACAATCGATTCGAATATCAATATTCAATACAAATGATCCGTAGACAATTGATAAATTAGTTTCATTGACAAATCGAGACAACAACACGAAGTTTGAACACGAAAAAATCGTCAATTCTGGACATTGAAGAATATTCGTTTTGAAAGAAAAAGCGAAAGTAAAAGACCAAGTTAAGAATTAAGACGGGCGAGCGGTTGTAATATGCACAATATTAGCATATTGAACGGACGAAGACCTCTGGCGTCAAGTCATAACATATTGTGAAGCGCGACAGTCTGTTTTGAAACCTCTGACATGGGTAGATACAATCAAAGAAACAGCTTTGAGAATGGCATATTATTTATGTACAAGAGATAAAAACAAATTAATTTAATTGAGAAATCATTTACTCAACAATTACCTCAACTGAAGATTTACCTAACTAGGATACTAACGATCAGAAGATTCCAATAACTGCAATAATGATTTGCTACAAATATTTACCTGAGACTTGATGTTTTATTTCACAAAAATAACCAGGAGACATCACTAGTCTTCAAAATCTTGCATTAAATTCAACAATATGGCACGGACGAAAACCTCAGGTACAAAACAAAAGTGCAAAAACCTCCCAAGGTTACTTATGGAGTTTCGGGTCGGCTCCTTAGTAGGAATTTAAATGCATTAAACCTTTTTATATCTTATTTGAGAACTTCTGATGAAAAATCGACTAATGCATTTGACGTGAGGAGGTATTAAGTTATAAATTAAATGTTTAATACGAGTAGCGACGATACTTAAGCCATTTTATTTTCTCCAAAGTATCAAAATAGAACAAAATAAGAGTTAATCTATGTGCATATTCTATTAGAATAGTTTTATTTACTTGAAGGTTGTTGTTGAATTTATTAGCAAATCATCCAGATAATCTAAAGGCAGCAAAACATTAACGATTAACATTTTTTGTACAAACTTGAAGTATTTATTTGTACCGTGTTTTTTAACGTTTTATTTACAAAATACGCTTTACATACAATTAAAAGAATAATGTACTAAGGATTTATTCTATATTGTATTCAAAAAGCATTTGTGAAACGCCGCGGTAAGGTCAAGCAAAAAATTTATTTTAAAACCGAATAATTTTGCAATTGTAATCAACTTGATTCAAAAGACAAACATTATCAACGTTTAAAATTAAAAGAACTATCATTATTATAATTCCTATATCAAACTTTTTGTAATTACCTAAAACTCTTGCCGCAGGCTGTAGGAAACTACCAGTCTAAATCCAGGTATCAGCTAAATCGAGGTTGTAGACAATTCTAATAATAAAGTTGCCGAACAGCTAGGCGTGGTAATTAATATTAAGTATTTGATTATCATAGTAGTCTTAACAATATAATAGAATCCGGATAGGCCAGACGAGCTTCTAAAAGCATATCACAAAAAAACCTCTCAATATGTGAAGAAGTTAAAGGATCGAAGACATTCGCAGGCAGCGAAGTCGCAGGTAAGACCTGATTGAGTCTCGCGCAGATAAAGGAAGAATGACACAAAAGAAAAGAAGCAGTGGCAGGATCAAAGATACCAATTATAATGGTGATGATCTAATATTCTTTTTTATTTATTTATTTTATATCAATGTCAAGTTTTGAGAATCAATGTCGAAGACTATAAGAGCGGAAGAATAAACGGGACCAAAGTAACGATGGATGGACTGTGTGATGATATGACTAGTAGTGAGGCAACTGCTTAGATGACAAGTAACAGAGAATGTGTAGTTGTCCGAACTCTAAAGCAACATTTGGATAAGTTTTGACGATGAAACGTCTGGAAAACATGCTGCGTCGCCCCTGCAACCGCTGCAAATAAATTGGAATGAGGGCAGGAAAATGATAATCTACAATGTTTCACCGTCATATTTCATTAAGTAGTGGCGAGAGTAAATACTAATGTTGTAACAAAACAAGATTTTGACAACCCTAATGTCTGAGTTTTAGTCATGTAAACAGCGACGTAACAATCCCAGTAATTACTGCAGGCATATGGCATGGCCACGAGAAGGAAGCAAGCACAACGGACACACTGACTGCTCATGTAATTATATAGTTAGAGCTAGAGCCACTAGATCCAATAATTGTTTTATTAAAACATACACGTGATATTTGCGTATGTCTGTAAATTGCTTGAACCTTTGTATTCATAGAAGAGAAAAAAATTATAGGGAGTGGTTTTTTAAATAAAATTAGTTGCAGGTAGCGTTTAGATGACTTTTTTACTTACGAAAGTATAAGTATTCTATCTTATTTTGAACATAACCGACGCATTTTTCAGTTCTCAATTTTAGGAGTCACTCGACTTGACTTTTTAACCAACTCAAAAAAGAGTTCTCAATTTGACTGTATTTTTTTTGTATTAGTTACGCGATCTCTCCGTCAAATTATGAGCCGATTATCTAAATTATTTTTGTTATCGAAAGGGTTTACTCCCGAAAGGATCTGAAATCATTTTTATCTGTATTATTTGGCTATTTAATGAGTTATTTTCTATATTACATATTTTTTCTTCTAATGAACGATATGCTATTAATCTTTTAGTAGCAATGAAAAATCAATACTCGATAAGAATTTGTGTGTGATACCATCATAAGGCTGAAATAAAAAAAAACTTTTGCAGCATGTTTTTATCATCAAACGAAAATCTATTTAAGCTTTGTTCTATGTTTAGCTAAGCTTGTTGTTTAACAGTAAAGTAGGCCAAAGATACGGAGGTAAACACACTAAATCAAGCGTGAACCTCAAGACTGAAGGCAATGAATGAGTTTCCTCTATGGCAATCACGTCGCTGCCTCTAAACAAATAACGACCTTATTGCACCGCTAATACTTAAGGTCAGCACTGTGAATAGCTGCTCATTTTTTTTGTTTGGGTTGACATCTTAATGTGCACATTTGCTTGACTGAAATAGTGCAAGTTCGCGGTGTCCTAGAAGTTTTATAAAAGAACAAGATCCATGATAGATACTTACCTATCACGTATTGTATGACCATTTTAAGTGTGCAGTTGAAGGTGGCGCTGCTTGTCAATAAAAAATGCATCGATGTGTTTTACTACAGTTCTGTATTTTCCCACCTGCAGATAAGTTGGTTGAAGTGTACTTTGGCTAAACATTATTTCTGACACGGACGAACTATATAGGTAGGCACATACTGGCCAGTGCCTGGTAATACGATTCGAAACATCAACCCATCCGCCGTAAGAGAAGCTACGGGCGCCGCGAGACGACTCCCGGCCACCGTAGATGCGGGTCTGTGGACGGAGCTATGGGTAGCTAGCTGTCTGTCCGTCCATTGACGAAAGGCTTAATTGACTGAAAGGCCGACGGCGCGTTCGTACTCCACATGCGCCTTAAAGAGATGTCAGCAAAGCAGAGGAGCCTGCCAGGGCCACTGCCTGCTGGGGTTACGAGGTTTTTCGAAAGAGATACCGCGGCCCTCGAACACAAAGGGCAAAGAAGAAACATGGATAAGTTTAGTCAGTAAAAGTCTGATGTCAGACTTTTACTGTTTTTGGGGGAATGTTCTCCACCATCCAAAGCCGCGAAAAATATTTGACGATTTTCCATCCGAAAAAATAAGGTCATTCAGATCCCAGTTTTCAGAAATGATATCAGTTCTCCAGAACTAGGTTCTGACTTAAGCATAACTGTATAAGTAGCTGAAATTGACGATATTGATGAAGCTTTAAAAACATTTGATAAATAGGTACTGTATGCAGCTAAGAGCTGAATCCAATTGCGTTAACCAAAGATGTCCAGTTATTCCATCTGCCAGTTTTATGAGCGAGTCATCACCGATCCTCAGAGCCGCAGCTTTTAAACTATTAACGGAAACATTTAGAAACGGAACAACGATTTTTCCATTAGAAATTTCCGTTAACTCGTTTAGAGTAACAGAAGTTTTGCCATCCATTTTTAAGACGTTGAAATTCGTTCCATCCAACGCCTGACAGTCGTTTACAAAATTATAGCAAAAAATAAATTTACGCATTGTGTAAGTATTCAAATCAGATTTATTTTTTTGCGAAATCCGTGATGCTGCAAAACTTGCTTTAATGGGGTTTTGATTTACTTGTCTGTCCTGTGGTTGCAAACCGCATTTTCTTTATGTTTGTAGATGCTGACATACCTGTAACAAGAGAAAATAATATTTTAATACAAAGATTTTTGAAACAAATGTGGTTGAAACATTTTCAATGAAAAAATACCTATTAAGGACTACTGTCTTCTTCTAATAACTACGCAAAAGTTAATTTTAAATCTAATTAAAGCTTAAAATTCAGACGAATTCTGGCATTTATAAATTAAAACTCTTGAACAAAAACGTGGGAAATTTAACGTTCGTTAGTTAAGTTGTGCGTTTTAACTTAAAGGAAGGACGAATAAAATATTAAGTATCCTCATTATTCAGCTTTAAACAATTGTGAATAAACATACTTCTAGTTTTATCTTGTGGTCTACTAACTCCAATCAGGGCTAACTTTAGAACACTACGTATTCTTTGATAACATAAGCATATAGAAAGACATTCCATGTAAAATACTGGTATTCAGCTGCATCCGGTTAGACTGAAAGCCGACCCCAACATAGTTGGGAGAAAGCTAAGCAGATGATGATGATGATAGTATAATAATGATATTATTATGCCCCCACTACTGGTCACAAGCCTCTTCACTGGGCTCACTGGACTCAAGGTAGTGGTATATAATGTTTATAAAAACGGCCATTAAATAAATAAATTTGTTAGGATGCTCCAGCATCCTCTAACCGTAGTTTAACCTAGTTTTTTTTTCTATCCAACAAGTTTTATTTTATTCAAAAACATAAAAAAAGGATTTTAATTAAAATTTCTACTTAATTTAACGAGCCTGCTTTCTTATCTCATTATCCTGACTGTACATTCAGCGATACATCACACTATACACTCCCATTATAACATGGCCTCGCTTGTAGAGATTTCCAAAACAGCGAGAGATCCACAAAAACTGACTTTTTATAGCTTGATTGGTTACCGTACGTACTATATGAAACGAATACTTTAATAAGATTCCTTAATTTATGTGTGACGCTAATGTAAATAATTGCAAAATCAAGTTAAGGTTAACATGGACAAACGATGCAGATTTTGTTTCTGAGAACGAGAATAAAATAGAGCATAGAATAAATTAAGTATTGTTATCTGCAACGGACTTTTCCTGCAACGAATGAGACCATAAATCTGTAACAACGCGACGTCATGAATAAACCTTTGATGTTCTAAAAGACCTGATGAGATAGAAAAAACAGATCTCAGGGTTTTGTAGAGACCAAAAATATACCTAAGATTGCATTTTCGCATTGACAGCAATTTACATATTGTTTTATGCATGAATCATAAAGAGATTCCTAAATTAAAAACCGGCCAAGAGCGTGACGGGCCACGCTCAGTGTAGGGTTCCGTAGTTTCCCGTCCGTCACAATAAGTGTTCTTTACCACGGTAGGTCATGAAAGCACGGAAAATCTTAACATCGACTTTTAAAAAAATGACGTCATTACGCAACGCCATCTATCGAACCATTTATGAACTGGTTTTTACCTTAACATTTTGATGGTGTTAAAAAAATGAATTTTAGTTTTGTTCTAAATTGCCTTAGCATGTTCTTGATAGCAGTTTTATGTAGTTATAAGATACCGCCAATGCCAAGGAGAGACCAACCGAATAATTCGGTAATACCCGGACCAATGTAATAAGTACCTATAGTGCCATCTCTCGGGGAATTGGGTTACAAAGACGTGCAAGGAGGTAATTTTGGATTGCGAGAACCGATTTCAATAATTCTTTTTTTGTTTGAAAAAAAATACGTTCAGGATAATAAAATATGTAAACGAAGTTAAAAAAATGCTTGCATATACGATTATACTACAAACTTAGTCCAGAAATTATTTTGTACAACTTTTTGTCTTTTTTGTACAAAAACTGTTGTGTCAATCAAGTTCAAAATAATTTTCATAGAAAGTCCTTATAAAGTTCTACTTTTCAGATTTTTTTCATATTTTCTAAACTTATGGTTCAAAAGTTAGAGGGGGGGGGACACATTGTTTTTTACTTTTGGAGCGATTATTTCCGAAATTATTGACATTATCAAAAAATGATTTTAGTAAACCCCTATTCATTTTTAAATACCTTTCCAACAATATATCACACGTTAGGGTTGAAATTAAAAAAAAAATCACTTCCCACTTTACATATAGGGTGGCTACCCTAATAAAACATTTTTGTCCAATTTTTATTTTACCACTTTGTCGGCGTGATTGATATACATATTGGTACCAAATTTCAGCTTTCTAGTGCTAACGGTCACAGAGATTAAGCGAGGACGGACGGACGGACGGACGGACAGACAGACATGGCGAAACTATAAGGGTTCCTAGTTGACTACGGAACCCTAAAAATGGTGCAATAACCGGAAACAAGGTTTCCTTGTTGATTGGATAACTCAAAATACATTATTTTTGATGACATTTCAATTTTTAACTGCATCTGAAATTAGATCGTAGTTACCTGTTTTACGAAAATATATGTCAAGATGCTGCATACCTAGCTAAAACAACCATTCAACTATAGAAGTTGTAGCGTTGCCTTGACAATACCAAAGTAAATAGAGGGGAAGTAGGTTATCTCCGGCCCAATTCGCGATATAATTGCCTACTGTCATAGGGTTGTCACTTTTAGCTAAATTTTAATTCAGTACCTATAAATTGGCAAGGGTCGAGAAGTTGTATTTTTTACTTTTATTTTAAAGTGACTAAAATATTATAATTAAACAAAAAACACCGTAAAACAACATTCAAAACTGTCTGTCTACTCTCTGCCTGTCTCTTAGACTATAATCAAATCTGTTGTTATGATTCGAACTTTGCTTTATATGTATATATATAATTTAAAATTAGTCAATAACTTATTTTTAATTACGATTTCATAACTGTGGGTAGTTAGGTACTTAGTTAATATACCTACAATACTGAGAAATCGGCACAACTAAACGTAAACAAAGCAATAGCGGTAAATCAGTTGACAGATCAAAAGTACAAACATTCTAGTGGGAAGGTAGACCTACCTACCTACCTACTTCGCGATAACTCGCGGTACTTCTTAGCGATAAGACCGCCATTGTAACCATAGATTTAACATCTTTTTGTAAAACAGTTTTGTTTCGTAGATTTTGGTGTGCAATAAAGTATATTCTATTCTATTCTACTTCCTCTGTGTGATAGAAAACTAATATGCTAATACAACAAAAAGAAGTCAGTAGGTAGGTAGGTATCTCATTATGAAGTAAAAAATTGAATTATGCTAGAATAAGTGAGTAGCTTACCTTTCCCGTTTAATAGGTAATTTGAACTGAGACAATTCTGGAATTGATGAATTATTAAGACACCCAAACACACAGCAATACTTTCTCCCGCGGTTATCAGACATTTTTTATTCGTTTAGCGGTGCCGAAAAGCCGTGACGCGCGAACCTCGTGCAGTGTTAGCCCCGACTGGCGCAGCGCGAAAGGAGCCGAGATTTTGTTTAGTGTGCGTGCGGCGACGCATAGATACTACGGCGCACACATACAAGCCGCGCGCTACGCGTTTGTATGAAGTTATCGTACTTCCCCTCTTTATACTATGACAATACTTATCAATTAATATTCATACAATACAAAGATACTCTGATCAGCATTCTCTCAGCGTGTTCAAACAAATTCTGCACACAATTAAAATAACAGACAGATTCTTTAAGCCTTGCCTAGGCGTGTTTTGCTACCAGACTCTGCGTTGGTGTGGTAGACTGTGCGTAAGGTCCCGGATTGGCTTCCCAGATCGGCCAATATTATTGAGTTATCATTAGGAATTTTTGAGTAGGTACCAGGGGATATCCTTACTAATATTATAAAAGCGAAAGTGAGTTTGTTTGTTTATTTGTTTGTTACCTCTTCACGCTTTAATGGCTGAACCGATTTTGATGAATTTTGGTACAGAGATAGTTGGGAACCAGGAGACGGACATAGGCTATTTTTTTTTTTAAAGAGTGGGATATGAGGGACGAAACGGGAAAACTTAGCGTTGCTATAACAAATCAATAAGGCGCTACCGAAGTTAACGCGAGCGAAGCCGCGGGCAAAAGCTAGTTCTCTATAAGTCCGTCAACAAAGGTACGGATTCGTTCGAAAGTAGCTCGATACCTATTAAGAAATGAATCCTACTTCCTATTATATTCCAAGTCGTGAGTTTTGAAAACACATCGGCAGTAGAGACAACTCAAGTTGTCACACATTTTTAGTTTGGTCACCTTATATCTTAATGTGACAACGAGTAGGAAAGACCGTTACTTCGGGAGAAACTATGGATTTCGAGCATAATTATATACGCGTTTATGTACTTATTTTATTTTATTCTGAAACTTTCCGCCACATTGTTGCACCTACTATGTTTTTGTCTGTGCATCACCGTAAGGTTGACTGGTAGAAAATGCCTAAGGCATTAAGTCCGCCTTTGTGCAATGTTTTACATATGCATGAGTTTATAATAAACTAGCTTTCGCCCGCGACTTCGTCCGCGGGGCATCGTTACTTTGGGCTAACGCTAACTTTAACCTGCGTGATGATCGAAAAAAAATATCTTTCTCTGTCCTTTTCTTCCCTTTTCTCGCCTTTTCTCACTTTTTTAAGCCTATGTCCGTCTCCAGGTTCCTAAATATCTCTATACCAAAATTCATCAAAATCGGTTTAGCCATTTAAGCGTGAAGACATAACAAACAAACAAACTCACTTTCGCTTTTATAATATTAGTAAGGATAATTAAGAACCTTCATGTAAATGTTCTGCATTCCCATACGCAAAATACGCGCCTCGGACGTGGAGTTGCGGACACCAGCCCGTTATACAATACAATACAATGTTCTGCATTCGTCCTACCCAGCCTAAAACACTTCTACCTAACCCTCTCTAGGATTACAAGTGCGATGTTATGTTAATTATAACAGACTGATTCCTTTGGCCTTGCCTACGCGTGCTTTTTGCTACTAGACTCTTCGAAAATTAGTTTTTACAGCACTAATTACGATGGTCGTCGTGATGCCGTCATTATTTGTTAAGATGATTCGCTTTTTGTCTGTCTTGGCGCGAAAGATGTTTGCGCTTCGGTACTTAAGCTCCGCAGCTTAAGTCTCAGTAATTACCACGACTGACTTAGTACAATACCCGGGTTTTTGAATTTGGAACTTGTCTAAGTATACGTTAGCTTGAGGGATTGTTCGAAAGAGTTACCGCGGCCCTGTAACACAATGGCTAAAAAAGGAACATGGATGGGTTTATTGCCAGTAAAAGTCCTACACTCCGTTCAAAAAAACCCAAACGTAATTCTTTAAAATGTTCATTGTTCAAAATCAACCTAGTATCCGAAAGTGCACCTTCTAGATAAACATTCTAAATAGTCCTCTATTAAAAGGATTGCACAAGCAAAACAACTCTTTCAACATAAGCCATGCTTAGCTTTATTATTATCCTAGTAGATGGAACAGGTGCATCTTTACTAACACCTGCAAACGCGACAAATTATTCTACTATTACCATATTACAATGTTCGTGCCTTATCTGTAGGCAACGCCTTTATAAATTACCAATTATAATATGTACACTCATTAAATATTAATATTTTGCATCTGGTATTTATTGGAGAATATCAGGCTTTTATTGGTAAACAAAGACCACGATGTACGAACGAGAGTAGGTAAGGATCGTTGTGTAGGTATATTAAGCCCATAATCATCGGGTTATAATATTTCCACTACAGGGACACAGGCCTTAGCTTAGTCAGAACTTCGACATTAAGCCGTAATCCACCACACGGCTCACACATGTCATCGACCTGCCGAAAAGCCTTTAACTCTTCATTAATGGCTTTTGTGGACGAGAGATACCACAATTTTGCCAATATTACGTATAAACTATCAAGCGCTGGAGAATATTTGCAATTAATAACAGTAATTTAAGAAATATATAAACAATAAAAGTATTTATTTGCAAATTTAGATTTTATCAATATGACAGAATTACAGAAAAGCCAATTAAGTTTCCTCAAATTAGACACATTGACATGTCAAAATAAGTTAAAATAACAGAATAAAAACAACCAAGACCAGCCAGCCTAAACGTTGTCGAAAATAATCCATTAAAAACTATTTAGCAAGCAAATTATTCCGTATCCGAAACTGTTTTTATGAGCGTTAAACCATTATTTAAAGAAGAGTGGCAGTGAAGCAACACACTGCAAGCCTGTGACTAACCGGACCGAGCAGAAATCAGCAAACTGAGGAAACACAACCGGAACATGATTTCGGAATAAACTTGGCAACTGACGATGGCGCAAATCTAGACCAAGACAAAGAAGTCAAAATATCTTGATTCTTTTATTTATCAATTAGTTTGTTCGGGGTTATCTCCGAATTGATCTTTTTAAATTGATTCAGTCCGTTTCTTGCAGTATTGCAACTCAAGTTTTTTTCTGGAAGTGCATTTTATCCGGTTAGTCAACGAGATTATAAGACTTTGTTCTACCATCGTAACTTACGTTACAAGTTACTCAGTAACTGTGTTTTAAGTTACGAGAGCTTTGTCTTCTTTTCTTCTGTGTGTTAGAAGAATTGGTGACCACGGTGTAATGGCATTCAAGTGATCTACCAGTTAAAGTAACTAAGTTACTCTTTTATGAGTAATGATTGATACTTAATGGGCAGTTATGCAATAAAGATTTTACGAGGCGACATGGAACATACGTATAAATAAAAACTAATTGCCCGCAAAAACCGATAAGGAATCATGTGACTGTTTATGTACTTTAAGAAACCTATAAAACAACATTCTACACAATGCCTTTGATACAACGTTCAAAATGTACAAATGCATGTGGGCCACCATCTCGTCTTCCTTTTTCGAATGGGAAGTCATCATATAAGTTCCCCCACTCTGGGCGGAGCGGAAGGGAGTGTCAGACATTTACTGAATAAAACCCACTCATGTTCCTTCTTTTGCTCTTTGTGTTCCGGACGACGATATCTATATCGAACAAATAACTTTATAATTTTGTAATTTATTATTTAGTTTACCGAACTTAACACACACTAATGTGTACTTTATTTATAATAATGTGTCATTCAGGAAATATGTTTGCTATATTATACCTATTTGATAATCCATAAGTACATACGTTACGTTAGGTTACTGCCTGAGTTGTTAATAATGCGCATGGAAATATAACTATATTGTTTATTTAAAGACATAAACAACATTAAAATATTATTATTTACCATGACATCTAAGCCTAAGCAGAATTGTTTTAATATAATTGCAGTGTAGTATAGGACAAAAACAGAACTAAACAGGATGTGTAGCTCCATCTCTTTCTTATGCTCAAATAAGATTAAAAAAAGGTTTTAATCTAATTTCAGTACCTGTTAACTCCACAGATACCGTTTCTATGTCTACAGTTGTTATCTTCATAATTATCTGTTACCCATCTTGTTCCGTCTACTGTAATTATAACTTACAAATAAAACCCAGAGTAATAAAGATGGGCAGCGGATCTGCATGCGGCACCTAACATTTTACCTGGGAGCCTGTTCTGGGCGATTACACATTTTTTGACGTCAGAAAAAGGGTCAATTTTGCATCCTAATCAACTTAAATAACCAGTTGACTTCATAATCCAAAGTCCAATTATCAAGCAACATTTAAGCAGATTCATTTTACTAGTAATCTCGGAGGGTTAAGTAGAGCTGGTATACCATATTATGGTAAACCTAAATTTTGCCAGTTATATGCTAGTCCCATGTAAATTATTATTAATACTTGAAACGGGATATTTACCATGTGTGTTATTTGTTTCGTGTTTCCGATATTTTAAACACGAAACAATTAACAAACATGGTAAATATCCCGTTTCAAGTATTCATAATAATGTAAGTGATCATGACAGTTAATTGTGTGCAAATTGAGAAATCCCTGCTGATACAACGCTTTGCCTAACCCAGGTTTGGAACCAAGTACCAACCCCAAGACCAACACGACAGCTAACATTATTAATATTCCCACAGTTAAGACGATGTTTAAGAGCTGTCACGCCTAAGATGTTATCAAATGTTATGATGAGTGGTGTATGCTTCCATAGAATGCTAGGATTGCTAGGTCACATCGCCAACGTCGCCTATATTACTATACATCTATGTGCTATTATGTTGCCTTGCTGACATACATTCAAACTGGAGATGTTAAGATGCTTGTTTATTAGTCCTTGTTTTAAATTCTCAAGACACTGTGATGTATGTAAAGCTACATACCTGACACTTTGTTTACATAACGATGATTACTTGTTATTTGGGCCCTCTTTTTTTCGGGTGGGACATCATCAAATAACTTCTTCCGCTCTGGGCGTAGCGGAAGGGAGTGTCAGACTTGTACTGACTAAAACCCATCCATGTTCCTTCTTTTGCCCTTTGTGTTCCGAGGCCGCGGTATCTCTTTTGAACAACCCACAATCCTGAGTTATTCAGAACCTAAAGACTTCGTCTCAGCATCACCCTCTACTGCATAAATAATGTACTACTGGATATAGGCCTCTCCTTGCTTGTACAAACCACACAGCTTCGCCTAGCTGAAATATTATACCTACTCTTTTGGAATAACTGACGTCATATCAAGGATCTGATTATATAGTATTTATTGCTTTGCATCATCAACCTTCTCGTAAATTAAAATTACATTGAACTGGTAGCGCTTCTACGAAAAAGTAGGTAATCTTAATTTTTTTCATGACAACGGAAATCTTATATAAATGTTTGCAACACGAATCGCGTTAAGTCGTAAATAAAATCTCGTTAATCGCTCTGTTATTAACTTTACAAAAAAAAACAACAAAAAAGAAGAATATTTAAAAAAACCCCAAGCATCACGCTTGTCTTCAAATAGTTAAATCGTGACTAGTCAGTGTTAATTAGCGATGTATTTTAATCGATTTTTAATATTTTTTCTGTAAACATTATATCGATAATGGTAGTAGGCGCAAAGCCAGCGTGTAATGCGTAATGCGTTAAGAGAATTAAAGTCAAAAACAAAAAACTGCAAAATAGTAGAATTGCTGTCTGATTAAATCCAAATTGGCAGCCAACAAAACTGAACTTCATACTGCACACGCATCAAACACAAAGTTTCAGTATGTCTGTTTAAAATAATGTTAGCAGTAAATACCACTGGAAAGCTACATGTATGAACACTTCTAAAAACAAAACACATTCAGCTTTTTATGCTAGTAGCACTAACAACAGTTTCAATGATAGTAACAATGAATACGACGAACAGACAAATAACAATTGTCGAAATGGCTTTAAAACTGAACAAAGCAACGATTTCCCCTCGTTTCCAAGTAGACCACACAAGCGACATTGACTCACAAATCTCGTGAACTGGTGCTGTACAAAACGCTCATATTTCCTGACACGTTGACCCCACTCGTGTGCTACGCTTGACAATTGCATGTGCACGACTGTACCCGAGCTGAACACAATCGTTCACAATCGTTCTTGTCGCGACCTCCCCGACGAATTGAGACCCTGTCGTGGTGTGAGGCTTTCGCGCTGTTTAGATGCGCAATCTTGGAAACATTAAGACAATATATATTGCGTGCTTTGGCTGGGAAAGAGCTTCCCTTTTCTAAGTCCCTGTTTACTCATAACTCTCTGTTTTGTTAATGGTTTTGTCAGTAGTTAGTGGTAAAATCAGCTTTTAGATTTTATGGAACTCAGACATTAAAATACAAAAGTGTGATTGTTAGGAAAATAGCAGCAGAAATTGAAGCATAATTGAAAGATACTGACTTCTTACAAATGCAAATATGAAAATAACAAAACACTCAGTTCATTGACCTAGAACAAGTGTCAAACAGTTTTTGTTTCCAATTAATTTCTATGATGAGAACAAGATTGAAGGGTATCTAACAAAATTACGTTTAAGGTCACTGACTTCAGTAATAACAGCAAAATTAGAGGCTAAACAAAACAGAAATTACCTTTCGTAATTATTGTACAGCTGCGATCTTGTAATCTCGTGTTTTCCTACAAATAGATGCAAACGTGTGGAATATGACCACTGATAGTACAGAATCGTGATGCATGTCCATGCAAGATGGAGTATGTAGGTGTCGTGTCCTTAATCCTTAAATTATAAACTTTATTCCGTGAGATAAGGTTTTATGGCGCACGAAGCAGATTTTTCGCTCTTCTGTTCAGTGAGATTTTATTACGGTGGTGGCGTCTTCGCGTTTATTGGTTTGAGGTTGGTGGAAAAGGACGTTTTATTAACATTTTATAGGTTTTTTGGATTTTGGTTTTCCTCTCATATATTTCCTTTTACTCGTATATTATCAAACTATTTAATAATCTTCAAGTCTTCGCGCCTTCCCTTACCAGAATAATAAAAGACTAACGTAAATGAGCGTTGAATTTATAAGTATTTTTTTTTCTTATAGAAAGAAAGACAACAGGTTTTTTTGGCACTTGTCACAAGTACACATAACTTTAAAAAAACACTTAAAAAAATAAAAACGTTATTCTTAACAATACAAAGAAAATGAAAAAGAAAGGAAAGAAAACAAAATGCTTTAATATTATGTGTCTCACGGCTGAGCCAAATAGGCCCAGTTCAGCAAAATGCCGAGCAACGAATACCCGACGCTGGCTTTTATTTGGACCTGAGATGTGATATGACGGATGTAAGACAGATGAACCAACATTACTATAGTCTATTTTAATATTTATATCTCCTGACGTAATACGAATTTAAGATTAAAACAAGACTCTCGACTAATCAAGACATAATTACAGCGATGAAATCTTGATGACTCCATCGCTTCACATTGCCCCTATCATAACCCCAGCCATGCCTATATCACGGATCATTTGCATCTAATCGACGCTCATCCGTCATTACACATGATATAGACGAGCAAATTATTTGCAGTACACCGATGGGTCAAGGTTTGTTGCCTGTGCGGGTCAAATCGTAAAGCAATTAAAATTAAACGTTTTACAATTCTGTTCATTAGATCGTGATGAGTTTATTGTTTTGAAATCGCTTCCTGATGTTTAATTACTCAGTAGTTGAATATTTGAAGAATAGTGATGATGTCGATGATTATGTTAAGGTTTTTTAAACAGTGGGTGGGCTTCCTTATGTTTAACGTGACGACTTGAGTGTTTACATTTCAATAATGTTGATCATTCAGCATATGCCGAAAAAAAATGTTCATTTACGATTAAATGTAAAAAAAATACAATTCTTTTATCCAAATAATCATAAACATAAAAACCGGCCAAGAGCAAGTCAGGATCGCGCACCAAGGGTTCCGTACAAGCTTGGCACATAAACAGCCATATCTTTTGACTCCGTAGACTTAGAGGGTTATTTATTCACAGCATAGGGTAACTACAGTACTTTTACAAGTTATTATGTCTTGTGACCTCCTGGTCACAAGACATGGTTGGAGGTTGGAGTGTAGCTCCAACATTTTGTTTCTTGACATTCAAAAGTGCCTGTAATGGTCTAATTGAAATAAATGCTTTTGAGTTAGAGTTTTGAGGGACTACAAAGTTACGTACCTACATGGTTTTAATTTTAACTTGATAACTCCACACGTTCTTGAGATAAAAGGTCTTGACAGACAGACTGACAAGAAAGTGATCTAACATGGATTCCGTTTTTTCCTTTTGAGGTACAAAACCCTAAAAATTGTGATGCATTAAGATTATTATAGCTTCTGCAATTAAAAGTTTAAGTACCTAATCAAACAGATTATGTATAATCTACAAAGTAAATACAAAGGGACATAAGAGCAAGCAAATGTTTACGAACTCAAACAGCCAATGTTAACATATCTTGGAATCCCATAAAACAAATGTATGACAAGTGCAAACTGCAGTAGGTACCTACGTACTCATAGCAATGACAACTGTTGTCATACATTTTCCTCCTTCAAACCTTGCTTGGTTCGAGTTAACCGATGCCCTCTACGTGTTTCTTATCCAAGCAAACATCCACGACCTCTGTCATTCAAAGAAACATACGTAATCATAGTTAACATTTTCGTCTGTTTGTTTAAGGGTAGGGCACACTAAACGGGGTCTACTGTGACGCGGTATTAAGTATAGGTATAATCTTTATTACACAAGAAGTTGTTTTATTTTTTTGTGAAGTCCCTGACCCCTGTGCTTAGTTAAAGATCTATGTTACAGGAGCCAGTGCCCTCTCCCAAAGGAGATTTTACACTGTTATGTGAGACAAGATTAACAAAACAATAATATTCAAAATTTAAGTAATAGAATAGACATTTAATTAGTTTGAGAGTATTAGTATGTAAGTGAAGTGTGAGTTTGTGTGTGTGAGAAATAGAGAAAGAGAGTATGTTTGTGTGTGTATTGACCAGAAACTTCCAATGGTATGTCATTATTTATGCCATCTAGCTAGTTACCACCAAAATATTCATTAAATAGATTTCGATGGCACCAAACGAATTTAGCAACAAGAAAATAGGTAGTATTATAACTGTGTATTGTTCATGGGCTATATCAAGACTTTGGAATTGAGCTCATAGATCTTCGGTCCAGCAAAAAAAAGACCGAATACGTTTTCTGGTGAATCTACCTTCTATCACAGATTGGCTCAGATCATAGGGAATCTTTACTTTTTAGATGGCATCTGTGGATATAGATCTTGTCCTCTAATTAAGGTTTTTCGCCCCATACTGATACTGATAATCTGACATTAAAGAGGTTTGTTTACAATTTCGACTAACCACACATCCGACCACCAGTCTTACTGTACCGGATATCGTATTACCTAGTACTAACTGGGCTGCGCAGATCAGATAGTCGGTCCATTACAAATAATGGTATTCAACTGCATCCAGATATACTGGAAGCCCACCCCAACATAGTTGGGAAAACGTTAGGCAGATATTTAGACTGATCCTACTACTGAACTAGGAGAAATACCAAGTGTGGACGTTGCCCAACACTTGGTATTAAAAAAAAACTATACTACGTTGTGATTCAGCAAGGCAAGTGTGTTTTGTACAACCTATTGTGTGCAATAATATTTTTGGTTTTATTTGTAGAACAAGCTAGAGGCTAAATTTCTACGAATACGTAAAACTCTTTTATGAGCAAAGATATACTACCTATTGTGTGCATTCGCAGAAACCGCGCCTATGTATTATGTGGCTCTGTTTTATATGCCAAGCGAATTGGGTACCTACTTATCTTGACTCACATTACCTATATGTTTAGTGTTGAAGTGATTGTTTTGGTATGTGATTGTTGACGATTCTTTAATTACCTACGCATTATCTTATTCTTATTTTTGATTTTTTAAAATTAAATCTTCTTCTTGTATTTTCAGAATTTCATGTTGCTCATAATACAATGCATGTAGAGCTTTTTATAAGTGATGGGGAACTTACTGTAATAATGTACTCATATATTGTTCAAGATCCAAATAAAATAAACAAATCTCTAAAATCAGAATCCTTAATTGGTAATATTTTATTCTCTAAGCAAGAAACCCACATAATTTTCTGAGCAAGAGCGAACTACTACCCTTAAGTTCGCAGCCTGTAGTCTAAACAATAAGTAAATGTTTTGTGGGAAACTTTAACAGCACAATTCTAAGGACATTAGAAGTTATGACGTAAATTAGTGTAAATTCCAACGGTACGTAGTGTTTATAGAACCTGTGCAGACGCAGACCACAGAACAATAAATATAACAGAAGGTTTGATCTCAAAACGCTGAAAAAAACGGAAGGTAGAATTCTGTTTACGTAACTTGTTGTGATACTTAGTGCATAGACCGCAGGGTAAACACTTATTTTTTTCTACAGCCTGCTCCATATTCTACATTTGTCATTACACAGCAAATTCAAGACGTGTCCCAATAAATCTAAATTATATGGAATTTCTTTGAATTAGGCAACATTATTTAAACACTAACCAACAAACGCCCATCGTTTTCCATTCCCTTGTGGGAAACTAGGAAGATCACCCCTTTAGCGTTATTAAGTTTCAACAGTTTCACCTCATTTCATCTCTGTCACAAATGAACACACTAAATACATAAGGTAGGTTCCACGTACTAAGATGGCCATAAAACTCAATCAAGCTTTTGAAAAAAATGGAACAAACTTTAGCCAGGACAGAAGTTATAACAATTAGAGCAATGGACCTTCTTACTTTATCTACCTTATCAATGTATGCAGAGAAACACGTCGGCCTCCGGCGACCAGACAAACCACTTTCATCTCTACTACGACACGCATAATTAATTAGCTCATAGCTTTAGAATGATTTGGACACAGGATATGTGTACAAATTGAACTGGTTTCACTGTCAATTATTAAGCTTTAAAAATTATATTGATCGTAATAACTATAATGTGTACCAATATCAATGTTTTTCGAGGTGATTCACTTAAGTTTCTAAACTACATATATTTATTTTTGTTTATTCATTTTAACACACATCATTTTTCATTTTTAAATATATATAAAAATATAAGCCCACCTATATCGGAAACATGTTCCAGGTTACCATTAGTCATGGCTCCGGAGAGAGAACCCTCTTATAAAACGATACTTATTTTATTGTTTCAGTATAGTACAGCAAGCTAGTATAGTAACTGCACAAGTGAACTATGCCGTTCAAACGAGCATTAAATTTTATACATACATTGTGCTTTCAAGTTATATTATGATGAGAAGATTGTGTCTAAACATTAAATGATACGTTGACATTTAAAGGGAGGTCACAGGGGTCAGCAGACGAACACTTTCGATCACATAAGCAACGAATCTGAATACATACATAAGTAAATGAAAAGGATATCTTATTGTTGTTCAACGATGTTTATTTTTGAATTTAAGATGGGCTTTTAATAGGCTGTAAAAGAAAATAAACTTAGAAAAAACAAAAGAATTAAGACATCAAACAGTTGCCTGTTATCTTCTTACAAATAAATTAGTCTTCTATCAACAAGTTTTTTAACGTGTTTCTGAAGTAATTAATCCGTGTGAATTCTTAATATTGACACTTAAAGCAGATAAAGCCGAACGAAAAATTATAATCCTTGACATTTTGTGATAACCTATTACGTTAACAATTCTTGGACATCATAGCTTGATGTTTTTATCAACAGGACTTTAGAAATACTCGTAGAAAAATATGGTAACCCACCATATTTTACACGTAGACCGCTACGAATATTTGACGTAGACGCTACGCAAATGCGTAGCATTCTTCACCCCGTTATGCTAAAAAGGATGCTACAATTTTCCTGCAAAACTATGGCTTGTGTGATATTTCTTGGATATCTATCAGCAATTAAGCAATCTGTTGGTCAAGTATGTTGGCCATAGGCTCACTTATTTTACATGGGACGTCAAACTTAACTGGTGAAACGAGGAGGTTCTGAAAGGGTAAGCATCCGCCATCTCGTTATCAGGCGTGATGTGAAATAAATATTTTTTTATTTTATTATTCGATTCATTTTTTTATTCATATTATATTTACACTTGATTTTTTTTTCATTAAAAATATAATAATTAATAAGTTGATCTTGAATTTTTATGTTATTATTAATTATTTTTTTAGTGTTACGGACCAATTCAATTATCTTTAATCTAATTACATATAAATATATATTCCAAAACTCATCCTATTTAAAAAATCTAAAATAGTTTAATTTACTTGCATGTAATAAGTGCCTGATGTAAACCAAGACAGTTCAGCAAACATCTATACGTGCAGTAGTTACAAGTCACTCGGCATTCAGTGACTACCTGACTTTATCAAATCAAATCAAATCATTTATTTCAATTAGACCATTACAGGATTTACAGGCACATTTGAATGTCAAGAAACAAAATGAATCTACAGTCCCGGTCACAAGGCATAATAACTTGTGAAAGTACTGTAGTTGCCTATTCCAAAGCGTTGATCTCTATGGAGAAGAATGGGCAAGAAACTCCATGGACATGTATATTCTGTTTAGTTCTTATGAGGAAAAACAAAATGCCATAAGGAAGGAAATATTATCTAACAGAGCTCATAAACATTCGGTCTGCGGTTATAACATCGCTCTCATCATAAACGACAGAATCTAAAAATAGTAAATCACAGTTTCATCTCACACAATAATCATTTCTAAAATAAAACTAACAGAGGCTAAAATAGCATCAAATCGTTATGGAATATTGCATAACTTGTGGTGATTTCTAAGTTTAAACTTCTGAGTTGATAAATTGACAACATGGAGACGATTAAGCACGTCATTGGTGTTTAAGTGATTAATATTAGACAATTATGTACTTCAAAATAATTAATTATGACCGATAAGTATCGTGCCACAAAGAGAACAAGTTTGTTTCTAAGATCAAGATTGGTTCTATGGTTAATTTAGGTTTTTTAACCACACAGACAGGCTAGACAGTTTGTTTCGCCATTTTTTCTTCCCAGGTAAATTACTGGGAAGTGGTGACTGCAGTTGTTTTGGGGTACCAAAACTAAAAAAAAACGATGCGATTCACCAATTGGTTAAGAGTTTTTAGGTAAAGTATTTAACACTAGCTGCACCCCGCGGTTTCACCCACTAAGACTGGGATATTATCCTTACTAATATTATAAAAGCGAAAGTGAGTTTGTTTGTTTGTTTGTTACCTCTTCACGCTTTAATGGCTAAACCGATTTTGATGAATTTTGGTACAGAGATAGTTGGGAACCAGGAGACGGACAGGCTATTTTTTTAAAAAAAAGAGTGGGATATGAGGGAGAAAGAGGGAAGAAACGGGAAAACTTAGCGTTGCTATTACAAATCAATTAGGCGCTACCGAATTTAACGCGAGCGAAGCCGCGGGCAAAAGCTAGTACATTATATTTTTTCTCTGTCTATTACTGAAAACTGCATTCAAATCCGTTGAAGAGCTTAAAAGTCCTAAGCAAACAGACAGAGGCAGCTACTTCTTTTTATAGTATGTTAGGAAGATGACGGGTAGACTCACCTCCTTACAAGAAGCAATTGACCACTATTATCAAATGGACTGAAATATGGCGATAAATATTGATACCAATATCAATTAAAAAAAGACGATTTCTAAAACCATAAACTAAAACATTATGCGATAATAATGGCGATGAAGGTGAGAATATCAATTAGCATTAATAGATTTGACCTGGATTAGCTAAAAACTTTAGATAACGAGGATTGAAATAACAGAAAAGCAGTAAATAATACAGAGCGACTAATTAACTGCCAGTTAAGTTAAAATGTTTGCCAGGATTTATCAACAATATTATAAACTCAATGATAAGTTTTATCCTTAAAGAATCATGCAATACGCATGTTTTTCGAGGCAAGAAGTAAATCATTCGAATCCATTCGATTTTTACTAACAGTACCTTTCCTTTTACGTAAAACCACTTAACAGTAACTTTCCTTTTACGAATTGTTCTCGCATGCTCCATTTACCGCCTACAAATCAATTTTATTTACCAAATTCATAATTTTATTAAAAGAACGACAATATAAATTATGTTTACAACGTTATCCGCGGCCACTGGCGCCAGTAACTCGACCCGACTTTCTCCGGAGAAAGTAAAAGTGGCCAGTCCACTCGAATATCGCACTGCTTCATACTATTTGACTTATAGTGTTTAGTACTGATTCAGCATTGGATAACGTGTTGTTATCTAAGCATTATGTGGTCTTATTGATATTTTATGTAATTTGCAGATGGAATGAGAAGGACAATATTGCATTTGTAAAATCGGACATAATTCCTACTGTTTTGTTACAATCGAAATGAAATTATAATTTGTGGATAGCCATAAATTAATAATTGAAAACCTATATAAACAACACAAACCTTTCTTTCTTCTTTTTTTTAAAAAAACATTGCCTCACTCTAGGAATTTCTCCTGTATCGTGGGTGCGTTTACAAACATTTAAACACACATACACAAACAGCCAGACCCGGAACAACTATCTGCAGGCCATACAAAGATTTGTTATGTGCGGGAATCGAACCCGCGACACGCACCGCGGCAGTCGATTGCTCAGCCACTCCGCCAACCTGCAAACGTCAAAGTGGCCAAAACGGTCCTCTTAACCGTTTTCAGCCACGGCGGCCAATTCCAAAGAGATTGGCTATCTGCGCGGGACATATTATACTGCACAGCCACAGGTGTACTCTGTGCCCTTCACTCTTATAGTCCGATGAGACGGTAATCCGACACGACCGGAGAGAGGTCAGGGGTAGGACCAACAGCTTAACGTGCTTTCCGAGGCATTGGGGTATCTCACCGCCAATTTCCAAACTCCGAGCTCTTACTGTGAAATTCGTAATGGAAAAACACTTTTCGCGCGACCCAGGAATCGCTTCCATGCTCAGCAGTCAGACCAACGGAACATTCGATCTGTATACGTATATATAGGTACGTTTCATACTCATCACAGGCTTTTAAATGATCTGCCGGGGTTGCGGGTTGTTCGAAAGAGATACCCCGGAACGTAAAGGGCAAAATAAGGAACATGGGTGGGTTAAAACCCACCACACAAGTCTGACTCTCCCCCCCACTCCACCCAGAGCGGGGGAAGTTATTTGATGATTTCCCGCCCCATAAAAAAGGTTTTTAAATGATGTAACCAGAGCAGCTTTGGCATAACATAGTTAATTTAGACCATGGGGTGGTGTAAAATTAACTACCTACTAATCACAATACGACCTGACCTGTCTCTACTACATAACATTAATTTAAAACTAAGTTCCAAAAGCGATAGAGTAATCAATCTTATTCATATCTCCATACATCTGCTTACAATTAGCAATAAACAACAAACAAGACAATGGCAGTAGTAAGGACATTGCCGGAATGCCGTCAATGCGAACGGGTCGGTCCGAAACCCGGCAGTGAACGAGGATTTCACAAAACGAGTATTTTTTTACATAAATTATATGTCAGACTGCCTTTTAAAAGACGACTTTTTGACGTAGATACTACGAATATTTAAAGCTTCTTCTATAAATGTTGACCTAGTTAATGTTTGGTTTGAATTCATCGCTACATAAGGAAGTAAAGCAAAACAAACAAGTACAAACTGCTACTCCAATTTTTTATGTTTTGGGAGACTGTTTTTTTGCGGATGGGAAATTATCAAATAATTTAACTAGTAAAAGTCTAACCGCGCTCTGGGCGGAGCGGTGGGGAGAGTTAGACTTTTACTGACTAAAACCCACCCATGTTCCTTCTTTTGCCTTATATGTTTCTGCGGTATATCTTTCGAACAACCCGCAACTTAATGGAGGACTGTTTTAGGTAGTTTTGACGTACAAAAGTGTTGATTTTCAACGTAATTTGCGTAATATATGTTTTTATTGTGAGTATTAAAAAGTTACATTTATTTGACTAAATTTCAGACTTCTTTAGATTCAAAAAACCCGAAAGTCCTCCATGTTAAGATGTAGTTAAAAAATAGACCAACTAATAATCAACTACACAAAGTAGTAAAAGATTTTAATTATTTCACATAATAAAAACTATAAGATTATATCGTCTCTTCCATCAAAGTCCCGCGAGTTTTTTTTATAGCGGACTTTAATGATAGCTCGGATACCTAATCTACAACAAAATCGTTGCAAAAATATCAATAAATTAAGTAAACATGAGAACAGGTGAGTCACTTCCCTCAGTCAGTAGCCGCTGTTTAGTTTATTTTTATGACTTCCGCTGAACCGATGTGAATTGTTTATGTACAGTACACATGGCAAAACATCAAGCTATACATGTCCAGAATAAAATGAACTCGCATTGTATAGATTCTCCGTATAATGACAGATCCGTATTAACTAGTTTTTGTATATCTTGATTGATCGTCGTGCGTATAACGTAGCGGAAACGACAATATTTTTAGATTGATTCACGAGTTTTACGTATTCGCTAAGTGTTACCAGTTTATCACATTCATAGCGGTGTTTTTGCTGCCGATTACGCGGGACAATAAAATAATATAAATATACAGGGTTATTTGTAAAACACCGACAACCTTGCAGGACTGTATTACAATCATCATAAACAACAACTTTTGTTCTATGATTTTTTACAAAATTTTATACATTTACCAAAAACAAATCTTCAAGATTTCGTTGTCCTATCTAACACATTTCAACTCCGTATTTTGCTGTACCTACATACCTACACCGCCGCCTGTAGGTACGTTTGCTTCGCATAGATTTCGTAACATTTAGAACGTTCAATTTCAATATTTTTATTTTTGTATGAAAATCTGATGAACTAAAATATGATAAATATGTTTGAATGTCATAGAACAAAAGTTGTTGATTATGATGTTAGTAACATGCTCCTGAGACGTTGCCAGTGTTTTACAAATAACCCTGTATAACAAAAATAATAGACGAAATAGAAAAAAACAAGGGCTCAGAGCGAGGCGGGTTCCGAACAAACTTGCGACATAAACGGTCATGCCTTTTGACTGCCTAAACTTAGCACAGCACAATGGGACCATAGACTTGAGTATATGGTTTTAATATTTATTTATTTATTTATTAAAACTTTATGCACAAGTAAAAACTGTACAAAGGCGGACTTAATGCCTTAGGCATTTTCTACCAGTCTACCTTAGGATGACGCAGAGATAAAACAGTAGGTGCGCTAGCAAAAGTAAAGGATATTAGAAAAAAAATAAAAAAAATAATAATAATACATATACATATATGAATAACTATAAATACTTATATACATACATACAACAAAATATATAAAGTTAAGAGACCGTAAGAAGACAACAACCACAACTTAATCACGAGACAAATCTACCAGCTTCTTGCAAATGTATTCACGAACTTTCTTTTTAAAAGTAAACGGACTGGTTACCATCCTAATATTCTGAGGGAGCTCATTCCAAAGGAAGACTGCCTGGACGAAGAAAGCAGATTTGATAAAACCAGAGCGGTGAGAAGGACATCGTAAAAGACGATTATTGGCGGAACGAAGATTCTTGCTGTGCGCAGAGCATAAATATTGACAATGAGAAGATAGATAGGAAGGTGAAGTGGGTTTGTTTAGCAAAGAAAATAAGGTCGTCAAAGCTCTCAATGCTCTGCGCTCACGAATGGGTAACCATTTTAAGAGGGAACGATGTGCAGATACATGGTCATATTTGCGTAAATTAAAAACGAATCGAATGCAGTTATTAAGAAGTCGGTCTAGTTTATTGAGGAGATATCAACTCGATACCTCGAGAGAAAGGGTCTTTACAGACAGACGGACAAATAGTACCCCAGGGTTCCATTTTTCATTTTGAGGTACAGAACACCGAAAATTAAATGGAATGGATGGTAGTTTTTTGGTATTGGCAATTAACTTGCTTGGCTTTGTATTTCGGAGGATAAGTAGGTTACTTTTTCCTCAATTATTGTGCACTGGTATAGATAAGATATTTCCATACTACTATAATAACTTCAAAACTCATGTATCTCTGGTTTATATTATCTATGCTTAGGGAGCTACAAAACGTGGAAGAGAAGGATCATTCCGAAACAATAAATGATGTTCTTTAATTCATCCGATGAAATGTTCGAACACCCGATGAAACCGGTTTCATTAAAAACCAATAAAGTCAACACTATAAAATAAATCAAATTAATTTACTTCAGCTACCCATACAGTTACAATTACAAAATTAAATAAGTAAAATAAAACAAAAAAGCTATACAATGTGTCCGGTCACAGACTAGCGATATTCTATGTACTTATAATATAACAAACAAGTACTCAAAATTGATTTAAAAAAAAACTACCGTTTCTTTTTCACAAAAAAGTTTACAAAACTTTCGTTGATTTGCATATTTTTGGACTTTAATTTTCTTTTCTAAAGTTACGAAGATGTAAGCTCATCATTTCTTAATTTAAACGATAGACAATATTGTTGCCGTCGGAATAAACCTTTTTTCGTCTCAGTAAGACCAAAATACAAAATACAAAAAAGTTTATTTTCTCTCTCTCATAGAAATATACAAGGAATAATTGACATAATTCAAAGTGTACATCGGTGGATTATAATCTATGTGAGAGACTGGTATCTGTACTAGGAGACCTGTATGACAGATTACCAGCCTCTCCAGACTCCGGAAGTGGGTAACAGGTAGTAGGTGTACATCATTCCAGTTAAGAGAATATAAAAAAAAAAAAAAAAATTAGGTAAAACTGGGTAAAAGTGTGTCTGTTGTGAGGATTAATTAGGATTAATTAGATGAGGGAGTGAGAATCGGGTGTGTGAAAGTGTATATGAGGTTGTGTGTGGGGGGGTGAGGGTGTGAGTGTTGTGTGGGAGTGTGTGTTGTGTAGGTGTGTGTGTTGTGTAGGTGTAAATGTGTGTATGTGGGTGTATGTGTGGGTGCGGGTGTATGAGTGTGTGTAGATGTGGATGAGAGTGTGGGTGTTTTCGGGTAGTATGAAGTAAGACTAGGATGGGACTTTAAGTAAATTTTCTGTTTCATCGTAGCTGAGGGACTTTAACCAAGTGGTTAAAGCCCTTTTACAATTGACTTTTGTAAGTGGGTAAATTGCAAGCTTCTTATTTATTTTATTGTATAGATGTCCACCTAAAAATTCGAAATATTTGCGTGAGAAAGCAGTGAGAAAGCAGTGAGAAAACTTTGAGAGATATGATTAGTTTTTGTACACGCATAGAGAATATCTCAAAATGGCTGCCAGAAAGCGGGGAAGTGAATTAGACCCAAGTGTGTATCGTAATAGTATATTAAAACACTCGTTACATAAGTTTCTAGAATATCGCTAGTCCATGACCGGACACATTGTATTAAGCGACACAGGACTATCACAAATAAGAAAGTACAATCACGCATCCATCCAATAAATAATTAATGAAATATTAAATGTCGACTGTACTAACGTGATCGTAAAAACTGATGATTTAATAAACATTTAAGTCACGACACGGCATTTTTGAAAACGTTTCTATAGGAACTAATTTTAAGCAAAAAGTTGTTAAAACTATTTAAGTAATACAAAAAAAATACGTCTTGGGAATCATCGACTTTTTTAATAACATTGTACTTGAGCCCAACAATTATTTATTTAACCTTATCGTATCTTAATCTTGTCTATACCTAAAGAACTTCTTTTTCCTATGCCGGTTTCTATTGAGTATCATTTTATGACAAAAAAGAGCCTCAAGCCTATCAATATCAACAAACATTTCTTTTAAAACAATGACACAATCATATCGCGATAAAAACGTGAAACGCGGAATTAACACGTAATAATAGAAATATGAATACAGCATTTCAAACATCAACGCTTATCAGTTGTTACAAAAAAAACACCATATCATTATGCAATTAAGGTACAATTTTAATTGACACGCTCCGGGAAAGCAGTGTTCGTGTCGTACAAATACGGCATTCAATTAGGCGTGCGCCGGCGCTTTTCCCGAGCTAACCTCGGCTTTCTAGTGGCCCGTGCGTGACGACAGACGATACGTCAAACATATAGCTATCCCTTTTCTTCCTATGACGTCATCTCCCTCTTAGCAAGTAAGTACATATAGTTTTCATAAGACCATAACTGTTTAAGCTATTAAAGGCCCCATTGAAGCTTTTGAAGTTATCAATGTGGTTAAATCGGTTTGCGTGTCACGTACTAAGATCAAAATTCTTGGTATATCCTTAGAAAACATGTACACGCATAAGAATTATTCTCCTATAACACTGAGTAGATATCAAGCTAAAAGCAGTTTTTAGTCATTGCCATAGGGTTGGTATTTCATATATCCTTGACAAGAAGCAATTCCTTCATGTATGTAAAATTATCGTGACGTATGATTCCATCAAATCTAAATCCTAGGTGTATTCTTTCGATTCTCATACACTGTACACATCTTCCATCATATCATCTATGGTCACGGTACCGTGACTGTAATAAATCAGATAAATTGCCACACATGCTCACAAAGTACGCAAACATTACCAACGATATTCCAGAAAGGTTAATTTCTACTTCATCAATTTTATAGCACTTTGGTGGATGCAAAGAAATGCAATATTAACAATACTCTGCTATCAGATCATGAAATGTTTCAAAGATCATAAGGCTACAAAGAGACGGTAAAGAAAATCTAAGAAGAAGAGCTTATAGATATAGAAGAAGCTTAGGTAGTCTGTCCAGCAGTAGACTAAGACTGGATGATAATAATGATTTATTTAAAAGCCATTGATATAGTAGAATCTAACTGAATCCAACTGAATTAGGATAAGGGCTGAACAGAACCACAAATCAAACAACAGAACAAGCGTAAAATGGTAATAATGCCGAATACAATACTACCCACATTTACAACAATCAGCCGTGTAAATCAGAAGACAATGGCGGACGACATTGTGGACACCTTGACCTGGAACAACCTCCGCCCCTAATGAGCAGTAATAAGTAAGACCATTCAATTACATAATGCATTGAGAAGACAGAGCTTTAAGTCAGTTGGACTAACTACTACCGTAGAAAAATCAAGAACTAGCAATCCTGAATTCTCTATTATTCAAGATAAAAAGGGGATATGAATATTTGATTTTGAGGTGCAATAAGGAGTACAAATACCTGCTTTTCATGTTACTTTTCTTTTATTAAGGAATGACCCAGTTCTTTTAGATATTAGATATAAATGTGACTTACTGTTAAAACCTAAGATTAAGTTTTTTTAAGAGTTGCAAAATAGCCTACAACACATCCTACAATGCTTCTACATCAGCATCAACTACTAGCTGATCAAGATTAACAAGTGCTATTTAATTCAGACCTTTGGCATTAAATGGATTTATGTCCTAGCTGCCATAGATGTGTTCGGCGATCGAACTAAACTGTCGTTTAGCGTACTAATGCGGGTTGCAACATTGACATGGCCTGATTACTCCATATGTCGACCATTTGCTTCGACGGACCTTACAAAATCGTGATCGACCAATTCACATAGTAAGTGATGTATATGTACTGCATAATAATTGAATGTTAACTTGTTTGATATTATAATAATACAAATTACAATTAAATAGCCGTAGTTTTAAAAATAAACTTCATTTACTTGCAACGGCCGCTAGCCTCTTCGCTTTTCCGCCGAACAACCTCGGTGATAAAATCTTTAAATAACACAGTTATCTCTCCTGCTACTATAACTTCTATTGCGTAAACATAAAGACTATTGTCGATTGTTTAATTCTCGTTGAAAAGTTTGCTGCGTGCTGTGGATCGGACCCTGCTGTGTACATAAATTCTGTTTGAACGGCAAACTTCACAACTTAGTTTTAGTACTAAGTATTATTTGCATTTTATGACTGACAGTTCTCTAGTTTTCTACTTTATTATGAAGTGCACAAGATTGGTTATCGGTTGACTTAGTTAAATTAGTTTCCAAAGAACCATTCGTTCCCTTGAGGTACCTTGGCATTACGTCGATGTGTTGTGAAATTTTACGGCCAACGCAGAAATATTTAACATATCAATGGAATAGAAACGAAACGTTTAAGTGTCAGCTAATATGTTAATAGAACCACATGGGTACATTATGGGTTTCACTCTCAACTTTATATACTTAAAAGAATAATAATTAAATATGCGTGACGAGCATCCATACTACAAGGACTTGCTCGAGGCGAAAAAAAAAACAGGAGGAATTAGAGGAGTCCCTTGTCAATTCAAAATGAAAATGAAAATATTTTAATTCACATATTTAACACATATAAAAGATGCACCGTTCGGGTTGGTCGTTTCTTATGGAGAAACCCCAGCAAGAAACTCCATGATTACTCTTTTAAAACTCTTTGTTTTTACAGAGTTAGTACTTAAATATGAGAGGACAGCGAGCAGCATAGGCCCGACATTAAGTCATTACTTACTTTACAAAAGTCGTAGAACAGTGTCGGTTAGAACAAAGAGAACAACCAAAAACCACCATTTTATCAATAAAATATTTAAAAATCGAAACCAAAACATTATCGACAACAGAAACCCTTAATTGAGTACCTAGTAGATAAGTATGTCGATTTTTAACTATTAAAGATTTAACATATTATTTTATACGGGTCAACAGTAACAATGTTAACAGTTACTGTTGCAAACTATGCGAAAATCCCCAATTGTATCCATACGAAATTCTAAACACTTCCTTTATTACCCGCAATAATTGAATGTGACTAGCTTCTATTTATCTTAACCAAAATTAATTTAAAGCTATTCATATGTCTGTTACTATTACTTCCCATGTCATTCAGACAACAACATAGCATAACAACAACGGCTCATGGTATGACGGCCATGTTTGGCCGCTAACGGCTCAATAGAAACAGAGTAATTATTAATTCGCCACATATTAATTACAGTAACCACTCGACTGGCAAATCGTTAATCGTAGTTTTAAGGTTATGAGTTACTATTAAAATCAATGGTTTTAAATCATATTGTATTATTGTGATGGGTATGTTAAGCTAGTATTCTATATATTTTTGGTGGCAAACCACTACAACTTGCTTAAATTTTCTTTCGTTTAATCGATATTGTACATTGTTTTTAAAATCAATTAAAATTTCATATCGTTTAACTATACTGTTCTCGATGGCAATCTAGAATGAATCAGCTGGCAATAAATAATACTTATCAATTTACACTAAAAAGTAAAATAGTTAATTCTCACACTTGCCAAATTCGATCAACGTTTTACAGACACCGATAAGATCAACTACCGTTTAATATTTCCCACGCTGTTTAATGAATAGTAACAATAATCAAATTAGGAACCGAATTCAATCCAGCCCCCCGATACGATCAACCTCTGCGGTTGCATTCGATACGACACCGACAAACCAAAGTGTAATGCGATTCCTATGCAATTTCGCAACTGAATCTAGATCAACGCATATAAATTTGGGTTTTAAGAATTCTTAGTTAGTTTGTTTAAGATCTGGGTTTTTGCAATGATTATAGAACTTGTTTCATTGTTATGCACAATGATATAGAAATTGTTAGAAGCATCTGGCATCTAGCTTTAAATGTCAATCATCTCATTTGCTTTAGCCGGATTCATCTTTAACTAGTTGTGATATTACTTAATGATCTTCCAGCGGTACTTTTCAGTTATGCATGCTGTAGGTCAATCTTCCAAATACCGCATATTTCTTTAAAGTTTCATGAAAAGATTGTCTAGCAAAGAAATATATAGAAAATCGTTTTCAACTCTAAATTAGAAGCCATGATTAATAGTCTTCATTCGAGTTCTAATCATGATAACATTCAAGAAAAAGTTGTTTGGCAAACACGTTACGGACGAAGCGATATCACTTGAAATTCACGCAAAAGTTAGAAATGTGGAAATCAACACGCAATGCGATTACCATATACTCCTGGAATATCCCTTACATAAGTTTAGTTATATAAGTGAACGCAATTATTTGATAGTGGTCAATTGTTTTTATGTAATAGATGAATTTAGTATAACACTATCGTAATTGTTACGGCGGTGCATAGAAGTGATGGGTGACGGTGAGATGTAACGATAATGATCTTAACCTAGTGAACAGTGAACTGGTACTAGCAGTATTTCTTTTTGAGGTTTTGGTGGCAACATTTGATTAGAATTTCACTTCCTGTGTTAAACCACTGGATAGGTAGAGTTGGTTAGCCCAATATTAAAAATGTCTCGAAGATCCTAGATCATTGTGTTATTTTATTATTGATCTAATTCGCATTTCGATGTACTTATTAATTGTGTCGTTTTCTCGTTTGTCTACCCAGCTATGTTTATCGCTGTTTTACTTCCTTTGTTGAGATTTTTACCCAAAACAATTTGAAATACACAGTTATGGGAATCAACTATGTAATTCCTAGTAGTAAAAACTAATTGTGTACATTTTTTTATTATGAAATTAAGTTGTATAAATTCCTCGAACCACAAGAACGGCCAGTATCTCAATGAAACAGAATAATCCATAATATTAGTTGTATTTCCTATAAAAGTAAAGTAATTAATAGGACAATACCGAGTTGTTTTATTTATTAAATCAATGATTGTAATCCTAGTAGGGTTTTTCTATTTAATGATTTATGCGAAAAAATGTCATTGAAGGTCTTTAAAAGAATGTTATTAAACTGAGATGTGAAACAATTGTTTTTTCAATAAAACAAACGTTTTACTCCAAATGAATAAAAAATACATAAAAAATCTGGAAAATCAATTGTCTAATAAAAGAACGCAACGAATATAAAACAAAACAAAATTGTTTTCGAAACAAACGATGTTTACAATAACAAGATTCGAGCAATAAACAAAACTCACAATAAGATAAATAAGGAAACTCCTTGTGTCGTCATTGCGTATTAGATTCAAATAACATGGTAATAAAATCGATTGTTAGAATGTGTTGATAGGGTATCGAAACAAAATAGATGTAGAAAGAATAAAAGACATTAATTCGAACTCAATGGTTGTAAAAACAATGACACATAAAACTTAAGAATACAATAAAGAATTAAAACTTACACATACCTACGTAAATTATACCTACATTCCGATTGTGTCACCAATAGAATATATACCATACTCAACCAAAAGTCTCGTGTCATCTAAGAATTTGTTTACAGTAAAAAAAAAATAGGTATTGCGCATTCGAATTTTTGCATAATTTTATAGATATTGACAAATCATCATAAATTCTGATATTAGAGGTAAACGGAGTAGAACTGATTGGACAGAAGCACGTGACTATAAATCTTTTTGTTTATAGGTGCAAACGTTGGAACCAGAACCAAACGTGGTAGAGGTAAGGTTTGATAATTTATCTTTCTCGAATCAAAGCCAAAGTAATAGAGGTTTCAGTTAAGACAGCTCGAATGGAAATGGATACGGTTAGAAGCAAATAAATGATGCGAACACATGATAACGTTAAGATCGGGAAAGGAAACGGAGTCGCCAATATAATAGTAGAAAGATGAAATTGTGACAGTAGCGACCAAATAGAGGAGATATAATGAAATAGTAAGACCTAGATACAATAATAAAAAAATATTGAATCCCTTATTATTGTGAATGCTTTTTGGGTGACTATAAATATATAGGCATATCTTTGGACCAAAACTTGTGACCTCAATATAACCTGGCAAAAATAAAATGACTAGGACTATGTCCAAAATAAATAAATGGTTTACCTGTTTAATTCAATCTCACGTTATAATAATTCCATCGGCGGTACTGCGCCGCGTAGTTTGACCATGAATGTTAAAAAATATGTTATCAACAAATTTCGAAGAATCATCTACCTACGTTAAACATTGTTTGTTATTTATTTCAAGTCTTTATTGCACAATTGTTGAAATCAGATACATATATTTTAATATTATTTTGTACTGGTATGTTTTACATTTCGTTGCCTCCAGGGAGAGTAGACGCAACGCAATGCTTTCTATTTCTATAGGTAATTTTAACATGAACATAGGTTAGCACATTGTTAGCGTTTTGGTAACAAATCAATCTAATAACAAGTGACTTAGCGATTGACGCTTTGTGTCACAGGTTTCGTCCCCGCACGGAATACATGTCTGCATGGCCCACAGGAAGTTTTCCGAGTCAGACCGTTTGTGTATGTGAAATTAAATGTTTGTAAACAAACCCACGATACAGGAGAAATTCCTACGGTGGTGCAGTGTTTATGGCTGATATAATGTCTCCTTGTTAAGGTGCTCTAGGCTAACTAAGTGGGTAACAAAGTAAATTATCAAATTTCGCTGTCTAAGGTCCCAAGAAGTTGCGGGTTGTTCGAAAGAGATATTGCGGCCCCGGAACGTAAAGGGCAATAGAAGGAACATGGGTGGGGTTTAGTCAGTACAAGTCTGACACTCCCCCCCCCCGCTCCGCCCAGAGCGGGGGAAGTTATTTGATAGTTACTCACCACAAAAAAAATATGTACCTAGGTCCTAAAAAACAATAAATTCACACAATCAAAGTATTTTCTTTGCAAAGCAAAAATTACATGAGACTCCTGAAAACGCCTGCATTTCATCGTTATTTAGTGTGAGACTAAAATTGACGCTACAAACTGCTCAGCACAATCAATGACGTCGTTTTCGTCAATTGGTTTTAAAATCATTTTTACATCAAACAATACGAGTATCAAAAATACGGGCTCATTAAGAAAGTATGTCGTAGTCACACGATTGTGTTCACCGTATACTTGTCGAGGCGAGAGTGAAGTCACCGGAGCGTCGCCGGCGCATGTTTTAATAACATTCTTCGTACGATTTATATTGTTCGCGAGTTTCTTCTTGACGACATGGCTGCAGTAACTGATGTGTGGTTAAGTAAAAGTTTCAACGAAATTAGTTTTATTGCGTTTTTAATGGGTTTCGATACGAAAGATATAGCAGCAGCTACTTTGAAGTTTTCTCTTGTATATTTGCGGTTACTTTGTGTTCAAACATTTCGCCTATGGTCATGGCATTTAATATTATACAAAGCAATTTGATTGGTTCCGCGTTCACCCATACAACTGCAGACAAAACATGTACCATCGAAGTCGTTGCTGTGCCAAGGTATAACATTTGCTGTGCAAAGATGTGCTGCCTAGATTGTCCTATTCTTTTTGATTTTCCTACTTAGATTTCTTCCAACGGCACGGCACAATACCTACTTAATTCAAGCACCTTTAATATGTAGGTACTAAGTACATTATGTTGACTCGACTCCCACGCACCACGCTCATAACCTTGTCTTATTTAATTCTATATTATTAAGTAGGCGATGAACTTGAAACTTTTCAACACTAAATGTTGTACATTACTCGCTGTATTTACTTAAGTGATTATAGGCATATACGCACCTCCATGTAGAGATGAGTGCTATAACTTTGACGTAATCTAAGTTACTTTAAGAGCACGGAAATGGTGTAAGACATTCGTGTAGTATGAGGAATTGAAGATATTAACATACTCTTCCTAAATTGATCACGAATTCACGATCTACTTATAATTGGTATTAACAATATGACCCCAGTTCCAAATAAACGATAAATGGACTACCTATGTAAAAGATGATATGGCTGAAAATGCGGGCAATTGCAAAAATCCACCAAACCAGAGAACTATGAAAAATCCAAGATATTAGCCTGAGTTACTCAGCATGGATTGGCTCAAAATCAAACATCGATGGACTTAGCTTCTAAAATCTAACCAATTACAATGAAACTGCCAAAAGAGAAAACATAACAAAGCTTGGTTAACACATTTGGAACACAAATAAACGTTTCTCACACAAATATCATTAAATAAAACTATGTGGAACAAGAGGCTCGCCAACAGGACGAGGATATTACAAAATAACAGTAGAACGCGTTTGTAATCGAAACCAAACGGCATTAGCGTTAATTGCAACAATGTGCTCATGTAACATACCCGTAACTTCACCTAGTCCAAACATGCAGCTAACAAAACAGACAAATCTAAACCCTATGATAACACAGCAAAGTTCAGAACAAATTCAGCAGCAATCCAATATCTATTTAGTAAGTTCTGCGCAACACACATGTTTAAAATCAAGCAGCGTGCGCATAGCGGAACGCATTCTATTTTAGGGCTCCAGTAAATTTTTTATTCGCCTTATATTCAAAGACATAAAGTCTCAAATCGCTTAGGACTTATTGCGTTTCCAATACGTCACTTTATCAATTAGTTGTACCGTAAAGTTACGATGAAAAATGCGGAATTATGTAATTAAGTGGAGTGATAATGGACACTGATTGAATTGTTCTCTTTGTTAAGTAATCGGCCAGTGACAGGGCAATTTGTTTTGTACTGATAGATATCAAGTTACAGTAGCCGTGAGTATAGTGGCAAGATCTTATATTATGGCCGTTCATTACCTAAGTGTTAATGATATGTTAACACCTACGCAAATATTGCTGAGTGTATGAATCATTGAAGACTATAGTGACAAGGAGACAATAGTTTTAAAGAGTTTTATTGCCCTTCCATCAGCCTCATAGTAGCTGACTTACACTCGGCTTGTGGAAAATTAGTAGAATAGGATCATAAGATCACGCTTTTTCAGAAGCGAGCAATGAATCCTTTAATTGAGGGAAGCGTCGTATGTTTCCACATCATACAAGAAGAATAGAAGTAACTATTGCAGTTTTTGAAGACGTAGACGAGACGATGCTGTCACCCATCTCCGAAACCAATCCTTTCAGTTCTTTCAACATGGTGGTAACCTTCGAGCACTTTCAAAGGTTTCTTCATGCTACATAGCGTTTACACACTGCGAAGACTTCAACGGAAGCTAGACGATAACATATTCACAGCCATTGAAGTTATATCTACAATTCTGAAGCATTTTTTAACGATATAACCTACTTTTTTTGTTATAAATGTAGGATTCAAGGATACTGCAAGGATGTTTACTATTGAGCTACATACGTAACAGTGAGAATAGGTGCAATTATTTTTTCTGAATCACCTAATAACTAATAGAGAAAGCGTTGGGGATTCAATTTGTTTCTTATTCCACACAAAATTAAATAAACACACAACTTTTCAGTGCCTTCTGCCATATTTCCTGAACTGCCAGAGTGCTATTAAAAATATATTAGATGCCGACGTTGAAAACAAGTGTTGCTCTAATTGAATGCAATATTCGCATTTATCTCAGAAATCATGAAATTTTCAACACGCGTGGTCGTTTTAATAAGATTTTATGATTTACGCATCCTTAAACATTACACTTTATTTGCATTAGCTAACGGTAAGCTATCTAGATAGACTCAATCTAGTCTACGAAATGTTTTAATTGCATACAAAAAGCGCTTTAATTCTTAAATTTCAAGAAACTGGTGTTTCAAAAAAGTGAAACCTGGAAGTTTTGAATTAGCTATGAGGTAAATGTAGATACAACGTTCTTATTTTTGTATTTTAACCATCATCAGACTAAATTTGTTAAACTATCACGTAAAGTAACAGCTGAAGAAACGTTTTATCCATCCTTACTAACTTATAAAATATTACTTTTATACTATTTATACTTTTATACTAATATTATAAAAGCGAAAGTGAGTTTGTTTGTTTGTTACCTCTTCACGCTTTAATGGCTAAACCGATTTTGATGAATTTTGGTACAGAGATAGTTGGGAACCAGGGTCCCCTGGTTAAGTTAGCCTATGTCCGTCTGGACATAGGCTAACTTATTTGAAAAAAAAGTGTGATGTGAGGAAGAAAGAGGGAAGAAAAGGGAAAACTTAGCGTTGCTATTACAAATCAATAAGGCGCAAGGAGAACTGTGTTACCCCGAATTTAACGCGAGCGAAGCCGCGGGCAAAAGCTAGTAGAAATATAAAAACTTCTTTCGGATATCTGTTGTTTCAACTAACACAAAGTTCATGCTATTCGGAAAAGAAAGATACTACCTATATTTGTCTAATAATGTTCTGAATACTGGGGAAAACAAAACACAAGAACATAGCTATAATAATATTGAGCCCAATTCAATCATATAGATTGAATTGGGCAGACACGAGGCTTCGGAACCACAGTAACATTATAAAACAAAATCTCACAAAAAGTACTTACATAAAAAAAATTTAATGGCCGCCATACAACTCATACAATGCTTGTTTGTATAACCGACAAAGGCCAGTGAAAACGCTCCCATACACACAATCATACAGTAGGTAATGTACATTATTGTTCCACAAAGGAAATTCCGCTTTCCATTGTTTAGAGAATTTAACAGGAAGTGACCGATGCTCACCGTTTGTTTGATTGACTCGTATTATTGTTGTTGGATAATGTTTGGTGGCACACGACACGACTCACTGGGATTCACTACTACACTTTTATGCCTATACATATATTATTATACTAGCTGTGCCTAGCGGTTTCACCCGCAGCCCAGCTCCTTAATGTTGCAGTATGCTGTTCAAAGTTGCGTCCAAGAAATCGCGTTCTCCCATACAATCTTTGCCACGCTGTTTTACCCCGTAGAGGTTAAAGTGAACGTCTTACAGTTTCTGAGATTATGTGAAAAGTGAGTGAGTGATTTACTCTTTTATTTAATCATGTATGTACACACAGGAGAAAATACAAGGAAACAACATAAAAAAAAACTTAGAGTACAAAGGCACAGCTTATTTCTAGAGAAATATCTACCAACAGGCCTGCGAGAGTAAATATGAAGAAAGAAACGTAGAAACGTGAAACGTCTTATATATAGATAACTAGAACAACTGTCAGAATAAATAACTATGTATAAGTATTCCCTATTTTCCACGGTCGCCTTGCATAGAATACTGATGTAGAAAGGACACTGGTTGGAAAACACGAATTTATGGGGAGGGAAATACCAAATGTAAATGCAAGTTGTACTTAGAACAACTATGAAAACGACACTGCAAGATAATTTTGATAATAGAACACAGAACATACTAGAACAAATTTAAGATACTTTGTTCCAAAATCTATACAATACTAGCTGTGCCTAGCGGTTTCACCCGCTGCTCACTTAGGGGTATGAAAAATAGATGTTGGCCGATTCTCAGACCTACTGAATATGCATATAGAATTTCATAAGAATCGGTCGAGCCGTTTCGGAGGAGTATGGGAACGAATATTGTGACACGAGAATTTTACATATTAGATATAGCAGAGGATGCCCAGACGGGGCCGGAGAAAGCGTCTGGATGCACATATTTTATAACAGTTGAATGCTCTGGCTGCATGTGGGCGTAGCCTTTTGTCTGCAGCTATGTAACACGTCATTTGGATGAATGGATCCTCAGTTAGTAAACCTTGCTGACAGCTAGCTTCTTAGCATCAATAAGCTAACAACTCTGAATCATTCGGTCAAGTTATGCAAAATGGAACTTGATGTAGATTTCACTCACGTAATGCGACATTGAGTGAAGAAAAGCATTATTGATTCAAACAGAATTTACTCAGATTAAAAGATTAGCCTGAATAAAACCACACAAGTGGTGGGAATCTTCACTCTTATAGAAGTTGGTTATGTAGAGGTATACGACCCGGTTAATGAAGCTGTATATGAAGATTGTTTATTTATTAGTGACACCAAACCAACAGCAGTAAATCCTTAAAATGAACAGAAAATGAATTTAAATAATATAAAAGTTCTGAGATGTTTTAGTTGCTTAATAAGTATTTCACAAATGACCCACACGATAGCGATCCAGAGACATTATCCATACTAATATTGTAAAAGCGAAAGTGAGTTTGTTTGTTTGTTACGTCTTCACGCCTAAATGGCTAAACCGATTTTGATGAATTTTGGTACAGAGATATTTGGGACCTTGGAGACGGACATAGTCTATTTTTTTTTAATATTGATATATGAGGGAGAAAGAGGGAAGAAAAGGGAAAACTTGGCATTGCTATTACAATAAATTAGGCGCACGGGCAAAAACTAGAGGTAGCAGGTACCTGTAAATCAGGAAAGGGGAACTGTGTTACCCCGAATTTAACGCGAGCGAAGCCGCGGGCTAGTTTACCATAAGATCGAATACAATTTTTCCTTAACCGCACTTGTTAACCATTAAACCCGAACAATGCTCAATAAATGTAAAACACATAATAATATGAAAGATAAACCAAATGAAACGGCAAATAAAAATGCAGTAAACATAACAGTCTATAAGTAATTGGGTACAAAGTTGACACTCAATAGCTAAACTATCGAATGGACTGGAATAATACGAAAGTTTTCTGATAAGCAGGTACGATGAGACAAATTTACGATAGCTTACTGCCTCATCTGCAGTGACCACTGACCAGTTCTGAATAAATTAAAGAGAGGTACCTATTTATAGCTGGCTCTCCTGCTATAGATGACGACTATGGGTTAGATATAATGATTATATCTCACAGTTTTATAGCCATTCAGCAGACATCATTTCAATCCCGTTATGCAATCTAAGCCATAATGATTCGAGATAAAATAGCCACTCAAACTTTTTGCAGACAGAATCGGAATTATGAAGATTTACAACGGTTGGTAGCGCTAGAAAAGATTGACGCACTAAAGAGATGAATCTGTATTTGATTAACAAGGTTGGTCACAATTAGAAGAAGCTACATACCAGCAGTAGTGAATTGGGTAAGATCTGAAAATCATTCAATAGAATTTTAGTGATCAAAACATGTCGTCAGAAAGGTGAAAAGTTGAAAACGATGCCTCGCAAATCTTTTCTAAGCCCAGAGGCCATCGTTTGAACAATACTCCTTGATTGGACCAATGAAAAGTTACAACATTCAACATTACTGATAGAAAATAAATGACAAGTACAAGGATCCCATGGTATTTATTAATATAACATGCATTCAATTGATGTGTTTACACGATTATCAATGGCATGGCGAATTACATAAATTCATGTACGATTTGAACTTGAAATAATAGGGGTCAAATGAGAATCGTGTGTCGATATTTCGTAAAAATTCAATAGTTGTTTGAAATTCATACTGTAGTACAATAATTTTGAAGAATACGTTTACGAAATTACTAAAACGATAAGTGTTAGGTCGCAGTTCACTAGTGTTACGTAATTTCATTGTACTTTGAGATTTTTACGACCAAATCACGCTCACGTCAATTTGCAATAGAAATCAAATGTATTATTTAACTGCGTTTTCATTGTAATTTCGAAGTTAGAACTTCAAATCTATTAAATCTAATAATGTTGAAGCGTTATGAAGTCGTCTCAACATTTGTTTCATAGACTATTTACTAAAGCTAAGCATAGAGGCCTGTGGTCATACAATCCAACCAATAGTATCTATCCACTCTATGGTATACTTAACTACATTAAAAACATTAAGTTACAACAAAATTAGCCTTGGAGTACGTAGTTTTAGTCTATTTTAATGTTATGCATAGTTTAATTCTAATGTGAATGTGACCATGTGTCGAGGCTAGCTGGCTTAGGTACTTACTACTACCTGTATGAATGTATGATGTCCGCCAGTAAAATGTAACAAGTTTGATCCAATGATAGTTGTTAACAAAGATAAATGGCTGAACAAGGCTAATATTGGAAACAGAGAATTGCAAAAATCAGCCTGACACATCTAGAAGGCGACGAAGACCTCCTAGAAAATGGTGCATTGAGTTGCACAAAACCCAAAACCAGTGGTGATCGATAGAGCTGGATGCATGGGTTGAGCCCCACACCAGCAGTGGGATGAGCAGGCAAATATAATAGTTATTGAAATAGGTATTGGGCAACTGTTAAACCTTTGCGCGACAAAGTGTGCAGACGGGTGCAAAGTTTACATACATTGTTACCCTACATTTTTGTAAACAATCGTGCAACGGGTTAATCAGGGATTTGGCCATTCTTAGCCCCGGATCACGTAAAAATAAAGATCACCAATCGACGACACAACCAATTCAAATTACTGTTCTAAAATTGAATCCAGCCTGCATTAAAATTTATAGCAGCACAGATTTAATCAGTAGCCTGGATTTATTTCGTTATGTGTCTTGGCATTTAGGGAGCCCTAGAGCGAAGAAACAACGTGTAACCTCTGTTACATCCAAATGCAAGGGGTCATTATAAATCAAAAGGTAAGGTTCTCATATTGGAGCTTTTGTTATGATTTTGGTTGGAGCTAATGGAAACAAAGGCACTTGTTGCATAACACATAATTTTACATAAATCTTTGTTTGTTATTTACCTAGAAGTATACGGCAAATAAAAAGAAAATATGATGTATTATCACTATCGCGGTAACAGTAAATGTAGTTTCGGGAACAATAAAGTACTTAATGTGCAGTAGGTATTTGGTATTTAGTGTCTTATTAATGTATTAGAGTAAATAGGTAAGCGTAAAATGTCACGTATGGTGTAAGAAATTTATCAACAATATGACCTATGATATGAAAATAATTGACTTTGTTTTACAAACATTCGTTTAATGAAATAAAATATTATTTTATATTTACTTAGGTAAGATTAACTTAGAGAATTCAAGTCTCAGTTTCAAACCAAAATGAACGGTCCATGAATTTAGTGAAAAACTGTAAATCGACACTAAACCGTTACTTTGGTAACTTATTAGAATAAACATACATGTTACATAACCCAAAGACTGCAACCACGGTGATGGTGGAGTAGTAACCGAGTAGGTACCTATGTACCACTGTACGTTACGCTTTGTGATGCAAATGAATGGTTCGCACGGTTTGCGCAAGAGTTGTCAGCCGCGGAAGGTCGATGCCTCTGTTCGTCATCCACTAACTAGGATCCTTCTGTTTATTTACCGTTTTTATTTGACAATTTACGGTGTTCTTCTTATTCTGTGTTATCGTATCTTTGGAGTCACGAGAAAGGTGTGATTTCGCGAATCAATTTTGTGGTATTAGGTAAGAATTTAGCATGTACCGATGATTGTTGATCATAACGAGTGGTAAATAAACGTGACATGATTTTTTTAAAGACCACAATAATTTAAAGGTCAAATGAAAATAATGATCTCCAATCAGGATTTTCCAACATACGCATTTAATGAAGAAAACCGTCAAATAGACGTTTAATTTGAAAATAAAATCAACAAACTAAGGGAAACGAATCTAAGTAATTGCACGTGAGTCAATTGTTTTAATTCTAACATATCTAACTATTAGAATAGTTAACTAACGAAGAGCGATTAGTTAATCGTCAATAAATTAATCTGAATAGTGGAAACGTTCCGAACGATTATCTGGGATTGGAGGTACCTAACGCCGATTTGAAACATATTATGAAGTTTAGTTTCTATTTCAATGATTATTAGGGGTTAACTAAAATAAAACGAGTGGTTATGATTTATGCTCAGAGAAATGTAAAGAAGTTGTGAGGATCTGTCGACCCTTATGTAGCACCGCTCTTTATTTCTATTTTCAGTAATATGGTCTTGTACGAAGAAGTCGACTGAGTCCCTGCCTATGTCGTAGGGTCCATTAGAGCAAGACTGACCGTTGTCTCTTGACGCTATACTTTCAGAGCATTCCACACACCTTGATGGAGATCGCTGCACGACCTTAGGACAATCAGCTTCCGTCTGATCTCCAAAATAATTCGTCAACCGTTACCTTGATACGGGACAAACGCATATCAAAAACTAAAGTAGATTAAAGGTCATAATTAAGATGAATTATTACATTGTACCTAGGTACATAAATATTCCAAACACTACCATATGCTATGAGAGCTAGTTTGGTATTTAAACGGTAAAACCGGTTTCTTAAATTTGGCCAGTCTGAATGCATTTTTCTGCAATATGATACCGCGTAGATCGTTTTGATTTTATAAAGCATAGTGCTACTTCATAATATTATAAATGCGAATATTAGTGAGGATGTATGGACGTTTGTTAGTCTTTCACGTCAAAACGGTTGAACGGATCTTAATGAAATTTGGCACAGAGGTACATTATAGTCTGGAATTAACACATAGGATGTTATTTTTTTGATATCACGCCGTCGAAACCGCGGGCGCCAGCTAGTAACTTATGATATCGCGCTGTTGTGAGAATATTGTTTATGAAAGAATGTATTTTTTTCTTCGACACTGAAAAAACGTTTAGTTATTGTCTTTTTGTGCTCGTAAATGATCATAAAAAGCTAATAAAAATGTTGTATGCACATCACAGGAGCTGTTGGACGCTGCTGAAGATACCAACCTCGTCGCCTTGATGATTCAATCAATTACTAAGGGCTCAGTCAGCTGTGATCAAGTTAGTTCTGTTTTAATGAGAATTGTGATAAGAGAATGGCGCCAGCGATTTGAGATGTATAAATCATAAGCGATTAGCAATTAAATGTTCATCTAGCAAGATTAGGAAGTGATTATGAGGACATCTACTGACCGTTTACCTACAAAGCATAGCGATATTCCATGATGTTGACGATGATCAAGGTAAAGCATGAGCTTTACCTTGATCATCGTCAATAAAATATGATCTAAAGATGACTTTAGATCATATTTTGTTTGATCGTTGCATGTTTATTATGATACCTAATAAAATGGATTCACAATGCAAAAGTTACGAAACATATTTTAATAAATACAACTGACTGGCGATGGCGACCGTTTGGTCATCCTTACTATACTATATACTATACTATACTATATACTATAATATTATAAAAGCGAAAGTGAGTTTGTTTGTTTGTTTGTTTGTTACCTCTTCACGCTTTAATGGCTACACCGATTTTGATGAATTTTGGTACAGAGATAGTTGGGAACCAAGAGACGGACATAGGCTAATTTTTTTTTGAAAAATGTGGGATGTGAGGGAAGAAAAGGGAAAACTTAGCGTTGCTATTACAAATCAATAAGGCGCAAGGGGAACTGTGTTACCCCGAATTTAACGCGAGCGAAGCCGCGGGCAAAAGCTAGTCGTCTATAACTTTCCAATTTGCAGCTATTTTCTATTAGTATCTTCACGGTTGCACTAAAAGTAAATGTGTAAAAACGCAAACGAATCAGCCAGTAAATGATTTATCAGGAAAGGCGTACCAAATTGAGAATGTTCATTTAGTCATACGTGGGATGGGATCGCGCGCAGGTTGAGCAAAAACTCAACACGGTATAACATTTAAATGAATAAACATCTGTCTTTTACAATAACAACACGACGAACCTTATCCATTCGTTTGTCCCTCCGTCGTATGAGACGCATCCTCAACTAACAATACAACGATGAACGATGCATCAAACTACCCGCATCGCAGAGAAATCACAGCTCCGTCCCTTCACTTGTAGGCTGGTACTTAGCAGTCATAGGTTATACAAACAGCCGCACGGCCTCTACTCTAACATTCTTTACATAAATTAACAACCGTTAGTATTTTTATTATTGTTTCTATAATGTCAACAAAGTTCACACTTCACATAATATGTTTGTTGTGAGTGTTGATTAGATCCTTACCTGGTATGGGACCTTTGAAGTCCTTCCTCTGCTCATTCAGATCCTCACTCTTTAGGGCACCACCTTCCTCCAGTTCGGACACTTCATCCTCACACCTTGTCTCACGCACTGCCAGCAGCAAAGCGCACACACACACAAACGTAATCCTTAGTAACTCTCTCATCTTCATCGTTAACACGTTGAAAGAACGTCAATAAAGCCCATTTTCGATCAACGATCGATTAAAAGTTGACATTAAAACAAACAGTCACATTTTCGTTTGTTGCAACTGGCTAAATAAATCCAATGACATACGTGGAACACAAGTGCGATTTGTGAAACATTACACGAACACTAAACACCACTTCATGCTAAAACAAAACACTAGCATAAACAGTAAAATATAAAAAATTAACGTAAATTTTCGGATCGATTATTTTTAAAATGAGAACGTAAATACGCGCGTCACTCAATGTTGGCAGCGATGGTACTGGCGCGCTGGTTGGTGGGAGATCGGTGCTGCCCCCACCTGCGCGCGCGCTCGATCAATGGACGCGGTATCGAGAACCGGCAATAACTGTAGCTGAGGTTTCTACAGATAGCTTATCAGTGAAAACTGTCCGCGTAATTAATGTCGCCTTTTGTGGTTAGGTACCGTTGTAGGTAATTAGTGGGTGCATTGGATGCAACCAATTTGCACGGTCTAGCATTGTTTAGATGTTGTGCTGTTTACTTCCTAGACGTTTAAATAGCTAAAACTTTGTCTACCTAAGCTCCTTTATCATATACAAAACAGTTATCTCATCATGCTAGGTCCTTCAATACGTAAGTGGGTCAAAACTCAAAATCAAGCAATAACTTATTATTGTTTAAAAATAACCTAATAATTACTAACACTTTATCGTCTACAAGACATTTATTGAATGTTCCTCTTTGTGATAATTTTTTAAATATTTATTAAAAAAAATAGTGGTTCGCCGGTATTGACAGGGTCCAAGGCGCCCGTGGATATTATGTTATTTTATTAAATACTGGCTTTTGCCCGCGGCTTCGCTCGCGTTAAATTCTGGGTAACACAGTTCCCCTTTCCTGATTTGCAGGTACCTGCTACCTGCAGTTTTTGCCCTTGCGCCTTAATAATTTGTAATAGCAAAGCTAAGTTTTCCCTTTTCTTCCGTCTTTCTCCCTCATATCCCACTTTAAAAAAAAAGCCTATGTCCATCTCCTGGGTCCCAACTATCTCTGTACCAAAATTCATCAAAATCGGTTTAGCCCTTAAGGCGTGAAGGGGTAACAAACAAACAAACTCACTTTCGCTTTTATAATATTAGTAAGGAGTAAGGATTAATAAGTTTAATACATAGGTACTAAAAACCGATAGTCTTGCAATATATTGACGGGCCTGTTGGTCTAGTGGTTAGTGGCCCTGACTGCTGAGCCGGAGGTCGTGGGTTCGATTCCCACCCAGGACAAACTTTGTGTGATGAGCATGATTGTTTGTTCTGTGTCTGGGTGTGATTTATCTATAATATGTATGTATTTATAAATTATATAAGTATGTATATCAGTTGTCTGGTTACCATAACACAAGCTCTGCTTAGCTTGGGATCAGATAGCCGTGTGTGAGTTGTCCCAAGATATTTATTTATATATACCTACCAATAAGTTTTTTTTTTCAAAATTCTTTTTATACTTGATCAAAAGGGTTATAACTCCCGAGGTAGTTCCATATCAATTTCATCTTGCTTGCTTGGGAAGTTTATAAGTTATGCTCTATTTTATCTTGAAACGGCTCGGAAATATAGTTTTCAATTCGTTTTCTCAAAAACTGTCTCTTATTACATTACGATTAGGTTCAACATGCAATGTCGTACTGAAACATCATCAGGGCCTTTTTTTTGGGGTGGGAAACCATCAAATAACTTCCCCCGCTCTGGGCGGAGCGGGGGGGAGTGTCAGACTTTTACTGACTAAAACCCACCCATGTTCCTTCAATTGCCCTTTACGTTCCGGGGCCGCGGTATCTCTTTCGAACAATCCGCAACCCCGGACCATCATCAGGGCCTCAGATACCATTCTCTGTTCGTCGATCGTCATCTCTATCACAGATAAAACGAAAAAATTCTAAGCAAATGAAGACTGATATTTTGACAGAGTTGTGTAGTTGACCGTAGTCTATCTGGCTTTCGTTATAATTTATGAACGTACTTATTCGTTGTATAGGTAGTTGAAACTTCCACGGACCTGAACGAAGAATTCAGTGGCGGCTTTATAATAATCTGCATCTAAGTTTGAGTAAATCAGATTTTTATAGGCAAGAGTGGTCCACCCCAGGCCGCATCATCGCTTCATATGAGGAGAGCAAACCTTGAAAAGCAAACCTCGCCCCAAAATAAATATCAATATTGCTAGGAAAAAGGCCGTCTAGCTGTGAGAGAAAGTGGTCTGTCTAGGTAAGTACAGCAGCGGGTGTATAAGTACCCATAAGCAAGCCGATATACATTTGTTATTCGCGACATGCGTCATATTGATTTTTATTTTTGTTTTAGACCAAACCTTTCACAAGATTTTTTTAAATCAAAGTTTTAAATGTAATAATTTTACTTTAATTACCTACACTGATCTCCGTACAAATGCAGCCATCAGCACAATATTTTGAGTGTGTTACGTTAAGTTTTACAGCAAAACGAAGTTTCACAAAAAAAAACTCGTTTCCCGGCAATAATTTTGGATCAAACTAAGTAACTCTTTCTTCTTAGTTTGATGGAAAGAATGCATGATTGGCGGCTTTGTAAAGAGTCCGTTTACACCCTTTATAATCAACCACGCGGGACCAGGGGGCCAATTCTCGATTTTAGAGATGGTGTCGAACTCGACAAAAATGTCTAATGACGTAATTTTTTCGACAAATTTTAAAAGTTTCTATTCTGGGGATCTCGAATTCGACATTTGTCGAAGGTTGACGTTCGAGTTCATGTCGAGTGCTTCTGAGCAGTAGAGATGTCATGTCGATTGTAGAGATATGTCATTTCTGAGTGAGTTTGTTGAATTTTTGTTAGATTGTTAATGCGTTACATTGTGTTTTCTTTGATTTTTAAATAAACTACGGCTTGGCTTCTCTTAATGGATATTCGATTTGCTCTGTGATTTGTGCATTGTGTGTTTTCTGGAAACGACGACCTTCGCGTACAATAACGGACTCTGTAATTTGTGTATCCACGATTGGACTTGAACCCTCTGAAAAATGGACGAGTTTATTAGCATCTTCATCTTGGAGTTGTTGGAAAATAGCGAGCAACAGGCTAATTCACGGCGACAACAGCGCATTTATCCCGCCGTCGATAGTTATGACTTGAGCGAAACAGAAATAATTAAAAACTTCAGATTAAATAAAAATTTAATAAGGATTTTAATAGATCTCGTGGCTCCTATAATTCAGGATACTACGAAAATAGACCTGAAAACGAAGGTAAATTATTATTTGCTTAATAATTTTATTAAAAGCATGTATTTAACTGTTTACCAAACTAACCCACCAAAAATACTTAAATGACTAAGTGTGCACCAAATTCTTTCTATGCTTTGGTGGTGTACAAATGGCATTTTTAGAGTGCAAAAAACTATTAATGAGTGCACAAATATTATAACTGATTTTATTATAATTGAACTTTTGTATAACTTAGATATTTTTATTTTAAAATAAAGAACTTTATCATTTACCTTCCTACCTAACCCTTAGTTATATTATTTCAGGTCCTATGTACTTTACATTTTTTGGGTACTACTGAAGAAGTAAATGTTTTTGTTGAGCACTGGGGTATTTTTTCCCTTCCATGTTGTAAACAAAACTTCAACTTCAACTCTTCATTATAAAACAAGTTTTGAAGGAACTGAAAATTCTTCAACTGTCAAGCTGATTATTTTTAGACTAAACGTTTCGTTTTACATAAAGAATTAAGTTTGGTCAGCGTTTTAAAACAAAATCATATATTCACTTATAGTTACTTAAAATGGAACGTGCGATTCTTCCTAATGGTATCATTATCTTCACTCGACTCGACATTTTCGTGAATTTTATTTCTATTTTGACTGACAATACGGAATTCTGCTCATTTCGACATTTTTTGGTAGAAATAAAGATATTTTTGATAGACATAGAGATAGACTTTGAATCTCGAACTCGAGATAAATGGCTAAAATCGAGAATTGGCCCCCAGTGCGGGTTTGAATGTCACACATCCACGCATTGCGACGCGACTGCCCCCTCTCTCTTAAAACGACGTGATTCGGAGACAGAGAAAATGAGATTGTTTTTTTTAGCACTCTCATCAACCCTTCGATAGCTCAGTTGGTAGAGCGGTGGACTGTAGAGGTTAAACGATTGTTATCCATAGGTCGCTGGTTCAAATCCGGCTCGAAGGAATCTTTTATTTTTGTCACTCCAAAATTTGTTAACTTTATTTGTTTCGCGAAATGAAATCAAATTATAGATATTGTTGGTTGATAAATCAAGACAAATCAATAAAGCGGTACAGCCGGTCATTTTCATACCACGAGATACTGGCCGCATTGACAAGATAAAAGATGCGATAGAGTTGTGTTTGGTATTTTTAAAGATAACCATGTTATTTTCTTGTAAGAAAAAACAAGTGCATAAGTAAATTACAACTTTTTATTGCGACTGATAAAATAAAGTTTACTTTTTACCTTAAATATAAAATAAATCTTTTTAAATACCTGATTCTTTATTTATTATACCTTATAAATAATTACTTTTGTACTATAGGAAACTTGCAAATATACCACATGCACATGCAATGCAATTTTTATGATTTAAACAATTAAAACTCAAAAACTAGTCATTAATTTTACAAAATTGAAAGATTCCCATCTATCTTTTAAGTTATTGATTCAGGTAACCCCATTAGCCTTTTTATTTTTGATCAAATGTTTAATCAAACATTTCATTCTCTCTAGCTTCTTCCGGAGTCTTCTCTTTCCCTGCCACATGAGGTTTAGTCTTCTTTTTCTAGTCTCTGCTATCATTTCTAGTCTATGGACTTTGTATTTGAGCTTGATAACTTCTTCTGAGTCTGATGGTTGAATGTCTATAGGTTGGATGCGGGATATTGTTGGTTCTGGTTCTTGGCATGGCTAGAATATAATGTCTCATGAGTAAATTGTTGATTTGATAACAACACCATAACATAATCTTCCTTATATGTTTTGCCACAGTCAGATACCAATCAGATGCAAACACTTTTCTCTAAGTTATTATTTTTAAGTTTTAAGCAATATTTCAAAGAATTTTTTGCAACTTAATAACAGATTCTTCTTTTTTTAATTTACTTTTCCATTTCTCAGATCAATACAATAAGTATAAAGTATCAAAATGTTGAATTAGCGTAATAAAAGCATTAAAACATGAATTAACTATAATGTATAATTTTCAACTATTGTCAATAAACTAGTATAAACTCATTAACAGCTTCTTTTACCAACTTAGCTTACCTATTTCCTGATCTGTGGAGTTTAAATAACAATTACTCACAGAAATATTAATGGCCGGCACAGCCTCCACAGACAGGCGCCTCAGTCCACTCTCTGTTAAGTAGAAGTCTTTAGTTTCAAAGTGTTCAGAGCAAACAGCACTGGATGAAGTCGAAGACCACTCATCTTCTCTATTTACTGCCAACTCCCATTGCTTCTTTCTTCTTTTATCGCGGGGAAACCTGAAACATCATATAATAAATTTGTTTGAATGCATTTAAATGCGTTAACTAATTTTTTACCTTTTTGGAAATGTTTCCTTCAGGTCAGGGGTATCAGAGTACCCTGTTGGTGACTACTTAGACACCTTCAAGGGTAAAAAATCTTAATTGCATCATGGGATGAAATAAAAATAAAGTTTAAATTGCTTACCTGTGGAACGTAATTCCATCTTTATTTTTAGATATCTTTGCCGACGTGTTTTTGCAATTTGCGACAGCACAGCTAACCATTGAATAAATTCAATTTTAAAAAATTAAGCAAATGAAGGGACTTGACTAATAAAACCGTGTCAACAGTCTGACTGAGGAAACCTTGAGTATTGCAATAAACTTTGTGAGGTTAATACTTTAAGTAGGTATTCTTTGGTAAGAATATTTTAATTTAGCCAGTATAAATCATAAAAGTCTTCTCGTCTCGAGCCGGAACGTTGATACAAATAAAAATAAACAATCTTTGAGTGTTCCATAATAACATCAATAACATATCATGATTTGCAGCATAATTTATGTCTGGATTTCGAGACCACTGTACCAAAAGCACTTAGCACAACCTTTTCATGCTAAGAAAGTGTATTTTCGTCTTCGATTTGAAGCTTGAACGTGCCCAATGACATTGACAGTGTTACAATGTTGCCAATTAAGTTTTTTTTAAGCTAGCTTTTAAATGTAAAGGGCTTGGCAAGGCAATTGCCGTACTTTTCCGAAAAGCAGTAAATTTTTACACAAATTATTGGTTAGTTAATTTCATTCTAATAGCCTGTTCCATTGTACGAATTTTATTCGACGGCTAAGATACACTTCACAATAATATTAATAATATTGAGAACGAGAAATTTCAAAATTACTACAATGTCAGCCTTACTAAATCGCTGCAGCGCTAGATTTATTATTATTTTTAACGGCCTGTCTTAGATTTCTGTCCAAAATTCTTCAAATAAACCCATCTTTGCTCAAAGAAAACGATAAAAAGTTCCTTAATCTTTTCCATAACTAGAAAATAATAATAGTTAGTTTATGTTAGTATAATTTATAGAAATTAGTTTTAATTATTTTTAGGACAATACTTCCCTATATAAAAAAAATAAGATGATAATCCTTACTAATATTATAAAAGCGAAAGTGAGTTTGTTTGTTTGTTACCACTTCACGCTTTAAGGGCTAAACCGATTTTGATGAATTTTGGCACAGAGATAGTTGGGAACAAGGAGACGGACATAGGCTATTTTTTTTTTAAAAGAGTGGGATATGAGGGAGAAAGGGGGAAAAAAACGGGAAAACTTAGCGTTGCTATTACAAATCAATAAGGCGCTACCGAATTTAACGCGAGCGAAGCCGCGGGCAAAAGCTAGTTGAAAATAAAAATTATACTGAAAGAAATAAAGAGTTTATTTGTCAGAATATAGTCCTTACAAAAGATGTTACAGTTGTACAGACTCATAAATATTATATTCTACCATTTCTGGTGTACAAATATTTGCATTCAATAATAATTAAAACATCAGAGAAAACGAAAAATTATAACAATTTATTTTATTATATCAGACTATTATATTTTATAAATTAAAAATATTTATATTTATTTTTCATTGAGGTACTCCATTGTAGCGCAATAGCATTTACTTAATATTAATTCTTCTAATTCTTAGTTTTTGCTTGAACAAGTTTAAATTAAGGCATTTTAGATCATTCGGTAATCCTTACTTAATATTATAAAAGTGAAAGTGAGTTTGTTTGTTACGTCTTCACGCCTAAATGGCCAAACCCGATTTTTATGAATTTTGTTAAATGAATTTTTTTTAAATAGTTGGGACCCTGGAGGCGGACATAGGCTAAAAAGTAAGAAAAGGGGAAGAACAGGGGAAAAAAAGACATTTTTTTCGATCATCACGCGGGTTAAAGTTAACGTTAGCCTAAAGTAACTTTGCCACGCGGACGAAGTCGCGGGCGGGAGCTAGTTTATTATAAATACGAATCGCCATACAGTAGGTACGAGTTATTCTTATACATTTTGGTTCGTTGGTAGGGAACATACATTTTTTCAGGATATCTACAACTTCTGTTAGTAACACTTATGTGAAGACGAATAAACAAGTTTCATAAATGTGTACAAACTAGGAAGTGGTGTAAAATACGGTGTTTTTTGAATAACGGTACACAGCTGTTTAAGTAGGTATTCTGCTAATTGCCCGCACTTTTGTGCCCTGAATGGTGGGCCCTGAGTTACCCCATATGACTATTCCGTAACGTAACATTGAAGAAACATATCCCTGATATGCATAGGCGAATTGAATGTGGCGACTTGTCGTAGTCTATTTAGTACGTAAACGTAACTGTCTAGCTTGCAGCATATTTTTTTTATGTAAGTACAACCTATACCTACATAATGTGAAATTAAACTGAACCCTAAAAGCTTATTACCTATTAGATCGTTTGAAATCAAAAATATTAAAATGTCCACATTTTCTACATGATTGGCGTGTCATATTTTTCCTATATCTTATTCAGCGCGTAATTATAGGGGTGGCGCACTGATGTGTGATAGATCCATTATTTTTTTAAACTGGGGAACGTTCGTGGTGTGGCTGTCACGCCCACATTTAGCGGGTGCCGGGTATAATAGAGACATTTAAATTATCGGTTTGAAATACAATGTAATATGACTGTGTGACTGTTATTATCTGGCTAGTGTTGGCATAAGAAAATCTTTCTCTACTTACTATCGATATTTATTTTAATTTTGAGCATTTTGTCTATTTTTGTTCGTAAACAAAAATGTGAAGATTTTTTTCTTGAAAAAAAGGGATAGAGAGTAATTTTGCAATTATCTGCTACTAACTTAAGTAATATAACTAAACTAAACTTAAATTACCGATCATTTGTTATGGACAATCGACTGAATCTGTCGAAATGTTGTGTTTTAATTAATGTACTGATGATTACGATGGTGATGAATGAAATTAGAAATTGAAACTTGTAAACTAATTTGTGCTTGAAAAACCAAACAATGCAAAGCACTTTAACATTGATATACCCTCATAAATTCGACCAAATGAACCATTTATAAGTCGGCATTAGGTGTATATGAAATACATATCTAGATAACAAATGAATCTTATACATTTAACATAAGTTTATTACTAACATTACAAGCTATAACTCAAGTGACAGATATTTTACAAGCTGCAATTTAAAAATGTGTTAATGGAGGAACCCTTAAAAATGTATAGAGTTGAGTATACAATCAAGGAAATCGAAAAAAAGCAAGCTGTGATTTTCCCTAGCGTGGGGTGACAAGGGTCGCGATCTAACTACAGTAGGTACTATAGCCATATAAATATCAGACACAAATCTATCCAATACCACTTCGATACAATCTTTTATTGAGTCAATATGAATTCGATTCTTCAAAACTTGGAAGACCCAGAGAGGCCGTTCTTAGGTCCAAACTTTTGGATTATTAAGAAAGTGGGATTATTGTTACCTCAATCCTTGATAGGTAAAATAATGTACATCTTCTTACACGAGCTGGTAACGTTTTTCGTAGTAACGCAATACATGGAACTGTACGTCATTAGATCGGATTTGGATCTGGTGTTAACTAACATGAAGATTTCCATGTTGAGCGTCGTTTGTGTTGTGAAAACAAACTCCTTCATCTTTTGGCAAAAACACTGGCACGAAGTTTTGGAATACGTCACAGAAGCTGATCAATTCGAAAGACAAAGTGAAGATCCGGTCAAGAAAAATGTTATTGAAGTTTACACTAGATATTGCCGTCGCCTCTCATACTTTTACTGGGCATTAGTCTTCACAACATTCTTGACAACTATAGGTACGCCGCTTTTGAGATACCTGACGTCTTCTACTTTTAGAGAAAACTTACGGAATGGGACTGAGCCGTTCCCGCACATCTTCAGTTCTTGGATGCCATTTGATAAATATCATTCACCTGGTTGCTGGATCACGGTGGTCTGGCACATAGTCTTATGCGCTTATGGTGGTGCAATCATGGCTGCTTATGACACATGTATCGTGGTAATCATGGTGTTCTTTGGTGGAAAGCTTGACCTGCTTCGAGAACGATGCAAGCAAATGTTTCGGTCGTATGAAACTGTGACCAGTGATGAAGAATGTAAGCAAGTGGTACGACAGCTTCACGATATACACGTGTCTATGATCAAGTGAGTAACTTTTATTAAAGGTTTAAATATATTTGAATGTGGAACTTAGAGTGTCTTCTGGTATTTATAATTGAACACAATACCCATAGCTTTCCTAAGTTTTATTTTTTGGGTAGATTTGTGTGAATTTCCATCTTTTCTATTAATGAAGATGAATTAAAATATGTTAGATGCTAACTACATATTTTATTTGCCTAGATTATTCATCGCGTAGTCGTTTAATAAGTATTTACTTAGTTAAGGAAAGGACTATCCTTTCGTAATGCAACATTACTACCTAAACCATAAATATTTTCTTGATCAAGTATAAATTGCGTTTACTAAATTTACGTTAACGCTAAAAAAACTAGTCATGGCGGTTGATTATAAACTATTAAACAATTACAAGTCTTCGTTGACTGTGCTAATGTGTGATAAAACTATAATTTCACTTATTTTCTTATCGTTCTCATATTTTTAACTATTTTTATAATCAATGGATCTTTCCATTAACTATGAAAATGGTTCATAAACGTAACAAGTCTTTAATTGATTTCACATATTACTGTCCTCGATTTTTGTACTGATTGGTCTCAGAACAGACCTTTGAAACAGGACAAATTCTAATTTTAGAAACTTACACAGCTGCATTCAGTGGTTAATTAATGCATTTCATTAACGTTCTTAAATAAGACCTAAAAGGTCTATTTCTAACTTAATGTTTGTTATGCTTACACCTATCTAAGCTATCAGTACTTACCGAATATCTGCTTATAAATATCGTTCAAATCGTGTCGGTCAATACATTTGTGAAGTACTTCTTGTACTGGCGGGGTTGCTAGTCAAACAACTAGCAACAGAGATACCGGGGTCTCAGAAGGAAACGGGCAAAAGAAGAAACATAGGTGGGTTTTAGTCAGTAAAAGTGTAACACTCCCCCCGCAGTGCGGGAGAAATTATTTGGTGATTTCCCATCCGCACAAAAAAAAGTGATTCCTGTAATATCATTTAAAAGTTGAACCGCAGTAGAACCAAGAGTTTAAAAATACGCAATAAAAAAACCAAGGGTGCTGAAAAATAAAAAGTACATTGAAACTATGAAATATTTTACAGTAGCCCTTCGGACAGGACGTTGCTTTAAATTTTCCAAAAGGGCCAAAAACTACTACGTTAAAATTGACATTTCAGAAGAAATAGTCTCTTCAGTAACGTTAATTTTAACAGGTAAAACTAACATTATGGTGTTTCATTAAATCTGAAGGATGCGTTTTTTTTTAATATTGTTCCATACACCAGATAGCGCTCCTAGGGCAAGGAACACTTTCAAATAGAATAAACGGTATTTGTGCATCATATGTGCATGTACTGCATCAGCTGCTGGTCATTTTGATTTTTCAGATTATCAACGAAGTAAACTACAAAGAGCTACACAAAAACCGCTCTGTATCTATATTAAATCAGTTAGTTTATACAAATCATCATGGTCATCTGCCCAATTTCACACACTTCTGAGTATTGGCCTCTTTTTGTTTGCGCCAATCTTCACGCTCCTATGCCAACCTTATCTAGGTTTTACCTGCGATTGCGACATGTCTTCTTCTCAACTCGCCGCAGGACTACCAAAACTTCTCTTTACATTCCTTTAACGCCTCTGGATCACACGCTATTCTCAGCGCAACTCTAAACTTGAACACATCCTTTTATGTCCGCTTCCACGTCTCAGCATCATACGCCAAGTTGGTCAGAATACACTAATTATAGAGACGGGATTTCAGGCGGTGTGAAATCTTTGCTGATTTCAAAATGACGTCGAATTATCTGAATGCAAGCAGCATTCCATTCATACCTAAGTTGTATTCTTTTCCATATGTTTTCTGTAAATGCTGCTTACCCAAGTTGTATTCTTTTCCATGTGTTTTCTGTAAATGCTGTTGAATGTTGACGTACACGTATATCTATTATACCATTACCAAATTAACATCGACAATAGAACTGCCACATTGTATTGAGCGAGTATATTTTTAATTTAACCGCAAAAACTAGTAATATAAAATTCTTTACGTACGTTTTTGGTGCGTAGAAATTCTTTTCGCTAGGCTAAGCATACGTTATGTTCTAATTGTTTAATTATTTTACTAATTACAAAATATACGTTAAAGATATTCATTAATACCCGAACAGTCTGGTTAGTTAGATACATAACTTCGGTCAAAAACTACACTATTCCATATTTTATCGATACAATATTTAACGTGCGCAACCACTATGAAGCAAAGAAAACATGATACAGCCAGACTGCTCAAAAAACAAAACAATAATTTTGGACGCCCACTAATTTCTGTAATTATGAATTAAATTATCTTTTGTTTCAGGTACTCCAGATTATTTAATTCCCTTTTATCGCCTATCATGTTCTTTTACATGGTTATGTGTTCATTGATGTTATGTGCGAGTGCTTATCAATTAACAGTAAGTTTTCTTTGAAAACCTTCGAGATTCCAGCTAGACCTAGATTATCTACCTTAGTTTGGGCCTAAGGAACTTATTCTAAATGTGCTTTGATACGGGAGCGGGATATGCCTGAAATAATTAGTGGGTTTTTTATGTAAAGCATATTTTTAAACATATTTTTACCTGACTGCCGAAAGAAGGGTAACGGTAATGTTTAATTTGTATGAAGAAAGAAAAATACAACATTCGTTCGAAATGCATATAATAATAACTATGAGTATGTCAGTTTAAAAACTCAAATAATACTTTATTTCTTTTCAACAGTCCGCTCAAAACGCCGCACAGAAGCTGTTGCTGGCTGAGTATTTTGTATTTGGAATCGCACAACTTTTCATGTTCTGCTGGCACAGCAATGACGTGTTGATAAAAGTTAGTCACAATTTTTAAAAACCATTTACTATCTAATCAGTTAAGAATAAACGACCACTAGGGTCGTTCCTCAAAATTAATAAGACCATCCTCCTTACTAATATTAGGTCCTTACATATGAAATTGGCGTTTTGTATGGAAGGAACAAAAAGTCGAATATTTTCTAATATAATATATTTAATTAATCAAAGTATGAACCATTGTTTTCAATGCACTTTTGCCATCTTATAGGTAGTTCATTGATCCCTTTACTAAAAAAACCAGTCGGACGGGAATCAATAAAATCTTTGAAGGCGATTTGGACTGCCCCATCGGAGTTGAATTTTTTCCCTTGCAAAAAGTTATCCAAATTGCGAAAAAAATGGTAATCTGTTGGAGCAAGGTCCGGGGAGTACGGAGGATGTCTAAGACATTCCAATTCAAGCTCTTCTAATTTGGTAGCCGTCTGTTGCGCAGTGTGTGGTCTGGCGTTGTCGTGAAGCAGCAGTGGCGTGGAGCGATTGACCAGCCTTGGTTGTTTAGCCGCTAGCTTTTCCATCATGGTTTGTAATTGCTGACAATAGACATCAGCTGTAATAGTCTGGCCAGATTTGAGAAAACTGTAATGAACAATACCGGCACTAGTCCACCAAACGCTTACAAGTAACTTTTTTGGGGTTAATTTTCGCTTGGGGCAGGATTTGGCTGGCTGGCCAGGATCCAACCATTGCGCTGAGCGCTTCCGATTATCGTAAAGAATCCATTTTTCATCACAGGTAATGATTCGGTTTAAAATACCTTCATTGTTGTGCCGGTTCAGTAATGTAACGCAGCAGTCGACGCGCGTTTGCCGGTTTGCTTCAGTCAATTCGTGAGGTACCCACCTTTCAAGCTTTTTAACCTTCCCAATTTGCTTCAAGTGAATTAAAACAGTTTTATCACTAACATCGAAGCCTGCAGCTAACTCGGACGTGGTTTGCGATGGGTCCGCTTCCACAATAGCCTTCAATTCTCCATTATCAACTTGGGTCTCAGGCCGTCCACGGGGCTTGTTCTGCAGGTCGAAATTTCCAGAACGAAAACGTTGGAACCAAAAACGAACTGTGTTTTCTTTTGCAACATGACCGCCATACACATCATTCACCCTTCGAGTCGTTTCCGCAGCACTAGTGCCACGGCGGAACTCGTACTCGTAAATAATGCGATATTTTAAATTTTCCATTTTGTAAAATGAGTGACGCAAACAGAAAAAACAGAAGAAAAAAAACAAATGAATGACGGTCATCGAAGCACAAATACATGAGTAAATAGCTGTACAAATTTGAATTTGGAATTCCTTACCAAAGAGGAGAAATTCGTGATTAAAGTGGCCAGTACGAAAAACGCCAATTTCATATGTAAGGACCTAATATTATAAAAGTGAAAGTGAGTTTGTTTGTTACGTCTTCACGCCTAAATGGCTAAACTGATTTTGATGAATTTTAGTACAGAGATAGTTGGGATCCTGGAGACGGACATAGGCTATTTTTTTTAAAGTGAGAAATGATTGAGAAAGGGGGAATAACAGGGAAAACTTAGCTCTGCTATTACAATAAATAAGGCGCAAGGGCAATAACTACAGGTAGCAGGTACCTGCAAATCAGGAAACGGGAACTGTGTTATCCCGAATTTAACGGGAGCGAAGCCGCGGGCAAAGGCTAGTCAATAATAATTCCGAGCAACAAAGTCAAAAACTTCTGCTAAGAACTGTTACCGTAGTTTCAGCAGGCTGAAATTTAAACGCTCAGACCTTTTATGTCTTTGTCTTCATAATTCCAGAGTTACAATCTATCATCTGGGCCCTTCGAAAGTAACTGGTATAAGGCGAACTACCGACAACGAAAATATGTGTTAAGTCTAGCAGGACAGCTCTGTATTGAGAACATGTTCACTGCAGGGCCCTTCGCTAACCTTACTTTGCCGACCTTCATTAACGTGAGTTATTGTAGGGTGCATGCGTTAAGTACTAAAATTGACTATGTTTTATTTTTATAAACACACCGCCTGATAACTGCTGACACAAACATACAATGAGAATAGTCTTCTCCTTTTTATTTCGCTTCCTATCCACGAACAAAGCCGTAACTTGATACAGTGACTTTTTAATTAAAATTGCTTTGGGCTCTGTTTTGGAAAAATCAGAAATGATTGGACATGTTTTGTAGAATCTAGAAAATGTATTATGTATGTACTTTTCTTGCAGATACTAAAAGGAGCTTACAGTTATTACACATTGCTGAGAAAATAAAATTATTTGTAGTTCAAGAAATGCGTCATTCTCGTGGTTATTCTTATAGTTCTAGAAAAAGCTAGAAGTTCCGTTCTGTACTGCATCTTAGTATTGAATATCTATTGATATCTAATCAAATCAAAGAAATTGTAATACTATTGAAAATAAATATTTATAACAAATTAAAAAGCATTTTCTGTCTGCCACAGTAGCATCCCTTGCGATAGAGGTGGAGAGGTATGTGATGCAGAGGAATGAGCAAAAAGACGAAGAAAATTTTGAGAATGTGATGAGACTACAGCAAGGCCAACGGGATGTTAATATAACAAATACTTTTTTTATTGATATAACAGTTTTCAAAGTTCTTATAGCAAGGTTTAAGAGCACGCTATGTGTTTGTAACTTACTTCAAAAAATGAAGAAAGTTCTCAAATCGACTGTTTTTTTTGTTTGTTTACGATTTCTCAGAGTAAGTATAGCAGCCGATTTAAAAAAAAGTCGTATAAGTTTTTGAAGTGTGTGTCCGGGGCTCACCAGCGAATGCTTGAAGGAAAGACTCAAGCTGTGGCGAGCTGACGGTCGCTACTGAAAGCGCAAGCTCGTCGGCAAATTTTGTGCTGACTCAATTTAGATTGTCATCAACGCGTTATGAAGAAGAAAGGAAAAGTAAAAATATTTTATTATATTAAATCCTATTTGCATGATATTCGAATGGCGGAGCTAGTTAGTGTTAAAACACAAAATGTGATTCATACATTTTTTAGTTTTACTATTTTTGTTACCTACGCTGATTATTAGGTGTTAAGGCAATCCATTTTATTTTAACAGTAAGTAGGTATTTAAAATCACGATTAACGTAATCATAATAACCTTCTTTTTGTGATTGGTCGCAGTCCAGTAAAAAGCGCCAATCATTTAAGGCGCCATCTAGCATTAAACTTAAAAACTAAGACTTCAAAGTTCTTGTCATCTATTTATTTCACAGTTCAACAAAATTCAGCGAAATCACCATAGCCCGTTAAAATCTTATTAATTAAGAAAAATAAACTGATCTAAGGTTAAAAATATGAGTAACGTATACGTATTATTATTTTGTGTTACGGTTTTTTTTGAGCCGGTTTCATGTAAGTATTACGGTTTTGGGCTGGTAGCCCGCTTAAGAAATAAAAAAAAATAAAGGCTAGCTGTCTTTCTCTTTCACGGAAGCTCTTTCTTTTGATTTCTTTCTTTACACGAGCTTTGAGTTAACATTTATTAGTAGGAGCATAGTTAAAATAAACATATACACAAATAAACCTAGTATTGAGTGATCAAGTACAGTATAGGAGTAAATAAAACACGATTGGTCGCGGCTAGAGTTCATTAAACTTCGATGTCGGGCAGGCCTGTTAGAAATGTCATTATTGGTTATTGGATTTTATTGTGAATGTTTTGTGATTGTACCGTAAATATCTAAAAGTGCTGGTGTTAAAAATCGTATTGCTATGGAAAACCAGAATCCTCCAGAGAGAGTAGTACCGGTGCAATATGGAAGGGGCTCAAGAGCTTTTCGGCAATTTAAAAATCCTCCGCAACCACACATGTGTATCCAGGACACTATAAAGGGTACTACGGAGAAATTGTACATAAATGTGTTGGGATGGCAGAAAATAGCAAACCCTAAGCAGTATTCTGATCCTATTCCCTTGTATGGTGGAATGCAGGTTGGTTTTTTATTTACATATTTTCGACGACTGATCGCTGCTTGTAATTACTTCGTTTATGTAGCACAATTTTTCGCTCCAGTTTCTTAACGAGACTAGATAAGATATCTTAGACATTAGTGTTAGATTTATCTTAGTAGATACATACTGTAAATTTTAAGTATACAAACACTGACTTGTAAATGTGTAATTTATTATCTACATAATAAGCAAATCTGGAATACATACTTTAAAAAAAAATGTTGTTGTTAATGGCCATCTGGATAATTTCTGATAACCATACAGATTTCATGATGTATTACTAAAACAGTGCAAAAATCTTATTCAAATTGTGTGACATCATGTTTTGTAAGTTCATCCATGTTGTCCAACTCATAATAAATGTCTATTTGTCACAAAACTGTTAATACTGAACGGTTTATTTTCCAGGTGCCGCAGAATTATGGCCCGAATGCTGGCAGGCCGCCCATGATAGTGTTTGCTGTGATGGTCAACCCAGATATACTCAAAGCAAATGGAAAAAATGCTACCAGCGCAACAGTAATATAACGCACACTGTATTTGTAGTATCCTAAAAGTAACTGTTTTTGCATGCAGACATGTACAAACAAATTAAATAACTTACATAGTCAAGCTACAAGTAATTTGCGGGCCTTAGATGTGGAGTTGCGGAAACCAGCCCATTTACAATACAATACTATAATTTTGAAGTCCACACTCTTTTTTAACATAGGATTTGCAAATCGAGCAGAAGTCCACAACTACAACTTAAAATTACGTATTTTGTGTACTGTACACAACAGAATGTTATTTAATTCAGCAGGCAGTGGGAAGCTCAGACTAAACTTTGGCCTCTTACAATAAATTTATAGATATAAGAGAAGCTACTAAACAAACTCAAACTTAAACTTCGATAAATTATGGTGACACCACTGCTACAGCCACCAATCAATCTGCTGTTGGACTATGCCTCAACTTTTGTCCTGGCCTGACCCTGGCATTAATTTAGGGCAACTTTGCGAAGGTTTCATTATTCAGGCTCAGTATTATAAGGCAGCCTTTGAAACAAATAATACTGAACTTGGCAGTATCAAACAAAAAACATGGTCATTGTGTGTTTTAGTATTATATTGTTTATCTAGCCAGCACTTAGTGTTATCTAGTTGAAAATTGTTTGTTTGTGTTTTACAGTAGGGTTTATGATTGATATGATTAGTTTTTATCACATAAGGTAAACGAAGCAGTATTGATCTAAAAAGCAATTTACACTAGTCAGTTTATTGAGTAATATATATTAGGTACTTGTTGTTTTAGACATAGCGTAGGCTGCCTTGATAGTCCAATGTTGCAATCATTGCAACTACTGAGCATAGCATTTCAAAATTTAATGTAATTAACTCTTACATGAAATGCCTGAAACATTTTCTAATCTTATTGTTCTGTTCTTACTTCAGGATCGTGAAGCCCTAGTGAGTCTTCTATGTGACTTTGTAGAGGCTATGAACCCAGGGTTAGTGCTAGCAAGGAGTCCAGTCATCATGAAAGACAGAGACCTGGCCGGAGAACTGAAGGATGTGTGGCTTGCTGTCCAAAACAAAAGGGAAAGGGAGAAGGGAATGAACCAGGATGTTATGTATAAGGTTGGTGAGCTGTACCTGAGAAGTTATGCTAAATTAATCTTATTTCTTCTATTAGTACCACCGCTTCAACATGATTTATTATTTTTTATCTTGCATTTGGTTCAGATTTGTTGAAAGTCGCATGGTCGTGCGAGGTTCATTTTTCCAGTGAAGAATCTGCCTCTTATCTATATATAATATGTTTTATTATGTTATTTTTCTTTTATGAAGCCAAGTCCCATATGTGACGACGTTTACGCCTTTTTGTCATTATGGTTGTGCCAAGAGCTGTGGCCAGGCTATTGGTGTGTGATTGTATTCGTTGTTTGCACATAGTCGTTTTGTGCTCTATTTCCTCTTTCACAGTTTTCATTTGTAGATGGTCATGTAGTTCTTTTGTTTTGAGAAACCAGGAAGCACTGGATGTAAATTCGGAAATGCTAAATTAATCTTATTTCTTCCGTTAGTACCACCATCATCACCAATAATATCACAGTTATTTGATCAACATACTTCAATGTTTTCAGGTTTACGATATTGACGGTATTGGTGAAGAAAACATTAATGAAGACGATAGCAGTCAAATGAAGCAAGGTGGCTCCCCAAACAGAGGACAAGACAAGAAACCTGTCAAATCTTCCAAGCAGATACTTCTCAATGCTGGACAGAAGTCAGAGTTTGACTCAGGTATGAACAACTGTCAAATTAGCCAGAGTCATTTAAATAGAGACAACAAAACTGGTATTACGCCAGACACAACATACTGTACCCCTGTCTATGGGCAAATAGTATCCACTCGTGAAAACCACAACCAAATCAATGATATCCAACAAAAGTTCTCCTCAAATGAAATGAAACCTTCAAGCTCCTTCAGGAAAGACTGGAACCCTGTGCACGGCAAGACGACAGAGGGATGGGACGAATTCTCAAAACGTAACATATCGACGATAAAGAACGACGAAAAAAAACGATGTATGAAAGATAAATCTAAGATTAGCAATGGTAAAGCTCACTACGATTTCTTCCCGTATTTTGACAATAAAACGGTGAACGAAACGGAGGCATCCGAAGAAGAAGACAGTATGAACAAAGAACAAAATTCGAACGAAGAAAATTCTAAAATAATTATAGACCCAATGCAGAAACTAGTTCTGCATTCGACTGATAAGAATATATGTGATAATAACACAAGTGCTCTCAGCTCAATAAGCTCATAAAATAAGCTTTTACAAACATTTTGTATAGCAGTTGATGTTGAATTATGTAATCGCTTGTATGTCTATGTCGCCTAGTATGCGTGACAATCGCAATCAATTTCATTATGAGATCCACAAAGAACTTCTATAGTCAAAATCTCAAAAGATATTGATTGCGAGAGTGTCATGTCAGGACGAAATGTTAATGTAACAATAGTAATTTAGGTGGAGCAATATTATAATTATTATTTTACGATGTTTTAAAAGTATATGTTTTAGTATGAGATATGTATGCATGGCTTGCGTTTGATGAGTTTGTCCTGTTAGATTTTTAGGTCACATAAATAACCAGTCCAGCCAAAATTGTCTGTCACACGTTTGTTTAGTATTTAGTGTAAAAAGTTTTTTTTACAAAAAATCGCAACTAAAAGTGTGCATGGAAATTATGAATCGATTTTTCAAATCTCGAAAATATTGTGTATTTGTGAGTCAGCTGTCTTGTGCCTTCCACTTTTATATCAATATCGTAGCCACGTCTGCTTTACAGCCGTCCCCGTGTAAAAGGCTAGTTTGAAAAGTAATGGGAGGCACAGAGCATAGCATTTAGTTCATATTAAGAGCGAATCACACGACAATACAGCAATACAAAGTATACAACATGCTTTTGTGTTTGAGTGCGTTTTTTTAAGGTTGTGTATTTATCTAATGTTGATCGAGTGTACTGCTCGCGATGCGTTCGTTCAAACTAGGCCGATTGATGTACCTGTCGTTATTAAAGACTGATCTATCATTGGCCCAAACTATAGATTTGCTCCCCTACTTAAGCATCTTGTAGTAAATTAATCTTAAAAAGTATTTAGATTGTATAATAGTGCAAGAACAAAGTTATTTATACAGATATTAGCCTAATTTGAACAAACAAACAATTTTATATTATTCATAATTTTTATATAATGCTATATTTTTCATTGTTGCCAATTTTACTATATTTAAATTCTGAGCTTGTTACACATACTTTACAATCACTGAAAGGGAATTCTAAATATTGTCTTGAATGGCATGTATCCCGCGGCCAACTGTTTGTTGTTGTGAAAGAACGAAGTGTCCCTAGGTGGCGTTAGTGAGCTTTGATGTCCCAAATGTTTGAACAATGTATTTCTTAATTTTAGATCTCCTGGCTCACTAATGCTATATAGAACGATAAGTTAATGGAGTGTTTGAATTCTAGAATGAAGTGGGTTATTATGTAATTTATCCTCTAAATTAAATATTGTAATGAGAGTTTTGAATTTTGCTCATTATTAATAAAGATTTAAATTCTCAAAGTGACCAATTACGAGTAAAAATCAATTGTTCTGCTCGTTTATCTCTTTGACAATGATCTCAGAATTTATTCATGCATTTTTTTTATATTTTTATGCCCTCCGGCGTAACCAAACACTGCCAAATGATGCTTTATTGTCTTAACACTGACTGAATAAGTTGCATCGACAGAGGAAAGTAAAGAACGCACACGTAAATTTGAGAAATAAATACAGCTTTCAGCATTGTGTATTCTAGACAAATTTATTGAAAGGGCTTGTTCGTCATTTTGTAAAGAAGACTGATTTTTCGGAACCATTGACGGGATTTGGAGTTGACTGCTTTTAGATATATTGTAGACAAGCAGTTTCAATTATCAGCCAGTTGATCAGAGTTGATTGTCATAACATTATCTGTAAGTAAGAGTAGATTGAGGCAGGCCCCGATGTTTTTATAGTACTAGATTGGATTCACCTTTGCGCTCGTTTGTCTGAAGCCAACATCTTGGATATGGTCATTTTATGAAATTCGATGTCACTTATGCAAGTCTTATTACTTTTTTACCTACACACGAACAACATTCGCATTTTGAACATAGATCTAAAATATAATAATACGCAAATAAAAGTAGATTTTATATGGTTGGTTAGTCAGTAACATAACTCAGTCTTTAGGTACATAATAAGTCATTATCTTTGTGCAATCCTTTGGTTCTTTTTATATTATTTAAGTTTTACTTTTACTAGTTATAATATTATGTAAACCTTCTTTTATGTACTGACCAGAGGTAAAGATCTCAGTTTTACCCCTCGCCACACGCAGTTATAGAAATTTGTTATTATAATATGTCTCAATGTTCTGTAACGCTTTACTGTTCATAGATATGACTTAAATACATGTATTATAGCATCAACTTAAATCACCGCTAATTAAGTTAATGTGACTTAGTACTTTTGCTTTATGTTGAGAATTACTGCCTAATAACTTGAAGTAATGGATTCGAAGTGGCGAGAGGTAGGTTAACCAAAAGCAGATCTGCCACTTTTATAGTTTTATTTGTTGGGCTACCGCATTGCAGTGGTCATAATAAATTGATGTTGAAGAATTTTCCAAATCCAGGTCATAAGATTTTATAATTTATTTATTTAACCGTTTCAATTGACTCCATATTTGTTTAAATTAACTTACATTTTTACTACACTTCTTATTAATGAAATTGCATTTATTAATAAAAGATTTTCTTGTATATTTTTTGATGTGCTACATTTACATTTAGTTTGGTTTAAAGTATTCATTATAACGTTATTCATAGTTTTTAGATAGGTACAATAATTGTAGTGTTTTTGTATGTGCCCTAGGTACGTAGTTATGGTAAACCCAATGTTCCTTTGATATAAATTATATTAATTTGTATTAAATTGTATGATCAGACAACATGTATATTTTAATTGTAGTCGTATGATTATTTTGTTACGTTAATTTTATTTGTGATATATAAAGTGAGTTTCACTTTTGTCAGTAACCATGGGACAGTTCAGAAAATATACAAGGAGGAAGAGGCACCGATTCACAAACAGTAACCTCTTAATGAGTACATAATTCTGAACTGAATCCACATAGAAATTCTATTTGGGGGTATTCAGAATAATGTGTTGAAAACGTGGTTGCCATTTCTGAATTGGTATCCCACCATCAATTTTATTATTGTTTAAAATTATAATTTCATTGACATTCTTCAAGTGAGTACAAAGTATGTAAAGGCCGTATTGATTATTAATATTTCAGATTTCTATAAATGCTAACTTACTAGGTAGTACAAATTAAACGAGTTATTTTATATGCCTCATATCTTCCGTGATACAGGTTCACCTTTTAAATTTTTTAACTTGACGTTATAATCCTTTCCATCTCATAGTTTTAGCAAGTTTATCATAAAACCTAGACGCACAGGATTCATAAAAGTACCTACCTAAAGATGCTGTAAGTGAAATTCACTTTATTTCACGTTTCTGGGTTGTAATAGTCTCAAAATTATCTTTAAGTGTAAGTTGTTAAATGAATTGAATATTCAGAACTATGTAACATTTTTAGTACTTTTTGATTTTATAAAGTAATCTGTGTGTAAGTTTATAATTGTACCTACCTAATATAATGGAATTAAATAACAGATCTCTTGTTTACAGTATTTAAAATTACATGTCATTTACAAGACTGGTTGAAGTTGTCTTTCATTTATTATTCTAGAACCTTCTGTTTTTTTCGCTCCAGATGTGGCACTAACCCTTATCATAATTTATGATAAGTGATCATTATTATCGAGATCTTTTTAAAATTCGGTTTCTTCTTGGCAATCGTGCTCCCCCTAGGCCTCGTCATTTAGGCCTCTGCCTCGAATTTCGCGGGCAGCGGGGCGGCGGCGGCGGCGGCGCGGGAGCGGCAGGATCTTACGCGTATAATCAAATGGACCGGCCCTCGAATACAGCGGTGCAGGAGCGGCGCGGGGGCGGGCAACGAGCGGTGCACTCCAGTCAAGCGGTGACCGCCCGCGTTGCGCGTCTGCATTGTAGGCATAGTGTTGTACATTTTTTTTTGTGACGTATCAAAATGTCTTCGGACGTGCAAGAGCTAATTATTTCGGCAATCTTTGAGAGGACACCCATATGGAACAGCAAAGATGTGAACCATAAAAATAGAAGAATAATTAACCAATTATGGGAAGAAATAAAAAACGAACTGAATGTTAAAGTTAAAGTCTGTTCTTCATAATTTCTAAAACTCGCCATTTATTTTCCTTGCCCTTTAGTAGGGATCCACTTCTTCTTTTGCCCACAATAAATCGAGCGTTAGGAATAAATTTGAATCAAAAAGATGTCGCCGTTTTTCAGACATTTCGTTCGCGAATAAAAACAAATATCTCGACAACACAACCACGAACACAACACTACACCGCTATAGTGCCGCGCGATCTGCCCGCTAGTTTGGAGAACAGGTATGCGTTGCCCGCCCCGCTGCCGCGCCGCCGCCGCCGCCGCCCCGCTGCCCGCAAAATTCGAGGCAGAGGCCTTATACCAGGCGCGTTGCGGCCAAACGCAAGTCTATATGATGGAACTGTAAATAGAAAAACTAAGCCTCGTTTATCTTACTGAACCTTCTTTGGACTGCTCCATTTTACCAAAACTAAGGTACGTTGGAGCTGGGAAACAGTCTACCTCTTCCTCAGAAAATACATTCACTTTAATTCAGCAAGAGGTACCTAGGTAGGTACCTAAGCTACTCATGCCGAATTTTAGTGTATTGTGTAGGTATGATTGTTTAAAAAAAAAATGTTCGGTATTTATTTTTATTTTAAAATAAAAACTGATCCAAATTGACACTTATAATTAATTTATAACAATAGGTTTTATTAATCATTACTCAACAAATTAAATTATCTAGGGGGTATCTTTACATGATTAGCTTGAGAAACTAACACACATTTAACAAACTACAAATCTTTTTACAATTTCATTCTTTACTAGAATGACGTTATTTATATTTGAAAGCCAAAACAACCTGTTTAGATTTCTTTATGATTAAAATAACAACTTTTTACATTAGATTTAAATATCAGGCCTTGAGCACCACCACGTTATAGGTATTGCTAACAAAAAACCTAATGCTAAATGTTCATGCAGTCAATAGCCAAGGCTTAATTTGCTAACAAATTGATTGACTTTCCTCATATTTTTAAAACAAAAGCACAATAATTAACAATGACTTGGGATACAGGCACTAGTATTCTTGTGATGAACTATTACTATTAGTGGTTGGTTGACTCTTCATAGTTTTCTTTGGTAAGAGCTTTTGTTCAATATGCGGTATCACTCCACCTTGTGATATGGTCACACCTTCTAGCATTTTGTTCAGTTCTTCATCATTGCGGACAGCCAGCAGAATGTGTCGAGGTGATATTCTAGTCAAAAATTATAAAGATATCAAAGTTTAAAAATAATGTAATATGCATTTGAAAGCAAAGATATAGGCACATTTTCAAAATTTTAAGGTAGTTGTAATAAAATTTTGGGTCAGTGGGTCATCTTAGTGTGAATGTTTTACAGGATCTAATTCCACATAGCTATCATGGGGTTACTTAAGTAAATAAGCTTGTTATTAATTGCTTATCATTTGCTTAGCTGACTTGTTAATAGTAAAACACTAGCATGTTCTTTTTTGCTGAAAAAAGAAAGGTAGCTACAAGATTCATCTAAATTGTGCCAACTCACCTTGTTCTGTGATTATCTTCAGCAGCCTTTGCAGCCAATTCCAATATTTCAGCAGCTAAGTACTCTAGCACTGCAGCCATGTACACGGCAGCGCCTTCACCAGTACGGGGTGCGTAATTGCCGTTTTTGAGAATCCTATGGATTCTGCCCACAGGTAGTTTCAAACCTGCACGAGCACTGCGAGTTTTGGTCTTCGCCCTCATCTTAACTGGGCTGTTGTCTATAAAATTGTAAACTTAATAAGTTTGCATAAGAAAATTACAGAAAGATTCAAATTGATTGCGAACCGAAATCTTGAATCTGAGGCACGAGACAAAATTATTACTCACCACCTCTGTTCATGGGCTTTGCGGGCATGTTATGATTATTGAACTATTAAACGATTAGATAAATAAAGTTTGCAATAATTTTTAAGCACTCGTTCGAAACAATTTTACAAAGTTCAAGTCTAACGACCAACGATTTTTGATTGATTATTGGCAAATGGCAAGACCAGACTGACCAGACCACTGACAACAGGACACAGGAAGAATGAAATGAACCGAATGAATGAACTTTAGAGGAAGTCTGTTCGCGGGTAAAAAGCTCGTTTTTTTTGTCTATGGATTACTAATTAACAACATTTGCTATGAGCATATCTTTTGCTTGACTCACATAACTTTTTCCCTTGTAATATGTGTGCCTTTAGCTTCCAAGAAGCTGGAGAAATTCTTGGAGTGGATGATAAAAAATTATTAAAAATACCCGACTAGTGCGAGTGACACATAAGTCTTAGCATCAAACAACATTTTGAACGCTTCATAATTATTATTCTCCTGCCCGTATCCCTAGTCATTTGGTGTAGGCGTAACATGTCTTCCATGTTCTTCCATCTTTAACGCTTATTTAAATTAAATGTTAATTTACACTGAACCGCCAGACTAAATTCATTTTCTACTATCTTAAACAATAACAAAGTTACGACTGTAGTTTGTTGAAAAGTCACATATCTAAAAAATTAATATCAAATCACTTTTTTGGGTGACACAACCTTCCGGCTCACTACGTGTTTGCGATTGGGTGCTCTCTGTGGGGCTCCGCATCGCTGTCAATGTGGGGAAGCAGTCGACTGCCTCGGACACCATGGCCTTTCCTGCAGTAAGAGTGCAGGTCGTATTGCGCGGCACGCTTGCATTATTGATCTTATCCGTCGTGCTCTTGCCACCGTCGGGGTGCCAGCTGTTCTAGAACCAACTGGCTTGGTACGCGTCGATGGAAAGAGACCAGATGGTATGACCATAATGCCATGGAAGTTGGGTAGATCTTTGGTGTGGGATGCAACTTGTGTCGATACCCTTGCACCATCCCATCTTCCTAGCACGGCGGGTTGCGCTGGAGCTGCTGCTGCAGGTGCTGAAAACATCAAACGGCGCATATATCACAATTTGATTGGTAGTTATGTTTTTGAGCCCATTGGGGTTGAAACACTAGGGCCATGGGGTCCGAGTGCCCATGTACTATTTCGAGAAATCGCCAAGCGGTTTGTCGACTCTTCTCGTGACCAGAGGGCTGGCCTGTTTTTTGCACAGAAAATTTGCATTGCTATCCAACGAGGTAATGCTGCCAGCCTTCTGGGCACTTTACCTGTTGACTGCGATACGGACGAACTTTTTAACGCCCTGTAATTTTCCATTTTTTTATATTTTTATTATTAGTTTGTGTCTATTTGTAGGTTGTATATAGTAATAAATTTAATTTAATATTTCAAATAAAATCTTTAAGTGATAAAAAAAAACATCAAATCTAGTTCGAACTAATCTTCGTTGAAAGTTTTCTCTCTCCTCTTTTCTAGTTGACAGAAAATGTATTATTTACCGATGCAATGACGCTTAGATTATAATTATTAACTAAGTAAACAAACACACAACTTACAATCTATTGTGTTACCAACAAACGTAATAAATAAATAAATATCTTGGGACAACTCACACACGGCTATCTGATCCCAAGCTAAGCAGAGCTTGTGTTATGGTAACCAGACAACTGATATACATACTTGTATAATTTATAAATACATACATATTATAGATAAATCACACCCAGACACAGAACAAACAATCATGCTCATCACACAAAGTTTGTCCTGGGTGGGAATCGAACCCACGACCTCCGGCTCAGCAGTCAGGGCCACTAACCACTAGACCAACAGGCCCGTCAAATTCAGATCAGATTTAAATAAATTCATTAATTTGCTGCACCCGCCTAATATATGTACCGGGTTACTGCACCCGATGCGCCATTATTACCTATGTGGTTGATTTTACATCGTGCACACTCGGTCTGGGGGCTATTTACTCTTTTTTTATTTGGGGTGGTTAATCATCAAATAACTTCCCCCGCTCTGGGCGGAGCGGGGGGGAGTGTCAGACGTTTACTGACTTAACCCACCCATGTTCCTTCTATTGCCCTTTACGTTCCGGGGCCGCGGTATCTCATTCGAACAACCCGCAACCCCGGCAGGCGGAGGCCCTGGCAAGCTCTGCTTTGCTGACATCTCTTTGAGGCGCGCGTGAAACACGAACGCGCCGTCGACACGGCCTGTCGTCAATAGACGGACGGATGGTGAGCTACCCATTGCTCACCGTCCACAGGCCCGCATCTACGGTGGCCGGGAGTCGTCTCGCGGCGCCCGGGGCGTCTCCCGCGGCGGCTAGGTTGGTTTGAGGTTCTCTCCCTCAAACGCCCGGCCACCTCCTTCGCTAGCATGACTGCTTCGCAGAAGGAGGTGATCGCTTCCCATTCCCTCTCGCTCCGGACCATGGAATGAACCAGGGCCGGGCGCGAGAGATCGCCGCCGCCGATCGCCTCTACGAGGGCACGGCGGTGCTCGGCCCAAGCTGGGCAGACCGCCACTGTGTGCTCACCGTGTCCTTCGGGCGATCGTCACAATGGTGACACCCAGGCGTTTCCTCCCTCCCGATTATGTGCAGGAACCTCCCGAAACTTCCGTGTCCGGTGAGGACCTGGGTCAGGCGGTAGGTGAGGACGCCATGACGCTTCTCCAGCTACTCCTCAAAGAGGGGACTTACCGTCACTATTGTGGCGTGCTCTGTACGGGCTTGCGACAGTCTCCATGCTACCATGAGATCGCACCGGAGGTCTGTCCGCTGGGCGGCAATTTGCCGCGGCGGATTCCTCCCGGTGTAGTACCTCCACGCGCCACTCGTGCAGGTGCGCGAGGACTATCGCCTCCAGATCCCACGGTGGCAATCCGGCAAGGAGGCTCGCCGCCTCGCTGGAGATCGTGCGGTAGCCCCGGATCAGCCTTATAGCTACCACCTTTTGGGGCGCGTTCAGGTAGTGGGCGGCGCGCCGCCCTGAAGAACGCGCCCACACGGGGCCCCGTAAAGGGCCATGGACCGCACGAATCCGGCATGCGGCATAGAGCCTACGGCAGGGGCTATTTACTCTGAACCCAGGATTATTTTGCGACATGAACTCATATTCATGGTCACAGACTATACAGTTTCATTGGCTTTCATCTACTGACTTATAAACCAATGCTTTCATCCATAGCAACACTAGTGAGTGAGTGTCATGTCAATTTGACATATTTGACTAGTTTACCAATTGTCATTTTAGTTTTGCAAATAGCGTTTGTGTTTGCAATAATCGACTCGCGTGTCGGTAATTGGATCTTGTAGAAATTACAGAATATTATAATAAAAAGGAGCATTAGGTCATTTTAATTTTAATTTTAGGAGTATCTTGTGTTTAGTAAGTAAATGGTTAACTTAAACCAATAACATAATAGTGCACTCTAATGTTTATAGGTTAAGTACGTTTTGACTGTAAGAGAAAATGAATAAAAACAGGCCATGGAACAGAGATAATCGTGATCGCAGTATGCGCGGAGGCTATAGAGGTGGCCGTGGAGGAAATAGAGGATGGTCAGGCAACCAAAGAGGTTTTAAGGGCGGCCAATGGAATAATTTTAATGGCCCTAGTGGTGTCAACAAGTTCCAAAACAATTACCCTGGAAACAAGGGTCACTGGAAAAAGAGGGATACCCCTGGAAAGCGATTATCTGAAGACGATATTGGTGTAACAGAGTATGTAAGCAAACATTTGGGATTTAATGGCATCATTAAATCAAGGTGAGTTGGCTATGTTGTACCTACCTTTTTTATTTACTCTAGCTTCATGTACAATAGTGGTACATAGGAGTTTATGCTACTGATACTGTAAAAAATATAAACTACTAAAGCAATAAACCATCATGCACACACCTGCTATTCAGTTAATTTATTAGTGTAAATACTAAAAGTAACCTTATTAAGCACTGGTGTGAAATAATTATTAATTCTTATTCTTTATTGCACATAGAACAATAATATACACACAAATTACAATATATAGCTTATGTACAACAGCGAGCTTAACCCAGAATTGGGTTTATCCTAAAAATATGATAACTTGAATCTCGTGAAAGGCAAGAAAGATAAGAGATCCAGTATATTGACTTGGCTTGCCAGGTTGTCGACATGTGGGATCTGGATTCAGTGATCATTGTGCCGAAAGTCGTATCTGCCAATGGCTTAATTCTCAAGAGCCTCGACCAATACCAGAGGAGGCTCTCATTAGGCAGCTGGATCAAGGACTTGATACAGAAAGCTATCTATACAGAAAGAGAGTATCTTGAACCCTGTTCAAGATACTGGTTAATAAGAAATATGCAAAATAACAAAAAAAAATGTTTAAAAATTAATAAACGAAAATGATTGATGATAAACGAACAGAAGGCCTGTTTCCAAGCTTTGAAATTATTTTATACTGATTATCCTATTATCAAGCCCATATTCAGGGCCCATGAAAATCAACTTGAGGTAGTTGAGAAAGCCTTGCTGTGGGCTGTTACTAAAATTACTGTCTTACTGAATTACCAAATTAAATCTCCTCCAGATACTCCGATTTCCAAGTATCAGAAATAAACGAACAGGGCGAGATTGCCAAGCTAACATGCATAAAGGCACCACCTGCCCCAGAAGATGATGCTGTAAGTGAGGATGAGGACCTTCTCATCTCAAAGTATAACCTGGAGATACTGCCGATGGAGACTTGGGATAAAATTAATACTTTGGCTGTGAGCAAAGATCCAGATACTGCGAGTGTTGAGGTAAAGTACATACTTGCTGCACACAAGAGCTTGCATGCTTTCTTGCAGCACTTCTAGCCTTAAAATTGCAATAGATTCAGTATCTGTGCACTGAGTAGCTGACACAGCAAGAATGCTGCCATGGACTTTAAAAGGTTAAGAGGTTAATAACATATCTCTATATATATAATTCTTCTGTGAGTGTGTATGTCACTGAACTTCTCTCAAACAACTGGACCGATTTTGATTTGATGAAATTTTTTGTGTGTGTTCAAGGGGATCTGGGAATGGTTTAGATTCACAATTTTGTCCATTGGACAATGTTTTTTTAATTAATTTTTAATTTATTAGTAGTTGTTGATTTTGGAATGTTTTACATTGGATCCGACAGACGGCGCTACCATCGCAGTGTCAAATTTTAAATAATATTCGAATTTTAATTTTAGTCTGTCCCGACAGTTAGCGCTGCGAACAAATTAAAAAAAAGTTTTGTTATCATTGTGTTATTGTAGACCATGTGCTGGATCAAATATTAAATTAAAAGGTACTGAGTGTTTTGAGAAGAGTTTTGAAGGTAGACAGGACAACGTCTGTCGGGTCCGCTAGTTATTTATAAAACCTAATAAGTATTGGATTGTATTTTACTGGTATGGTTATTGCACTTTTTCACATACAATATATTTGAATTACCTAATTTGAACTTACCTCTACAACTTTTAAATATGTACATGCACATAATTAATTTAGGTAGAGCATATTGTATTCCTCTATTTGTTACCCTTGTGCTATTTTAAATTACAGATTGATATGGAAGGGGTAACAAAGGAGCAAAGAACTAAAATCCATGATGCAGTCAAGAAAGCATTTGGTGACAGCATAGTTGGCAGTACTGTCAATATTGATGACAAGAAACTAATGCGCTTCCAGAAGTTTAAGAAAGGAGGTAGGTTGATAATGTTCGAAGCACTTGCTGTCAACAATTCCCAGTAAACATGTTGTAGTTTTGTGATGTCATTAGGTCATGAGTTTGGTTATAAAATATTACTTATGTCAGCCTGTCTAGCAATGTTTTGTGATAGTCTGGTGAATGGTGAAGCATTAACGCTCATAACTATTAAAAACATGAGTAGAATCAACACAACAATTGTCTTCCCAAAAGACAAGGGTGGTTCCAAAAAATCAATGATTTTGGACTTGTATTGTATTTTTTTCATGGTATCTAAAGTGCGCATTGACAACAGAGTGAAGTGGACATGGCCAGGTGAATATGTGCATTTCATAGTGCACAAGGAGAACTGTGACACAATGGACGCAGCTGTACGCATCGCCGAACGAATAGGGGTGCAGTGAGTTACTACGTTCTTTTAATTTAATCCGAACTGTATCGAGACGACTTCAGCTCATAGAAAAACTGTGTGGCTCTAAGGGCTCTTGTGTTGTTGTTTTACCCGGCCAGGTCGACAGTTTTGTACGACGCTGGCGCAAGCTCGGGTTCAATTTCACGCTGTACCTGGTGTGGCCGTGCGAGGCAGTGCACGGTCAAGTATATCAATCTATTACACGCATGCAAAATAAAGAAAATATTGCGTATCACTTTCCGGATAGAAACCCGGTACATTATAGAAGGGTAAATACCTGTCGTGAACAAGAGCCCTAATAGACCAGTGCATGGTGTAGTACAATTCATAGCTGGGATTTTGATTTACAAAAAGAAAAAGAAATTGTACAGTATCAAACTACTAAAAATTTTTCGACAATATCAACAAATGGATATCAGACCGAAAATTCGTGAGTTTCATTATATCTCATCTTGAAATACAAACCGTCACACCAAAATGAACTAACTGAGCCTAGGTTAATTATCCAGAATTCCAGAAATAAATATGGCCAATCTGAATTTGATCAATGTTTGACTTTGTACATCGTCATCTTTACTTTTATTTGTGTGGCAGTTCTGTAAAGGTGCTAGTTCTTCCCAGGCCCAAGTAAATAAAATACCTATCTACACCGTACATTTGAATTTCCCCAGCGTAAAGCCCTCCATGCTGGGCTACGCGGGCACGAAGGACCGTCGCGCGAAGACGTCGCAGTGGTTCAGCGCGCGCCGCCTGGACCCGCGCCGCTTCGTGGCCGCCACGCGGTACCTGAAGGATATACACGTTGGGAACTTCAGCTTCAAGGACACTAACTTGAAACTTGGGATGTTGAAAGGGAACAGGTAAGTTTTACAGTCATAATCTTAGGATTGTTATCTTGCATTGATGTTATTATATCGGGGAACAGTGTAAAGTTAGTGAGAAATTACACTACTAATAAATTAGCATGTATAACCCTATTCTTTTTCCGATTTTCTATTGTTTATTTATTTATCTAGTTGAAAGTGCTGTGTGATAAATTGAAGATAAAAATGCTTGGCTCAATGCTCCTGCTCCACAACCATAGGGGTTAGCTCACTAATTAGCATCTGAAGTTATTGTGGAAGCTGCAGAAGACTGTAAGACTATCTTTGCAATGTATAGAATCAATTCTTTAGTATTGTATAATTTTAAAGCCCATACATGATTTCTATGTACTATCATTGACTTGACGAAGCCCTGGTGGTTGATAGTGTGATGCTCACTTAAATGTCTCGCTGATGGTGGCGGGTGTGTCGGGTCATTTAGCTTCCTTCAAAATGGTCGAGCTGAATGGGGCTGATCCATACGTCATGTTCGTGAACGGGCACTGTCAGTTGGGACTTTTAGCTACCACAGTTCATTTTTAATTTATTTAGATTTTTAAATTGAATTTTGCTTTTACTGTGGACGCTTTTACTGTGCATGTCTTTCTACATCGTTGTCACATATTTGTATAATCTCAACACAAATGATGTAAATACGATTTTGTAATAATATTCTAATTTAAAAGAGTGTCCATGGAGTTTCTTGCCCATTCTTCTCCATAGAGATCAACGCTTGGAATGGGCAAGTACATTACTTTCACAAGTTAGTCTTGTGACCAGGACTGTAGCTTCAACATTTTGTTTTTGGAGTTTACTCCTTAAGAATCGATTTTCATATATAAGGCGCCCGGTATGAGAAAAAAGTGAGGTGTAAAATCTACTGAAGAATGACCTCGTTACGTTTTTGGTGCGCACCTATAAAGTGAACTGAAAGTATTTTGAAATAACTATGGCAGAAAGGGGTGTAGATAATATTGCCGGAACATCTAGCAACCACGTGGGTGAAAGGTACGTTATAATAATTCATGTATTAAATGCATGAGCATGTGCGATTTGTATTTATTAAATATTTAATAATTATCGATGAAGTTCATATAAATATATATTTGAGAACAACTTTGGACTGTCGGATTTGAATATTTTTGTTTAATTTTAAGTACTGCGATCTATTTATTTGAGACCGCTTTACTATTCAATAAGTGTTAGGTAGGTAGTGCTCTGATGCGCAGGGTAGTAACTACCTAACTATCGCGATGTCGTACCTATTCAAAATCGGCGTGTTTAAAAGATTAGAATCATAATATTTACAGGTATTAAATCGATAAATGATAAAATTAGGTACTCACATGATTGAACTAATGAAGAAATAGTGTAAATTAATGTAAATAACATTAATTTACACTATTTCTTCGTCCTCTTTTCAACAAACTTTCAAAATGTCCACCGCCCTGCTCGATGCACTTTCTTGCACGTTTTTCGTAAGTTTAATTTTAGTCTGTTAAGCACATTAGTTTCTGATAGAGCAATGGGGACAACGACGTATGGTACAACCATTGATGCGGTATTTTCGAGATTCTTGAACCACGTATCTACCAACGTCCATGTGTCTTATTTTAGTTACCATAAACCACTTGGCACTGTAATTTATAATGAAAGCAATGTTGAGCTAATTAATATTTAAAAATAATATTAAAAAAAAAATTATAATAGATAATAATAATTTATCAACATTCCTAATAAAATATTTGTGCACATCTGAAATTGACTATTGTGAAAAGTTTAATGTAAAATATTTCGCCGATTAGTTATAATAAATGTATATAAAATGAATAAATATACAACATTAGTTTTACTTTATGCGAAACCCGAAACACGTGTCTAGTATATTTATGTGAAGAATCTATGTACAAAATTTCAGAACTTTATCATGAAAAATCAGAAAGTTATAAGCTTGTTATTTAACCTGGCTGTCCGTACAAAAACACGGTCACAGAGCGGCACAAACGACGCCGCACGTAGGTACTGTCGCTTTGACCTGTCGTGACCTTGTTGCGCGCCGTATGATTTCGTATGCCTACTAAGTGTCCAACTCGTAACCTTTTATTAATATTTTTGGGACAAAATATAACATGGTGTAAAAACTATTGGAATCGATTCAGTTACTTATTCTGAACAAACTGTATTCAGGTTTCGCATATACTAAAAATAATGTTGTATATTTATATATTATGTATATTATTTTCATGAATTTGTTAATTTACCCTTTCATATGCTATTAATCTTTTTTCAGTTAAATAAACTCTTTTTGCGTATGTTACAACCATGGATTACACCCGGTTTACTATTAGAGATTACAATGTAGCATCACTATTATGAGTTCTTAGTCTGTGGTCTTGACTATGGTAACTCTCTCGTATAATGGCGGTTGCGTTGTATAGCGGTATGTGTTGTGTTCAATTAATTAATAAAAGGTTTTTCAAGTAACACTTCCTTTCTCTGGTATCCCATATACTCCAACAGGTTATGGGCCCAGGCATGAAAGATTGAGAGAACCTATTTTGCGAGTTTGATTCGATTAAGTCGCGGTGTAGCAAAGGTTGGAGCCCTACGTAGCCCGTGGTTCGAACAAGCAAACAAGAAGTTTAATGGCGGCAGTGGTTTGCGCGGCAATTCTATTTGTGTGAGATTGCGTGCATCTTAACAAAAATGTCGAGTTCGGAGAGTCATAAGACGATCGTTCTTAATGGTCGCAATTGGCAAGCGTGGCGTTTTCAAACAACAATAGTTCTTCGTTCAAAGAAGTTATTGGGAATCGTGACAGGCACTGAGGTGAGGCCTGCGGAAGCTGGTAAAACACAAGAATTATGGGATGAGAGAGAAAATAAAGCCCAAGAGGTGATCGTTACTAGAGTCGAGGAGACAGTGATGACGTATTTGATTTCGTGTTCCAGTAGTCGTGAAATGTGGCAGAAGTTATGTACCTTATATGAACCGGCAACGAGAGTCGGGGTGCATTTGTTGCAACAGAGATTTTTTAATATAAAGTATGAGGACCCAATAGCTGTGTTCATAACGAAGGTTGAGGAGTGTGTTAACCAGTTGGCATCAGCAGGAGAAAAGATATCAGAAAATATGATAACAACAAAGATACTTATGTCATTACCTGACAAATACAAACATTTTGCCTCAGCTTGGGAAAGTATTCCAGAAGAAAAACGGACATTGCAGGAGCTGACAGGCAGGTTGCTAGTTGAAGAGGAGCGCAGTGGCAATGGTGCCATTTCCAGTGCTAGTAGCAGCGGACAGCAAAATTCTGCATTGGTAGCCGGTGCACAGCATACTATAAAGTGCTTTGAGTGTGGTAAAATAGGCCATAAAAGGAGTGAGTGTAGAAATAGAAAGTGTAATAACTGTCACAAGGTGGGTCATTTAATGAAAGACTGTAAGTTTCAGAAAAATAAACCTATTGAGAAAAATATGAAAACCAATTCAAAAACTTCTTTTGTAACAAGAGAGATTCAAGGTAATTTATTAAATTCAAAGAATTTTGTGTTAGATTCAGGGGCAAGTGACCATATGTGTTATATTAAAGAGATGTATTCAGAGTTTTCTGAAATAAATACTAAAAGATTTGTTACAATTGGTAATGGTAATAATTTAGAAGTTTTAGGTATTGGAAAAGTTGATGTGTATGCCTATAATGATTCAGAGTATACTCTGTGTACTTTACATGATGTGTTGTATGTGCCTCAATTAAATGTGAATTTGTTTTCTCTCGGGTCAGCCATTAATAAAGGTCACAAGATGGTTTCAGATTCTAATGGATGTAAGTTTTATAAAAATGGTTCCGTAACTGGTGTAGCTGAGAAATATGATAAAATGTATGTGATGAAATTTAAATTTAGTGATGTAGCTTTGTTAACTTTGACAGATTGGCATAGTAAGATGGCACACCAAAATTATCAGTATGTAAAAGAGTTTTTAGATTTAAAAGGCATAAAATATGAAGGGCAGACTGATCAGTGTTTACCGTGTATCCAGGGAAAACAGCATAGGTTACCCTTTCATCAGAGTAGTAGTAGGTCAGTTGAACCAGGGGGTTGGGTTTAGTATTCAGCTGCAGGCGGAAAAGGTAACAAAGGATTGAAATTGGTAGGGTTTAAGTCCCCGATTGTAATGCTACCACTATTTTTCTAAGGAAATGTATTTTAGAGAAATTAATGAAGAAAAATGTTTCTAACCTCAAATCAAATAAAAAGCGATAACGGAACGTAAAAATGGGCGATTGACAGCCATATATATACCACGTATTGTCTATGGTGCAAAACCAAGCGATTGCAAACGTAAAACGGAACGTAATTATTAATGTCATCTGTCATTGTCATTCGTTTGTTCATTTCGTTTCTCTCCGAGTTGCGTGAATGTGTTCCTTGCGTTTTGTGTTTTTCTCCCCACTGATAGAATGTATGTGTTACAGTTAAAACCCGTCTCATTTCATATAAAGTTAGTTAGAGTTCGGGACTTGGGGCACCCCGACATGGACAGGTTAGGTTCGAAGGGGATGGCGGGGTCTGAAAGACCCCGCCATCCCCTTCGTGTTAGGTTACTTTAAACCTTGAATGCAGAGGTAGGAGCCCCGCGAAGCGGGGCTCCGTCGAGCCACTTTGGTAGGTAGTAATCAGTGACAGCTCGGGACTTGGGGCACCCCGACATGGACAGGTTAGGTTCGAAGGGGATGGCGGGGTCTGAAAGACCCCGCCATCCCCTTCGTGTTAGGTTACTTTAAACCTTGAATGCAGAAGTAGGAGCCCCGCGAAGCGGGGCTCCGTCGAACCACTTTGATAGGTAGTAATCAGTGATTTAGGCATTGCCTTTACATCAGAGTGGTGCCAGGACACAGAGGGCACCTCCTTCCTTACGCTAAACGATACCAAATTTCTGGAATACACTTTTTATGTGACAATAACGAGTTTTGAGGTTAGGTTACAAAAATGGGTTTTTCTCAAGAACGATGCATTACCTTGATATGGGAGTGGTACCGGGGGGTAGGGGGCAGCCCCCCCCTCCCCTCCCCCCACCCCCCACTCCCTCCGCCTGCAGCTGAATACTAAACTTTAAACTCATACACATGGATCTATGCGGTCCAATGGAGGAAGTGTCAATAGGGGGCTCTTCATATTTTCTTTTATTGAAGGATGATTATAGTAGTTACAGATTTGTTTATTTTATCAAGAACAAGTACGAAATTAAAGAGAAAATTGTGGAATTTATAGAGCTGTTTGAAAATGAGTTTAGGCGTAAAATAAAAAGATTTAGGTCAGATAACGGAACAGAGTTTGTGAATAGAGTAGTAGAGAATTTATTTAAGACAAAAGGTATAGTACATGAGTTAACAGTTAGTTATACTCCTGAGCAAAATGGTAGAATTGAGCGTGAGATGCGTACTGTAGTTGAGTCTGCGAGAACAATGATTATTCAGTCTGGTTTAGGGAAAGAACTTTGGGCTGAAGCAGTGAATACAGCGGTGTTTACAATAAATAGGACAGGTAAAAGTAAGGTGAGTGGGAAGACACCGTATGAGTTGTTGTATAATAAGAGTTTTGATGTTACTTTATTGAGAGATTTTGGTTCTAAGGTATGTACACATGTACCTAAACAGCTTAGATTGAAGTGGGACTCTAAGAGTAAATTAGGAGTTTTTGTGGGTTATGGTGATCGTACAAAAGGATACAGAGTGTGGTATTCTAACACAAGAAGAGTAGAAACTCATAGGGATGTTGTATTTATCAAAAACACAAAAGAACTAGTAGAGAACAATATAAGTTCAAGCATTTTACTAACAGATGAAGATGTTATTGTACAAGAACCCCCTCTTGATATAGACAACAGGGAACAGAATCAAGAAGATAAACAAGTGGAGGAAGAAAATAAAGAGATTGAGATAGAAAAATGCAAAGAAGTTGAACAGCACGAAGACGGGCTAGGAAGTAATGTAGAAGATGAAAGATCAAGTGAAGTTGACATGATGGAAGAGTACTTAGAGGAAGAATTCTTAGATGCAGAAGAAGAGACATCTGAAGAAAATACAATTTCTAGAAGTAGAAGGAAAGTGAAGAAGCCTGTATGGACAAAAGATTACGAGATGGCATTGATAGCACAAGGAGAAGAACAATTAACTTATGAAGAAGCTGTTAGTGGAGAACATAAAGAAGAATGGCTAAAAGCAATAGAAGTAGAGTTAGAAGCACTAAACAAAAATAATACATGGAAAGAAGTTAGTTTACCAGAAGGCAAGAAATTAATTGATACTAAGTGGGTATTTAAAATCAAGAAAGAAGGAAATAAAGATCTTTATAAAGCTAGATTAGTTGTAAGAGGCTTTAAGCAAGAAGATAAGTTTGATCACTCGGAGATTTATGCTCCAGTAGCTAAACTACCTACACTGCGGATTTTATTAGCAATAGCTAGTGAATATAACATGGATATTCATCAGATGGATGTCAGAAGTGCATTTTTATATGGGAACATAGAGGAGGAGGTGTTTGTGGAGAAACCAAAAGGTATGAAGAAAGATGGCAAAGTATTGAAATTACAACGGTCTTTGTATGGATTAAAGAAATCTCCAAGATATTGGAATGACAAATTTAATCAATTTATGGTTCAGGAAGGGTTCCAAAGAAACCAGAGTGATTACTGTTTATATTATAAGAAGGATAAGAAGTTCTATATCTTACTTTATGTTGATGATTTGATTTTACTTTGTGAAGATGAACAAGAGATAAAAATATTTAAAGAAGCATTACAAGAAAAATTTGATATGAAAGACTTAGGGAGTAATAATTTAAAATATCTAGGAATAAATATAACTAAGAAGAATGATGTAATTGAGTTAAACCAAGAGCAGTATTTAACGAATTTATTGAAGAAGTATAATATGGAAGGATGTAAGCCTATAGCAACACCCATAGAACAAGGTTTAGTCTTAGAAAAAGAAGTGACTACAGATAAAGAATTGATAAAAAGGTGCAGACAGTTAATAGGAAGTCTCATGTATGCCATGTTAGGAACACGTCCAGATTTGTGTTATGCATTGAGTTATCTAAGTCGTTTTCAATGTTGTGCTAATGAGAGCTTATGGAAGGCATTAAAAAGAATTTTGAGATATATCAAGGGTACTATAGGATTAAAACTAATTTATAGAAAAAGAGTAGATGTGCCGTTAGAAGGGTATACAGATGCTGATTGGGCAGGAGATCAAGGGGATAGGAAATCTACATCAGGGTATATAATTAAAGTTTTTGGTAACATAGTGTCATGGTCTTCTAATAAACAGCAGTGTATATCATTGTCAAGTACAGAATCAGAATATGTAGCATTAGGAAAGGGAATCGCAGAGGGTTGCTGGATTAGGAATTTATTAGGAGAAATAGGAGTTGATTGTAAAAGTTTTATTATAAAAATTGATAATCAGTCTGCAATTCATGTTGCAAAAAAACCCAGAATATCATAAGCGCCTTAAACATATAGATATTAAGTATCATTTTGTGAGACAGAAAGTTGAGAATAAAATTGTATGTTTGGAGTATGTACCTTCAGGGGATCAGCTTGCTGATATATGTACTAAAGGATTATGTAAAGTTACCTTTGTTAAGTTGAGAGAAATGTTGTTCTCTTAGTATTATAAGTTTGGATTTTTTAATTATAGTAGTTTGTAATGTAGAGTCAGTATTGAAGTAATAGTTGCATTGAAGTAATAGTTGCATTGAAGTATTGTGATGAAAGTTAGTTTTATGATTGTGAGTGATGTTTACATTGAGGAAGGGTATTAGAGATTACAATGTAGCATCACTATTATGAGTTCTTAGTCTGTGGTCTTGACTATGGTAACTCTCTCGTATAATGGCGGTTGCGTTGTATAGCGGTATGTGTTGTGTTCAATTAATTAATAAAAGGTTTTTCAAGTAACACTTCCTTTCTCTGGTATCCCATATACTCCAACATTTACTACGGTGCACTCGCCACCGTGATAAACTTCACAAAAAAGCAAGAAAATCGCCTGATAGCCAAATAATCCAAACATCTTATAAACGCTATAGAAATTACTGTAACAATCTACTCAGAAAACTTAAAAGGTTATATGAACAGAATGAGCTACGTAAAGCAAAAAACGACCCTAAAAGACTATGGAATAAAATCAAAGACATCACTAACACCAACAAGCGAATCATCCCGCCCCATGAATTATTGACAACAGTACCTGATATACACGAAGCAGCTAACCTCGTCTGTAACTACTTTGCTAACGTCGGTCAAAAGTTGGCTGCCATGCAAAATGCCTCAGTTAATCCTTCACCATCATACCTGTCTGCAACCACGTCTACTCAAAGCTCCTTTGTTCTTCTGGAAGTGGATAATGCTGAAGTGGACTCCATTATCTCAACCCTTAGACAAGACTGTGCCACTGGTTGGGACGGCATTCCTGTCAAACTAATAAAACTATGCCGACATGTCCTTGTGCCACTAATTACTCACATAGTAAATTGTTCTATGGCCACAGGTGTATTCCCTAATACGTGCAAAAAAGCCGTTATCCACCCAATATATAAGAATGGGAACAGAGACTGTGTAGATAATTATAGACCAATTGCTGTATTACCCGTTTTGTCAAAAATTATGGAGAAAATCATTAATAAACAACTTGTAAACCACCTACACAAATATAACTTAATTGCAAAGAATCAGTACGGCTTCTAAAAAGGAGTAGCTTTTGCTTTCAAAATATCCTCAGCCGAAAATGCAGTAACACATATCCTCGATAAGCTCGTCTCATCCATAATTGCTATTTTATTATACACGAAGGCAAGAACTTCATTGATAACAATGTTGCACGAACTACACTTCACAACATTCGAGGTGATTACCCCCGACAACAGCTGTTAAGCGCGCACGAATGAATAAAATAGTCGCACAGGTCCGACCTTGACAAGCGCGCGCGCAGGACTGAATAAATGCCTCGGTCTTTTCCTTGACTTGACTAAAGCTTTTGACACAGTCTCTGTTCCCAACCTCTTATCAAAGCGCGCAGGACGGAATAAATGCCTCGGTCTTTTCCTTGACTTGACTAAAGCTTTTGACACAGTCTCTGTTCCCAACCTCTTATCAAAGCGCGCAGGACGGAATAAATGCCTCGGTCTTTTCCTTGACTTGACTAAAGCTTTTGACACAGTCTCTGTTCCCAACCTCTTATCAAAGCTGCATTGCATCGGCATACGTGGAATTGTTCATGATCTCTTCAAGAGCTACTTGATAGACCGAAAGATATGCGTCAAGATTGGATCACACATAAGTGCTGATGAAGAAATCTCGTACGGAGTCCCGCAAGGCAGTGTCATCGGCCCAACACTCTTCATTATTTATATTAATGACTTGTGTACACTTGATCTACCTACAGCCAATATTTTTACTTATGCCGATGATACAGCCGTTATAATACATGGCAAAAACTGGGACGAGGTGAAAAATAATGCTGAAGAATCCCTACGAAATATCATGAAATGGCTTCACAAAAATATACTTACCCTAAACCTACAAAAATCAAGCAACATTCCGTTCTCCATTCGTGCAACGAAACCGCCAACCACATACTCAATTAGAGCGCATACCTGTCTGGACACTTTGACCTGCTCCTGCCTATCGCTGCCCTCAGTAACATCTATCAAATATTTGGGTGTGATGATCGACGATGGACTGAAATGGAACAAGCATATTGAGTCTACTGCCAGCAAAGTCAGGAAAACAATTCACCTTTTCAAGTCATTAAGGCATTCTGCTGACTTAGACACCCTAAAAATGGTCTACACTGCACTTTGCCAGTCCATCATCGGTTATTGTATTCTGGCTTGGGGAGGATCGGCTATAACTAGGTTCCTTGAGTTGGAGCGTGCGCAAAGGGCTGTACTCAAGGTTATGTTGCAAAAGCCCTTTCGCTATCCCACTCATCAGCTTTACACCGAGCTCAAACTTTTGACAGTTAGGCAACTATTTGTTCTCAGAACCACACTCTGGAAGCACAACCAGGTACCACTACCAGACTCAAATAAGCGTGGTCAAAGAATAGTTTGCCCAACCCCTAGTCATAGAACTACTTTTGCCAGAAGACAGCTCTACGTGTTGAGCTCTCTTGTGTACCGAAATATTAATAAGGCTGCACAAATAGCAAGGTTAAGCAAACACGAGGTAAAGGATAAGCTGAAGAGTATGCTGTTTCTCCTGGACTACAATCAAACCGAGGCACTTCTAATGCCTCTGACATAGTATTACTAATTTCTTAATACATCGGGAGACACCAAGCTTGCACCACCCCAAACATAGTCTCACACTCGACACCACCACATTCACATGCTCAGGCTTCTCATATCACACTCACACAACACAAAACACACACGATACCCAGTCACACACACACACACACACACACTCGACACACATAACACACACATTACCCAGTCACACCGACAAAACCAATCATACTGTCATTTTACTTTTTAGTTTTAATTTAATTTCTCCCATAATTGTTTTACTCTTTTTTATATTATTCTCTATTTTCCATTAATTAAGTAAGAAAAGTTCTTTTGTATTATATCAGCTTACTAGCCATTAATTTTAATTTCTAAAAGGGTTTATAGTATCCAAGTGGCAGTAGAACACTGTCTCCTAAGTCACAGGTTTTCCTAGTTTAGGAGGCAGGGTTTCATGTCTTGTACACCTTCAATCATTGTTAACCACAGCTAGACATTAAGCATATTGTAAGGACATGTTTTCAATAAACTATTATTATTATTATTTAGACAATCGTACTTAAGGAGTAAACTCCAGTCGTGCGTCGGAGCTGACATACACACTTTTTTTTTTTGACATTCAAAAGTGCCTGTAATGGTCTAATTGAAATAAATCATTTTGAGTTTGAGTATTCCCTAATACATAAAGTAATCTCGGCAGATTCCGTATAGCCCTCCGTAACGTGACGGCATCGGACGAGGTGGTGGGCGCGGCGTGTGCGCAGCTGCAGGAGCGCGGGTTCATCAACTACTACGGGCTGCAGCGCTTCGGTTCGCGCGTCGACACTCCCACATACAACATTGGCTTGAAGCTGCTGCAGGGGAACTTGAAAGAGGTATGTTTCTCTTTATTGTTGACTCATTTTTATCAATGGTTTTGTTACGTGGAGGTCGAGTGTTCTACGGGAACAAACTATCAGAATAAAAACTCCTATGATCTAACACAAACAATGTTCTATCCGTCCATATGCTAATCATCGAAATCTGTTTATACTATTCGGTATAAATTTGTATAACCTTTTGGGGATTACAGGTATGATGATATGTCATGTGTGATGTGAAACATAGAAAACGGAAGTTAACAGAAGGTTATTAAATTAAATTCAAGTTAAGTCTTCTTCGTGTCGCTGCTACTTCCACAGCATCGTTGGTGGCAGCGTATAGGTCACTTCAGCTGCATTTTTTTGGGATAAGAGGGCACGATAATAGGTGGAGCATACTTTGCGACAAAGCACCATAACCACAACTCGCTGCTGGTTCATTGAAGTAGGCCCACTTAACTAGGTTGGAGTCTTCCTCTTCCTTCCTTTCCTTTTGGCAGTTTGGCGTCGTATAATGGGTTCCTGGTGTCCGATTCCTGCTTGTGTTTCTCCACTGCGCTCGCTACTTCTCTGTGGACATTTGGGTATAGTGTAGATACTGACTAGGGAAGGTTGAGGCAACCTTCGATTTCGATTCATCGTAAAAAATCTGTATACATATACTACTCAAAACAAAATAAGGGCCACGAGGTATTTTTTTCATTTTGGTGTAATTTATTAAACATTTACATATTGAAAGTAGTAAAATATTAAGTATACAAACTCTTTGAAACCTAAACTTTTTAATAATGTAGTATTCATCTAATGCTGGCAACAATTTTAAATAAAATTTGATTTAAAATTCTTTTTGAAAATTTTGATTCCATTTTCTTTGACGTTTTGCTTTCCTTAGCTTCTTGGTTTATTAGAAATTATCAGAGTTCATTGATATCTTGAGTCAGAAACATCTTTTGCAATATGCCACAAGCACGCAGGTGTCATATGGACTCGCTGACAGCAACCAGAGCCGTTACAATGATTGAAGAAGGTCATTTCGTAATCGATTGCATGAAGACCAGCAGGCATCAAGAAGGCGAGTTGTCCGTATTCCATTAACCAGAAATCATCGTGCAAATCGTTTAAGATTGTCCCGTCAACATTTGGACTGGGACATAAACCAATGGGGCATGGTGCTCTTCACAGACAAATGCAAAAATATTTTTTTTAACGACGATCGGCGTATTAGAGTATGGAGAAGACGCGGCGAGAGATTTTCAGAAGCCTGCATCCATGAAGTCGATCGTTTTGGTGGTCCAAATGTAATGATTTGGGGCGGGATAAGCTTACACGGCAAAACTGAGCTCGCTATTTTAAATGAGGGCACTGTTACTGCTCAGCGGTATATTGAGGAAGTTGTCAGACCACATGTGATCCCATTTGCACAGCGAGCGGGTCCTGGATTCATCTTGATGCAAGACAATGCTAGTGTACACACGGCTCAAGCGACTTGGTTTGTACTGGAAGCCTCTCAAATTCAAGTCTTGCCGTGACCGGCGAACAGTCCGGACTTAAATCCAATAGAGCACATCAGTTGAAACGAAGAGTTAGAGACGGTGATCAGGAAATCCACAACCAACAGCAACTCATCAACGCTGTTAAAAGGGCCTGGGAAGAGATTCCAATGGAAAATGTCAGGCATTTGATTGAGAGCATGCACTCCAGGCTTCAGGAGTGCGTAGCTAAACGAAGGGCATACCCGTTACTAAAAGATGAGCATGGAGTATTTTCTTTTGTTTTCAGTAACTTTACATTGTTTTTATTTTTAACCTAGAATGTGTTTTTTCTTTCAAAAGCAAATAAACTTTTTAATCATTATTATTTGAATAAATTTATTGGTCTACGTGGTAAAAACAACATTAGTTTTCGTTTTGGAGACAAAAAAAAAATATTGGTTTTATTATTTTCATGGTACAGACAAAATACCTCGTGGCCCTTATTTTGTTTTGAGTAGTAATATATACTACTCAAAACAAAATAAGGGCCACGAGCCATTGGCTTGTCGAGCAAGCGTTTTACTGCTTTGACGATTTTTTTAATATTTGAACTTTGACTTGAAATTAATGTGTTTGATTTTTGTGTTTTTGACTTTTTATTTTATTTGTAATACTAGCTTTTGCCCGCGGCTTCGCTCGCGTTAACTCGGGGTAACCAAAATTGTGAATCTAAACCATTCCCAGATCCCCTTGAACACACACAAAAAATTTCATCAAAATCGGTCCAGTCGTTTGAGAGAAGTTCAGTGACATACACACTCACAGAAGAATTATATATATAAAGATTTCTACCTGTTTGACATTTTGATTTTTTATTGATTTGACATTTTTTATTGCTTTGTAACTTTAATGTAATGAATATTATGAACCTGTGACTTGTAAGAATCCCTTATCAATAAAATACTATGACTACTATGACTATTCTTATTTCACCCGTTTATGCATTTGCATTTGCATGATATGTGTATACCGTCCGTTGAAATCCCGGCGGTGGCTCATGAAAACCTCGGACTTGTGTAAAGCCACCTCAGCTCTCAAGACCCAGTCGCCGGATCTTCTCCAAGTCTATATTCTCCAAGTCTATTTATATAAGAGGGGGGGGGGGGGGGTATAAATAAAACATCTTAACTAATAGAGCACAGTTGCTTGTTTGCCTGAACTAGGTTGGACCTGTGTGCTATAAAGAGCGTTAATACTTATTTAAAATAAATTAATAAACAGTACATAGTCAAAACAGTAACTAAATTAGATTACCAAATTGAAAACTTACACAAAGGTAAAGTAGGCAGTTTATTTGCAGATGACAAGTAGATGTTCTGTCTGTGCATAATGTAACGTTTGACACAATTCAACTTTTGTTTTTTTACAGCTACAATAGTTTAACTTATAGATACTTAGTTTTCTGTTGTTTTCTATTGTACAAAAATGGGCCTAAAAATGAGAAAAATCGTTCCATAAAGACGTGTTTGGAGGTTGCATTAAAACAATATCATTCCGTTCCGTTCCGTTTTTGTTAGTAATGTCATCATTGCAGTGGCGTGCACAGGGTTGAATGACCGGGTAGGCAGTTTTTCGCAAAAAAAGGAAAGATTTCGCAATTGCACGTCTTTTTTTGCCGCGGAATAGAAATTATGTAAATCTGTATATCTCGAATGAGTCCACACTGTTGTATTATTCGAATTAAATTTCATCAAAATCGGTCCAGTCGTTTGAGAGAAGTTCAGTGACATACACACTCACAGAAGAATTATATATATAAAGATTTCTACCTGTTTGACATTTTGATTTTTTATTGATTTGACATTTTTTATTGCTTTGTAACTTTAATGTAATGAATATTATGAACCTGTGACTTGTAAGAATCCCTTATCAATAAAATACTATGACTACTATGACTATTCTTATTTCACCCGTTTATGCATTTGCATTTGCATGATATGTGTATACCGTCCGTTGAAATCCCGGCGGTGGCTCATGAAAACCTCGGACTTGTGTAAAGCCACCTCAGCTCTCAAGACCCAGTCGCCGGATCTTCTCCAAGTCTATATTCTCCAAGTCTATTTATATAAGAGGGGGGGGGGGGGGGTATAAATAAAACATCTTAACTAATAGAGCACAGTTGCTTGTTTGCCTGAACTAGGTTGGACCTGTGTGCTATAAAGAGCGTTAATACTTATTTAAAATAAATTAATAAACAGTACATAGTCAAAACAGTAACTAAATTAGATTACCAAATTGAAAACTTACACAAAGGTAAAGTAGGCAGTTTATTTGCAGATGACAAGTAGATGTTCTGTCTGTGCATAATGTAACGTTTGACACAATTCAACTTTTGTTTTTTTACAGCTACAATAGTTTAACTTATAGATACTTAGTTTTCTGTTGTTTTCTATTGTACAAAAATGGGCCTAAAAATGAGAAAAATCGTTCCATAAAGACGTGTTTGGAGGTTGCATTAAAACAATATCATTCCGTTCCGTTCCGTTTTTGTTAGTAATGTCATCATTGCAGTAGAAAGTAGCAAAAACTGCCTACCCGGTCATTCAACCCTGTGCACGCCACAGGGTTGAATGACCGGGTAGGCAGTTTTTCGCAAAAAAAGGAAAGATTTCGCAATTGCACGTCTTTTTTTGCCGCGGAATAGAAATTATGTAAATCTGTATATCTCGAATGAGTCCACACTGTTGTATTATTCGAATTAAATAAAAGGCACGGAAACAAAATAATTTATTTGTGTGTACGCAACCACACAGCCAGGAGTAGGTATGTTTCATTACTTTTCGTATTAAAACGAGTTACATTGCCTTTTTGCTGGGTTAATGCTCGTAATTCAGGCACACATCTACTTTTCGACACTATTTGAAGCTTTTCATTAAACGACAATTGAGAAAACCTACTATTTATTACTTTTAACAAACATACATTATCTCACACATAGTCTCACAATCGACCAACATTTTGAATCAAAAACTAGATAATAATTGATTTTAGCAACAAATCGAACTGAATTTGCGTTTCGTAAATTAATTATTCACAAAAAAACAAAATAACAACAGCGAACTTCACATGAAAAAAACAATATGGTGACCTTTCTAACATAAGAAAGCAAAAGTTCATATTTTGATAATAAAATGTTGACAAATAAAATTGCATCAGTTTCAACACTTTCAACCGGAATTGTACTTAGCTAATGACTGCTTCAACTTGTCGTATAATCTCTGTTGAGCGCCAATCAGTAAAAAACTGAGCTGTACCGACCAATGTAACGAGCTATTCATGTCGCAATGAATTGCGACATGAATCGCGGCCCCCGATTGGCTTCTCATGCCACAGGAGATACGTCGCTGTGTGAGCCATACACACACGACGTGTCTGTACACGAGGTTTTACACACACACGCATACTTCATGCCTACATTTATCAATGAAATAAAGGCACTTTTGAAGTTGGCCTATAAAGGCTTCTGCACACACGCGCGGCGCGGCAAGCGGCGACAAAGCTGTGCCGCAGAGCCTCACACACTGGCGCGGCGCGGCAGGCGTTATTTACTCGATCTTAAGCTATCGAAAAATTCTAACCTATCCCTTTTGATTTCAAATCACCGTAGAACATTTACTATGAAAACGCAAGCCACCGTTCACACTGCCGCGGCGCGACACGCGATACGCAAGTTTGGGCTGCGACACGCCGCGACAACTCTGCGGCAGAAAAACAAAAGACGCCTAGAACATTTTGTATGAAGCGGGCTCTGTCGCAACGCCTGTGTGAACGGCGGCGCGGTGCGGCAAGCTGCGGCACGCTGCGGCATCGACTCGGTGATCGACTACTCGATCCTCTCTATATCGAAAAGGGGTAGGTTAGGATCCTAACATATCCATTTTCTCGCTATAAAAACCCTTAATAGGTGTCCGCCACCCTGGGGACCGCCTGGGGAGAGCGGAGGGGTCTAATAAACTCGTACTGCATGACTAAGGTGTCGTCCTAACGGACTATCGATCCTACGATGACACGATGCGTTCTCGTCTCTCTCTGTAGACGACTATTTAACCTATATACAAGTATAGCAAAATTTAGGACATCAAAATTTTACTTCGATAATCTCGTAATTTGAAAATGTACTTTTTTATTTGTTGAGATATTTTCACAAACTTGATTTCAAATTGCAGGTGTAGGTTTAAAACGTGTATTTCAGTTTGTTTCAATTTCCTAAGACGAATTGTTTTCTAGTAATAGCGATAAATTGTTGTTTGTTTAAGTACATTTGTGGTATAATTTACTAAACTACTGCTATTTTTATTAATTTTTGTTCTAGGATCTTTTTATTGTTTAGTTCAGGTATAATATTATTTAATGTGTCGTATAGGTAGTGTAAAGAATGATAAATGCGAAATACTTATGTACAGTGAATTATATATTTTGTTATGTCGACCTGTATTCGTCAAAAAGCCAAAGTCAAATTTAGAAATTAAATACGCCTGAGAAAGAGCAATCCAGTCATAACCATAAAATACCATATGATAGAGTAAAACGGTGCCGGAAACGTAAGAATATGAATTATTGCGTCGGAGCGGATAAACGACGGTGCCAGTACATCTACAGTAGGGGCGGTCGAGCCTCTTTAGTGTTAATGTCTCTTCTTCTCTTCTCTTCTTCATGTTCAACGAGTTTAATTTGTCCTATATCGGAACTTTTCCAACAACGCTTGGTAAAACCTGTATTGATTTGACGTTTACCAGAAATCTCGATAAATCCTGTATGCCATTTGTTTCGTACTTTTCGTATCACAGACCTATATCATCAAAAAAGTTGATTCAAAAGGGTATTTTTTTGTTTATATGATTTACTTCCTGAACCCGATGAAAGACGAATGTTGTGACATAAATATACTTAACGTGTGATGTGTCACACGTATATTATTCTGTAATACATATTTACGTATTCACGTAAAACCCACGGCCGTGTCCATTACACAGCCACACACCTATTTTTTTTGTGGATGGTCATGGAAATCATTAAATAACCTCTCCCGCTCTGGGCGGAGTGATGGGGACTGTCTGATTTTTACTGAATAAAACCCATCCATGTTCGTCTACCTTTTTGACCTTTGTGTTCCGAGGCGCGGTATTTTTTCGATTAACTCGTAAACCCGGCAGGCGGCGGCCTTGGCAGGCCCCTCTGCTTTGCTGACATCTCTTTGGGGCGCGCTTGGTTCCGAACGCGCCGTCGACACGGCCTGTCGGCACGGTGAATCTCCCTACCTATCTGTAGTCAGGTTTCATAAAAATATGGCATCTTAATTTAAATGCTCATAATAAGTGATTACTAATGATAAGTGTTTTTAATTTCGTTTTCGACGGATTTTTGTTTATCCTATCGACTGAAATTTGGTATGCGGTAACCAGTAAAAGTGACGAATAGGTATACTTACACCGGTCTCATAGTTCAAATTTTTGTAAGCAACGTTTACATATATTTTAATAGATCGATAAGATCTAAAAATGAGTATGGAAATGGAATAATTAGTACTTATTAATCGATTAAACAAAGTAAAACAAGTTATTTACTGCAAATTATTTATGTCATTACCTACTTTACATTTGACAAGTTTGGTCATGAACTGACAAATGGTAGACAGGTAATTAGCACGGAGGTTTTAAACAAACTGCAATGATGACATGTGACTCAAATAGTGTTCCGAACGAGATAGCTTTCTTGATGTCCTCGTTTTACAATTGCTAGTAATAAATAAACATTGAAATAAGATTCCGCATACAGCATAATTCTCACTATTACACCTCTTAAAGTAACGCATTTTTTAAATTTTGAAAGTGGAAGCTTTCACTTTAATACAAAAAAAAAGAAAATATGTTTAAAAAAAGATGTTCATATGTTATGATCATACAGTTTCTAAGATATGAGTAACACGAATGCCATGATGATATGTCATTCATTAACATTTTTAAAAGTTGCAGCTAAGGAATACGATTTTTTGAGAAATTATTATTTTATTATTATATTAAACCCGTTTTTATTTATGTGCCAGTTCAACTATCTAAGTGATTAACAACTACTATTTTTTTAAACATATTTTTACTGACAATGACGCTTTCCACCCTTGACTCTTTATCACTTGGTATAAGTTGTTCTTGGTATAGTAGGTTCTCCCTTTGAATTAATTAAAATAATATAAACTTTGTGCCTTTGACATAAAGTTCATTTTTTTAGATAAAATTCACATAACAACTGGAATTCCAGTTATCTTATAAGTTCCTTGGTAATAAATCAAATATCAGTCAGGTGCGTTCCAAATACAGTGAAGGGTTCTGTAGACGGATGGATTTGTTACGAACTCATAGAAATATTTTTTTTTTTGCAAAAAAAAAATTCAATCAACTTCTAAAACATGGTATTGCAAATCGACTTCAAAATAAAGGTTATTTGTTTTTTTTAACAAATCTTGGCGTCTAAAAGATTAATGAAAGAAATGATATTTGTACACGTTATGCGACGATGTCAATCCTATCATACTTTAAAAAATATCTACTTATTAAATTAACTAGTCGTAAAAACAAAAGCAAATGAACCACATCTTATCTAATCTAATTTTATTCACCTTCGTACAAATTGTTTCCACTAACCATTTAGTTGATTTTAATAGTTTAATAAGTGAATACTTTTTTAGTTGAAAGGGTTCCGGTTTTGCCAATTTGCTATGGAACCCTAAAAAGCGTCCCTCTTTTGTGCTGTATTTTTTTTTCTAAACGCACGTTTCAAGATAGTAGTACAAAGTTATGTTCTGGATTATCAAAATCAAAAGTCATTTATCAAATCAGACTGATAATCAGCGCTTTTGAACGTCAAAGTTAACAAGAGAAACACCTCCAAAACGACTGCATTTCAGCATTTTCTAGTGTTATAGCTGGTAAAAAGAAGTGGCGGAATAAACAAAAACATCTGGCTGTCAAAGTGGAAGAAGTAGACTAATAAATTTATTTTCTGCAAATCGATATCGGTTGCCCCACTAGGGCTGAGCAAAGCTGTGTCCTCGTAGAGGCAGTCGATGGCGGCGATCTTTCACGTCCGCCTCTGAGAGGGAATAGACAGCGAAGCAGTTATGCTTGAGGAAAAGATAATCAAACCAACCTAGCTGCCGCGGGAGACGCTCCATTCGTGTTCCACGCGCGCCTCAAAGAGATATCAGCAAAGCAGAGGGGTCTGCCAGGGCCACTGCCTGCCGGCGTTGCGAGTTGTTAGTTGCGCTAATAACAAAAGGTCCTAACATATTGATTCGTAGGGCTATTCGGTGTACGAACCTATATAAATGGGTTAATTATACCAAAAGGTTACCAGATTTCTGGAGCGTCCTGCATAGTAATCCGTTCAAGATGGTGTTAACCACCGAAGATGTTTACGCAAACTACGCTAATAAACTACTGACCCCCGACGTAAGTGCACGAGGAAACACTCAAGCACGCAAGCTCTCCCCAGGGTGGAGGACATCTAATGCAGATTTCCATTACCAGAAAAAGAATAGACCACGATCCTAACCTAACCTAACCTACCCCTTTTCGATAGGCTAAGACCATGTATTCGATCATCGAGTGGATGCCGCAGCGTGCGGCAACGCGCGGCCGTTCACACAGAGCGCCGCGACAGAGTCCGTTTCATACAAAATGTTCTAGGCGTCTTTTGTTTTTCTGCCGCAGAGTTGTCGCGGCGTGTCGCGGCGTGTCGCAGCCCGTCGCGCGGAGTGTAGTTTGTCGCTCGATAGCGATAGTTTGCCGCAAGGCGCGCCGCGCGACAGAAAAACAAAAGACGCCTAGAACATTTTGTATGAAGCGGGCTCTGTCGCAGATTATGTGTGAACGGCGGCGCGTTGCGGCAAGCTGCGGCATCGACTCGGTGATCGACTACTTGATCCTCTCATTATCGAAAAGGGGTAGGTTAGGTTAGGTTAGGATCCCAACCTATCCATTTTCTCGCGATAAAAGCCCTTAATTGGTGTCCGCCACCCTGGGGACCGCTTGGGAAGAGTAGAGGGGTCTAATAGACTCGTACAGGCTAAGGTGTCGTCCTAACTTACTATCGATCGTACGATGACACGATGTGTTCTCGTCACATGATGAGACTGTATAATCTGTTTACATTACAAACCAGAAGACTGTTTAACCTGTTCACAAGTATGGCAAGATTTAGGGCAAAAAAAATCACTTAGATAATTACGTAATTTAAAAATGCACTTTTTTATTTGTTGAGATATTTTCACAAACTTGATTTCAAATTGCAGGTATGGGTATAAAACTTATATTTAAGTTTGTTTCAATTACCTGAGACTACGCGTTTTCTAGTAATAGCGATAAATTGTTCTGTATTTTAGTAGTCTTTAGTAAATTATTATTTTTGTTGGTTTTTGTTATAGGATTTTTTTATTGTTTAGGTTTGGTATGATATTATTAAATGTACCTATTGTAAAGAGTAAAGAATGACTATGCAGAAATGTTTATTTTGTAAGTGTTTTCATAGTTTAAATAAGAGAGACACGGCTTCAAAATTTTCAATCGTAATCAAATTTGCGATGAAAAACGGTTCATACCTATAAAAGGCGGGCCCTAGCTAGAACGTCTTTTAAAACGTTTCTTCGACTCTGCCCTCAAACACCACAACCACCTGATCGCTTTTTTCTTAAAGGGTTTTAGATTTTAGCAATTCTCAGTAGTGTCCGTGATTTGAATTAAGTTTCAATCGAAGATACGCATTATTTAATTCTTAGGCAACGATGTATGGAGCCCGAACAATGTCCTTTAGCCTTTCATTTCACGACCTTTTTAGTAGTGCCTGTCTCTCTCAGTTGGTCTAATTGAAGCTCGCAAGCAAGACGACGACGCCCAAAACCGCCGCGATGTTTCCTTGCACATTTCAAGGGGCAGCGGTATCTCGAAGTAACGTCTGTTACCTGGTCGTCGTCGTCGTCTGGTTTTGGCCCACTTCCCCAGCTGAGTGAGAAGTTGCAAAATGTATAATTTCGGAATATGGGGAGACAATATCATGTAGAATAAATACAAAAATTACGGCAACTTATCCAATTACCAATCTTTCTCTCTTTTGCGCAATCGGGCCTGAGGAATTAGAGGCGGTTTGTTTGATGCTAATATGGAAAAAATCGAATCCTAAATCGCCAAAAACCCTAAATGTTTTGGTCGTATTAAGGGCAAAAGAAGTGGTAATACTAACGTACTGCATTACATGGGCTCGTCCGCGGAAACCGGTGATGGTATCTCCAAGCTCTTTTCCTATCTAATATCTTCAGTCTACCTTCCAAGAACTTGACAGAATCTGACGATTTACTAGCTCCGTGAACCTGAGTACGGTCAGCGTAAATCTGGTGATGGTACTCAAGTTACTTAAAGGTTTGGACCCATCTAAATCTGGTGGGCCTGATCTGATAACCCCCCTTTTCATAATTAATTGTGCAAGAAGCCTGGTAGCACCGGTCTGTGTACTGTTCGAGCGGTTTGCTGCGTGAGGTTGTTGTCCCGAAGGTGTGGAAATCGGCATTTATTACACACATTTTTAAAAAGGGAGATTATTCTTAAATACAGAAATTGTCTAAATTATGTATTTTGAAGTTTACGCAGCTATGCAACGCCATTAATTTGGTGACGAACAACTTGTTTTCTTTAGAAAACGGTCAACTGCCTCCAACCTGATAATATCCAATGAAATTATAACCACTGCGATGGCCGAACGATGCCAGGTTGATGCGATATACACGGACTACAGCAAGTGTTTCGACCGTATAGATCATCGGATGCTTCTCCAGAAGCTTTATTCCGCAGGAATTCACGGCCATCTATTCCGGTGGTTTTCGTCATACATATCTATGTATGATGCCTGCGTTCGATTATCTAATCGAACGCAGGCTGTGGTATTACGTGGACACGCGTCTGGATGGAAATCTGCCCCATCAGGAGTGGCCCAAAACTTAATCTTAGGACCCTTGTCATTTACAATATTTGTTTTGGACATAAAAGACTGCTTTAGAAACTCACATATCCTACTATATGCAGATGACAGAACAGATCAGGACAGGTCTTAAAGTCAGTACGCACATTTTTCGATACTGAGCTACTTTAGTCAGACCTGAACAAATTCGCACGATTTTGCAAAACGAATAAAATTACAACTAAATGTATCCAAATGTTTTCACGTAGTATTCACTAGCCCGAAATATATTATTGGTCCGGGTTATAAACTAGATGGTACTTACATTAGTAAAACAATAAACCAATATCAGAGATTTTGGTGCAGTACATGATAGGAAGCTATTTCTCCCTTGAACAATTTTCTATTATTTTAGGCTTTAGAGATTATGAAAGTTTCTTACACCAAGACATTTCTGTACATAAACCACGTTTTTAGTTTTGCCATCCTTTGCAAAAATATAAAGGTTTCGTGGTTTCGACACTCTTGAGCACGCAACGTAGAGTTGTCCATGGGAGAAAAAGTCTTACCAAGATGTACCCCCGCAACTTTTTTCATACATTTTTCCGATGAATTAAAACAATAACATGAATCGAACACGTGTAATAACACCATTGCGCGATCAACGCCATTTATCTACGGAGCATAGGAACAGCTCGACATTTATAGTACTGAATTGATGCCGACTTTTGACCAATAGATGGCGCTGCATGTCCGAAATAAATTTTATTTTTATTTTTTGTAATAATAGCTATCCTATGTCCTTTCTCAAGTTCCAAACTATGTCTGTACCAAATTTCACACAAATCGGTTCAGTAGTTTAGGCGTGAAGAAAGGACAGACAGACAGACAGACAGTTACTTTCGCATTTATATTCGCACATTTATAATATTATATATATATATCTCTCTTCTCTCTTTTTAGCCTTTTTCGACCATTTTGGTTACGTCTGCGACTTTACTTTGCTCTCGACACCATTTATTCGTTTTGCGGTCCATCAATGACACTCCTACCAGTTTTCTCTCAACCGCCCTCTGGGCTACTTCCAGTCCGTTGATGGTGTTTCGAGTGAAAACCTAAGTCTCAGCACCATGAGTAAGCACTGGCAGGATGCATTGATTGAATATTCTGGCTTTTTGTTTAGGAGAGATTTTCATCTTGAAAGCAAAGTCAAGCTTCGAGTAGGCAGCCCACATGAGCCTTATTCGTCGGTGGATCTCGTAATTTTGGTTGTCCTTACCCATTCTGATCTCCTGTCCTAAGAAGACGTACTTATTTACTTGCTCTATGGTGGTTTGGTCAATGGTAATGTTGATGTTATTACTATCAATATTTGTCATTATCTTGGTTTTGTCCAAGTTCATTTACTTAGTTCATATGTGTATATATATATATATTATATATTAGTTTGGATGTACAACGGCGAGCTTAACCCAGAATTGGGTTTAAAACAAAAACCTTAAAACAATTTAAGGTTCTCTACTGTTTTCTAGTGCGTAGCCACTTTGTACGTTTCTCAAGTGTGGAATATGTGATCTACAAATCTCGTATTCGAGTCAGACAATTCTCCGTCGACTATGTAAATCGTAGTGATTGATATCATTTTCTACCGTTGAAAGAAAGACGTAATCTAAGTGATATCTGTTTTTTTAGTCAACATCTAAAACGGCTCGGTTGATGGTCTCAAACTACTTAGTAAAACAGTTCTTCGCACAAATCAAAATAACCAAAGAAAACGGCCGTTACTCCATGTACCATCCGCATCGACTAAATACAAACACAACGCCTATTGCATACGTAGGTATCTAGTGTTCTAACTTTTAATAGTTAACCATCATACCTGGATATAGATTTATTTTGCACCAGAGCACACAAAATCAGAAAGACTTTGAACAACGAGTACTTTATAATTAACACTTGAAACGGGATATTTACCATGTTTATTAAAAATATATACACATTTATAATAAACATGGTAAATATCCCGTTTCAAGTGTTAATTATAATATTAGTAACCATGTCAGTTTAAAGACTTATATAACGAGTACTTTGGTGACAACCATAAATAAAACCTACAATTTTGTTTTTGATATTGCACGACATACCCTATTAACTGGTCAGCGCAAATGACGTATAGTAGTTATTAGCATGTGGAAGATTGTAATTAGCAAAATGTTAAACTTAACTGATATTTACGTTTGTTATTAGTCTCTAAGTTTTCTTTACAATGAAATAAATAAATAACGTCTACGGGACCGGTCACTGTACGTGGTGCGCATTTGTGCAATTTTTCGACTTATTACGTTCATTTGTTATTGACCATATTTGTCAATTGTAAAATAATCATGGAGCTCAGCAGAAGTAACATCAAGATATCGCCCCTTATGAAAGTGTGCGAGGAAAAACCGTGGTGGTTTTACGGGTTGTCTTATCTTGCAGGGATTGTACGATGGTATGATGCGTTCTCCCCGTACTACTCTCTACTAAACATTGCATGTGCTTGCGCGAAGAAAAAGATGAGCTCGTGGCTAAATAATAGCAGCCGCGTATGATTCTTTCGAAATCATTTGGTTTTATAATGTAGTTGTTTCAGCGTTAGTACCTAAGTATGGGAGGAGAGCTTTGGCCCGACAACAAGTCATTGCTTACTTTACAAAACGTAAAATAGTATAAGAAGTTAACAAGCTTCTAGGAATCTATACGGTCTAAAATGTCGACTCATTCACAAAGAATTGTTTAAAATATCTATACATGAAATAAAAAAAAAACTATAAGTATGAAACAAGTGACGCAGATGTTGCCATCTGTACAAAGATTGTATAAATTTGTGATTTGATAACTATTGTAAAAAAACTGATAATATAGATTTAAAAAAAATAAGATTGAGAATACTTAGAGCCATCCACAAATTTGTGCCGTTTTTGAGCTAGGTACCAGGGAAACCAAATGTGCAGGAGGAACTACAGCCAAACTTCTCTATCTTCAACGTAGTCTTTAATTATGAATAGATATGCTTTTTTAATAAGGACACGTTTGATGTAGTTATTAACTTTCCATCGATCAGTTCTGAAACTGAAATTGGTAACTTGTTGTGAAAGCGTTTACTGTTTATTAGAAATGACTTGCTAGTTTTTGTCAATTTGAATTTAAGAATTGCAATTTTGCGGACATATAACGTACATTCGAAGATATAAAGTCGGTTGAACAAACGTTTTGAAAGACATTTCATAAACTGGGGTATTCCAAGACGAACCGTTCTAGGGCACGCCTTATACACCGCGTATTCTGAACCCTTTTTCGTCGCAAATTTTATTACGAATGAGAAATTTGAAGCCGTGTCTGTTTTATTTAAATTTTGAAAATACTTACAAAATAAATATTTCTTTATTTATCATTCTTTACTTTATACGACACATTTAATAAAATTATAGATAACCTAAACAATAAAAACATCCAGAACAAAAACCAACAAACTTAATCATTTACTAAAGACTACTAAAACACAGAACAATTTATCACTATAACTAGAAAACGCTTAGTCTAAGGTAATTGAAACAAACTGAAATATACGTTTTATACCTATACCTGCAATTTGAAATCAAGTTTGTGAAAATATCTCAACAAATAAAAAAGTGCATTTTTAAATTACGTGATTATCTAAGTGATTTTTTTTGCCCTAAATCTTGCCATACTTGTAAACAGTCTTCTGGTTTGTAATATAAACAGATTATACAGTCTAGCCACAGACAGAACTCATCATGCGACGAGAACGCATCGTCTCAGCGTACGATCGATAGTCAGTTAGGACGACACCTTTGTCAGTACGAGTTTATTAGACCCCTCTGCTCTCCCCAGGCGGTCCCCAGGGTGGCGGACACCTATTAGGGGTTTTTCTAGCGAGAAAATGGCTAGGTTGTGATCCTAACCTACCCCTTTTCGAGATATAGAGGATCGAGTAGTCGATCATCGAGTGGATGCCGCAGCGTGCGGCAACGCGCGGCCGTTCACACAGAGCGCCGCGACAGAGTCCGTTTCATACAAAATGTTCTAGGCGTCTTTTGTTTTTCTGTCGCGCGGCGCGCCTTGCGGCAAACTATCGCTATCGAGCGGCAAACTACACTCCGCGCGACGGGCTGCGACACGCCGCGACAACTCTGCGGCAGAAAAACAAAAGACGCCTAGAACATTTTCTATGAAACGGACTCTGTCGCGGCGCTCTGTGTGAACGGCCGCGCGTTGCCGCACGCTGCGGCATCCACTCGATGATCGAATACATGGTCTTAGCCTATCGAAAAGGGGTAGGTTAGGTTAGGTTAGGATCGTGGTCTATTCTTTTTCTGGTAATGGAAATCTGCATTAGATGTCCTCCACCCTGGGGAAAGCTTGCGTGCTTGAGTGTTTCCTCGTGCACTTACGTCCCGACGTAAGTGCACGAGGAAACACTCAAGCACGCAGCTACAGGGTACAGCATAATACTGCTGACCCCCGGGTCACCAGTATTATGCTGTACGCTCCGCTGCTCTGGTGTTTTGACCAGCAGACGTCTGCTGCGGAATGGGTAGGCGCTCGTTATCTCAACGTAATCTAACGGTGTGATCCATCCCGATCTTAGTATTTGAGACAGGTAACAAGCCCGCACCTCGCATGCGTGCACTCCTCCCACCCACCTGATTAGCGATTCCACTCTCCTGATTAGCGGAGCACTATTTTTGCGAATAATCCCGCGATACCCGTCGGTACGTGTTTGCGTAAACATCTTCGATAGTTAACACCATCTTGAACGGATTACTATGCAGGACGCGCCAGAAATCTGGTAACTTTTTGGTGTAATTAACCCATTTCTTTAGGTTCGTACACCGAGCAGCCCTACAAATCAGTATGCTGTACCGATGGCTCCCTTTCTACAAAAATTACAAAATCGAGACACTCGGTTTAGCAATCCTGTATTAATGACGTGAAAATGAAAACATGGCTGTACCTATGTATTTATCTGTGTCTGAGGTGCAAGGTCCTAATGATGGTTTCTGTATTAGATACCTACGACCTTTTGTTGTTAGCAGTAGCCATGGCGCGCGTGGAACACGAGCGGAGCGTCTTCCGGGGCAGCTGTGTTGATTTGAGAATCTTTTCCTCAAGCATAACTGCTTGACAGAAGTAGGTGATTGCTTCCTATTCCCTCTCAGAGCAGGACGTGAGTCTACGAGGACGCAGCTTTGCTCAGCTACTATCTACTATCTTGAAACCTGATTAGAAAAAAAATAACAGTACGAAAGAAAACGGACGAGAGATGCTTTTTAGGGTTCCATAGCAAATTGGCAAAAGCAGAACCCTTTTAACTAAAAAAGTATTCACTTATTACAAAATCAACTAAATCGTTAGTGGAAACTATTTGTACGAAATTGAATAAAATTAGATTAGATAAGATTTAGGTGGTTAATTCGGTTTTGTTTTTACGACTAACTAAAATTGGTTTAGGAAGTAAGTTGATATTTTTTAAAGTATGATAGGATTGACATAGTCGCATAACGTGTACAAAAATCACTTCTTTCATTAGTCTTTTAGACGACAAGATTTGTTAAAAAAAAAACCTTTATTTTGAAGTCGATTTTCTATAAAATGTTTTTTTTCGAAAATTTATTATTTCTATGAGTTCGTAACAAATCCATCCGTCTACAGAACCCTTCACTGTATTTGGAACGCACCTGACTGATATTTGATTTATTACCAAGGAACTTATAAGATAACTGGAATTCCAGTTGTTATGTGAATTTTATCTCAAAAAATGAACTTTATCTCAAAGGCAAAAGTTTGTATTATTTTAATTAATTCAAAGGGAAAATATACTTTACCAAGTGATAAAGAGTCAAGGCTGGCACGCGTCATTGTCAGTAAAAAATGTTTAAAAACAATATGAGTTGTTAATCACTTAGATAGTTGAACTGGCACATAAATAAAAACGGGTTATAATAAAATAATAATTTCCCAGAAAATAGTATTCCTTAGTTGCAACTTTTAAAAATGTTAAATTTATATATAGAAACTTTTATTTATATTTAGAAACCGTATGATCATAACATGAACATCTTTTTAAACATATTTTCGTATTTTTTGGTTACAGTGAAAACTTCCACTATCAAAATTGAAAAAATGCGTTAATTAAAGACGTGTAATAGTAAGGATTTTCCTGGATGCGGAATCATATTTTAATGTTTTTTATTACTAGTAATTATAAAACAAAGACAGTGTGTGCACACTGAAAGCTATCTCGCTCGGAACACTCTTTGAGTCACATGTCATCACTGCAGTTTGTTTAAAAGCTCCGTGCTAATTACCTGTCAACCATTTGTCATTCGATGATTAAACTTGTCAAATGTAAAATAATCGTGTAAATAATAAGCACTAAATAACTTGTTTTGCTTTGTTTAATCGATAATAAGTACCAATTATTCCATTTCCATACTCATTCTTAGATCTTATCGATCTATTAAATAAAATATAATATGTAAACGTTGTTTACAAAAATTTGAACTATGAGACCGGTGTACGTATAACTAGCCGTCACTCTTACTGGTTATGTACCAAATTTCAGTCGATAGGATAAACAGAAATCCAACAAAAACGAAATTAAAAGCACTTATCAGTATTCACTTGTGAGTATTTAAATTAAGAGGATATCAGATGCCATATTTTTATGAAACATGTCTATAGATAGGTAGGGAGATTCACCGTGCCGACAGGCCGTGTCAACGGCGAGTGAACCACGCGCGCCTCAAAGAGATGTCAGCAAAGCAGAGGGGCCTGCCAAGGCCACCGCCTGCCGGGTTACGAGTTATTCGAAAAAATACCGTTCCCCGGCACACAAAGGGCAAAAAAGGAAAATGAACATGGATGGGTTTTATTCAGTAAAAATGAGATACTCCCCCAGAGCGGGAGAGGTTATTTAATGATTTTACTATCCACAAAAAAAATCGGGGGCTGTGTCGTGGACACGGCCGTGGGTTTTACGTGAATACGTAAATATGTATTACACAATAATAAACGTGTGCCACATCACACGTATATTTATGTCACAACATATTGTGTTCAGTGATGGCAACATTTGTCTTTCATCGGGTTCAGGAAGTAAATCATAGAAACAAAAAGTTACCCTTTTATGACAACTTTATTGATGATAGGTCCGCGAAACGAAAAGTAAAGTAAACATTTCTGCATTAATCATTCTTTACTCTATACGACACATTTAATAATATTATAGATAACCTAAACAATAAAAAATCCTAGAACAAAAACTAACAAAGAAAATAATTTACTAAAAACAAACAACAATTTATCGCTATTTCTAGAACTCGCTTAGTTTTAGGAAATTGAAACAAACTGAAATATACGTTTCATACCTACACCTGCAAAGTGAAATGAAGTTTGTGAAAATATCTTAACAAATAAAAAAGTACATTTTCAAATTACGAGATTATGGAAGTAAAAATTTTTCGTCCCAAATTTTGCTATACTTGTATCAAGGTTAAATAGTCTTCTACAGTCTCGTCGCAGACAGAACTCACCATGCGACAAGAACGCATAGTGTCATCGTACGATCGATAGTCCGTTAGGTGGACCTTAGTCAGTACGAGTTTATTAGACCCCTCCGCTCTCCCCAAGCGGTCCCCAGGGTGGCGCACACCTATTAAGGGCTTTTATTGCAAGAAAATGGATAGGTTGGGACCCTAACCTACCCCTTTTCGATATAGAGAGGATCGAGTAGTCGATCACCGAGTCGATGCCGCAGCGTGCCGCAGCGTGCGGCAACGCGCCGCCGTTCACACATAAGCTGCGACAGAGCTCGCTTCATACAAAATGTTCTAGGCGTCTTTTGTTTTTCTGCCGCAGAGTTGTCGCGGCGTGTCGCAGCTCAAACTTGCTTATCGAAAGGAAAATCTAAAATCTAAAACGCAACGTGTCGCGCCGCGCCAGTGTGAACGGTAGCATGCGTTTTCATAGTAATTGTTCTACGTTGATTTTGTCGCAGCTTGCCGCGCCGCGCCTGTGTGCAGGAGCCTTAATTCTGTAGTAGGGTCGCTCGTGACGATCTGTTATACGCGAAACGCCTGCCATAGTATTAATTTAGGGCGGTGTGGGACGTTGCTATTATTTTTACGTTAGGAATTTATAGAAAAAGTTTAAATTAATTAGATATTTGTTTATTCTTATTTTATTTTTTTTCTTTCTTTGTTTACTTATGAAGTCTAGGGTCGGCAGTGCCTTTTTGCCTATAAGGAGCGCACGTCACTGCATCATTGTATGTGAGCTTGGTGTGCTGTTTTAATACCAAGTGCGTAATGAAAAGCTGGCGAACAGTCAACACATTTCAGGATTAATATAGCTGATCTGTAGGAAAGAAAAAGGGAAGGAAGTTTGTTACCTTTAAAATTGTTTTTTGAGCTATTTTAAGAGGAAGTAATAATAAAAAGAAAGTTCAGTACTGAATTATAGACTGGTAGGGTGAAATAAACTTGTGTAATTAATTTTGAGTCTGAAAAAGATTTTTTTTTTTTTTAAATACATATATTAAATTGCGCACTTTTTTAACCAAACTTTCAATATGACTTCTATAAGAGAGGGTGTCGTCTATTATCACACCGAGGTCTATAATGTTACAGGTTTTGAGGATAGCAGGAAAATTGCACATATTGACTGATGGGTTGCCATATTGATGGGCATACATGTGAAAGTCAGCAGTGTTTTGTTGTGGTTTGCGCATGGATAAGTAAATATATTTGGTTTTGTCAGCATTTAATGTTAGTAAGTAAGTTGCTTTGAAGTCATTTTCCAACAGTATTAAAACTAAGTTGAGCGATTTCGAACAGTTCGGTAATGTTTTTAACAGTTAATACTAACGCCGTGTCGTCAGCATATGATATGATTTAACGTGCTTTAGATTTTGATTACATAAGTCGTTAATATATACCAGGAATAAGTTGGGGCCCAAAATACTTCCCTGGGGTACACCAAATCCCGTATTTTGCTGCTCAACGCTCGTAAAATAATCAATACTAACACATTGGTATCGGTCGGCTAAATAGTCAGCAAGTAACGTCAGCGTTGTTCCCCTTATCCCTATGGTCTCTAGTTTGTTTAGGAGTAATGAAGCAGTGACAGTGTCAAAGGCTTTCGCTAAATCAAGGAAGATTCCCAGGACTTGGTTCCCTTTACCTAGTTCTTCTGACACATAATCGATCAGGTTATACACCGCATCGGTTGTGGATTACTTGACTCTAAAACCAAATTGCGCATGTGTGATAAGAAGTTGTTTTTTTCAAGATAGCTTACTAGTCTGTTGTTTATAATTTTGTCAAGTGTTTTTGAGATTGAGGGGAGTGATGATATTGGCCTATACTTATTAACTAAGGCCCTATCCCCAGATTTGTAGATAGGGATGACATCTGCCTTTTTTAAACACCTAGGAAAAATTTCTTTGGTCAGACAGATTTGAAATATATGTGTTAAGGGAGGTACCATATATATTTCAAATCTGTCTGACCAAAGAAATTTTTCCTAGGTGTTTAAAAAAGGCAGATAGAGGAGCTCGTGGCTAAATAATAGCAGCCGCTCGGGTCGATCTTTAGGTTAAGCCGCGCTTGCCTAGGTTGGTCTGTGGATGGGTGACCACCCGTTACATACCGAGTTTCCTCCGTGCCTCGGAAAGCACGTTAAGCCGTTGGTCCCGGCTGTCATTTGTAGATCTTTGACAGTCGTAACAGGTAGTCAGTGTTCCAAAAGTCTGACAACCAGTCTTACCAAGGGGTATCGTATTACCCAGTATTAACTGGTTGTGGAGGTCAGATAGGCAGTCGCTCCATGTAAAATACTGATATTCAGCTGCATCCGGTTAGACTGGAAGCCGACCCCAACATAGTTGGGAAAAGGCTAGGCTGATGATGAAGGGAGGTACCATATATGCTTAAAGAGTTTAAGTATCTTATTGCTTATAATATCCCATCAAACTGCACAGTCATCTTTAAGGGCAGAAATGATACGGGTTATTTCGTCTTCGTCAGTATCCAGTATAACAAATGTGTTCACAGTACAATTGTCGTTTACTTTTTTGAGAGATGGTTGTGCGCAATGTTTCGGAATCTGTTCGGCCAAAGTTTTCTCGACATTTACAAAATATATTGTTAACTTTATTAGCGGATAGGAGAGGCGAAGGATTAGTAAGCCATAACTTTAAATTTGATACACGTGGTGGACTATCGCAACCCTGCGTGTCAACGCCGGTGGCTGCCTGGTGCGACCTTCCTTGTCCCGGGACAAGCGTGTCGTCAGCACAACACGCTCATGGGGCTAGGGAAATCGTCGCGCGGCACCCAGTTGTAACCGATGTCCCACAAGAGCGGCACCAAGACCGTTCCCTGTGGAGCATCGTACGATATCTTTCGCCGATTCCACTCTCCAGAGTGACCGGGATAGATGAAGGCCTTGTCCGTCAAATAGGCTCGGAGTACACCCACGTTGATCAAGTGCCAGAATTCATATCAGTGCTGTCATCTTCCACTACATCGAGGACTTCAATACTACAAGGGACTGCATTTCCGTTTGTTCTCAGGCCATCGAGATGATCCTGGAGTACCGCGAGGGACCGCTGGAGAAGGCGCTGTTGACGTACAAGCACTTCGGAGCCGCGCAGGCCGCCGCACTACTGCCGCGCCGCACCGCCGCGCACAACGAGGCGCGACTCATCCGCGCCCTCGCCGGGGCACCTAACGACCTGCTGGGAGCGCTCGGGAAGGTATTACATGTTACTGCCGCGCACAACGAGGCGCGACTCATCCGCGCCCTCGCCGGGGCACCTAACGACCTGCTGGGAGCGCTCGGGAAGGTATTACATGTTACTGCCGCGCACAACGAGGCGCGACTCATCCGCGCCCTCGCCGGGGCACCTAACGACCTGCTGGGAGCGCTCGGGAAGGTATTACATGTTACTGCCGCGCACAACGAGGCGCGACTCATCCGCGCCCTCGCCGGGGCACCTAACGACCTGCTGGGAGCGCTCGGGAAGGTATTACATGTTACTGCCGCGCACAACGAGGCGCGACTCATCCGCGCCCTCGCCGGGGCACCTAACGACCTGCTGGGAGCGCTCGGGAAGGTATTACATGTTACTGCCGCGCACAACGAGGCGCGACTCATCCGCGCCCTCGCCGGGGCACCTAACGACCTGCTGGGAGCGCTCGGGAAGGTATTACATGTTACTGCCGCGCACAACGAGGCGCGACTCATCCGCGCCCTCGCCGGGGCACCTAACGACCTGCTGGGAGCGCTCGGGAAGGTATTACATGTTACTGCCGCGCACAACGAGGCGCGACTCATCCGCGCCCTCGCCGGGGCACCTAACGACCTGCTGGGAGCGCTCGGGAAGGTATTACATGTTACTGCCGCGCACAACGAGGCGCGACTCATCCGCGCCCTCGCCGGGGCACCTAACGACCTGCTGGGAGCGCTCGGGAAGGTATTACATGTTACTGCCGCGCACAACGAGGCGCGACTCATCCGCGCCCTCGCCGGGGCACCTAACGACCTGCTGGGAGCGCTCGGGAAGGTATTACATGTTACTGCCGCGCACAACGAGGCGCGACTCATCCGCGCCCTCGCCGGGGCACCTAACGACCTGCTGGGAGCGCTCGGGAAGGTATTACATGTTACTGCCGCGCACAACGAGGCGCGACTCATCCGCGCCCTCGCCGGGGCACCTAACGACCTGCTGGGAGCGCTCGGGAAGGTATTACATGTTACTGCCGCGCACAACGAGGCGCGACTCATCCGCGCCCTCGCCGGGGCACCTAACGACCTGCTGGGAGCGCTCGGGAAGGTATTACATGTTACTGCCGCGCACAACGAGGCGCGACTCATCCGCGCCCTCGCCGGGGCACCTAACGACCTGCTGGGAGCGCTCGGGAAGGTATTACATGTTACTGCCGCGCACAACGAGGCGCGACTCATCCGCGCCCTCGCCGGGGCACCTAACGACCTGCTGGGAGCGCTCGGGAAGGTATTACATGTTACTGCCGCGCACAACGAGGCGCGACTCATCCGCGCCCTCGCCGGGGCACCTAACGACCTGCTGGGAGCGCTCGGGAAGGTATTACATGTTACTGCCGCGCACAACGAGGCGCGACTCATCCGCGCCCTCGCCGGGGCACCTAACGACCTGCTGGGAGCGCTCGGGAAGGTATTACATGTTACTGCCGCGCACAACGAGGCGCGACTCATCCGCGCCCTCGCCGGGGCACCTAACGACCTGCTGGGAGCGCTCGGGAAGGTATTACATGTTACTGCCGCGCACAACGAGGCGCGACTCATCCGCGCCCTCGCCGGGGCACCTAACGACCTGCTGGGAGCGCTCGGGAAGGTATTACATGTTACTGCCGCGCACAACGAGGCGCGACTCATCCGCGCCCTCGCCGGGGCACCTAACGACCTGCTGGGAGCGCTCGGGAAGGTATTACATGTTACTGCCGCGCACAACGAGGCGCGACTCATCCGCGCCCTCGCCGGGGCACCTAACGACCTGCTGGGAGCGCTCGGGAAGGTATTACATGTTACTGCCGCGCACAACGAGGCGCGACTCATCCGCGCCCTCGCCGGGGCACCTAACGACCTGCTGGGAGCGCTCGGGAAGGTATTACATGTTACTGCCGCGCACAACGAGGCGCGACTCATCCGCGCCCTCGCCGGGGCACCTAACGACCTGCTGGGAGCGCTCGGGAAGGTATTACATGTTACTGCCGCGCACAACGAGGCGCGACTCATCCGCGCCCTCGCCGGGGCACCTAACGACCTGCTGGGAGCGCTCGGGAAGGTATTACATGTTACTGCCGCGCACAACGAGGCGCGACTCATCCGCGCCCTCGCCGGGGCACCTAACGACCTGCTGGGAGCGCTCGGGAAGGTATTACATGTTACTGCCGCGCACAACGAGGCGCGACTCATCCGCGCCCTCGCCGGGGCACCTAACGACCTGCTGGGAGCGCTCGGGAAGGTATTACATGTTACTGCCGCGCACAACGAGGCGCGACTCATCCGCGCCCTCGCCGGGGCACCTAACGACCTGCTGGGAGCGCTCGGGAAGGTATTACATGTTACTGCCGCGCACAACGAGGCGCGACTCATCCGCGCCCTCGCCGGGGCACCTAACGACCTGCTGGGAGCGCTCGGGAAGGTATTACATGTTACTGCCGCGCACAACGAGGCGCGACTCATCCGCGCCCTCGCCGGGGCACCTAACGACCTGCTGGGAGCGCTCGGGAAGGTATTACATGTTACTGCCGCGCACAACGAGGCGCGACTCATCCGCGCCCTCGCCGGGGCACCTAACGACCTGCTGGGAGCGCTCGGGAAGGTATTACATGTTACTGCCGCGCACAACGAGGCGCGACTCATCCGCGCCCTCGCCGGGGCACCTAACGACCTGCTGGGAGCGCTCGGGAAGGTATTACATGTTACTGCCGCGCACAACGAGGCGCGACTCATCCGCGCCCTCGCCGGGGCACCTAACGACCTGCTGGGAGCGCTCGGGAAGGTATTACATGTTACTGCCGCGCACAACGAGGCGCGACTCATCCGCGCCCTCGCCGGGGCACCTAACGACCTGCTGGGAGCGCTCGGGAAGGTATTACATGTTACTGCCGCGCACAACGAGGCGCGACTCATCCGCGCCCTCGCCGGGGCACCTAACGACCTGCTGGGAGCGCTCGGGAAGGTATTACATGTTACTGCCGCGCACAACGAGGCGCGACTCATCCGCGCCCTCGCCGGGGCACCTAACGACCTGCTGGGAGCGCTCGGGAAGGTATTACATGTTACTGCCGCGCACAACGAGGCGCGACTCATCCGCGCCCTCGCCGGGGCACCTAACGACCTGCTGGGAGCGCTCGGGAAGGTATTACATGTTACTGCCGCGCACAACGAGGCGCGACTCATCCGCGCCCTCGCCGGGGCACCTAACGACCTGCTGGGAGCGCTCGGGAAGGTATTACATGTTACTGCCGCGCACAACGAGGCGCGACTCATCCGCGCCCTCGCCGGGGCACCTAACGACCTGCTGGGAGCGCTCGGGAAGGTATTACATGTTACTGCCGCGCACAACGAGGCGCGACTCATCCGCGCCCTCGCCGGGGCACCTAACGACCTGCTGGGAGCGCTCGGGAAGGTATTACATGTTACTGCCGCGCACAACGAGGCGCGACTCATCCGCGCCCTCGCCGGGGCACCTAACGACCTGCTGGGAGCGCTCGGGAAGGTATTACATGTTACTGCCGCGCACAACGAGGCGCGACTCATCCGCGCCCTCGCCGGGGCACCTAACGACCTGCTGGGAGCGCTCGGGAAGGTATTACATGTTACTGCCGCGCACAACGAGGCGCGACTCATCCGCGCCCTCGCCGGGGCACCTAACGACCTGCTGGGAGCGCTCGGGAAGGTATTACATGTTACTGCCGCGCACAACGAGGCGCGACTCATCCGCGCCCTCGCCGGGGCACCTAACGACCTGCTGGGAGCGCTCGGGAAGGTATTACATGTTACTGCCGCGCACAACGAGGCGCGACTCATCCGCGCCCTCGCCGGGGCACCTAACGACCTGCTGGGAGCGCTCGGGAAGGTATTACATGTTACTGCCGCGCACAACGAGGCGCGACTCATCCGCGCCCTCGCCGGGGCACCTAACGACCTGCTGGGAGCGCTCGGGAAGGTATTACATGTTACTGCCGCGCACAACGAGGCGCGACTCATCCGCGCCCTCGCCGGGGCACCTAACGACCTGCTGGGAGCGCTCGGGAAGGTATTACATGTTACTGCCGCGCACAACGAGGCGCGACTCATCCGCGCCCTCGCCGGGGCACCTAACGACCTGCTGGGAGCGCTCGGGAAGGTATTACATGTTACTGCCGCGCACAACGAGGCGCGACTCATCCGCGCCCTCGCCGGGGCACCTAACGACCTGCTGGGAGCGCTCGGGAAGGTATTACATGTTACTGCCGCGCACAACGAGGCGCGACTCATCCGCGCCCTCGCCGGGGCACCTAACGACCTGCTGGGAGCGCTCGGGAAGGTATTACATGTTACTGCCGCGCACAACGAGGCGCGACTCATCCGCGCCCTCGCCGGGGCACCTAACGACCTGCTGGGAGCGCTCGGGAAGGTATTACATGTTACTGCCGCGCACAACGAGGCGCGACTCATCCGCGCCCTCGCCGGGGCACCTAACGACCTGCTGGGAGCGCTCGGGAAGGTATTACATGTTACTGCCGCGCACAACGGGGCGCGACTCATCCGCGTCCTCGCCGGGCCAAAGAAACTACGTGCCATAATACATTTAACGTAATTATTTGTCCGTGAAAATATCGATCACGGATTATTGGATCAAATTTCTCTTCGTTATTTCTATCTACCCTCACTTTTTTTCGGATGAGAAATCATTATGACTTTTTCCGCTCTGGCCGGAGCGGAAGAAAGTGTCAGATTTGTACTCAATAAAACCCGGTAGGCCGTGGACCCAATGGCCCCCTTGTATCTACCCACATGGGAGCAATTTTAAATTCAAAATCCTTAATTTTTATTTTCGTAAATTCGTGACAATTGATAAAATGTCGGTCCCGGTCCGTAGTTGGCCCGCAACACGCGCCTGCTGTACCTGCACTCGTACCAGTCGCTCGTGTGGAACCGCGCCGCGTCCGAGCGCGTGCGGCGCGCGGGGCTGGCGCCTGTCCGAGGGGACCTCGTGCCGCTCGCGCAGGTCGATCACGAAGGTAACATTAACATACCAAACGGGATTTTAACATGTTCGTTTTTAGTTTAGTAGTTGTAGAGGGCCAAGAATAGTACCTTGAGGCACGCCCATCTTTTGCTATTGACTTAAGACCTAGAAGACGTCGGGCCATTTACATTTACTGCCTGTTTGATACATAATAAAGAACTAGATCAGCAGCTCGTCCATTACGTAGTGTTGTAATTTACAAATCAGTGTGTTGTGGTTGACGCAGTCAAACACTTTTGAGAGATCGCCGTAAATCCCATTGACATTCTGGGACCTCTCCCAGGATCCCAAAATGTGTGATTGATGAGTTTTACTCCCGTGTTCGTTGTGGAACTGCCCTTCGCGAAACCAAACTGTTGACTATGTAGAATACCGTTTAAGTTGAAGTGACACAAAATCTGGCCCAGCATGATTTTTTCGTAGACTTTACTCAATAGCGAGACACTGTCCCCAGTAACTTGACTTAAAATTTACAGTAAGTCCGCCGTAAGTTTCAAGTCCTCCACCCATCTTCTTTGTTGTTTTCCCCTATGTCACTATTTCTGGGATACCAGTCAGTTAATAATTTAAACCATTTTTCCAGTTTTGCTCATCCTGAGTACCTTAATTTTTATATAGATTATCTAACATGTTTCTAAATGAACGTGGAAAATTCAGTTACTTTCATGTTAATTTGCCACTTTCGTTTAAATCCATGTAAAATATTCTTTAAAACGTTTATGATTACTACTGATACTAGCTCATGCTGAGGTCGAAATATCAGCCAAAGTGTTAGGTTTGGTGGTTCGATTATATAAAAATAATCATCATGTGTGAATGAAGGGACTATACAGTTCGGTCTGATTCGATTTCGGCATAAACTCGGTAGAAAATGCATGTCTGTATGGCCGCTGGGCTATGCCGAACAAGTGTATACGATGTCAAGTCTTATCGATGGCTCGACCAGTAGTAGTAAAATAACCTACTTACTTAACTTACTCATAAAGATATTTCACAGATGAATTCGAGGACGAAGATTCAGATTCGGAAGAGAACCAATCTGACGGTGAAGGTAAAGAACCTACACAAAAAGATGTGGCTCACGTAGAACCTGAAGAGAAACAGGATGAAGTAAACGAGAATAAAGAAGAGAAACCTAAACTACCTGTAAAAGTGTTAACTCAAGAAGACGTGGATAGTGGCAAATATAGTATATTGGATATTGTGTTGCCTTTACCGGGATATTCGGTAGACTATCCGCCTAATATGAAGGAGTTTTATGAAGAGGAGCTGACGAAGGTTGGACTTACGTTGGAGATGAGGCATAAGATCAAGTAAGCGTTTCATTTTGCGACTCACTCACTCTTTTGTTCTCACTTAAAGCGTTAGCGTAAGGTTAGCCTGGATAAAAAGGCAATTATAAAAGGTATAATGTTTTTATGGACTGTTTCCATAAAACATTATACCTTTTAAAATTGCCTTTTTGCGCCTAACTGCCCTTAAATGCAGGATTTGCGTATAAAAATACGTTATTTAGAGTTCTGTAGCCCAATGGGAAATAGACAGACGGACAAAAAACTGATCCAATAAGGGATCCGTTTTTTAGATTCTGTTTACCTGTCTGTATGTCACAGCCATTTTACTCCGTGAGACTGTTGGCACCATGCAGTGTAAATTAGCAGGATTATGTGACTTCGATGAACCGCTAAACAACAGTCTCAACAGTCTCCTGGTTCCCAACTATCTCTGTACCAAAATTCATCAAACTCGGTTTAGCCATTAAAGCGTAAAGAGGTAACAAACAAACAAACTCACTTTCGCTTTTATAATATTAGTAAGGATGGTAAATAACGTTTCAAACGTTATTAGTAATAATTCAATTGATACCTTTGATACTGTTATATACGAGAGTTGGTACTTAGGTGGAGGGGTAGTGGTACACGTCAATCAAACTCGCTAGGTCGTTGCACACTGTTTAATGGCTGGCTAAAGAGGAAAGTAACCGGCGCGGGGCGGGGAGGGTCGCAGCCCGTCCGCTGGCTTAGCGCTCACATACATATATGTCAATACATATCTAACAGATTCCTTCTGTAGGTACGCCTATGCGTAAGTGTTAGGAGATAATCAGGCTTGATGTAGTGTTAATAAGTGAGGTGTGTGTGCAGGAGCTACAGTATGTCGGGCGCGTACCGCCACCTGGCCGTCTGTCCGCGTGACGTCACGTGGCGCGCGGTGCGCTACTCGGACCCGTTCGCGGACCTCATCCCGTCCGACCTGGACGAGCTGCACAACCACAAGCTCACCGGGATCGTGGAAGGTACGCACCTAGCGCCTACTTAAGATATGCTCTTAAACAATGATCTATATTTTCTATATTATAACTAATGTCAATACAATTTTTTTAACAGAAAAATGGTACCTATATCTAAAAATGAATTTCTTATTTTTAATATAAGGCTGTTTAGCGATGTCATAGTCTTTGCTTTTTGTTCAGTATGAGAAGATAAAGCGCGTGAAAATATCAAATTAAATCATAGTTTCATATTGATTAATGACAAAAGTACTGTTTGTTTTGTTATTTAACTTCTCCGAAGTGTATTGAAAAACTTCGTTTAATTCTGGTGAGAATTTGTATCTCGGCTCTATAACGCTCTCGCCTGTCGGCTCGCGCGTTAAATCCGCTTCGACTGCAATGACAAACTTTCCTCACTTGAATCAAAATAAAAGTTCCAGAACAGTTTTTATTGAAATTCAATTTATAATTTTTTCAGATGGAAAATACAAAGCCCTTATCCTGAATTTGACTCTGCCAGCAAGTTGCTACGCGACCATGGCATTACGTGAACTCCTCAAAGTGGACACTTCCAGTGATAACCAAGCGTCGCAGAACAACTACCACAAAGAAGGAAAATCATCTACAGCAGAAGAAACCGAAAACGGAGAGAAAAAGAAGTTGGAAAGTGAGAGTACTGAGAAATTGAAGTCGGAAAGTGAGAGTGCAGAGAAACCAAATTCGGAAATTGAGTCCTCAGAGAAACCGAAGTCGGATAGTGACAGTGGAGAGAAACGGAAGATGGATAGCGAGACGGACGAAAGTGCTAAGAAACAGAAATTAGACGAATAAAACATTTTATTTAAATGTTTAAAGTAGTTTTATTTGTTTTCTGCATTGATTTAGGTGTGGACCGTTGATCTGAAATAGAAATAAACATAGGTAAATATCTGTAAAGTCAGTAGGTACTTAGATATTTTAACTGTCACATTAACCGAGAAATGAGAAGCAAGGTAAATATTTATTAACGGCAAACACTATATGTTAGAAAACAATGTTTTGTATTATTAGCGGACCCGGCCTTACAAGAGAAAATGGCGCTACGGACTCTGCTTTATAAATACTGATTTTCAAGAACACAAGATGACCCTCGGTAGACTGGACCCTATTAGGGAATGCAATCCCGCAACAAAATTTTAGTCCACGTATTTGCGGGACTGAGAGGTCTCAGTCCCGCGGGATCCCGCATGTTACTGAAAGTCATTGAGAAAATTGAGAAATTCTGTATCATTCATGCAACTAGAACTATAATGAGGCAAAAAAAAATAATGACGTATTGAGAGATTAATGAACAGATATAATAAAAGAATATAAAAAAGAGACAATAGGTAGTAGGTACTGAAGATTTTTAATCCACCAGACTCAAACAAATAGTTTTTTTCTTAATCAAAACTTCTAGAGAATGAACTCCAGAATGAGCGCGACAAGCAGTTTTAAAACTTGATAGAGTTTGTTCAAGTTCAACTCGAAGAGTCATCAGTTCAGGCTCCGTAGTTCCAGCTTGCATCATTGCGCCCACTGTAGCAAGAGGTAAATCATCATGATCTTGAGTGGAGGTAGAAGACGTCATACAACATCTGATGAGATTAACGTTGATTCTGCGTGGTGGTCTCTCTCGTTAAATCGCAATCGTTCTACGAGATTTATAATTTCTGGCTAAAATCTTTCTCGAGCCGAATCTGTTCGCGCGCTTCCGCGTGCCGAAAAACACATGGCGCTTATCGTTGCGCAGTCCCGCTAATCCCGCGGGATCCCGCTCGATTTTTCTGCGGGACTGGTCCCGCAAAAATAGTGCGAGATCCCGGTATTGCAATCCTTAGACCCTATATTAAAGGCATAAAAACTCGCGCGCGTGTAAATATTTTGCTTACGTAAACGTTTGTTTAGCGCGTTTGTCGAGTTAATCGGGCACAGAATCGGGAAGTGTTGCAAAAGTAAGGGGCCACGTAAAAGGGCGCATCGATACTTACGTATGTTCGTACGTGCGCACGCGCCTGTGCGCCGCGTACAGCCAGCCGGCGCCGCCGTGTGCCGCCGCGTGCGCGCGCAGCTCGCCGGGCGTCGGGAACGAGCGCGGGCACCACGCGCACTTGTGAGGCTTGTTCTGTTGGGGAATGGAGGGCTGGTAGAAAAGGATTGTGAGGAATAATGCTGCTTGTCCACTTAGTTACAGTACAAAATCAGATTAATCTTCGAGGCAGGAATAAAACATCGCGCCATCTTTGAATTTCGAACTTCATTCTGACATACTTATTTAGAATTCCAAATACAAAAAAAATCTAATCCGAGTCTATTGAATCCCTGGGTCTAAATTATAAAATTTTAATAAGAAAAATGTTCGAATTACGAAAACTGGCTGAATATTGTTTGAACGAAGGTATAAACGGACCCATTTTTGCAAACAAGAACCAACCCACAGCAGATTTGCTATGGGTTGGTTCTTGTTTGCAAAAATGGGTCCTGCTTTGTAAAGAGACGGACATTTTTGGTCCTTCGAGCTTGACACGCAACATAAAGTGACGGGTGGCTAAGAACTTAAACTGAAGGGACGTTCAAATTTTTTTTTTGGTAGGTCCCTAGTTAAAATTCAAATTAAGTTGCAGTTTTATGTCTGAGTATAATTTTATCGCAATCAAAAGTACCTACAGTCTGTGTCCTGGCTTGTGTCAGCAACTGATACAGTCAACATATTAGTAGTTCGTTTACCAACTTGTACAACACAACTTTACCTACAGCTAGTTGATTGTGTTTACTGCTGCCTAGGTACTAAGGCTCCACTTCCCCGCACGTATGACAAAATCACGTCGATATTCACGCCTTAGGTACACGACGGCAAATCAACCTATTCTAAACTATTATAACTTGATCTCTCTACTACGGATCGCACCTCGTAGTAGAGAGATCAGGTTAAAAAGGTCTTGTGTAGGTTGATGTGCCGTCGTGTGTACAAGCAAATTAAGCTGCGATGATATCTGTTGATAGTTTCTGTTGAATTTGATAGGTTTGCAAGACTAACTGTCGCTGCGGTTCATTCCCCGTGGGGTTAATTAAAGATGTTGTACTAGTCAATGTTAAGTTGTTATTAAGTAGGTGATTGTTAATATCAGTGATGTGCGATAACTGGCTGAGTAAAGATACAGCAATAAGTCATCTGCCTGTCAAGCCAAAACTGGAACTACTTTTACAAGATTATGTCATTTTAACCCATATATGCCCAGAAAGATTAAGGTCTATGATTTTCGTAGTTTTTGGATATATTACTCATGAGGGATTTTAATTAGACCCGTATTTTTTTATTTTCAGTTTCAGTGACTGAAAGTATTTTTTTTTTGATGGGTCGGCCACGACCCCGTGGGCAAATATGGTTCGAAAAAAGTAAAGTTTATATGGGAAAAATGAAACGCGTTGTCCTTTATAAAATCAGTCAAATTGTTATTTTAAAACTAGAAATAATTATAAATCAAATAATAAATGTACCCATAACCGTTTGGAGAATCAACAAGAGTGCTAAGCATTGGCCATAGAATGAAATTTCTCGAAGCATTTATCATGGAGATTGACACGACATGTGCCACACATTTTCACTGTTTTATTTTTACAGTAAGCACACCTTTTTCGACTCTGGGTAACCGTGATCATATGACCAGCCGCATGTGTTCTTACAGCTAACGGTACCCTCGTCATGACTCTCACAGGATGTCCAGGTACAGCTCTTTCAGTCCCATATTTTAGTAGCAACGTTCTTGCTATCGACCTACGAAACTCCAGAGTGTCCACGTTTGCTTCTAGTGACCTGGCCATCAATGTTGCGTTGTTCACGGCGACATCAATTATCCAGGTCAATTATATTGATGTGTACCATTTTTTTCCTCTAACGGCAATGCGATAAGTTCCGATGTTTGCGTCAAGCCTATCAACGCCACCCATAAATCTATTGTATTGTGCGACCACGTTTGGTTGATCAATTTCGATTCTTCTTTTGAGAACTGCTGAGTATCTTTTGGCTTTCTGAATGGGTTGGACGCCAAATTCATTTGACAATAAAGTCACCACGTTATTGTCATTCCAGCGCACTGCACAAATGCCGTCATCTCTTTCATATCGGAAATCATAAAATCCTCTGGCTTCTTTTTTGAATGATTTCACATCGAGCAATGGACATTTATCTACTCTGTTCTGCCGAACAGTTCCAGTGATTTTTACATTCCTATTCTGTAAGTTACTTAGCAAAGAGGGTGAAGTGAAAAAGTTATCACAATAAACAGAGAACGAACTATCTGGGTATACGTTCTTTACAGCCTCGGTTAGTTTTGTTACTACATGCTCCCCAAGTCCAGTTTCACGTGGTTCAGATCGGCCTTCGTAGAGATCAGCTTGTAAACAGTAGCCCAGGCGAGTAGCTGCCACCCATACCTTGAAACCAAAGCGAATCGGTTTGCCATGAATATGTTGTTTGCAGCCGTGACGACCGAAATACATGATCATAGACTCATCGATACTCAAGTTTTTCTCAATGGGAGCATAAATCAAAAACTTTTCATTCAACATGTCAAATAAAGGCCGTACTTTTGCCATTTTATCATTTGGATGCAAATTATCATTATCAGCAACATGAAGGTTTCGAAAGATTTCTTCGAAACGATTGCGTCGCATGGATTTGGAGATGAGGACATTATGAGTGTCCTCGTTTAGTTCCCAGTACATTCGACGTCTAGGCAGGGGAGCATAGCTACTGAGAATAAGTATGCCTATAAAACAATACATTTCATCAACAGATAGGGTGAAGGCTGTGTTGGGATCTTTGCTTACAGCATACATAACTGAATGCCGAACAATGTGTCTAACCAACTCCTGGTCGAAAAATAATTCAAAAAATTCAATGGGCTCACTTTCTTTCGACAGTGTATGTACAGCTCGTGGTAAAGGTGCTGACCACTGTTCAGCAGGTTGGTGCAGATCCCGCTTAATCCATTTTCTTGGTCGTGTTTGAGGTGTACTACGACGTTGCCTTGATGTAGACGCGATGACAGGTTCAGTAGGTGTTTCAAGGGCTATTGTTTGAATCCTTGCGATCCTTGATGATGACTGACCTGAGGAGCCTGCATCAGCATTCACGGTTATTTCAGTGTCTTCGCTCTCTTGAATATCTTGAGAGTATTGAATGACTAATTCGGCAGGAGCCAGTAGTTGATGTCGGTTCAACCTTGCAATATCACTGCAATCTTCATCCCCCGAATCACCATTGGATATGGTTCCATCACACGGTGGATCTAAATAGACATTTATATTTTGCATACCTTCGTTATCACCACTCTCTAGAATATCTAAAATTTCGTTGGCGTTCAGTACCCGTCGTGACCTGAGAAAAAGAGGCACATTTTGGATCATTATTTGCCCACTGGGTCGGTACCGACCCACCAAAGTATTTGTTACGATATAACAAAAACAAACATTTTTTATTCAAAAGCTTTTACATGTATACATAAATAATTTATTAGTTTTGCGGTATTTACCACAAAATGTTAAAATAATCAAGAAAATGTATGAATACTTACATTTTGGTGTGATAGGGTGTAAATTATTTGCAGAAAAACTGAAACCCCAACTTGCTTTCGTAATAGCTAACTGACAAATTCAATTTTGACAGCCAAACTATTTTGACATCTTAGGTAAGTCATCAATTATAACATAGATGGCGTTAAATACAACTTATCATTAATATTTTTTATAAACGACGCTTGAGATTGGGTTAAGAAAAATTGGGTCGTTTTCGGACTCTTGGGCATATATGGGTTAACAATAATTGTTTAGGTACCTTTGTATGTGTCATGCGATGATAGTACAAGTTAGAACTTGCTGTGAAACATTTTCCGCATTCAGGACATTTGTGCGGCTTTTCACCTGTGGAAAATTTAAGAGATTAGAATTCAATGGAACAATCAATTGACAACAACAACGTCAACAACTAGGATTGTTTTTGGTTTATTTCTTCATCATCGTATCTATGGTAACCGCTCTTTGGAACCTTGACACAGACTCTCCGACGGTATAAAATGATCTTGGTTCTGCAACATTCCCTTGGATATTATGGTATGGGGGAGGTCAATTACAATGGGTGAGAACAGCGTCATCATCCCTAACACTATTCCAAAACAATAGTTGATGATTAACTTAGACGGTTAGGAATTATGTTGTAGTCGCTGTCCAGTCAGTTGAGTATATAAAGTATTTTACATAAAGTGATAAAGTAACTGTCTAGGTATCTCTTTTTTTTTGTGTCACGAATGGGAATTTAGCAAATAAGCGGAGCATGGGGAGTGCAGACTTTTACTGACTAAAACACACCCATGTTCCTTCTTCTGCACCTTATGTTCCGGTGCCGCGGTATGTCTTATAAACAACCTGCAGCCCCATATCTGAGCGTGGAACACGAGCGCGTCGTCTACCCTTCGTCTGGACCCGTTATTATTCATGGCCCAAACTAAAGAAAATGAGCTCCACCGCACCGGCAGCAGGATATTCTCAAAATCCTCAATCGTAACCAGAAGCAAGATGGATGTACGGACCAGGACATGTATGACGGTAAATGAATACCTAAGGATCGTCATTTTCCGGGGTTGCGGGTTACTCGACAGAGATACCGCTTTCTGTCACTCCTCCCGCTCCCCCCAGAGCGGGGGAAGTTATTTGAAGATTTTCCATCCGCAATAAAAGGATCGTCATTTTGTATGTTTTGCCTGCTGTTGTCCGAAAATGGTGTGAGTATGCATAAAGGTATGTATTTTGTAAACCTGTAATACTAAGGTAATTTTGGTCATCTTGAAGGCAATGTCAAGCTGTCCAATAATTTGTTATATACTGAATAGATACCTGATTTACAGTAGGCAGAGTATGCGGACTTACATACCTGTGTGTATTCTTCGATGTGTATTCAGCGAGCTGGAGGTACTGAAACCTTTATTGCACACGTTACAAATATGAGGCTTCTCACCTGAAACAATGAAAATAAAATTGCTGATGTAGTCGAGTCCGCTTAGATAGGTACCTAATGAACTTTTTCTTTGCTAACTATACTCGAGCGTATACGGGACATCGACAAGTTAAATAGGTAGGTACTAGAATGAAATTAAGTAGTAGGTACCTTACATGATTCTTGAGTAGGTTACTACGTGACCTACCGAGTGTTGAAATTAAAACAAAAATTAGGTACTCTTTCACTCAAACTGCAATAAGTAAAACTCATTTTAGTAGTTTAGGTTAGATAAGCAGTGGCGTTTTGTAAAATATTTATAACTAAGTATTCTTACTACATTCTGTAAGTAACAAATCGGAACAAAACTAGCTGAAAAAAGGCTAGGCACTGATTATGAAAACGAGTGTTTCAGAAAAAACATCATGTCGTTGGCGAGGCTAGAGAGACTAGTTACGTTGGATTTAGTTCACAACTCAACACACTGAACTTAGCCAGTGAAAGACATAGCTTTTTAGTTAGAGCCAAGCACTTTGCGCACTACGCCTGCGTTGTGGATGATGATCCGCTCCCTCTCGTTCCAGTTGTGGGAATGTTATAGACTGACTATGCATTCCTTTTTCTTTATAGTAAAAATATTAGCAAAACACCTCAATTTACCCGTATGAGTTCTCATATGCCTCTTCAACAACGACGGTCGGTCGAAGGTCTTCAAGCAGACCTGGCATGGCAGTATGTTCTTCATGTTGGCAGCTTTCTGGGGAAGGCAGAAGCTGTCCTTTGGGCAAACCAGGCTAGTCCTCTCGTATAGCTTGACCAAGTGGTTGTTCAGACCCTCAAGGAACTTGAAGTCTATAATGTTCAACATTTTGTTCGGTTTCTTGCTTCTCGTTGATAAGTCTAGAGGTTCTGTTTGGATTTCCATTTTTATGTTTTTTTGAAGTTTTAGATAGGTATAAATAAAAAAGTAGTGAGATATGAGTTTGCCATACGCAAACGTGGGGAAGTTCTGGTAATACCTAGTCAGTAAACTAAGGTTGAATATTGTCGCCGCTTGTTATCACGATTATAATTAGTATTGGCGATATATAATTGCTAGGAAGACTAGGCTATTCAAGAACGTTTTATACTAATGACTAAACAAGACTAATATTTGTCCACTAGGAACTTCTCATATTCACTAAGCTAATTAACATCTTATCGACAACTTTTCCACAGACACAAATCAAACTGATTTCCACTTGAATTTTCACAGGTAACTGTCATAATTTCCCCTGGCTCGTCCTATAAATACGTGAAGGACTGAAGAGCTGACGTATACAAATGACAGGGTGATATTAGTGTATTAGATTGTATAACAGTTGTGTCGACGATCGTTCGGAGTATTGTGGTGTCGCCAACAATGAGTTTTGTATAGCACGGGACACTAATCGACGTGATTTGACGGTTTTTTTTGTGTTTACCCTGGAGGGAGGTGTCTGGTTGGATGTGGTGGTTTTCCATTCCTATGACAGTGACATCCCATGATAATCTTTATTGGATTATCCAATAATATTAGAGTCATCTTCTGTTGTTTCCCTGGTTTTTCTGAATTTCATCCTACAAAACTGCTATGATCAGTATCGAATCCTTTCAATTATCTAATATAAATTCATCTTAAGTTTAGGTAATCTTAGATTGTGGTCCTTCATTCTTGAGTAGACACACCTAAAAGAACAATCCTTTTAGCTTAACGACGTGACAAAAATTTCAGAGGCAGGAGACCAACAACAGTGAAAGTGTTACGAAAGTCGCCAGTGGAAAACCGAATACTTACCTGAAAAGCACCCTATTTGAATTTCTGCCTTCTCAAAACTTTTCAACCTCCGTGAAAAGTATTGAAGAAAACGTAATCGCCTAAAAAGGTGACGCTGCGAAACTTTAGATTTCCCTGCTTTGTGCGACCAAACGCAAGGAAAGCGCGCCATACAAATATTTACGATTCGTCGCATTGTGTCGCATGCTGTCACTCAGACCTTTGATATACTCAACAATGTGGTGGGGATTTTAGATCGGGATACCGCAGGGTACTGTAAGGTAATCTGAATTCAAATTTGAGATGATACAATCGATTAGCTTCAAGTTGTCATAGTTGTAGTAGAAATATATTCATTTATTCTTATTTAGTTTTTACAAGAAAATTATCTACCTACTTATAACTTTGTTGTAGACAATGATTGATTGTTTCAGTGATTTAGACTGTGGGATTATTTTTGTCTTTTAGGGTGTAATTTATGATAGACTTCTGAAAGCGATTTGTCTTAGTAACTGATGTTCCTCTTCAACTCAAATTTAATTTATTTGATGAACTGTTTGTGTTCTATCAAATAAATTTAACTATATTCGAAAACATTAATGGATTTAAAAAAGTGCCTGGTTAACCTTTTTTGTCAAGAAAAATGATTTTTGTGACTGACCATGAATTTTCTTGCCGTTTCTTCTCCATAGGAAATGACCAACCCGAACTGTGCACCTTTTCTCGACGTTTTATAAGTGCCCATGAAGGCCTACGTGAAATATAAATATATAAATGTTTTAACGTTAATTTCGAGGCCATTAACCACCTTTGAACCACACAACATGGGCACAACACTGCTACCTAATTATGCTAAATGCTTTCATGACAATAATAAAACCAATAGGTATCGATACCAATGGAGACTGTCGGAAGTGACGCAGTGCTATTGGTCCTATTGTACGCGCCCCATAAGCCTACTCGATTATTTTAATAAGCTTCACAACTAGGTTAGCGAGGAAGGGTAATGCGATTGATCGTTATATTGCTTTCTATTCACGCAAGGTGTTCATTATGTTAAGTTCAGTCGTATTTGTACCTCGAAAACAAGGAAATTGTCATGTCATCATGTCATGCTAGTTCTAGCGTAGTACTTTCCCCATCAAGAAAATATAGCTTCGTTTTTTTTTTTTTGTAAAAGGATAATGATATATAGGTACCTACTTAATATTTCCTGTTAATCTATTCAAATCTATTGCATCTACTTACATTTTCTTCATAATCAGATAATCAGCCTTTTATTATTATGTTTCGAATTTATTTATTTTTTGGTAAATTGTCTTATTTTGAATAATAATATATTTTTTAATTGTATAATATGTTTTCTTTGCAAATTGCAATTAATAATTTTAATATTCTAATTTATATTTTTAAGTTATCTGTATTGTATAACTTTAATTCAGGAATGTACTACTTGTCCTTTTTTATATATTAGTGACGAAGTCACTATAACTAAAACTGTTAGTGATTTTAGTTGAAATGTATGTGTTAATGAGTAAAATAAATATTCTGAATCATAACGAATTAAAGTTTTGGTGGTTAACAGCATTTTTATTTGGCTGATAATAAAACCAGCCAATGAGTTTTCTAAGAACGACAAATGGAATCGACGAAGCCTTGAAGAGCTTACTTTAAAAATTTAAGATCACATTTCCATATCCCAGGCATTTACTACAGGTCCTGAAATCAAGATAAATGGGTCTACCTACATGCGCCAAAAAACATTCTCCCTAGATTCACTGCGAGATAAAGAACTATCGCAGTATACGCCTCGGAATTACGCTCAGAACAATCGAACGCTTTTATTTTCTCCTGTTGTTATTTTAGCAACAAAATTCTCGAAAGCTATTCAAATTCTGCTTTGCCTCTTATTCAAATACCCTCACAAATCGGATTTACTCGCAACTTGTTAAGACTGCCTTGTTTCACTTCTATCTTTTCTTTTTATTTATTTTCCATCTATGCAGAGGTAAAGGAAACTTTTATTTGTATCTGTATCTACCTGTCTATAGATGTGTGTATCGAGAGATTTTTCCGTTGAATTTGGGTCAGGACTTCGATTGTGTAAGGGAAATTTACTGCGAATGAATGTATTTGGGTTATTTGTGGCCATGTATCGCTGGTTGTGTGACGTGGGCACTTTTGTTAAGTTTCCAAGTATTACAAATGAGACGTTGATTGATTGTCACAAGATGGCAGGAGCATGGATAAGACATCAGATTTATATTTAACTAGCTTTTGCCCGCGGCTTCGCTCGCGTTAAATTCGGGGTAACACAGTTTCCCTTGTACTGTAAATCAGGAAAGGTACCTGCTACCTAGTTTTTGCTAAGTTTTCTCCCTCATATCACAAGCTTTTTTTAAAAAGCCTATATTCGTCTCCAGGGTCCCAACTATCTCTGTATCAAAATTCATCAAAATCGGTTTAGCCATTTAGGCGTGAAGACGTAACAAACAAACTCACTTTTACTTTTATAATATTAGTATAGTAAGGTCTGCACCAAGCGGTTGCACCTACCTAGAATGGATATTGTACCAACTTAAAAACCTTTGTCTTGAGTCATTCTATCTATTGCTGAAAATAGAGAAGATCGTTGAGTAGTTTAAAAGATTTATTCTAACAGACAGCTTAAGCGACTTCGTTCTTTTTATAGTGTAAAGAAGAAAGAGATAGGCATATTAGGTTATGTATATGATACATTGATATGATGAGGGGATAGATTCGTAGCAGCTCAGATTCGGATTTGTGCAGAGTTGATCGTCAAAGGCTCGTCCCCATTCACGTGGCACTTGAACTAAGGTCTAACCCTTCAGGGATAACCCGCTATGTATGTTTTGGATATGGTGTCTTGTAAGCTTGTCTATACTATACCTCAAGATACGTTTCCAAAGCTTATCTTTGCATTGTCTGATTTATTTTTGACTGTTATGGCATTTCCTACTAAGTCTAAAGTTTAAAGTAATTTATGTGCGTTTAAATGGCTGAAAAATATTACATCGTCAGTTTCATATATTTTCTATTGATGAATGAAAAATTGTACGAGGACTGGTTTGGCCTAGTTTCTAGTTATCAATGCTCATAGATTGCTACTATAGCTCTATCGCTGGCGATATAAGTTGATTACGTTTTGGTAAGTTGGGGTGTCAATCAACTCATAGAACCTGCGTTTTTTTTACCTCAATACACCCCATCATGCCCTCAAAGAAACTACCTTAAACCTACACACTAAAAGTGAGAGGTAATAAAGAGTCCTCCACTACCCTCTTTTCAAATATAAAAGTAGCAAAGTAAGAAACAAAAGGTTCCCACAATATTTTCGTCAAATTACGCCCTGTATCGATCCTGGCGAGCGTCTGTTGCATAAATGCATTAGTCTGAAGATAGGCACCTCGCACTATTGACTCGCGAGACATAGACGGTAGCGGGGAGCGTAGCTGAGAGGTAGCGGGGCGGAATTATGAGATAGCTCACTAGGCTAGCACTACTAAACTTAGGTAATCACATGGAATTTATTACTTGTTTCACAGAGCTGTCTTCGACAGATGCACTTAATGCAACTAGCCTGTTTCGTCATTGGCGCATCATTAACCGACTTAAAATAAGGAGGAGGTTCTACGTTCGACCCTTTTTTACGTATGTTCACTGATTACTCCGCCAACTATGGACCGATTTTCATCATATTTTTTTGTTAGAAAGGGTATGCTTTCGGAGTGGTCTCATATCAATTTCATTTATATTCCTTTTGTAGTTTATGATGTATCGTCTATATCTAGTAAATATTTTTTTCTTATAAGTATTTCTATATGATGATCTGCTAATATCTATTTGCAACAATGGAAAATGAATATTCGAAAAAAATTGTGTGAGATATAACCAAAACTTAAATAAAAAGAAAAATAAAAAAAACTAATAAGTGGAAAATAACTTTACTTCGGTGGTAAAAAAGTCAGCGAAACAAACAAAATCTTCGACTTGCCGACTATCGGAAGAGTAAATATACTTTGGAGAGTATATTATTGTTAGGTATATAGCGGTAATAAGTATAGTAAGCAGCGATTGAATTCTTCTTTATTATTTTTAAAATAAACCTTTTTTGTTTCATAAACTTTACCTGCGTACTAATTTTTCGTTTATTTTACTCTTTAAAGCCACTCCAAGATTCAAGGTCCACACAACTTAGTAAAACATCGCGAACAATGGTGGTTCTATTACTAATTATTAAAATTGAAATGTTATTCTTAATCGCTTACCTCCGCTCATTCGGACCAACCGTGGTCCTCTGCGTCCTCCCTAAATTTATTCTTAATAAAGCGCGGAGCGGCCGTCCGATGTATTTTTTGATATCTCTCGCTTTGCGATGAAAGCTCGCTATCTACCGTGTTTTTCTTTGGGGATTGAGTTTGTTCAACGTTTTGATCACGTACTATAGATGGGCGATCCTAACGTATCGACTAAAGTAATTTTTTACTGCGTTTGAAGTTTATCTTTGAGGTTGTTTGTTTTGGCGTTTCAAAGAGTTGGCTGTTTTTGTTTCTAACTTAGAAGGAATAACTTTAAACGAGGCTCTAAATTACTCCCTAGAAGTCCTTAAGACTATCTCGTGAGATTAAAATCTCTTCGTGATTCATAGAAATAAATGAACGTAGTTTTTATGTATCCCAGCTAAACTGCATTTTCATTCTTAAGTCGTGTGAAAACAACACATAGAATAGAACACAACAAATAGAATAGTGAAATAAAATAGTTGTAACGTTGCCACTATTTTATTATTTACACTATTTAATTATCCCGTGCCTTCGCCATTTCCATGGCTGTGTGTTGGAGGGTCCCAATAGTTTTATAACGTTTTGTATTGCCTTTACGCTTTACATGCTTATTACAGGCTTATTGTGGATGACGGAGGACCAGCTGCAGAGTGCGGTGTTTGATATGTTCGATAATCATAACTTTTGACTCGCTAGTCATTACGTCATTGTGGTGCATAAATAATAAGTTGTGGCTGATATATTATAGTTTCTTGTATGGATGTCGATTGTACGAATTAAAAGGTATTTTATTGTAGGAAGTTAGGTACTTGTTAAAATTATTGGTGGCGTGTCACGCATAACAAGACGGTGAATGTTGTGACGTCTAATTGGTGTTGAAGTATGTTCTAGGCTACACCTAGAAGAAGATTCGAATAAAGCCCCTGTCTCAGGTCAAAGAAGTTACCAATTAGGAGTTGCGACAACGTTAACTTAGCCTAAGTCACAGTAGTCTGAAAAAGTAACAAGTAAATAGGAATTAACATTGACATCTACATCATGGTTTTCCGACGGCTGCGTGGTTCCTGTAAGTAGACGTATCTTGTTTTTGTGGACATGTGAGAAATAACCTTTGGTTTGTAAATGTTTTGGACATAGCGTATGTCGTTAACTTAATCATGATACTTCGACATCCATGATTCATTTCATGAAAATCTGACCTCGGGCTTTGGAGACGTGATCATAAAATAGTTCTTTTAGTCATGTTAATTCCACTTCTTTCTTAAAGAAATAATTTTCAGTACTATTTTATTATTTTTGTTTCATAAATTCAGTCGACTCTATTTCTAAACGAAAACTAACTCGAACTACCTCCCATATAGAACCAAAGTCCTGGCAAGACAAACTCCAACATTAACTACTTACGTTGTGAAAGCAAACAACTTTTATAAAATACACCTTGCAGAGAGGCGATGTTAGCGGAAAACTAATTCAGGAGTATTCAGGACTAAGATAACTTAACTTAAAATATACAGAGCAAGTTCTGCGGTAAAAAGTGGAGGTTCCAAGATGGCGGGGCGTGGCGTGGCGCTGGGCGGGCGGATGGGCGGTGCCGCCCAACTGTGTCAAGTGTTTCAGATGGATTATTTTTCTTTGATGGCTCTTACTGAGAAAGCTCTTCGTTGTAATGGAGTGGGCTATACTTGTGTAGATGTCTTGCTGGCTTTAATAATGGTAGTGTCTTTTATTGAGGTTGGTTTTAGCTGGATTGGAGGGGTTTACTTTGAGATGGCTGGTCGGAACTGGGTGTGGCGCCTGTTTGTTATCTTTTGCAAGTTATAAGAGCCATTATTGTTGTTATTGAACATTCCATCAATTACTTAGGTGAAGCTAGCTTGCCCGGATGGTTAAGCCGATTGTATTGCAAATACGAAAAAAAATTTGGAATATTCAAAATAGGATATTCTATAATTGACAAAAGCTACTGAATAGCTTTAAATGTCAATCCAGTTGAAAATCGTTACTACACTGTCTACGGATTTCATATTCCTGATATGAAATCCGTAGACAGTGATTGGTAGGGTTCTAGGAAGAGTAAAGTCGTTTATCATATATCATATAACCCACATTTCGACAGTTATGTTAAAGATTATGTAATAGGCGGCGACCTTTTGCCATCGACCGGGAACAGAATTAGATTTTGTGGCTCATTCTGCAACTCAAGACATCATAGTTAGTGAGGCAGACCAATGAAGGATATATCTTTTCTTACGTCTTACTAATATTATAAATTCGAATGTTTGTGAGGATGGATGTATGGATGTTTGTTACTCTTTCATGTCAAAACGGCTGAACGGGTCTTGATGACATTTGGCACAGAGAAAGATTTTGGTCTGGAAAAACACATAGGATACTTTTTTTTTCGATATCACGCAGGAGAAGCCGCGGGCGCCAGCTAGTTATCTAATAATGTAAAAGAAACATCTGTGAGTAATAAAAAAACACATGTCATTATAAATACCTGTCTCATCCAATATATTGTATTGGTCTCTAGCATTGCCTAAAACAACTGAGCTCGGGAATATCTCCCTGTGAGAAAAAGTTAGCAAACAGCTGTTCCATTCTTCACGTTTTGTGAAAGTAACTTCTCCTTTTTGGAGTGCAGGATTAGGTACTAAGCAGGGTTCGTACTGTTTGCTTTTAGTGTGATATTCTGTGGGGCCTGATTTATATGTAAGTATTGGAATATCGAGTATTATCAGTAGAATACTCCGTACCGTGTCTGTTTTGTTGGAGACCTACTTATGTCCGCTCAATCACCATCTGTACACTAATGTCAATGTTACACTGGAGGACCGACTGTTAATTCCTGTGTTTCTTTTCTATTTAACATGTATGCCTGTTTAGTTTAAATAAAACGTTATGCATCTTATTGAATTTTAAGCACAAGTCGCATTGTATCTTGTAACCAATTGTTTTTATAAAATGTGGAAAATGTTGTTGGTTATACATTTACTCAAACTATAGCTGTAATTTTGTATAATACTGTAATGTGTAACCGTTTGTTTTCCCAAATAAATAAAAAATAAAATAAAATAATGCCGTCTATCTTTGAATAAGTTTTATAACTAAGATTTTATCAATATTCGCACATTAAGTACATCTTTATCAAATCCTCTATTTCGTCTACTAATCTAAAGATTGTTACACCTGTAAAGTCGAACACAAAAACCACCAAGAGATGCACAAAAAAAAACAAATGAGAGTAGAAAGTAAGAAACTAATACAGAAACACATTTCATTTTCCCACCGTACGTTGTTAGACGGTATATCACACAATTTCTCGCGAACAAACCGCTCCCCGGCGTAATTCTTTCAATTTCATCATGTATATTTAAATGAGTTTGTATTACAGAACGTCTGTAAGAGCTCCGCGCTTTAATATGGACGGGGACACTCTTATTATCTTACGAGGTGACTGTTTTCATTGTTGGACGGTATTGTAGCTGTTGCATGAGGTTGAAATGTCATCATACACAAAGTCTGTCTGTCAAAGTGTATTTATCTACTCATTCTACTATTCTAGATATTATTCTTTTGCCCCTTGTCTAATTAGATTCTGAGTTTTAGATTTAACTTTGAAAGATAAATCCATACGTTGTGTTTTTTGAGAGAAGGATCAACATTCCTTAAAAATAATGCATAATGATAAACATTATCATTGGGGTAGTCACTCTAATCAAAACAGAAAGAAAACGAATCAATTTCACGAAACCATCAATTAGTTTTCAGTTTAAGTTCAAAGTATATTTAACTGAGAACCGAAACAGCTTTGTCAGAAATAAGTAGGTAATTTCCTCTAATTTTCATGAGCTTTTTAAATGTTGAGTACAAACAAGTATTTTAATTTGTCGTTAATTTCAAGTTTTTCTAAATAGTTCTTTATAGAGATAGAGTACTAGTAAAACTTAACGTTTGTAGTCTTAATTATTCCCTCATAATCACGTATCGCACGCGACAACGGGCACAGCACCTCTCCCGTGTCGCTGTACGTTTTTTCCAATTTCGTCGCGTCGACGTGTCGGGAAAAATCCTCTTTTGATTTATATTTTAATTCACAGTCTCATTTCAATTTATAGGCAAGCCGATAGCTTTGTAAAGACATTTGTACCTGTCTAATGTCATATACATGTTGATGTCTTGCGACTCACTGATATATTTAAGTGAGAATCAAAGGAATTCTAATTTGTTTTTTAAACCAATTTTTTCGTGACTTGCTGTTTTGTAATTGAGTCATTTGATTGGAATTCTATTGATGTAGGACCATATCTTTGACTAATGGAATATTTTTATCAATGTTGTTGGTTTTCTCCAATAAGTAGTTAGTAGTTGATAGTTGTCTGTTGGAGAATCATGAAAAAAAAAGTTTAAGTAAGCTTATGATTTGGGTACTAGTCACTGCTAAATTCATATTTCAATCGTTATTAGACGATTGAATTAAGAATTTAGCAGTGATAGCTTAGTGGTGTGACCGTCGAACTGCCAAGTTATAGGTCTCGAGTGCAAAACCTAAGGCCTTAGGACCTTAGACCTTAGGTTTTCAACTCGAGACTTCTGATGTATGCCTCGGATTCATGTGCGTATTGTATAATTTATCCATTGTTTCTGCAAAGGAAAACATCGTCAGGAATCCAAATATGCCTATTGATTTGATTTTGATTTGAAACAGAAGTCCATGGGTGACATAAAAACTCTGACATCAAGTTAGGCACTGACCACACGAACAAGAGGAAATAATAATGTGTTTTTAACATGTTTGGTCCTTAGGTAGGTCCTAAATACATAAACATTCTAGGCTTGTTTTACGTCAGTAACATATTTGATTAATTGAAATAACCTATCAATTGAAAATGTTAATTAAATTTAATTAATTTTAATTTTCGTTGTTATTGTTCCAGATATTTTTGGAACGAAGTTCCTTATCGCGCGTTGCGATAGGGGGCTAAACGGAGAAAAATAAGACCAAAAGTTGTAACGACACTTTTTGCTATAGTTGTAAGCCGTACGGCGTGCGCGTGTTTCTCTGTCTGACTCTCTCTCTCTCTCTCTCTCTCTCTCATAGAAAGCGAGCCAGTTATTTTCGTTTCGTCTTTCTATTTCGCATTGAACAGTGTGGTGTCGCGACGATTATTTTTGTTGAGTGTATACCTATACAGGCTTTTTGTACATAATAAATAATAACTTCGTTCCATCCGGGTTTTCCATGACACCTCTCAAGTTTTTTTTTATAATACTTACATCACGCTTGGAATCCCGAGAGGTTAGATATAGGTGTACCTAATAGTACTCCCACATTTCGCCATGTTTAAGTCCCGTGCATAAGGAGACTGAAGTGGGTCGCTGAATGAAACTAACACTCGTTGATATTGTTCTATTTTTACTGACCACTTCTGTGATTCAGTGAACTAGCGTAATTAAACTAACACAGGATGAAAGTTCACTTAATACTCGGCCAACTAGCTTGCGGAGAGAACAGCGTGCGGTGCCAGGAGTCAGGATCAAAGTGGAAGAACGATGACCATGCTAATCGTCTTATTGATACAAAACGCAAGTCATCTGTTCCGACCACAGCTGAGTTGGCCGGAAGTTAAGTTTAGAAATTACACAGACAATTTATATTACATTAAAGAAGTATTGTAGGTATAGTGTAAATATTTATTGTATTATTAGAAAATATATAAGGATATTAAGTGTGTAATAAATATAGTAATTAAGTAAATATAATTCTGTGAAGAAATGTTGGTTTTATTTATGGTTAATGAACGGTGTTTTTGTCTGTGGTGTTCTGTATCTGTGGCTGTGGTGATTTGACGTTTCGTGAATGTTGGTATGTGAATGAAAGGTGAATTGTTTACAATTTATACTTTAGTTTTAAATTAAGTTCTACTTATTTCTAAATCTGGTGTAGCTCTAGCTATGCCCGCTACAAGACAAGCCTGTTGCTTTCAACCGGGCGAAAATCCAGATTTCGTAGCTGCTACTGAGAAATTCGTTATGAAAAAACCTAATTACACTTTCTCTGACCAGAGAAACGAAAACAGGACCTTATGCTCACTAGTGCACTTGCGACCGATAGACCAACGAGCCAATCAGTTACAGTTGATAATTTTTAATTGCCCGTCAAATCTCATTTCTATCTCAAACACCAATTTCTCGCTCCATCAAATGTCGCTACTTTCATGAGTAGCACTAAAACGATTGTCCCTTATCTCAGTGAGCAATATAAACAGTGTTGTTCAGGCACTAATATTGTCGCTAAGTGTCGCGCGGGCGGCTGGCGGCGGGCGGTTGGTCGGCTTTGATCCCGCGATATTGACTCCAGCCTGCATCTCATTGCCGCGCGGTGCACACGGGGTGACTTTTCTTTTTTGTGGTTAGCTTTTTTCCAAGGGTTTTATTTTCTGGCTAAATTCGCGCAGCGCATCAATAAATGACATGATGTTTATATTGCAAGTTTGTTTTTACAAACAGTTTTACACGTATTTTTTTTTAAACTACATAGTTAAAGCCGGTGTTTCGTATCCATCTACTCTGAGAAAAAACAGTCGAAACAAACCGCATCAACATCCGTTGCGTAGTTTTAAAGATTTAAGCATACATACAACATAGCAACAGACAGACAGCGACTTTGTTTTATACTATGTAGTGATTATAAATGCAGATTTTTGTGAGGATGGATGGATGTTTGTTATTCTTTCACGTCAAAACGGCTGAACGGATCTTAGATTATAGTCTGGAATAACACATAGGATACGTTTTTTTTTCAATATCTCCCGGGCAAAGCCGCGGGCAAAGCCGCGGGCACCTGCTAGTATACTATACAACTGAAACGGGAACAAAGTTTGGTTTGGTCGGGTTTGGGAAAGTTGAATATTAAAATACTGTTTATTTATTGTTCAGTCCAGAAAATTGCTATTATAACTTTTTCTAACTATAACATAATTATAACAGTGGGCCTAAACTGGCCAGTTTGGCCAATAATAATAATATAATAGCATAATAAATTCGTAAAATAGTCACAAACGTAGTTTATATTAAGAATTGTCACTTTGTGTTTTTTTAATCAGAATACAAAGTAGATCTTTGACCTGCCTGTACGTGTATATTTTTCTATGATTTATCTAGCTAGCAGACTGTCTCGTTGGTCTAGTGGACGCATGCGCGATAGTTTAGCATGAAGGCTTGGGTTCGGTTCCCAGGCCGAGCAAAGCGTCATTGGTTTTTGCTGTCAGGAATTTGTCAGTAGTCTGGATCAGTGCCCAATTGATGGCAATAAGCTCGCCCTAACATGGCACTAAAACCATTACTGGCGAAATGTGGATGCACTTCACCATTGGAATAGACCAACCCGAACCGTGCACCTTTTCTCGACGTTTTATGAGCGCCCATGAAGCTTATGTGAAATAAAAAATATTTTGATTTTGACTTTAAGGTGCACCGCTGCCTTACCCTTTACTAGCGTGATGTTATGTTATGTTACGTAATTTAGCTTACACTCTAGAAACTGAAACCTCCTTTTTACAAATAAACCTCTTTAAAAATCCTCGCCCGCTGTGGCCCAGCCCCAGTAGATACTCGAAACACCCCCAATGTCCCTAGAAAATATTTAAATGAAGATCATCTGTTACTTGCGAAGCTTTTTGCTATCGCCATCTTGTCCCCTTTATAATGTTGTTGTAAAATAAAGTATTTCAAGTTATTTTAGGCTATAAAGTCTTTGTAATGGCTGTGTTGGGCAGGGATTTAGTTTTGTTTTATGCTGTACTTTCTAACGTTTATAGTGAGTGTCGTAGAATTTTGCTCGCTTTAAAAAAGAAATTAATGATATATTTTATAATTTTAATGTTACGTACTGTGACCGTTTATGTACAGACGCCAGCAGGTCAAGCTACCCGAAAGTGTCAATTTTTCCCAATGAACCTTGAACCTAATACTTTAGAAATAAAGTCAAAAATCCATCAAAGAAATCTGACAGATTGTAGTAGCTTGATGTGCAGGCGTCTGTACCACTAGATAATATAGTAAGGTTTAAATAAATAAATGAGTAATCAACAGTTAGCTATTTTAGATTTTGCTCATATTTACTTGACACCATCAATATTAAATGTTTCTGCCAAATATAGATTTAGTGTATATGTATCCTGTCTGGGTTGCGGGTTGTACAAAAGAGATAGAGCGACCCCGGAACACAAAGGGCAAAAGTTGATGTTCCCTAACATGGGTGGGTTTTAGTCAGTAAAAGTCATACAAACACCCCCACTCAGCCCAGAGCGGGGGAAGTTATTAGATTGTTTCCCATCCGAAAAGAAGTGTATATGTATTATGTGTATGTGTACATATTTGCTATAGACATGTTTTATTTCTTGCGGATGGGAAATCATCAAATAACGTCAGGGGGTAGTGTCAGACTTGTTCTGACTAAAACCCACCCATATCCCTTCTATTGCCGTTTACGTTCCGGGGCCGCGGTATCTCTTTCGAAAAACCCGCAACGCCGGCAGGCCGTGGCCCTGGCAGGCCCCTCTGCAACTATAGACATGCTTACACGTGCTTAGTTTCATTGTAATACTAAACCTCTTATTTATTTCAATCTAGTCATGTCTCAGGATTTCATTGACAATATAGGCACAATACTAAATTCATTTATTACATTCCACAGTGTATATTCTTAAAAGCAATATTTGTCATAACAAAAGTGGACCTTGTCGGGCACAGTAAAAGAAAATTATCAATAATCCAATAAAAATAACGGCAACAATGGCTTGTAATAATAATCAACACCTGCCTGTTCCTTATCTGACCAGTTGTCCTCTAGTCTAAGGTCTGCCTATCTTACCTCCACAACCTAATTACAAGGTAACACGATTTGGCTTGATAAGACTGGTGTTAAGATTTCGGGGCGTATACTACAAGCATATACATTGTATTAGTTTGTTATCAACTAGTAGGTACTGTATATGTGACATAGGTTTTGACGGTTAACTGTTGATATTGTAAAGGCGATTATCACACTGCCACGCATCACGTTGCATGTTGCGTGTCAACGCACGTACGCGCGTACTTACGGGAGTGCAGATCTGCATCATCGTGCGGGTTTTTTACGCACTCACGCGCGTAGTTGCGTTTTGTGGATTCACGGCGGCTCTGACACATTTCATTCGAAGCCGTTCAAAATCACGCATGGCACTGCGAGACTCGGTGTGCCATACCTTGCGTCTCGCTTCGCACCCACGCGCGTGTGCGCATGTTTCACCGATTATAGGCGCGTAATCTGAATGAACGCGCGTGGATGCATTTTCTGTGTGTTGGACTGTGCGTGTTTTCTATACAAACGGAAATACTTACAAGCAACGTTAAAACACGCATTCACGCGCTACGCTGCGTGGTGCGTGGCAGTGTGTTAATCGCCAAAATGGTGCAGGAATATTTATTTGCATTTGTTGTGGAGTAGTGCGACGAGAATGGATATAGGTCATAACAAATGAGTATACCTACATACATGACTGAAAACATGTGGTAAGGTAACCCGTAGCCATGGTTTAGAAATGTACCAGTTATGCGGAGGAATAAGGAAAGTTTTGAGTTATGAATGTTGGTAACTATAGCAGTAGCAGAATACCAAAGAAGATTTCAAAATGGCTTCAACATATTTCTTTAATATTGTGTATATTGTTATGTCAAGTGTGTAAAGGATTAAGGGACAAAAATAACATCATAAAAATCCATCACAATTTTTTTTATTCTGTAACAAATGTCAAGTGTATTCCGTCAACAAACTTTAACAAGATGCCTAGTGATACGGATGACGATATAAGAACAACTTAAAACCTACAGGTCTGTAAACAACAATATCAGTGGAACTAACAATTAACTAAAATTAATAAAAAAATAACAGAATTGGTTTCACCTGTAACTTAATGGACATTGCTGACTACGAAAGGAAAAAGAAACTTATTTGTATATACACACGATTTGTATTATAACTCACGGTGAGAATTATATACTTATTTTCAACTTAGTAACGGAAAAGTGTTTGTGATATAGTGCCTGTATTCTTCACAGGAACGGATGATATCAATGTACTATCTTAAACACCACCACCGACATAACTTATCTTATAAATACGATATTAAGCGTTGTAAACACCTGAAACAAAAGAAAAACTGCATTAATAACAATTAATTAAGGTACATTTTGAATAAGAAAATAAATACAAAGCTCTAACGGTCAAGGCATGGCTGGAACATGGAAGTAACGATAGTCAAGCTGGCTGTAGTTTTCCGTAAATATAATGGCAAATTATTATAGGACATTGAATGAGTATTGTCCTTCACAGTGTATTATGCACAATTGGCTTAACGTCTTAAAGTATACTGCACCATAGTATTAAGCCAAAGAAAATCCACTAAAACCGTATAAAATTGCATGCCTATGAACCTATAATTTTGAGCATGTCAATATTGAGGTCTTATGCAAACTGGTAGCCAAGTACTACGAATCAGAGCTTTGTAATTGAATACTACGTAACTGTTATAATTTTAGCAGATATTGAAATAGGCACGTAACAAAACAAGCTTACATTTAAAAAGAGAAAAATAAAAAAAAGGCGCTTTGTCACTGCACGGGGCTCATCCAGAGCTGCGTGAGTCGCGCGTGCCAGTCGCGCGGGCGCCCGACGTCGGCCAGGAATGACGCCGCCGTCCGCGGCACCGGGCGCCCCGAGCTCTGCCGCGGTTGCCAGGACCGGTTGGTTCGACTCCTGCCTGGGGAAATGGAAAAAAAATTGTTTTAATTAGACTGGAAATTAGGCGGTGTCTCAGAAGAAGGAACTTCATAAACAGATTGTGCTATACGGAAGTTTCACACGACCACGTGTTTGAGCGAACACGAGAAATTAATATTGAAAAGAATGAAATCGCAGGTTTCTGCCAGCTGAAGTAACCCCACCATTTATGATCAGACCGATAATATTCAGTCCATTGCAAAAGTTGCAATAAGATGACCCACTGACCAATTATTCTGATACGTGAATGCAATGAAAATATTTATCACTAAATTAAAAAAAAAGTTGCAGGGACATGCCTGGCATTGGTACATGATCGCATAGTTGGCATATCCGCGTGATTTGCTTATTTGAAAGTTGCATAGATACTATCTCCAGAGATTATAGAATAAAATATCCATTGACCAAGGCAAGCTTCTAACAGATACAAGTTTCTCTTTGTTCTATTATAAATTAGCCTAGGTTATTTACGAGTAACAAGAAAAGTTGGTGAACACGTGGCTTTTAGGTTTTCAACTCAAAGCTTAATAGTGCGATAATAACACGTGTCAATGTTATAAATTATAACATTGACTCGTGTCACAATCGCACAAACGTAAAATAATTATAACTTATAATTATTTTCGTTTACTATGCAATTGGGGACGTTTAAGTACCGAACCTGATGATAGGTATAGAGGAAAAGAGGAAACACGTTAATTTGTATGAATTGTACAGAATTGCAAATATTGTAAGCAACTTACCATACTGCTGCAGTTCCCGTTGTCTGCGGATACCCTGGCTCACTGAAAAACATAAATACAATATTAATTCAATATTTTAAATGACCGTATGTAATGGGCAGAAAGGTTGGTATAATATCTGAGCGCAAGCGTTGAGTTTTCTGAAAATAATTTGAAAAGTTCGGGAAACCACGCGGTTATAGCTTTTCGAGTTTTTCAGAAAAATACGGCGTCGAATGAGGAATATAAATTAATGATATACAAGATTTTCAAGTAAAAACATGTAGCACAATAGCACGTGGTGAAAACAAAATGGCTTCCTCAACTAAGTGAATTAGAAAAGAAAAGGCACTTATTATACTTACCCACATTAATATCAGTATACATAAATACAGACAAAGCGAAAGACACAATGTAGCTTAGAAGATAATTTAAATAAAAAAAAATATATACATGTGAAATTAAAATAGTTAATCTAATTAGTAAGATAGCTAGTACTCACGTTCCGCTGCGACACCCGAATGCAAAGAGTTCTTGTGCAAGCGCTCTTTTATAGTCCAAAATATGGCTACGCAAATCAATAACATCGAAACTGAATATTGCCTTTGTTTTACAAGCCTTATGGCTATGGTTAAGCCTGCCTATTTACCCATTTAGGGGATTAGTTTTCGAAAATTCTACTTTCCTGGTAATTAAAAGAACTAGTGAACTTCCATGGTTCTAGATCTAGACTCAGCAGGATATATCTAGATTTAGGCTTTGCATTTTTGCAGTCAATGAATGAATTTCATACATTTTTAAAGTAAATTTACCCAGTTATTATACAGACACATTGTTATTTATTGAATTTTCTTTTGGCATCAGAAGACGTTTTGTTTGAATTGAATTTTTATGCTGATGTTGGTCAGTCAAAGAAAAATAGGGAATGTTTCAGCTGTAAGCAGCTGACATTTTAATGTTTTTCGGAATTGACAGCTGTTTGTTTTGCGATGACGAGTGATGATAGGTCGGTTATTATGATAAATAGTGCAAAACACACGCCAACCTTAATAGCCGAAGGTACTGTAAATACTGTGCTGGTGGATGTACTAGCAGTCAAGCAGTTTAGCAAAAAAAATTTGAGTGAAAAACGGATTTTGATGCGGTTTTTGATAGATAGAGTGATACAAGAGGACGGTTTAAATGTATAATATTAGTAAATTAGTTAATAAATAAAAAAAAACGAAGCCGGGGCGGGTCGCTAGTTAATGAATAAAGGTATAGGTGAGTTTAGTTAGTATCAACATTCACTCCTATTGTCTTGTTACATTTTACGACATACATCACAAGTTTTCCACGTAATGTCGGATAAAGTAATTCAGTGGAGATGTTTGTATGAACGCCATCATGGAACCTTGTCTTAGTGTATGAAATAAAACGAAAAATAATTAAGCAATTTACTTTGTTAGAGACAATTATGACGGTCGGTCTTCGATGATGTCGGCTTTGTATCATCTAAGACATACTTTTCTAATTTAATATACTTTTAGCGAAGTATTCATAAAATGCACTTACGTGGTTGTGATTAGAAACTGCTCGAAACCTTTTTAACTCTCATACCCTCAAAATATTAATTATTTTTCTAGAACATTCGATTAATATCATACGATTTTAGATGTTTGACTTTTATTCGAGTACCCTACATACTTTTAATATTGTGGCAATTCTAGTGTTCGATTAATTCTAATTTTATAAACGCGAAAGTTTGTATGGATGGATGGATGTAAGGATGTATGAATATTTGGATGTGTGAATGTTTGTTACTCTTTCACGCAAAAACTTTTTTTTAAAAAACGTTGCCCCACACTAGGAACTTCTCCTGTATCGTGGGTGCGTTTACAAACATTTAAACTCTCATACACAAACACCCAGACCCGAAACAACTATCTGCAGGTCATACAAATATCTGTTCCGTGCGGGAATCGAACCCGCGACACGCAGCGCAGCAGTCGATCGCTCAGCCACTGCGCCAACCGTGCCGTCAAATGAAACTAATAATTTTAATTAAACTTTACAATAATATATTATTATGTAGCTTATACATCAGAATAACACATATGGTACAGTTCATAAAGATAATTGTATAATCTATCAACACGCGACTGAAACCGCGGGGCGCAGCTAGTCCTACTAATATTATAAATGCGAAAGTTTGTATGGATGGATGTATGGATATTTGTTACTCTTTCACGCAAAAACTACTGAATATAGCTTACATATCAGAATAACACATAGGCTACAATTCATAAAGATATATTGTATATTCTATCATCACGCGAGTGAAACTGCGGGGTGCAGCTAGTAAAACATAAAGATGCGGTCATACTTATTTCATCTAATTATCTTCCTGGAGCATCACTCAGCAGACGACTTATTGTAGAAAACAATCGCCACGATGTTACTTAACTCCTTATCATGATGCCGTTGCTTTAGTATTGTATGCTTAGAAACATTAAGTTATGCTTTACACAAATCGGTTGGTTTTAGAACGAATCTTATCCTGCCAGTTTTCGGTCACGGGGGTCAATCTCAGGGGGATTAGCCATCTGTTCGGGGGAGATATTGTAGTGCAGGCATGTTTGCGCAGGTACTGGCACTCTCTGTTCCCTCACTCTCATGTTCCAGAGAAGGGAGATCAGATGCAGGTCCCCCAAACTCTGGAGTTTTACTGTTACTACGGAATTCATCATCTGCCTAGCCTTTTCCCAACTATGTTGGGGTCGGCTTCCAGTCTAACCGGATGCAGCTGAATATCAGTATTTTACATGGAGCGACTGCCTATCTGACCTCCACAACCCAGTAAGACCCTTGGTAAGACTGGTTATCAGACTTTCGGGACACTGACTACCTGTAACGACTGTCAAAGATCTACAAATGACAGCCGGGACCAACGGCTTAACGTGCTTTCCGAGGTACTGTTACTACGGAATTCCTAATGGAAAAGCCTAATATTTTTTTTTTGCCCGAACTGGGATTCGAACCCAAGACACCGTGTTCATCAGTTGATTGCGACCTCGTGATCAAAAGAAAGAACTAATTACCTAGTAATTTTTTATTAGTAGGTAAAATATGACAGTAAATAAATGATTCAGACGATATTATCTTAATCAGTAAAGACAGAACAACAAAGAGAATTTCGAATAAGTTTTCAAATGAAAAAGTTTCAATGGTATTATTCGTTCTTTGGTTGGTAACCTGAACAAAGAAAAGACGATCAATAATGAAGGCAAAGGAATAAAGTCAGAACCACCTTGTCAGGCCACGAAGAACTTTATCAAAACCTTCTCGAAATAAAACTCAGTAACACAGAGCCATTCTTTACAGATAAAATATATTCTAAGAACTCCTACCTAAACCACTAAATCAGAGTACATAGCTTACTATATATATACATAAAGTACATAAATCGTCGGCCATGTTGGCTCGGTAAATTTAATAATCCTGGGAGCTCGTCCTTAGTAAAGACAAATGTCCACCCACCACCCTGGAGAGAAAATATTACATAAGTTTCCAGGAAAAACGGTTGGTGGGCGGGACTTAGGGCGTGGCCGCACCACGCCCTGCTGAGTGGGAGGAGCATAGGAAAGCTATATGGATCCTCGGTTTGGTCTTAGATTTCGTCGTTTTATTAAATGAAGGTAAATAATTTGGCCTGAGTGCTATATAGAAGTAATACGGTGGGGACTAATGAGTTTGTTTGTGAAATTTGTTATCATGTACCTACCTACCTACCTACACACTTTTGTAGAAGTACCTAAGTAATCTACTTGAAAAGTAATTGGTTTTTATTCCGATACGCCTTCATAGATTTGCAAATTGGTAGGTACTTAAGTGTGGGTATACTTAATTTGTTTTGTCAAGGCATTGGGTTCTAGATACATTGACCCAATAACCTTTCATAAACTTCGCCTAGTGAATTACCCGACAATTCTATTGAATAAATTACATGATCTCATATTTTAGAAGAAAAACGCTGTCACACAAGTCAAGTCAAGAAAAACCACTGCCTTTTATACATGTTATTATAGGCACACACCAACACAACAAAATTTATTATTATAACCTTTGAAATGTTCTGAAGATTTGAGAACTTCTTCGCCCTTAAACAAATCATCACACTTGTTAATTAACTGGTCTAGTTTAATTGTTGTGCTCAGTTTGAATGCAATGTATAAACACTGGTGTCTGAAAGAATCGTCTACTTCGGCAATAGATACTGGCTTGACTAAATAAAAGGTATTACCGTTGATGTGTTAGGGGCTTGTGGCCGCTATAGTCGATCTTTAGGTTAAACCGTGGTTGCCTAGGTTGGTCTGTGGATGGGTGACCACAGGTTACATAGGTACCGAGTTTCTCCGTACCTCGAAAGCAGGTTATGCCGTTGGTCCCCGCTGTCATTTGTAGATCTTTGACAGTCGTTACAGGTAGTCCAGTGGACTGAAAGTCTGACAATCAGTCTTATCATGAAGTATCGTTTTACCCAGTACTAACCGAGTTGAGGAGGTCAGATAGGCAGTTCGTCCTTGTAAAAATACAGATATTCAGCTGCATCCGGTTAGACTGGAAGCCCCAACATTGATGGGAAAAGGCTAGGCAGGTGGTATTTGATGTGTTATGCAGCCTTACTGCTCATGCTGATTTAAAATGATCCTACTAATAATATTATGAATGCGAATGTTTGTGAGGATGGAAGGATGGATTTATGGATGTTTGTTACTGTTTCACGTCAAAACGGATCTTGATGAAATTTAACACAGAGGTAGATAACACATGGTCTGGAATAACACATAGGATAGGACTTACTTTCGATAACACGCGGGCGAAGCCGCGGGCGCCAACTTTAAAATAAATAAAACTATTTCTCAATTTTGAATAACGATTCATTGTTTTCTCCAATATTAATGTTCTAAACCCATTTATACCAATGTAAGAATAAAATCTTGTTTAAAAACAATATGTTTCATTAGAACTGACAACAAAAAAGACTTTATCGTATTAATTAGATTAGCATAACTACGCTATTTCCATTAGCACACTCTAAACAAAGCGTGTCCTGAACAAAACGGATGCTTTAACCAAATCGCCCTAAAATAGGGAGAAAAATAAAAGAAAAAAAACAACAAATTAATGAGCTCCGCTAACTTCCCCGGCGCAGGCACAAGGCACCGGCCCGAAGGGACCACACGAATGCTAATTTTTCAACTACTAAACATTTTCGGTACGATTTCCAAAAAGAATTTCGTTCCTACAGTTGCGGCGCGAATAAAGTGTAAAGCGGAAAATCGGTAATAAAATAGGATCGGTCTCTGAAAATCTTGTTTGGCAAGTTTATTGTATTTAGTTAAATGGTACCTGTTTCGCTTCAGTCACTTTTTTACCTGAGTGAGTCGAAGCCCAAAGGAGGGTTAAGTTTTTCATTCATTGATCAAACAATTACTTAGACAGTTTAATTGTTATAGGTGACCGTAACTATCCACAATACCGATAATAGTTTTTTTTTATATTGAGCCATAATTAAAAAAAAATAAGAAACGCTGCTTGCCGATGAGTTTGCTTCTAGCGAATAGAAAGTGGTGTTTCCCCACATATAAGTAATTCTTAAATCTTCACAGTTCCTTATTTCTTTCCTATCGATATTTCCATAAAATTTTAGTAATGTACCTAGTTCAGTAAAAATATTAATCCACAACAGTTTCTAATAAGCGGCCGATTTATCTGACCGCCAGTGTATTCCACCGCATCTGGCGCTCAATTTAAAAACAAAAAGGTAACACACAGGCCACAGGAACTCCGGGAAAAAGGACCATCTCCACCCACTTCCTGTTGTTTGTCTCTGATACACACATATTTTTTAACTAAGTGCCTATTTTGAATAAAAATGCGTCTCCCTTAACCGTTAAAATGTACGGAGCGAGTCCTGAAGATTTATGTCGCTACGTTCTCTTTATTTGAGAGATAACGCTATTGTTCGTAATTTTGGTCGGTCGTGTATTTGTGGGGTATTGTGTGCGGGAAATGTCGGAGTAATTGAAAAGAATACGGAGCTTTACTGCTGATGTTACAGGTAGATGTGTGGTATGAATTTAAAGAGTTATGTTAATTTCGTACCCGCATTAATTATGATGATAATAAGGTAAATCACTACCTATTGACCTTACTCCTTCATGTCTATTAGAGATTTCTCTGAAAATCACAAAGTTTTAAACATGTATATTAGAAGTTAGAGATTTCTCTGAAAATCACAAAGTTTTAAATGGTTTCAAGCACAATATAACAGTTGATATTTGTGACTAATATGACATTCTTTCCTCCAGAATTGGGATTCGCCATGCATCGGTACGAAATGGGTATATTGCGATTCAACTTTAAGGAAACGAAATTGGGAATTCAATTTACTACTTACTTACATATTAAGCTACTTATTTACATGAAAACAATTAACTATCATTTTCATCCTGATATTGCCATGATAATAAAGTTCAACAATTTCATCTTACAACAAAGCTTAACTAACCACAAGAAATATTTCTAAAACGTTACTTCCACATAACTGCGGTGCTAGCGGTGGTTATGGTTCGATCATTGGCGCCCGCGCATCGCTTCGTGATCACCGATCTCTGCCGATCTTTACCGATCGCTACTCGATAATCGCGCGTACTGTGCAAACAGTCGCTTTCATGTTCACGAATTTTTGCAATCGATTGGAATACAGGTTGTTGTATTTTGTTACGATACTCCGTCTCTCCGATCCTGGTCTTGTGTAAAACGGAGTTTTTGCTCTCCACGGTAGACATAAGGTCTCTTCATATTGTGATGAAACGAGCATAATTTGGTCAAAATATTGATCACCTGCACCTCAATTGCTTACACAGTTTCAGTCACAATTACGATTTCCAAGGCCATTCGTTATCCGGGGTTGCTGAGTGTCCCAGGGTTGCGGGTTGTTCGAAAGAGATACCGCGGCCCCGGAACGTAAAGGGCAATAGAAGGAACATGGGTGGGTTTTAGTCAGTACAAGTCTGACACTCTCCCCCGCTCCGCCCAGAGCGGGGAAGTTATTTGATGATTTCCCACCCCAAAAAAAGAAAAAAAAGGCCATTCGTTATTCATTGCGTCATGTGTTAGAATGTTGTGTCTTACAACGGAATAAAATAATATTGCAATCAATGCTGTTGATCTGTCTTAAAATTTAAATTAACAACATTGCGATTTTGTTTCACAAAACCACCGCGGAGGTTGCTGAAAAAAGTTGAGACGGACCGGTGCAAAGAAACGGATTGGTTGTGCCGACTTTCCATGCAGTCTGATTCAAAAGATTCCATCATCAGCTAATTAGCCTTTACCAACAATGTTGTGGACAATTTATAGTCTAATTGAAAGCACCTGAAATTCACTATTTGACAGTTAGACTGAATCACTGCCTACCTGATCTTCAAAACAGTTACTGGGTAACGAGACACCCTTTGGTTATATTGCCAGACTGTTGACTACCCAAGTTTCAATAGGATTATCAAGTTTTACTACTTAAAATTTTACCCGAGCAAATACTGTTAATATAACCCAATTTAGGAATACCAGCCACCTTAAGGTACCTTAGGTTAAGACTGGCTGTTAGTGCAAGTTGTCAGACTCGTTTCAGTTGTTGTAACATTTATGTTTTCTTAATTAAACCATCTTTTTTCTCATGGACCGATTGCTACGTCGGCCGTCGTAGGCATTTGGTTTAAATAATTATCAATAGTAATTTCAGTGCTGTCGTTGTAGAAGAATAACAATTAACGATTTTAATTTAAATCCGATCCGACGGAGAAATTAGTTTTTCACTAAACATTGTAAAAGTTGTAGTGATTCATCAAATACAAATCTAGCATAAATGCTCTCGTTCAAAGCCATGTTAGAAGTACGGTAAGTAGTTGTACACACGCCGACACATCAACCTACACAAAACCAGTGTATGCGGATCCCTCATCTACGGATACATACACCGCAGATTTCCCGTACGGCGAGAGATCCGTATAAACTGGTTTTGTATAGGTTGATGTGTCGTCGTGTGTACTTAACAAACAGTAATTAACTGGTTTACATAGCACGGCACAGTTGGCGCAGTGGCTGACCGATTGACTGCTGTGCTGCGTGTCGCGGGTTCGTTCCCAGCACGGAACAGGTTGGGGTCCGGTTGTTTGTGTAGGTATGTGAATTAAATTGTTTGTAAACGTACCCACAATACAGGAGAAAAACCTAGTGTGGGGCAAAGTTATCTAAAAAAAACAGTAGCTCTAATTTCAGGACCTCCCAGAATATTGTTTCGGTGCACGTTTAAATACTAGCTATTTGTTCAAATATTTCTGAAGTCCATTCTGAAAAAAACATTTTTTGCATTTCAGCGTGTTTATCTTGAAGTGTGTAAAATTTAAACTTAAAAAACGTCGTCCTGTAAGTAAATGAGCGTGGGATCGCTTGGCTGCGCGTGCGACGGGCGGACGCCTCGGGCGCTGCGCACCGCAACCTTCTATTACCATGCCAGCTCTCACTGCACCGACTTACATTCTGCAGTTGTAGGGGTGTTAGACCTAGCCATACACTAGATTTGAAAGAAAGATAAAACAACAAACTGCTGTTATCTTGTAGAAGTTGAAGATTTAAAGTAGGATTCTGGACTGATGCAACAAGTCGGACAAAGAAATACATTGGTTTCGAATCGCTAATTAAGCTGTAGCTCAGTAAATACCGGCAGGCGTACCTAAGAGGTGTGTGATTTATTCACTGCCGACGAAATTTACGCTAACAAACTATCTATTTCTTCATCTTGTTGACTGGTTGTTCTTTTTTTCGGGTGATATCAACAAAATCAGTAAATAAAGCAAATAACTCCCCCCCACTTTGGGCTGAGCGGGGGAGTGTCAGACTTTTACTGACTAAAACCCACCCCTGCTCCTTCTATTGCCCTTTATGTTTCGGGCCGAGGTATCTCTTTTGAACAACCCGCAACCCCGGGGGACTGGTTGTTCTTGACTCACATTATGTGTTTAATTGTTGAACAGAGTGCTTTCTTTCTTTCATTTACTATAAATAGAACGAGAACGAGCGGGGCACTGTACTTTTAACAACGTTCTTAATCGAATCGTTCACAATTTTAAGCCGTTTACCGATATTTGGTGGTCCTTGAGATGAGTTAGCAACTAGATTTTGAAAGTTATAATATCATAAGTACTTGATATTAGACTTTACACTGACATGGTTAACATTATAATTAACACTTGAAAAAGCACAAAGCACTTGGCAAACCCCATGATCACGGATGAACTGAGTTCATCAGGGGGTTTGCAACATCGCCGAAATATCGGAAACTCGAAATTAATAACAAACATGGTAAATATCCCGTTTCAAGTGTTAATTATTATTGTACTAGCTTTTGCCTGCGGCTTCGCTCGCGTTAAATTCGGAGTAACACAGTTCCCCTTTCTTGATTTGCAGGAACCTGCTATCTGTAGTTTTTGAGCTTGAGCCTTATTTATTGTAATAGCAAAGCTAAATTTTCCCTTTTCTTGTCTCATTCTCCCTCATTTTTCACTCTTTAAAAAAAAGTTGGCCTATGTCCGTCTCCAGGGTCCCAACTATTTCTGTACCAAAATTCATCGAAATTGGTTTATCCGCTTAGGCGTGAACGTAACAAACAAACCAACAAAGAAACAAACACACCTTCGCTTTTATAATATTATTAAGGATAAATAATACTTGATATTCTTAAACACTTTCTGCAGTATCTTGGCAGCCCTACCACCGCAAATACTGAAGCCATGTGAATCGTTGGAATTGGTGTGCTTACATCGGTCAGGGGTCAGGTCATGCTGCTCACTGATCTGTTGGGAGGTAAGTGAGCTAACTATACGAGACGAACTGATCTTAATCGATGATTAGGTGCTCAAGGAGAAAGGTGTTTCTTTGATTCCTGGTTTGTAATGTTCTTAGAACTAAACCTACTAACCTAACCTTGGTGAACTGTAAGGCGCTATTTTACTTGTCCTTAGATTCCTATGAAAATATTTTATCAGTCTTCTTTTTTTTGTGTGGTGTCAGAGATTTTATGTCGACCATGGGTGCCTAGGACTTCGCTTAAAATGCCGACGAAAAATAACTCACAGGCTTGTTGGTTTTGGTTTCCTCCATTCACCGAAGCAAGTGATAATTTTACAACACGCATATCTATGAATCTATATGAAAAATTAGAGGTAGGATGGACGTAATGACTTGGCAGTCCGCCGCCGCGCTGGTCATACCACTAGGATATCATTGCATTACATAGTAAAAGGAATGTTGGTTGTTTTTCGTAATGCTGTGAGCATGCGATGATTTGTAAATTATATGAGCTCATTACATCACAAAGTGTACTTAAAGCATCATTGTTTCTTGGGAAACGATTGTAAAAAATGCAAATTTTAAATCCATTTTACGTTACATGAAATTAGCGATTAGTGAATGCTTTAGATGCCTTTCTAGTCAACGTCAAAAAAAAACTAATTCATTACCTATATCCAGTGTATGCAGACTGGACGAGACAGCTCCAGATTCAAGATTGGTCTGTCAAGGGGCAGACCGTTACTAATTGCTGTCTAATCTAGACATGACAGAAGATGAACGACTTATAACACAATAAATTTCAGCCCCTGCAGCTAGGTTACGGATCCAAAGGGGGCTGTGAGGCTGCCGTACATGCTTTATCGACCTACCTAAATTCTGGTAAAGGTGAGGTCATCCTGAAGGTTGATATAAAGAATGCCTTCAATTCAGTTAATAGGGATACCTTGTTAACAGCAATTAAACAAGAATTACCCCAAATTTACAGTTTTCTTTGGCAATGTTACAGACACCCATCTAAATTATTATATCGGGACAACCTCTTGAAATCTGCTGTTGGCTGTCAACAAGGTGACCCACTTGGGCCAGTGATTTTTAGTTTAGCTATCCACCCAATCATTAGACAGCTAAATTCCAAATTTAACGTTTGGTACCTCGATGATGGAACCTTGGGCGGCGATGTGGATACAGTTTTAAGAGACCTAATTTTTTTAAAAAAAGAACTTCATTCTATTGGCCTTGATCTCAATCTTTCCAAATGTGAGTTATATTTAGCGGACAGCACCGACAAAGAACTGACTTTATCAAAATTCAACACAATAGCCCCAGATATCAAAATTATTGATAAAAGTTCTCTTCGTCTCCTTGGGTCTCCTATCTTCGAGAATTCCTTTCTAGATTTTATTGATGAAAAAATCCAAAAATTTAATGATGCCTCAGAAAGATTGCTCCAAATTAACATGCATTCGGCTATTACTATAATTCGTTACTGCTGTTTTGGCCCTAAATTAACATATTTCCTACGTGCTTCCCCTTTATGGAAGCACACTCATCTTTTGGACAAAATGGATCAAATTATCAGACATACTTTATCTTTGATTTTAAATGTGGCTCTGGACGACCGAGCTTGGGCTCAAGCCACTCTTCCCATTCGTTTGGGAGGACTCGGCGTCCGTAAAATTTCTAGTATTAGTCTACCAGCTTTCTTATCCTCGGTCCACGGTACTGAAAAATTAATCAGGAATATCCTGGCTTCCACACTGATTGATTTTGATGTGCCGTGCTTCTCCGAGGCTAAGGATGCTTGGAAAATCGCTTGTCCGAGCACTGAACAACCCGACAAACCATTTTCTCAGAGACAGTGGGACGAGCCGCTCTGCAGAGTAGTTCAGAATAATCTACTGAACACGTCTGCTACTACTGCTGAGCGTGCGCGCCTTTTGGCTGTGAGCAAGTGGGAGTCGGGTCTTTGGCTTAACGCACTACCGTCGTCGAGCATAGGCACTTTATTCGATGACACTACTTTCCGCCTCGCTGCTACCTTACGTTTAGGTGCTCCTTGTTGTTCTCCTCATCGCTGTCATTGTGGTGAAGTAGTCAACAGCCTTGGACACCACGGTCTATCATGCAGCCGAAGTGCGGGCCGTTTTGCGCGGCACGCGAATATTAATGACATCATCCGTCGAGCTCTTGTCACCGTCGGCGTTCCAGCTGTTTTAGAACCCAATGGCTTGGCACGCGACGATGGCAAAAGACCGGACGGTATGTCTTTGTTTCCGTGGAAGTTGGGTAGGCCTTTAGTGTGGGACGCAACGTGCGTCGATACTCTTGCGCCATCCCATCTTCCTAGCTCTTCGTGCTGCGCTGGCGCTGCTGCTGCGGCTGCAGAGAACCTCAAGCGGCGTAAATATAGTAACCTTATTGGTAACTATATTTTCGAGCCGTTTGGGGTTGAAACTCTGGGACCGTGGGGTCCTTGTGCTCACAGCCTGTTTAAGGAAATTTCAAAACGTTTGGTTGACACTTCCCGTGACCCAAGGGCTGGCTTTTACTTTGGCCAGAGGCTTAGCGTTGCCATACAACGTGGCAACGCGGCCAGTCTCTTGGGGACGTTGCCAACTGATAGCGTTGAGGACGAATTTTTTGACGCTATTTTTTAATTTATTTGTAAGTTATTTAGTATGTTTAATATAATGTTTGTGAAAGGATATAAAAATTAAAATGAAAAAAAATTACTGGTTAATGTCTCCTTTACTTCACCTTTTTCCTCAATAACAACTAGTACGTAACGAGCAAACCATTTCTTGTTCGTCTACAGCGTTCGTGACCGTCGCCGTTTCGACAAGGAATTGTAATTTGACGTGAATTATGACGTCACTTATTGCCTGCGTCGTTAGCTGGTGTTGCTAGGTGGAAAAAGTAAAATTGTGTACTTTAGGAAATTAAAGCTTAATTTATATTATATCCTTTTATTTGATTGGTCTTTTCATCTCAAGTCATTATCCGTTCATGCAAATGGCAGTTAACTAGCAGTTTTTATCCTAAACTATATTTCACCCTACTACGAAGGAACACAAAAAATTTTTTTAGACATGCATTCATTAAATCATTTGTATGTTTTGTAGTAATACCCACCAGACTGGATTTGTGCCCGGTTAATGTTTCCGTATAAACTTCCGACATAAACAGCCATGTCTTTTACTGCGTTGACTTCGAAGGTTATTTTTTTCAAGGCACAAAGGAACCGCAAAGTTGAGTATATGGTTTTATATTATGACTAGCTTTTGCCCGCGGCTTCGCTCGCGTTAAATTCGGGGTAACACAGTTCCCCTTGCGCCTTATTGATTTGTAATAGCAACGCTAAGTTTTCCCTTTTCTTCCGTCTTTCTCCCTCACATAACACTTTTAAAAAAAAAAATTAGCCTATGTCCGTCTCCTGGTTCCCAACTATCTCTGTACCAAAATTCATCAAAAACGGTTTAGCCATTAAAGCGTGAAGAGGTAACAAACAAACTCACTTTCGCTTTTATACTATTACTAGCTGTGCCCAGCGGTTTCACCCGCTGAGGTTTAGGGGTATGAAAAATAGATGTTAGCCGATTCTCAGACCTACCCAATATGTACCCAAAATTTCATAAGAATCGGTCGAGCCGTTTCGGAGGAGTACGGTAACTAACATTGTGCCACGGAAATTTTATATATTAGATAGTAAGGAAGTAAGGATTTCAACTCGATTCTTCTTGACAGAGTTGTCTTGGGTCTTGACAAACGGACAGACGGACAATATAAGGGTTCTGTTATTTTCTTTTTGAGGTACGGAATCCTTAAAACGTAGATACATAATCAGGTTACTTTTGTAAATTCCCTTATTTCTAATTAGGAACATTGTTGATAAATAGGTTCACTAATAGTGACGTTCGTGTACCTACACTTGAATAATTACAAAGCCCATTAACACGATATTCGTGTGAATACCGCTGTTCGTTTTATTTTCTTGCAGAACTTACAAATGTACGGGAATGTAAGTTTCATTAATTCACTAACACCAGGTTAGGTACTAACAGTGGTATCAAGAATTTTTATGACATGAAACTAAGTCTTTGATATTTATTGATTGGACTTTAAAATTGTATTTTAAATCATGTGCCTTATATTGAGTTCAATACTGATTGACAGTTTAAATATTTCTATCACTTTTTGACATTTTGTATGTGTTAATTAAAGTACATTTGTACGCCTCTGGGAGGATCTAACTATCTCTAACATTCCACAATCTTTTCTGAGTTGACCTATGTTTAAAATCAATCTTTCCATCATTTATTTTGTAGAACATAGGTGTTTAGATACAGGTAGTATAGTATATAAGAGATGGGAACACTGCAAATACCTAAAGCATTCTGATCCTGATGAAGAAGATGAGGCTTATTTCAGTTTCTGTCAACTTTCCAAGTAGTAGGAAGTTAAAGTTTTAATTCAGATTTCTGTAGATACGTGGTTCATACATAATCTCATGTTTTTTCTCATGATCTTACATACTCCTTTGTTCTCGTTTATGGTTACTTCCAGTCCAATTGGCACGCCGCGCCGCGCCGGTTAAAAGTACTGCGCTCCTGATATTCTCTAAGAATATACTTACTTAGCCCAAATGTTGCTACTTACTTAGCACAGATAATTACGCTGGCAACCTTTTGTTTCTTTACAGAATATTGTTTAGCCTGTATTCTTATATAATACAGAATCTCCCATTAATTTGGCATTGTGATTCGTGCCAAAGGAAAACCGAAACTTCAGGTAGGTTATTTTTTGGGATTCTTTAGTCTGCTTCCCTGTTCCTTTTTATCTACCAACAGCACAACTATTTACGAAGCTTTCAATATAAAGCCAACATGCGTGTACCACACAGATTGGACACCGCGTCATGACCTGACATCAAGCTTGACAAAACATAACACTACCCACAAAACAACATTCCATTCTAAAATACTCCTTATTTTCTAGGTTATAAAGTTCTGTGGTATATGAAAGGTCAGTAATATAATGTTGGTTCAGCATAACCCTATATTTGCGAGTGACATATCCAAATGTTGATGCACTAGTGCGGAAAATGACATGTCACCGTGCTCGCAGCCAGTGACGTCATATTAACACCTCGATGCTGACACGAGAGGTATTAGCTTTTAGGATTTTTATTCATACTTTTTGGTCTGACTGTACTGTGGTATAAAATTTGAATTCAGAACGAGTGAACATTTGAATTTGGGATGACGTTCTATTGGCTTTATCATTTAATTTGATATGACAGCACGTAGACAATGATACACTGCTGAAATTTAAAAATCCGTATATAAATATAGACGAAAAATATATCATCAAACGTCCTTAATTTAAGGGAATGCTTTTACTGCTGTAATTGAATAGGCAACCTATTCAATTGTAATTGAAAATTGCAGTGCATTGAAATATCATCGGATTTTCAAAATATTATATTACTAGCAGGCGCATGCGGCTTCGCCCGCGTGATATCGAAAAAAAAATCCTATGTGTTATTGCAGACCATAATCTACCTCTGTGCCAAATTTCATCAAGATCCGTTCAGCCGTTTTGACTTGAAAGAGTAACAAACATCGTTACATCCTTCCATCCATAGTAGGATAGAACTCTCTTATTTATAATCCATACTTTCGGGGGTGTTTACTACCTACATGCCAAAAGGACTCTGAATTCTTCATCGTACATCTAGTAAATACAAATCATAAATCTAAATCGAACCTACTACCGTTGATCCCTAGCATATTACAAGCGTGAAACATAGTCTCTAAACCAGTCGTGATCTTTGCTCTTCAGCCATTTTATGTAAATACTATCGATTACTCATAATTTTAATTAACAAAAAGTTCCCAATTGATTATAATGCAATATCGCTAACACCTCACTTGGCGATTTATTTAGAGCAGCACTAAATATTACGTGTAACACAAATACACCAATGGAAGTTTCAATTTACTTAAAAGTTATTATTTTAAGATATTAATCCACCAATGAAACTAGAAATCCTTTAATATTTATTCAAATGTACTTCCCCCTATCAATCCATATGTCTCAGAAGAAAATAAGAAACCACTACAATAATTCAGAACCATCACGTTTATTTCCTTAGTAAAACTGTCATAAAACTCTACAAAACAATCGTAAATAATAAAATATTTGTAGATTCCATGCAAAAATATTCAAAGCACTGAGTTAAGGCAGCCATATTATTTTGGTACACAATGCGACACGCACGCCGCCTGGCGGTTGCTCGGTACTCACACATTTGACAGCATCCCCAAGATGGCGGCCGGAGAAAGCGCGGGAAGCCACAACTGCGCACCACAATGCAACAATAAACTGCATTCCACCACATACACCACTAAACAACAACACTTTGAACACTTAACAGAACACTTGCCAGTGGTCTGACGACACAAGTCAGCCCGGCTCACGTACAATGAGGTCCACGACACATGACCAATCAAGTGACATATCACTAATTACGATGACGGAGCTATGCCTTCCCCGGCAGCGGATCGTCGAATGAAAACCTCCACCATGTTGTTACTGAATTTTATACTCCATCCCAGTCAGCAGAGCCTCCAAGTTTGCCTCCTTCAAATTCGTTATGCATACAGCACCAAGGGCTGTTGAATACCGTTCGCGTTTATTTATGAACAGGCAAACTTCTGGTGGCTGGTGGGACGTACGAAATACGTTATAGGCTCGCCTCCCCCGAGTGCCGGCCACCGGCGCCGCACACACCACCAACAATGCATGCGATCGCTGAAAAAGGGCTTTTTATGTATTCAACTTCACAACTCTGTAGCTCATCTGCAAGTCGTATTATGGACCTATTTAACAAGTTAATATGGGCGATCCGGGGCCGCCGCGTCTGCGCACACCGCCTGGATTCCATTCTGGATTTACAAATTTGAATGTCGAAGTCGGATTCAGGTTCATTCGAATAGCGAGAAGCCTTTGTGATTTCGGAATACACGAAAATTTAAATTCACCTGCGCAGAAAATGTTTAAAACTTGTCCGGAGCATCCGCGTGCGTTTTGAGGCTCCCGCGATTGCGACTTTGCAATGGTAAGGAGCGTTCAGAAATTCCGCCCCGCCCGACACCCCCATCACAAAGTATAATGATATCGTCGCCGGCGTTATTATGGCAGTCGTCATAAATATTTCATAGATGTTGCGAGGGCAGTAATGACCGAGTGACCGCCGATCGCCGAGACTCGTCGCCATCTTAGATTGCACATTATACCCCCGCTCTACGAGCAAATCCCCCCGTGAGGTCATTATACCGAGATGTTGTGATATCAACCAGTCATTGACTGTCTTAACTTTACGTTGTAACCGAATCATATTATTGTGTCAAGAAACACTTCTAAACTCGTAAAGTTCTTGTTCGTAAAAACATATTCTTTGCTTTTAATAAATGCAGCACTGGTTGAACATGCAAACTTATATAATAAGCTAACAACTTTCAAGAAAACTCGTATACTTTAAAATTTCCCTAAGCTTTTCGGACTTCGCTCGTTCCTAACGCAGCGTCATTGTGGACTACGGGATTTTAAAGTCCTGCATTCAGTATATTCGTACATAGAAAGTGGAAGCTGTATCCATACTAATCCTTACTTCTTCCATGTATATAGCACTTTTACCACCTTGGTCCACTAGTGTTATCACACAGACTAATCAATAGGAGTTCCTCAAATCCTTATTTTCTAGTCATTTTTTTCAATGAAACCTCGCTATTTCCTCCATAACTCTGTTACTCGTGGCAGTAGGCAGCAAGCAGGCACGTGCCGCCCCCAGACGGCGTGAAGGTGGCTAATTACCTCGTCCTCGGCCGGACACCGGCGTCCTTTGATCAGCAGCCTTTGATCGGCCGGCGACACTACGTAAAGGAACGCCGCTTGGGAGCAGAGCGGACACTGGCTATCGCGAAATCATTGTCTTAGCTCTCGAGTCAGTCGAGAGCTAAGACAATGATTTCGCGATAGCCAGTGTTGTGTTCTTAAAATTCTGTAAATAAAAATTCTAGCATTAATGTAAGTTTATAGGTACGTTTGATTGTAGGTGCGTGAGTGATGATGATTGCTCGAAAACTCATTAAAATAAAGCTTGTACTCATTCTTGGCCTTTGAAAGCATTCGCATGGATACAAACGTGCACTGCATTCTAATTAAAAACAGACATTAAAATCAATTTAGTGGATTTAATCTAGCATTATTTTGCATTTTATAGCTGCTGTGACCCATAAGATCTGGAAAATAATGAAAATTAATGTCTGGGTGACGCCAGATGTCCATTACACTCTCCAGCGTATCGCCTGCAGAGTTCTACCGATCTCCTTTGACTAAAAACTTGTTAGAGGTCCGTATTAAAATTCAAAAACGACGCACGGAACTCAGTCCCGATTCCTGAAAACATTATTCAGGGGATTTGAATAATGATTTTGTTTTAGTCCGTACTCACACCTCTTGTTAATATATGCGAGAAGATTGGAGCCCCGAAAGTTCGTAACGCGATTTTTGGTCGGACTTAAATGGTTTTCAAACTTAATTTTGTGGGCACTCGGCTTTTTAGTCGCGAAATGTGTTTATGCAAGAATCCCTTTATGAACAAAGTTGTTGTAATTTATTGCGTTTAAACTTGCAAAGTGTTAGAAGGATTGGACGCGAGACTTGTGTGACAAAGTGTACTTCATAATTGGATGTTTGTTATATTTTAGAGCTAAGTTTAGTCTCCCCAGTAGGATAGGTAATGAAATAAATAATTAATTCAAAACGTATCGTTATGCTTTAGAAAAACCTCCAGATTTTGTAACAAAAATAGAAACGCATGAATTTTTTATTCATAAACTAGCTTTTGCCCGCGGCTTCGCTCGCGGAAAATTCTGGGTAATACAGTTCCCCTTTCCTGATTTGCAGGCAAAGCTAAGTTTTCCCACTTTCTCACTTTAAAAAAAAATTACCTATCTCTGTACCAAAATTTATCAAAATCGGTTTAGCCATGTAGGCGTGAAGATGTAACCAACAAACAAACAAACTCACTTTCGCTTTTATAATATTAGTAAGGATCTTGTTTCATCTGCCTAGCCTTCTTCTGAACTATTTTAAGGTCGGCTTCCTGTCTAACTACATGAATTTGAATACCAGTTTTTTACATGGAGTGGCTGCCTATCTGACCGCCACAACCCAGTTAGTTCTGGGTCGACTTTCGGGCCACTGACTACCGACTACCATTATAACGACTGTTAAAAATCTAGGTATGACATCCGGAATCCTCGGCTTAATATATCTTCTGAGGCACGACGGAAGCTCTGTATGTAATAGGCAATTCGTTAATATTGTGTGTTGATAAATATGGTTTTAAAACTCTGAATCCATTAATTAATAAAAAACTCACCTGTATTGCCCAAACTTTTTGTTATGATTTTATTCATAAAAGCTCCTCTGAATCCTCGTTAAAGTCTATCGTTTCCCAAACGAGCTCATAAGTTCTCTCAGCAGCGCGGGCGCGACTTCAGACAGCAACAGTCAAAGTAATCTAACAGAAAAAAAGAAGTCGCCATCTTTTATTCAAATTCCGCGTCACGAACAGTTGAAGCGGAAAAAATATGAATATGATTTCCTTACGCACTTTAGAGAAGTTGCCTCGCGCCAAATGAAGCATATTTCGAGCCATAACACTCGCATTATTCAGGAAGAAAAAACTCTGGGGAGCCTGCCATTCAGAACGCGACTTTAACACGAAGTCGCAAGACTTGCCGTAGGAAAATATATCTTGATTAAGTAAGCATCGACTTTTTTACGAACTTATATTTAGTTATTTTATGATCTAGGTATTTTTTTTAGGAAAAATGAAGTGTTTCCACACTTACCGTTTCTACCATTTTATAAATAGGAAAACAAAATAAAACCAAACATAACTTTAACTGTGCATTTTTAACTAAACAATAACTGCTTTCTCAGAAGATCACAGTGACTCCAAACACTGAATCTCAGTCGCAGAGTGAACAGCGCGCATTATTCAAAGTAAGTCTTAAGAACAGTTGAAGAGGGAAGCGCCTTAACTTTTTATATATATTTTGTTCGCTAAATGAACTGAAACTGTACTTCGCAGATGCTAAGCAAACTTACTTTTTGGGTTAAGTATCGCTGGAAAATGGACCGTTTGTTTTGGCTGAAAGCTGCGACAAGAAATACGCCCCTTGTGTCTGAGATGGGTGAATATTGTAATGTTAGAAAGAAATGCTTTAAATGAGAGAAATAAAGAATACAAAGCAATGGCAATTATGATTTTAGAAAACAATAGGTAACTTGTAAGTGTTCCCTAAATTAATTGGGTTTTCTACCTTATGAACAGGGATTGATGCTATGAATTAATTTTATTAAATTTTCTTAACCAGATATCTGATCCATTTTGAAACATTATTTTCTTTATAACTGAAGTGCTGCACTTACAATTTAAATTCATGATTCATGTCTACGAAAATTACATCTATTTCGATTATATAACCTTAAGAACCCCTAGTCATGTTAAGGTATTTCTTGTACATGATTTTCAGTAAGAATTCAACATCATTGAACAAAAGATTATTACCAAAATAAATTCATACATCCATAACACATCATCTATAAACGACTACAGAACCAATTTTTCAAATTAAACGAACAAACTCGTTGTTTTTCCTTCACCCTAGAACGTCATGTAAATTATATTCAGCGGGGAGAGTTCTGCTCACCCCGGTCCCCGCGATAGCTTAATGATGTTCTGAGATAACGTAAATGTTATGTTATTATTTATTAAAGTGTTATTGTAATCGGTGTGCTCTGTTTGATTTATTTTACACCTTGAAAAATCCGCGTTTTTCTAGTAATAGTGGTTATCGTTAAATACGAATAGATGAGGAATGACTTCAACAGTTGATGATGTTTATTTTATCGAACAGTAATCGTTCTAAATCTTAGCATTAATATTGAATTGTATTATGTAATTTTGAGTAGCTTTTTGGTCAAAAACACGCGGTGAATGAATGTTTTACTCTACGAGAACAACAACTTTTCAAAAACCATATTCACGAATGCTGTTTAAACGTGCTAACAAAAAAAATATAATTAAAAGAAAGAAAGAAGTGAAGCAAATGAAATTATTCCAAAACAAACCTGCCCTCATTTCAAATACAACGATCCCCCGTTTCTATCACTGCTTGACTTTTTCGAGGCTCTCAAATCTGCAAGACAAACAACTGACTCTATGGAGTTAAACAAACGACGGTGTACTTAACAGAGAGTAGAGGTATTGGATGGAAAGGAAACTGATTGGAATATTTAGACATATAAATAAATGTATTTTTCTATTACTAGTATGAACGCTTGGTTAAAACACATTCGTGGGCTCGCTTCGTCTTTTGAAAACTGATAAAAACTACTATGATCACATTACTCAGGCAATATTACGTGAAACTGGTGATTTCCCCTCAAACTGTTTTTGTTTAAAAATAAAAGGACAATATTGTGCCAGTAAAAAAGACCAGGCTAATTTCAACACGTGGCGATAAACCAAGGAAAAACGTTTACGACGGCTAATTAATTACACGTCAATTTTCCTTAACTAAACTCGAGGAGCTCGTGGCTAAATAAATAGTAGCCGCTCGGGTCGATCTTTAGGTTAAGCCGCGCTTGCCTGGGTTGGTCTGTGGATGTGGACCACCCGTTACATACCGAGTTTCCTCCGTGCCTCGGAAAGCACGTTAAGCCGTTGGTCCCGGCTGTCATTTGTAGATCTTTGACAGTCGTTACAGGTAGTCAGTGTTCCGAAAGTCTGACAACCAGTCTTACCAAGGGGTATCGTATTACCCAGTATTAACTGGGTTGTGGAGGTCAGATAGGCAGTCGCTCCATGTAAAATACTGATATTCAGCTGAATCCGGTTAGACTGGAAGCCGACCCCAACATAATTGGGAAAAGGCTAGGCAGATGATGAATTTTCCTTAACTAAACTAACTATCGCGTACGTGAAGAAAAAAATTTTCAAGCAAAAGTTTCCAATCCCGTTTCTCATTACCCTGAACAGTTTCAAAACATGTTTATTTCCTAAATTGTATTTGATGTTCACATCTTACAAAATTCTCCACACACCGTCGCGGTCGTCGTCGATATCTGGCTCAATCAGTGAGACTTCGCCGCTGAATCTTTACACGTTTCTTATTCATGGACATTACTTATGCATGCAGCAAGCGAAAATATTACAGCATTTTAATGAAAGAAATATTAATTTTGAAGCAAAGTTTTCTTTGCGGTCGCGACGACGGGCGGAATTAAGTTTGGTCTGAGAGTTTGTGACCCCCCACATTCTAAATATGCTTCGTTGGATCTTAGTTGGGGTTTTGAACCGTTCGTTAAGACCTACATTTTATTATTTGAGTAAATAAATTAAAGGACGGAGAAAATGCGCCGTTTGGTAAATGTTTTCTAGAAAGCTGCGAGTTAAAAAAAAATCTGTTTTGGAGAATGAAATGCAAATGTGAGAAATTGGTCTTCTAGTTTAATTTCACGGTAAAACTTAAGAAATATGAACAAAAGTGATTTAGTTTCGGGATGAGCCAAGGGATGTAGTAAATTTTATCTTCTGTAAAAAGTTGCCTCCAGTAAAAATGATTCTTCACGCTGAAAATTAAATCAAGCATCAGAATCAACACAAACGATTGTTCACTGTTCACAGACAAAATAATTTTGACTTTTCGAGTACTTATTACAATTCTCTAACAATATTAATTACCACTACGAAATACATTGTCATGGAAAATTAAAGCTTGAGTAGTTGCATTAAGGGTGAAGCTTTTCCAGTTTGTGATCCAATTAAGTTGGTACACTTAGAGTAAGTGATTTCTCTCAGTTTAGTCATAAAAATGTTAATGTTGCAAAAACAAATAGCGTTTAATGTATGCCGAGGGGAAGTGAATTAATAGGGAGCAGACAACTCACTGTTTTGCTACATTTCTGCTGTTACTGCACTTGAACGAGGTTGGTTCATATGATGAGTGTTACCTCGTCTGTTATGAAGTTCATTATTTTAATGGGTTTGATGAACTTTTTGGATATGATTCTTGGTTTTCGCACATTTTTGTCAAGTTTTTCAGGAGTCGTCTAGCTAGTGCGCTTAAATAGGTATACAGTTTATCTACGTAGATTTCAGTTTGATACTGTGCATTGACCTGTAAATGGTATTATTTGCATAAATACGTCTGCAAATACATTATTGTATTTAAATTCGATGACCCGAACTAATTTTAAGAAAAGTAACGAAATTTATTTGATGAATTTTAAATACAGTATGTTAGGTTAAACGAGGGACTTATTGAGAGAGGGTATTCAGTATTCGATTCTCGTCCCAAATATGTAAAAAACCTATAACCTTAATTTCTGACGTAATTGTCCAATAAAATACATTACTCATGAACACTGAGCGCGAGAGAAGTAAACTTGTAAACAGTGAAGTAAATCACGCGGCAAAATACCTACGTGCCGATTCTAACGAAAAGGCGTCCTAAGCCAGGTTTAAAGTATGAAGGGAAAATGGATTATACCTAAAGGTCATTGACATGCACACATGTTCTGCGATAGTATTAAATCGCTAGCGCAAGGGTATATACACGTTGCGAGACTTATGCGAAATTTTTGGTATGGTTGTGTCTTTTATTTATTAGTGTTTTTTTTTGTTCATATTTTTATTAGTATCATGTAAGTATGCACTATTGTGGGTTTAAATATGTCCCTCGTTTAAACTAACATACTGTATATGATGATTTTAATCTATCGATGAAAATATTGAGTTTGATGTGTTTGATAGCCTAACAGCCTGCTGAATAAGATCATATTTGTATAAGTATACCTACATATACCATCTTATGGTCCCCCCTCTCAGGATAAACAAGAAGCTGAGGTAAAATATACTCATAAGTAGGTGGCTCGCTGAAATTGATTATCGCCGGCCGATAACAGGCCCACCGCATCCCCCAAACCGTTATTTTGGCGGGAAAATGATGGATGTTCAAGGAAAATATTGTGGCTTAATGTACTGGAAACAAATATACAACACCAACAGTATTTGCGCTGTGTATCGATTGAAGCAGTACATTATTTACTTGAAATATGAGGCTTGTTAGAGGATGTTATTAACCTTTTCACCTGTTTTAGTTTCGCTTTGCAAAAATAACCTCAATTTTGAATTTTCTGCAAACGATTTCACAGAACTAATTAAATGACTATTTCAAATGTCAAATGTTCATAGTTATTAGTGCAACAAGAGAGGAAAGTGAGTTTTTGCTTCGAGTGCTGAGCGAGCGAAATATCTGAATCCTGAGCATTGAGAGGGATTCAAAGACACAGGGCAAATAATTTTACGAACGTGTATCACACATAACTAATTTCACTTCAGCAGGGAGAACACATATTTCTTTGATCTTATTACGCTACAGAGTGTGTATTTCACGTTCTACAATGAATAGGGTCATATATCATATTATTTTTTATGTTCTTAAGATAAAGGTTTTATTGGATGTTCTTTTCATTTCGTGTGCAAAACCAAGATGTAATAATAAATAGGAATTGACAGGACAGAACAGATTGAATATGTATAAAGTTTATAATAATAATAATCATTTATTTCAGACTTATCTTGCGATTACATCCATATTTGTTAGTAGAATACAATTACAAAATTACGAATTACTATAAGGGCGTTCTGAAACTGCACCTGTTTTATTACTTAATGTAAAATTGTTGAAATTAGAAATAATATTTTTCAGGTAAATATCAGTTACATATGCTGCAACAAATAGTTGTTTTCGTTTAAAAACAACAATTTTTTAAATTCAATCAATTACAAAAAAATATATAATTTTTACAATATTGCGCATTTTCGAACGTAATAATGACGATGCGCGGCTCTCTTGATTTAAGCAAAACCTACATATTTGAGCTGCTGAGGTGAAAAACAATTTGTAAAAACATCTTCTTTTTGTCTTGTTAGATTTTGATGTTGTCTTCAAGTGTTAAGTATCAGATATTATTTTGCATATCTTACTGGTAAATTAATTGTTGTCGCATAGAACTTTACCTTCTTATTACAATAATGTCTTAAGTAAGTGTGCAGTATTTAATCGTAATTTACGATCTGAAAATATAATATTTCTCCTACCTAATTTCTTTTTCAGGCTAACGAGCGCCATCTGCGATATGAACGCACCGCAAAAATGATGGATACGCGTCAGAAAATACTCGCGAAAATTATTCAAATTAATGCGCCCGTTGCGCCCACTACCCACCTACGTTGTTTTGTTCCCGCGTTTTCTTCTTTCAAAACTGAATAATTTGCGCGGGCGTTCGGTTATCGAGAGTTTAGGTTTTTGTATTTTTTGAATGTGTGCTTAAAAACTGTTGGTGAAATATGGATGATTATTTTTCCGACCCAAATATCGACCAATAGAATTGCACCATTCGACGTCACGTGGTACAACCTACATGGTATTATACTTGTCGCAGAAGGAGACTTGATTAAGTTATTTGTTACACCTTATGATAATTGTTACAAGATGGCGGTAGTGAGGTTATCCGATCTGTTTGTCATTTGTCACTGTGAAGTAATGTCAGGTTATTCCACCTGTCTGTCAGTTGTCACTGTCGTTGTTTGAAAGGTGCAAGGGTAGAGTGGCATTCGTTCGTCGACAGTGCGTGCGCATGGACGGATAACCTCACAACCTCCATCCATTTCCATCACGGTTATTTGTGTTCATTGTGATTCGAGATTCTTAAAATAATTAAAGAGAAGATCAAAGCTAACAGTTTGTGGTGTTATTTCCCGTATCCTAAAACATGCACGAGGAGGAAGGCTTGCCCGAAGGTAACATTCCTGTTGCCTCTCCGTCATCAGAAGTGGAATGCAATCCAAACGCCACACGTGGTGCGAGTGACAGTGCTAATCAAGAAAACTGTAAAGACAATACGTGCGTGTTTGAAAGTGACACAGAAACGGAAAAATTGCGTTTTCTGTTAGAGCAGCAAAATAAAAACTTTATGGCTATCGTGCAAGCAATGAAAACACCTTCTGTGATTGTGGATGTTCGCCTACCAGATTTTGACCCTGAAAAACGGGAAGTTGACCCGCGTGCTTGGCTGGCAACAGCAGACATGTGTGTTATTAATCCTAATAGTCAAGGTGCATCGTTGATGATTGCCTTGAGCCGCGCGCTTAAGGGAGAAGCTTCGTCATGGCTGTCATCCATATCTTACCCTGGGATGAAATGGAGTGATTTTAAGGAACTGTTTTTAGCCAGGTATGATTATCCAGAGACTACCGCTTCTTTTCTTGCTAATCTACATGGAAATAAGCCTAAAGAGAACGAGTGTTTGGCCGCATATGCAGCTACCCTCATGACAACTATTATGTCGAAATGGCTGCAACAAAGCAGATTGCCATCGCGACGGTGTTAGCTCACATCGCGAAGAACGATACGCGAGTCCAGCGATTGTCATTTACTACGGACATCAAAACCCGAAACGACCTACACCGGGAGCTGAAAGCCGTTTCGTCTCTGAAGAGGAGCGCCCCGCCAGGTGGTGATGAGCATGAAGATCCTGATGCGAAGTGACACCGCCCCAATGAACCCTACTCTGGGCCTAAATGTTACAATTGTGGGAAACCAGGACACCGATCCGTGCAATGTCGCCTGAAAAGACATTCGGCACATGAAGAAGAACCGAGATCGACAGCGTTTAGCAGTGGCAAGAGTAACCAGGCAACAGGGAAAGCCTGGATCACTTGTTTCAGCTGTCGCGAACAAGGACACTACGCATCCAGCTGCCATAAGAGGGACGTCAAGGAGGCACGCAGCAGTACGGCGATCGATCCGGTCAGGGAAAACGAGTTGATGAGTGCCTTGTGGACGCACCTGCTGGATCTTTAAGGCAATTTGGTGAGCAATTCCATTTTTATTATGATTCTGGTGCAGAATGTTCGTTTATCAAAGAATCTTCTGTATCCTGTAAATTTAGTGGAACTTTATGAAAATGTGACATTGACTGGTATCGGACAAACTTCTAAAAGGTCGACTGTACAAATATTGAGTACTATTGAGTATTAATTATTTTTGGTAATTCTTTTCCACGTTTTACCTGACATTTTTATTGCGGCTTGAAATTATGATTGGCGATTTGACGTGAAGTTTTAACAATTGGTTTAGCGTTTCGTAATTATGTCGTCAGATAAGATACGATTTCAGAAAATACGGACTGTTCAGACATATGACGTGATTGTTGATTATAAATTTGAGTTCGACACGATAGACACTGACGAGACGAGACCGACTGACGATGAGGATAATAGACCTTGAGAAGGGTATAAGAGATGCAAATGTAGTATGCAAATGACTCAGATTGCTTGAATCCTGGTGCTTACTTAGGGTTGGTGACCTTGGGTGGGCACTTGGGGTCAAGCATGGTGCTAAGTATTGTGTTGAGGTCGGGTACCGGATGGAGGTCCCGTTGGTTTGCCGGATAGAGGCAATGTGATGTGTTGAGGACGGGTACCGGATGGAGGTCCCGTTGGTTGCCGGATGGAGGCAATGTGTTGAATGTGATGAAACTGGTTACCGAAAGAGTATTGCATACTAGATTTGACTAGATTTGACTGGATTTGACTAGATTTGACTAGATTTGACCGTAAAGTTTCATGAATTTGTTGCAAGCAGAGCAACAGCGTGACTCTGAGATTATTAAGCTAACTGAAGATCTTAAGGAGCACAATATTGATGAAAATGTTGCTAAAACTTATGAGGTCAGGTCTGGAGTGCTGTACCGAAAAGTGCATCGTAACAACCGATCTCGTTGGCTACCAATTGTTCCCAGAGCTTTACGCTGGTCAGTTATAAACTCTGTCCACGAATCTCTCGTGCATGCTGGTTGGGAGAAGACGTTAGAAAAGGTCTTTGATTTGTACTGGTTTGACCATATGACTAAGTTTGTTCGTAAATTTGTTGACAACTGTGTTACATGCAAAATATCTAAGTCTCAGTCTGGTAAAATTCAAGCAGAAATGCATCCCATCCCTAAGACTCCTATACCATGGCATACCTTGCATGTTGATGCTACAGGTAAACTTAGTGGTAAAAACGATAAAAAGGAATACGTGTTCGTATTGGTGGATGCTTTTACGAAATTCGTTTTGTTACACCATACCCTGCGTATTGATTCTGCTAGTAGCATCCAAGCTTTAAAAAGAAGCATATCCTTGTTTGGCACCCCTAAGCGACTCATCGCTGATCAGGGCCGTTTTTTTGCCAGTGCAGATTTCAAGCAATTCTGTCAAACCCATTGTATCGACTTGCATCTGATTGCAACAGGAAGTTCCCGTGCTAATGGTCAAGTCGAACGTGTTATTAGTACGCTCAAAAATATGCTTACTGCAGTTGAGGCTAGTGGAGAAAAGTCGTGGCAAGATGCTCTCCCGGAAGTTCAACTAGCTCTCAACTGCACGATTAATAGGGTCACTAAGTCGAGTCCTCTCGAACTATTCATTGGAAAGGTAGCTAGGCCTCTAGAACTCATGTGTGCCAACGATTACGAACCCGAAGTGGACATTGATAACGTGCGTGAACGAACTAACATGGACAAAAACTCTCGATACGATAAAATCAGGTTTGATAGTACAAAGGCTAAAGTCCAAAACTATGCAGTAGGCGATTTCGTTCTTCTGCAAAACGAAGAACGTAACCAGTGCAAGCTAGATCCTAAATTCAAGGGCCCTTTCCGCGTTATTGAGGTGCTAGATGGTGATAGGTATGTTCTTAAGGCACTTAATGGTAACCGGACGTACAAGTATGCTCATGACAGGCTGCGTAGAATGCCTAGTAGTGAAATTCCTCAGGATTTATCTGAGGATATTAATTGTGAACCCGGATTCTAAGACAAATTTATTTTGATGATTTATTTTCTCAGTATTTTATGTCGTTATGTTATCAAATTTGGTACAAAGTATGTGAAAAAAAAATAATAAAAAAAAAATGCAAAAAAAAACTGAGTGTGTAATTTACAATGTATTTCGCTAATGGACATGCCGCTGGTTAAGCGATGCCGCTGGTTAAGCGATGCCGCTGGTTAAGCGATGCCGCTGGTTAAGCGATGCCGCTGGTTAAGCGATGCCGCTGGTTAAGCGATGCCGCTGGTGAAGCGATGCCGCTGGTTAAGCGATGCCACTGGTTAAGCGATGCCACTGGTTAAGCGATGCCGCTGGTTAAGCGATGCCGCTGGTTGAGCGATGCCGCTGGTGAAGCGATGCCGCTGGTTAAGCGATGCCGCTGGTTAAGCGATTCCGCTGGTTAAGCGATGCCACTGGTTAAGTGATGCCGCTGGTTAAGTGATGTCCTGATTAAGCTGACCTATCTTGGTCAGGCATGGCCGAAACAATGTAATGTTCACAGAACTTCCTATTTCAGATTATCCACACGAGGACGTGTGAAGCGCAGGACGGCCGTGTCGCAGAAGGAGACTTGATTAAGTTATTTGTTACACCTTATGATAATTGTTACAAGATGGCGGTAGTGAGGTTATCCGATCTGTTTGTCATTTGTCACTGTGAAGTAATGTCAGGTTATTCCACCTGTCTGTCAGTTGTCACTGTCGTTGTTTGAAAGGTGCAAGGGTAGAGTGGCATTCGTTCGTCGACAGTGCGTGCGCATGGACGGATAACCTCACAACCTCCATCCATTTCCATCACGGTTATTTGTGTTCATTGTGATTCGAGATTCTTAAAATAATTAAAGAGAAGATCAAAGCTAACAGTTTGTGGTGTTATTTCCCGTATCCTAAAACATGCACGAGGAGGAAGGCTTGCCCGAAGGTAACATTCCTGTTGCCTCTCCGTCATACTGATAATTTTTTGAAAATTTTCTCTGGTCGTTGCTATATAAAAAACAAAACATGAACCAGTCAAATTAACCACACGTCAAACTGACAGCCTTTCTATTGGCCGACATTTGGGACGGAAAAATAATCCCCCGAATACCACACGAGCTTCAAAATTATCTGGCATTTCCCTCAAAGTTCCCTGCAAACAAATAAAGTCGTCAAGTTTTTCAGGAAAAATCACTCGCGCTTTGCGCTCGTGATTTTTTAACCTGAAAAACTTGACTTCTTCATTTGTTTGCAACGAACCTATCGGGAAATACCCGATAATTTTGAAGCACTTGTGGTATTATAAGTGAAAATTTACCGCAGTATTTTTCGGTTTGAATGTGAAAAGTTTTCAATAACCTAGGTATTTTTGTATACCCACTAACCTTAAAATACTTTAATTTTATCTTATTTTCTTGATATTAATAACAACAATTTACACATAACAAACTATTGTCAGATAAAAAATATTGCAGACATCAAGCCATTCTACGAAAGACTACACACGTAAAAACAATTTAAAGTTAAACAAACCAAACGATTTTGACTTCACAAAAGCCGGAAAAACCCCTTTATTTGTCTGAAAAATAAACAGTAAGTTAATAAAACAGAACCCACTTTGAATCTATTATACCTTGGCATGAAGGGTTGTTTATTAATTCGGGAAAATATTCGTTTATAAAAGGGGTTTTTTCATCAACTTGCACCTGCGGTCTTGTTTAGTTTTTTTAAGGTCTGGTCTGGAGTAAAGCTTATAATGAAGTGGGAAAATTGAACGTTTTATGTGAGATTGTTTTTTTTTCAACCGGGTAAAGGTTTGGTCATATCAATCAGTACGAACAGAACGCCGATGGATTTCGGAAACATACTTTAGAATAGTATTTATCCGATTCCAATGATCAGAGTCTCACCTTACCGCTTTGACCAAATCACAAGTGGGTGGCCCTAAGTTCGGAGACCCTAAAAGTCCAATGGTCCAAACCCTGTTTTTATAAAGTAGTAGTAGTACTAGTAGTGGGCCAAGTTTCGACCATTCCCTAACATTTAGAAATCGGTCTGATGCCATCACTATTTCCTCCGATAAATAGCACATGCTTTCGACATTAAAATAGCTGCGCCTGCCTATATGATTCCCAGTAAATAACATGTATCTACAAAGCTGACACTCCAGGCTGTTGTTCGTGACACGGTTTCCTTTCTTTATCGTCTCACACCATAGAGTAACCAACCGAGAGATAGAGAAGAAAATCATATCATGGTCTTGAAAGATAGCGTTAGTATCATGACATTCTTTTAAAGTCTTTTTGTACCAAATAGAATTCCTAGCTTTAACAAATTGGTTTAAGTTCATTTTCATAACTGGATAATTAACTATAGAAAATAAAAGAACTAGCTGTTGCTATGACTTAACTGTAAAGTAAAGAATTTAATCTTCAAGATTTTCTTACAACGAAAAACAGAAAAAGTGTGTCATCTTTTTTCTGTTCTACGTATCAGTGTTGCCATATTATCCCTCGTCCCGCGTGTGACGGAGTGCCCTCCTGACGTAAGCTATGTGCATAAATTTCGTGGAGAGTTGTGACATGGCAACCCTGCCACCTTTGTGACGTCAAGGGCTTTCGTCCGACGCGACGGTTCTTGAGAGTGTTGCTAGATGCGATTTATTCCTTTTTTATTTTGTTTTCGTGGTGTTTACGACTTAGAACGAATCAAGCCTTTACGATTTTCTTTTGTGCGAGAGAGCTAAAATAAATTCAACATTATGTTTTGATTTTAATAAATTATTTCTTTGGTCATCATCATTAAGTACAAATGTTGGTGAAGGAACAAAACCCTTTTTTAATTTTCACATTAGTCTAATTTAAAACATTCAAATGCTTCTCTTTGTATTCCAAATAAAATTCCTGAATTTTTCTACCGAAGTTAAGAGCTAATCAAGAGTCAGTCGATAAACAACAGAACTCACAAAGACACGTTCTTTTCCAACTTGATTGACGTTTGTTCGAATTCGGAACGCGGACAAAAAAGAAAAGTTTGTCACATCTTGGCCAGTGTTCCTCGTAAATCAAAGAGGTTTTATATAACGTTATTTTTCTCTTATTAAAGCGAAGGGAACGGGTTTAAGGGTGGTATAAAAAGTTTTTTCTTACTTTTATGGCGTGAGAAAAAAGAGCAGGTGAATGTAGAGGGCCGATATTAAAATGTTTCATGTAAATTTCAGTCGTTCAACGTGCTATATTTCAGCAGTTGTTATGTCTGTCTGCGAATTTGGTATTCATAGATGGCTCTTAGTTTAATATTGGGGTTAAAGCCACTTCCTTGAGTGTATTTTTGTGAGTTTACTTTAATCTTTTTTAATTTGAATAAAGGGGGCCGACTTGAAATCCTTCGGTTATTACATGAAGGAATATAATATAGTAGGAGTAAAATCTTAAAATATGATAGGCACAAATATTATTTAATTTCTCCATCATGGATTTCTCAGTTGCAGCCACGGTGTATCGGTTTGTGCCTAGTTGATGGCAAAAGGCTCGACCCCAATTACATGAGGCATCTAAACACAATTAGATGTGTGAACTAAACACAAAAAGCCATTTTCTCTTGCCTACTTTCAATTCTGATTAATATTAAACAGTTTTTCTAAAACATAAGATGAATAAATTGTTTTAGTAATTTGTAAAGTTGACCAGAAAAGTTTATGAATGGATATTCTAGCGATTGTTAATAAAAACGACGAGAATCTCCGCCAAGTGTAGGTGACACCCACCTTAGTGTAGGTATAAATGAAAAAAATAAACGCACTAATTTTCCTACAAGTAGGTACTTGCCAACCAGATAACGTAACGGAATCGGTCACTTTATCCAAAAAATCAGTGGTTTATGAAAGAGACAAAAGATTAATAAATAAGACTGGGAAGAGTATGAAAATGAGTTAACAGTTGAGATTAATAGGTGAGGTTTTTATTAATACCCAGCGGTTTATGAAACACCGGAGGGTCGGACTACGGAGGGACAGGCACGGATTTAAATAGTGCATCTTAAGTGGTGATAAGTTTTCATTTTACAAATAGGCAACATCAGGGATTATCGACAGTTCTGTAACTTTTGATTTAAACACTTCTATTATGCTTTCCTGATACGGTGCTTAACTTTTTGTATTTTATTGTAGAATGAATTTTGTAAGCCCATTTATATGTTTAAAAAAACGTTTGATTCTGCATTCTTTTACGACGGGTCAGACAGAGGTGTACCTACCTATAATTCACCCACACTACACCAATTTTAATAATTGACATGTAAATCTATCTAAGAGATAAAAAAAATCTTAGAAGTAATGACAGTCTTCCAACACAACACAAAATCAGTTTCCGAGTACATCTTCAAATCCATCCCTGCAAATTAAGCCGTTGAGCGGCCCTCAGTTTGTTTTGATTGTATTAATTAAAAGTAGATCCCTCAGAGTTTCAAGATTAACACCTCTCTTTTCTTCAGTTCGTCCATATTCATGTAGCCCGGCTTCGTTAGGAACTGAGGGTTTTTCAAGATATTTACATACCTTTGCGATTTGCTGAGGGAACATTCTTTTGGTGGAAGTGTGGAGGATTCTTTTGAGATGCAGTTGGGGTTAGCTGTAAGCTGTATGTCTAGTTATGGGTTCGTTTTGTTTGCTTTGTGAAGTTATAATTTAAGAACATTTAGATTTGTTTTATTTTTTGTTGAAATGTTTCATTAGCGAATACCATTTGAGTTTTTAAACTGACATGGTCACTAACACTATTTATAACATTCGAAACGGAATATTTACCATGTTTACCTATTTATTTTGAATTTTCGATATTTCGGCGCAGTTCTAAACAAAAAAAAAACTATATGATTTTGAATTCAGAAGAAGAAACATCTTCTGTCAACGTCAATAAATGTCTTAAATGTTTTTGTTTTTTAAAGCATTATGTTTGAGATCAGAAAACCTGTGATATTTTTTAAAAGAAAATTCAGTTCTGTAATTTTTTACCACATTCCAATATTTGTAATTTTTTGGTATACTTACATTTATTCAAAACAAAAAACACATCCAAATAAAGTAGTCTGATTTTCCGGAATAAAAACCCACCGAAGAAACCTAATATTTTCCCCAACTTCGTACTAAAATATCAATTGCTTTATCCCGCGTTTATTTATTCTGTTTCCATCCATTCGCACGCCATCATATTCCCATAGCCTGTACATAAAGACATAAACTGTGGGCAGGCTATAAAACCTTATTATCTACACCTCTTTTGTTTTAGTGAGTACTTTCTTATGTTCTCCCTGTTAGAAAAAACGCATCACTGCGAACAGTACCTATTAATTTGGAAATTCTGAATTAAACTGTGGATATTAACAATGAATACGTTTTCTAGGTAAATAAATTTCGATATAACTAGATGTTGATTTGAGTAAAGTTAATAAGAAATTTGTTAGTTTTTAATAAATTATCTCTACGTTCATTAATGTACGAGCCATAATACTCAGTTAGCAGATTCACCTACCAGAGTGGAATACTGAAAGAAAGAAAAAAAATATTCTAGAACTTTCCTTTAATACCTCAAAGTTGTATTGAAGTCAAGTTTATAGTAAGTCTCAGTGGCGCGTGCGGACTCCTATGGTAATATGACCGGTTAAGTTACTTACTTAACATTGCTTATCATTGACTTATGTGGCCAGTTGTGCTTTCTTCAGTGGGTATAAGAGATGCGTGTGCTGGATGATCGATGTGGAAACGTTGCAAAGCCGTGGAAAGTAAGGCTTAAGTTTCAATTATGGCATCAATCAATCAAAATACATATCTATGACGTGTTGTGATCATACTTGTATAGTCTTCCTGGTTGGCTGCAGTTTTTAAGTTCAATACAGTGTTATGAGTTTGTTCTGTACAAAAAAAGTAGCTAGTCATTTATTAAATTTCTCTCCATTGAGAATCTTTATCATCGATCGCTGATTAACACAGAATGGTACCTCCCAGGAGATCATACAAATACTTTCGCTTATGTCTCACAACTCACAGTCGCCGTCAGGCGCGGCTACTAAGAAACCTTATCTTAACAATCGAAAAACATCTGTCCGTATATTTTTACTCGACATACCTAAAAGAGGGTTCGAATAAAAACGGACCACTTAAGGCCGAAAGAATATCACTCAATGCTCGCTATATTTTTCAAAGCTTCTCTTCACATTCTGTTTTTATCCTACTTGACTCTTAATGTGGTGAATTCATACATGAACAATCGCTATCTCGAGTGTTCTTGGGTTGTGGGGGTGGGGGGGTTGGAGGGGCGTTTTTCCTTCTTTTACAACATTTGGGGGTGGATGGTATGGATGGGCCGTGGATGAGAAGGGAGGTGTCGGCTCCAGTCGACCCGCCCGGATGTCTTTAAGGCGCGGTCATCCCAGATAATGTTGCGTCAGGAGTTTATTTCAATGTGGTTGACCGATTTAATTTTAGTGGTTGCGACTGGGGTGTTTTAAGGGTTTGTGATGCTTTATTGCTTGTTGAAATGGACGGTGTTGTCATGCCAACTGTTTCATAAACTCATCATACCTTTTGGGAATCGCTGAGTCTATAAGTTTAAATAAGGGTGTAAACTTATGAAGTGCGAACACGAAACAATATTAAATTTTGAGCTGTTACTCAAAACATCTGGAAGATAAGATTCCAGTACTTGCCTTCAAAAGAATCTTTTCTTTTCTTGAATAGAATCCTAACTGATATTATAAAAGTGAAAGTGAGTTTGTTTGTTTGTTACGTCTTCACGCCTAAATGGCCAAACCGATTTTGATGAATTTAGAAACAGAGATAGTTGGGACCCTGGAGACGGACATAGGCTATTTTTTTTTAAAGAGTGAAATATGAGGGTGAAAGAAGGAAGAAAAGGGAAAACTTAGCATTGCTATTGCAATAAATAAGGTGCTAGGGCAAAAACTACAGGTACCAGGTACCTGCGAATCAGGAAAGGGGAACTTTGTTACCCCGAATTTAACGCGGGCGAAGCCGCGGGCAAAAGCTAGATTATTATAGATCTTCTAAAACAAAAATCAAAAAACTTTAGTTTCAAACGCCCTTACTTGACTGCTTTAAATCGTTGGGGAGAAACCGGCGGGACTACGAGCCAAGAACATTGTTCAACGACTGACTCTTATTTACTAACGACCTCCTACCTAAAGAAGTAAACTTTTGATGCTATAAAAAGCAGAATTTTCAATTGCTTTTGTCTTAGAATTTTTTGGAATATATCCTCGAACTTAAACGTACATATTTTGATATCTACTGTTATCAAATGGATTTTGTTGAATGAACTCTTCATTCAAATTGTCATTATAACAAGCTAAGTCAGACAATTGGCAATCATTTTCAAAGCTTTTCATATTGCTATGATGATTGGTGATTCAATTCGACAACCCAGTATGTTATTGAGTTTTCCTTTAACGTTTTAGGTCTTTATCTTTTTTAAATCTAGAACGCGTGTACAAGGACAGCCTCGTTCTAGTGGTCACAGTAACGACTGCAGAGCATGATGTTCCTGGTTTGATTTCTGGGTGGGGAAAATTGTTAATAGATTTTCCAATTTAATTTCTCAGTAGCAGTAACGGAGTCTGGATTTGTGCCCAGTGGATGGCAATAAGCTCGCCCCCTATTACATGGGACCAAACATATTTGGCAAAATATGGGAATACTATTAGTTACCTACAACTATGCTTAACCCTTTGGAAATTACAGGTGTTATGTTATGTGGGACAAGTTTCCAACTAACTCACCCAGTCCTGGCAGCCCAGTACAGACATAACTTGGTAGGTTCTATGTAGAAGTTTAAAGTAAGACACATTGTGTACAGCGTAGCGACCTACTTACTGGTGTTCAGATACAGGGTTGTATTGCTTTTTCTCTTCTTTCTAATGTACTGGCTGTCTAGAGTTCGTTTTGTATCCGTTATGTAAAAATCAACCTGCAAAGTCAATGGGAGGCAGACAAGTTATTAGGCTAGCAAAAGGCTGTTCTTTGCTCTTTCTTTTGTAATTATTAGTTTAAAGCTATGTTTATTTTGTTTTGTTTTTCTCAACAGCATCGAAGAATATCAGTTTTTGTGGTGGTGCCTATACTCAATGGAAATTCAGCTCCTACATTCACCCTTAACTTAATAGATTCAAATACTTCACCCACACAATTTTTATTACTCTTCCCAACATTACTAAAATTAAACATCCACATCTTTAACCACAAACATAATGTTTCAGCTACATTAACCACAACTACACAAGTATGGGACCATAAAATTAATTAACTAGAGTCCACTTGTTATCCGGAGTGCGCGACCACGGCCCACACTGGCCACGGGGCCCACGGGGACCACGGGGGCCACAGGGGCCACGGGCCAATTACATTAACAGCCGATATAAAAGTGGAATGATAATGTGGGTGGAGTCTGTGATTTTCGAGAGGTCACCGCATCTCAATGAGATAGGGTGGCGTGAAGAAGAACGTGGTATCTGACATTAATGTTGCAGCATATTATTTTAAGTTAAATGTTAGAATTGTGGGCATTGAGACTGAGCAATGAGCATATGACTACAATGTGATTTATATAAGTACTCTGACAATCCATAGACGGTAGCTGGGGGGCAATTTTTAGATTCTGAATGCTGGGGAGGATAGACTCTAAATAAGATTTCACCAAAATGTTTTTCACACATAATCCTATCATACTTTGATACAACAACGAAAAACGTCTACATCACAAAGACGTTTGTCTACGACAGATGGAATATTTTTCCGACGTAAAATCCCGTTCAAAAGTGTCGTTTACCTAGTTCTCTTTCAAGTGAATAGTAGTGTTTTCAGCGAGTACAGCGCTGGTAACGGGTAGCGGGTAGCTGGTTGGTAAGCCGGCGGCTAAGTGTCATGAATAGTCATGGAAAAACCGCGGCGTTTCATTACGGAGAGTCGAGCCAACGTTTATTTTAACTTTACGGTGCCCACCAGAAGTAGCTGGAGCGGTGGGATATTTGATTTTGTCAAGGAAATAAAACTGAAGGTTTTCTTTGTTTCGTTTCGTTTTTTACACTGCTGTACCTATACGCTGTAAATTTATTAAGAATTTGTTTCAACAAGGTTATGTTTCCGGGTAAGTTTGCCATACTCACAATGTGTGACATCTACAGCTAAGTACGTTATTAGCATTCAATAATGTGCAACTGTCCAGCTTATTACAATGGTTCTCCAATTAAGTTTAAAGAAGCCTTACAGTGCTTAGGCCAAGCAAGGGAAACTGTGAGCATGGAGAAACCTTTCAACTCATTCAAACTTAGTACAACTTTACAAAATAAAAAGCTTGTGTATGTAGGTGTTTTGAAAAAAATCCAAGAACTTTATCTTTTCCAAAGTAAACAACGTAGTTCGCACAACACATCAATCCTTCTAAAAATCACAAACTATTCCGCGTGGTCGACATTCGCAGCTGAACACGCTATTCAAATGGGGGTGAAAATACAGGGGATGAAAGTACAGGGGATGAAAGTAGCAAAAACCCGAGGCCCGCACCTCATTACCATAGTCTGTGGCAACTCCGCGAGGGATGTTAGAAGCAAGACTTTGAAGAAAATTGCAAAATATAGTCATTTAAAATATAAAGTCTTTTAAATCTGTTCGCTTGGATTGGTTTTTTGAGGTAAATAGCAATATTTTAGTGATCAAAACAGGGGTGGCCGTGGCACTTCGATGAGTTTGGGATTAGCATGGTTTAAATTTTGAGGAAGTTAAGTCTAGTCACATTCAAGTTGGGAAAAATTGTTTAATTAAAAAAAAAGAAAATGGTTCTTATTAAATATTTTTGTTTTCTCACGCCATGATCACTGATAAAACTTATTTTATTTTTTGTTTATTCATGAAGGTGTGTGCAACAGCGCCGACATATCGGAAACTCAAAATTAATGGTAAACATGTTACCTATATATCGTTTCAAATGTTACCATGAATAATGTTAGTGACCATGTCAGTTAAAAACTTAGAGTTTCATACATCATCTTCTTGCCTTTGTCTCATTCTTATTGGGGTCGGCACAACATGTTTTCTTCTTTCATACTTTCCTGTCATACTTCACAGTATCATTTACTCATTTCTCTTTTATGTCATTCCTTACACAATCCATCCATCTTTTCTTTTATCTTCCTCTCCCTCTCCTCTCCATTAACCTTCATATCAATAACTCTTTTGGTTACCTGGGCTTCGTTCCTCCTCATCAAGACAAACGACTCCCTTTAAATTTTTAGACTTTTATTATAACGTATTTAACAATCGCGGTGTGAGTTGCACCACAAGCAACTAAAAAACATTACTAAATTACTTCACTCAGAGTTTGCCAGAGTTATAAAAAGCATAGACTTTACCGTTCATAGCATTTGTCATAAAATCAACCACCAAAAGGTACATATTTTCTTAAAAAGTCAAAGTATGTAACCAATGTCGCCCCCAAACTCATATTATATAGGCACCTCCTTTCTCGTAGGTGCTCACAGCTTGGTAAAAAGCATCTTCAGGCGTCTGCCGGGGACAGGCCACTTGTCATAAAGTAACTCCATGATAAATCGACACCAGCGCCATCTCGCGCCTGTTACTTATTGTTCCCTTACACACTGCTACCAACCTTATAATATCAACCTCCACATTTAAGACAGGCGAAATTGAACTTACGCAGCATGGAGTAAGGTTGGGTGTTGTGTTTGGAAGACGTGAGAGTTTTTGGTAAAATGTGCTACTTTAAGGGTGATCCTGTAGAGACTCTGCAGTAATGGTCGTGGTTATGTCATCGTTATGATAAATACAGTATTTAATTATGTCTGTTAGTAAGATGTTTTGGCTTATGACAGTTCTTAGTTGAGGTTGAAACAACAGTCTTGCTATTTATTAATCTGTGCTTGGAGTTACAAGTTTGAACAAGAACGGTCAATTGTGTGCGGGTATTTAAAGCTTAAGCCGACAATTTTTGAAAAATGGGACTTTATGCCAATGCTAAGTGATCTATCCAAACATTCTGGATTAAGCTCGCCGTTGTACATAAGCTATATATTGTAATTTGTGTGTATAATATTGTTTTGTGTGCAGTAAAGAAAAAGAATTTTTGAGTTATTTTCAAAAGTAGCGGGTCATAAAAATAACTGTTTCTCTCAATAGGGAATAACATAATAAACATTTTTTTATTAAGACACCTAAGTCGAAAGTTAATTCACCGAGAAGTTATTCAACCATAAAATATAAATTTTCTGATGGCCGCCAAAAAAAGTGAACCATTTGGGGTGATCTCCTTTTGCTAAAATGGTTGTCACCTCCTGCGGCCAGCAAGAAAGAAATAGCAGTTAATAATAAATCTTTTCTCACTAATTTGAATCAAATGATATTTTTAACCGACTTCTAAAAAAGGAGGAGGTTCTCAATTCGGATGTTTGTATGTTTTTTTTTTTTTTTTTAGGTTTGTTCGCGCTTAACTCCGTCGCTTGCCAACCGATTTCAAAAATTCTTTTTTTGTTGGAAAGGTTATACTTCCCAAATGGTCCCATGAAAATTTTATCGAAATCGGACAAGCGGTTATTGAAAAATCAACAAAAAAAAAATTAAAGCCTATGCTTTCCAAATTGCTCCCATAGTCACCAAGTCGGGATCTGATGGATGATGGAATCTTGGCGAAATCGAGGGAAGTTTTTTTAACCGACTTCTAATAATACTATAACTAAAAATGCTAAAATAAAAAACTTTTTTGCAAAAAATAAAACCGACCGACCGTGGCTTTTGTTGGTTTCGTTGACTTTTTTGCCACCGACTTCCGGAAATAAAGTTATTTTCCACTTTTTAGTTTTTTTTTTTGGAAGTCTGTTTTATTTTTGCAAAAAAGTTTTTTTATAATATTTTTATAATAAGCGAACCTAAACATTATTACAAAATAAAAACTAATTAAAACACTAATTATAATATAAATCATCCAATATTCTTAGCATTAATATTAACTTTATCCTAAAATGGATGCACACCTTTTTTTCAGATGAAACTAAACTCGAACAAACCCTATCCAAACTGATTACAATTCTGATCAGTATAATATTAATATCAAATAAATGAAATAAACAAAAACAGAACCACAGCTCGAAACCATTCGTCACAGACGCGCTATAATCTAAAATGGGACAAACAAATAGAAACTATAACTACCCGAACACTTCGTCTCATTCACATTTTCAAATCACTCAGAGAATCTGCCGGTATTGACATTCTCAAGATGGTATACTTTACTCTGTGCCAATCGGTTATTGGATACTGCATAACCGTATGGGGTGGAGCAGCAAAAACCTATCTTTTAAAAGCGGAAAGGTCTCAAAGGGCTGTGCTTAAAGTTATGCTAAGAAAACCCTACCGATACCCCACAATGCAACTTTACGCCGATTGCCAAGTGCTGACGGTTCGGCAGCTCTTTGTTCTCCAATCTGTCTTGAGGGTACATGCCAGCTTGCCTCCACCCGACCCAAGGAAGCGTACATTTATTCCCCCTGGTGTGCAGTATAAGACTTCCTTCGCAAGACGCCAATACTATGTTTTAAGCCACCAAGTTTTCGGAAAAATTCAAAAGGAGCTAGACATAATAAAACTGAGTAAATTTAATGTCAAATTTAAAACTTCCAACTGGCTCATGGAGCAGGACTATATTAAAACAGAGTCTTTAGTATCAAACATCGCTTGATATGATTTATGATATGTTATGTATGATATAATTAACGCCTCAAACAGCAAACTCCACAAATACAAATACACATACAAACGCACACACACACACGCACACATACACACACACACACACGCACATACACACACACACACATACACATATTTGGTTTACACTTCCACTCCGTTCCCACACACAACAAACACCCTCATATTCCCATTAATACTAATTTTAAAGCGCAATTAAAATGTTGCATCGACACATTTCCACTTCAGACATTATAACTATTATAAGTTTGATTGAATCATCTTGGCCGATCACTGTCTCTTAAGATACAGGTCTCCTAGTTTAAGAGGCAGGGTTCATAATTTTTAGTATGCATAGACTAATTTGTGCTCATTAATTATCTTTGCTCAAAAACATGATAATATGCCTATAGTATTGTATATTCCTTTATTTCAAACTGTTGTCTGTGTCTATTATTTGGATAAATAAACTATTTTATTATTATTATTATTATTATTATAATCCATCTCCAATTCTCCGTACAGTTTTGGCCGACCATTATTTAGTTCCGCCGTTCGCCGCGGGATGGCTCTTTACCTAATTTATTATGCATACTGATGACCTGCCGTAATGAGGCCAGGCTTTATTCCAGAGGTTTTCTTAAAGAAAATTTGGCAACACAAGTTTGTTAGATTAAACGAAAGAATGGCTTGATAAGAACGGATGCCTTTTAGCCAAAGCCTGTTGGCGATTAAGGTTTACGTTTTAATTTGCTTTTGCTGGTTGATATTTGTGTGATCTTTGCTTACATTTAACGGGTTAACCCGTTGCACGATTGTTTACAAAAATGTAGGGTAACAATGTATGTAAACTTTGCACCCGTCTGCACACTTTGTCGCGCAAAGGTTTAAAAACAATTGGCTGCTTATTTTATTGGAAGGTTTCCTGTAGTACCGTATTTACAGGGTCCTGGTATGGGTTCTTAGAAGTGCCTTTGATTAGTCGTTAGAACCGCTCGCTTAGAAATAAACATTATTAATATAATGACGAGATGGTTTTCGAAGCAATGTTTTAATCGTGGAAGTTTACTGAAAATGACGACCAGTAAATATTAAAACATCTCAAGCCAAAATTTTCCGCTCTTAAAAACTTGTCATACGAAAATAAACGCCCAAAGTATCCTATAAAAATGTAAATAATAAAACATCATTATCGTTCATGCGTTAACATTGAGTCTCTTTGACAAACGGCAGGGGATGTTGCCAGAGCAAACACTTGGCCGGACACGGGGTGGCCATAAATAAAAAACAAAAATATTTACACGTCAATAGATACTGTTGGCTCAAAGTATTGCACCGATATCAATATTATACACCTTTTTACTTTTAGATGGTAATGACTCACGAGTGAACAGAGCGATGTTAAGAAAACAAGGGGGATACAGGGAAATTTAAAATAGTTTTCGGGTGCAGTATCGGTATTCATTTACGAATGAAATTCGGATGTAATGTATCATTGATAAAGAGATTTTTATAGGAATAGATATATATCCTGATACATAGACTAAGAAGCGTATTATTAAATGTATTTTTTTTACTATTGGTCTGATATTTGCATTGGTTTGGTCATTGTAGCTGTGGACCACTGTGCATGAGGATTAAACATGAGGTACCTACCTATTGCACTTGATGATTTAAACTCAGTAATCTGACTATAAAACCTAGCAATTGATAGCTTATTACCGAGACATATCCCAGGATGTGGTAAGGTGTTGAAATCTGGTTTGTAGTAAATTGATTTGTCTCGTTTATTAACTTTACTTTAATTTAATAGATTATCTAATTAAACGTGATATTAAACGCTAACACACGTTACCCAAAAAGATAATTTATTTACCCTGGCTTCGCTTGTAACATCCTAAATAACCAGAATAAACAAAACCACAACAATACGAGTCAATACTTGATAAATTACACGAATGCCCAGACTCCGGAGCCAATCCATCTTGTTCCCAAATTAGAGAAACACTCAGTCCCCTGCGTTACGTATGCACCCTGCCTGCCCCGCCACTGGCCAGCGGCCAGGGTAAAGAAATAAAGGAAAATTTATACCAACCGTTATATTTTATTGTTATTACCTTATTCTTTTTATTTTATCAATTTTTCCTACGGCCATTTATTGATAAAACTCACCAGGGGATGAGGCGTCTATTCTGGGAATATAAAAGGGTTGGGTTTGTGTTTCATTTGCATGGATTATTTCAAGTGGATATATTATTTCGGTAGTCGTGAAATATTGCTTTTAGATAAAGGTGTTCACTTAAAGAGATTAAGAGATGGGAAATAGATTTTGCCGACGGTGAAAATTAAATAAATCAAATATTTGTGTTTTCATGAAGTATGAGTTCTATCCATACAATGATTACTTTACCTTTGGCCATTATAAAATGTATGGTTAATTTATTTAAATGGTTTTTAAATTATCTAATCAAATAAATTAATCTCAAGCACGCCACGCACTACCTACACTTTAGTGTAACACAACCCACGGTAAGTATTGACGGCCAGTTAATTAACACCAATTAACAGTTCCCAGCTTCCCTCCCCCGGCGAACCGCGACGGTCTGCTAATCCTATTTCTTATCTTTTACACGCTAATGTCTTACAATTTGCATTCCGTTACTTGCAAAATACTGGAGAAAATTTGAGGTTGTGGTGTGGTGTGGTTTTAGTTGGGATGTTACCCTGGATGTGGGGAAATGTAGTTTGTTTTCTAGGGGTCTTTTTGACTGCCCAAATAGACTGTGCCAAAATGCCTTGCCAAAACATTACGTTACGCGAATTGGTTTTGTTCTGTGTTTAACGGTTTAGGTACTGAAAAACTGTAAACTCACACAATAACTCAGGCATTTAAAGTGTGAACTATAAATTAGGGTTAAAGGTTGTGTGTTCGAAACTCAGCTTCTGCAATATTTCCTTCACACAAGTGCCATAATCGAAGACAGATCAATGTAATACCAATTTAGTACCTACTAAGTACTTAAGATTGTGTTGGTTGTTAGTTTAGTATTAATCGAAAAAGCAAGGTATACTGCTTTCCCTTTGTGGGTAACCCCAAAACAAATTAGGAATATTTAACAAAAAAGCTTACATTTGGTTAAAGCAAATGATGCTAATTGCGGTGGGGTGGGACGGTGATATGGTAATGAACAGCGCCCTCTCTTAGCAAGTAGACGAACTAGTAATGCACTTTGATTTGTGTCGCGCCAGATTATAAAGGATTGTCGAGTAATTTATGCTAGCTGTTTCTGATCTAAAAGATTGTGCTGAAATATCGTTTTGTTTTTTTTCCTTTGGATTGGTATGATGTTTTAGTTTAATCTGTTAGTTAAATATGTATGTAGGTACATAAGTACTATTTGGAATGAAAACAGCCAGAGAAAGGAACTTCACTGAAAAGGGTTAAACGTTTCTGAAGCCACAGACTGAAATCAAAATGGCTTACACAGATGAATATAACGAGATGATGCTCCGTAACCGTAACGTTCCGTATATAGTATATAAAGGAATTTCAAACCCCGTCAATATACTGACGAGTTTTGGGATTACCAAAGTTATATGCAAAACACATTAGACATGATTTTTACGTTTAATTATTTCTGGCATTATTCAAATTAGGAATACGTATCAATTCTCGCGCCGTAACTTTTCAATTTTGGGAACGTTACAGAATATATTACGGAGGCGTCAAGATGGAAATTAATAAATGGGAAAATTAAAAACGGACCAACCTGAGGGACGGACAAACAGAAAGTTTTTAAAAATTACTCTAATATATTCGGAAATTTATAAAAATGGCGGAGTGAACTGTCGGCCGCCAAACAATGCTGAAGTTTGAGAAATGTTGAGGTTTTTAATTAAAGCGCGATATTGAGTAGGTATATAAGAATAAATCGAAGTAACGTTTGCAGGTGTTATTGTTTTGAATATTTGAAGTAAGAAAAAACATTACTAACCAAATTTTTTTAAATGCTGAGGATATGAGCTTGATGAAGGTAGATATTTTAAATTAGAGACAGTAGCTAGCAAGCGGTAACATATAGCTAGCTAGAGAGTTTGAAATTACCTCAATTTTCTGTCTTCGTCGTCATCATTCGCAAGTATCTCTCTTCTTTGAAAACGTTAAAATAAGGAGTGCTTTCTAATGATTATTACCTTGCGTAGAAGAGATCCGCTAGTTTCTCGGTAAGTAAATCAAAACTCAAAATCAGCTGTTGAAAGAATGATGTCAGCTAACAGACGAAAGACGTCAATCCAGCAGAGCGTGTCTGTAATAACGGACAGTCGAAACCAAACCGACTGTTTTATATTCACGCCGAGTGCGACCACTAAACTGGATGGCCATAACCGTAGATTAAGAATACTTAACCGTTTACTGTGCAATCGGGCGCTATTGTTTGGAATTCCTTCGCCTGTGTCCAGAATTACTGTGATTAGTGCGCTTTGAAACATACAATTGGCTTGCTTGGTTATTGATACAAAGGTTTGAGTATGGGCAAGTTTTTAAAAGCTTTTCTTCTTAGTTGCCGTTACAATTCTTACTTTTTAGGATTGCACGTACTATGATTGCCTGCAAGACTTTAATATCTCCATCGTTATTATAAACCTTTGGGGTGGCTATTTTCAAATAATTCTTAACATATCTTCGTAACATCTTAGCTTTTGTGAGCTTTGAAAGCTCTAATTAAGCTTTGTTGTCTTTTCTTGAGCTGATTTGAAATGTCAAATACCAATAAATACCAACAGTAATTTGACAGGATATCGTGGTGGATCGTGAGACAACATTTGCGTTCTCCAACTCCTCAAGCCGAGACTGCAAGAAGCAGACAGGCGACAGTCGATGGCGATAGCACTGTCATCTAACATCAATTAAGTGATCAAGTGTCAACTTAAACGCAGTTTACACGAACTTAATCACGTCACATGTACACGACTTGTACTTAATTTTTCAATAAATATCATAACAATCAATTGTCAATCGTAGGCCCGGTCACACACGGCCCGCGCCTCACACCGGCCGTTCGCGCGGCGCATACATTTGCATATGATTTCATATCCAGTGAACAGGGGAATAAAATTAGACGCACATGGCAAGCTTTTTTAAAACCCTTGTTTTAACTTTTTTTCGTATCTGTTTCGCTTTCCAACGGTCGCTTGTTTTTCAGTTTTTGTTTTAGGCACTATTTAAGAAGATCTTTTTTTTGTGCGATTAACTCTTATTAACTTTGGGGTACCTATATTCCATAAAAAATGGTGTACTACGTGTTTTTTATTTAATAAAATAAGCTCGACCCCAAGAATCAATAGAGCAAAGTTGCTTATTTGTCTGAACTAGGTTGGACCTGTGTTTCCGGCTATATAGAGCTATAATAAACAGGGTATAAGCTATCTACGTGCAAAATTTCAACTAATTTTTTTTTAAATTTAATTTTACATTTTTTTTTATTATGACATTTTATGAGATCATTATGATCTCATTAATTTATTTTGTACATATTTTCTAGTCTGTAGTTGTTTATTGTGAATGTGAGGACCATGTGGATCATAATTTTTATTTACTTTTTTTGACGATTGTCTGGCAGTTGAGTACTATTAGGGACCTTCACCAATGTCGTTTTTTTGGTATTGTTCGTCGTTTCGTTGAGCTCCTTGTTATGAGTCGAGCTACACGATAACTGACAAATGCTTGCACTGACTGGACAGGTCTACTCAATCTGTGTGGTGCTTTCTTAAAAAGACCACTTCAGACACTAATCTGCATAGTCCTCATGTAAGTTGACCAAGATTTTTTGTCTGGACTTTAAAAGAGACTATGACCTCTGAGTTTGTTTCGGCTGTTTCTTCTCAGAGTAGTCGGGTACGAAACACCGGCCTCATCTAGTTTAAAAAAAAAAGACGTGTAAAAGTGTTTGTGAAAACCTACTTGCAAAAATAAACATCATTTATCATTTAAATCTGTTCAGACGTTTGAGCGTGAAGGAGTAACAAACAACAAACTTTAAAGGCGAAACTAGTTATATTAGTGCTATAGCTTTTCGATAATCGACGAGCGATTGTAATGTCAATGTCTTTTTGATTTCATCCAGAATCTCAGTATATTCATTGATTATTTGAAACGAATAATCACAAATGAAGTTTCGTTTAGTGCTGACCACGAGGTCCTGGGTTCGATTCCAAAGTAAGATTCTCATAATAAGTCAGGGATGTGTACTCCGTGGATATAAAATTTCTTGCTCCGTGTTATAAGAGACCAATACGCAACTGACGCAATGAGGATATACAATAGTTACTACTCTGCTTATCCCTTCAGGAATATCCTCGTTAAGTTATGTTTAAAACAATATTAATATAGTTAAATAAATACCTTGAACTGATCGTACAGTGGTCGGTTTGTTCATTTATTAAAGGGAATAAATATTAATGTGTTTTACATTTTAAAAGTGTTGCTATTCGACGTTAGATGGCGCTAAACCTAATTTATTCATGAACTTCACTATTTTAAATGGAACTTCATGTAAAATTTTCACGAGTAGTTTAAATTTAGTTCAATAATAATTCTAGCGATTTGCTTCTTTGGTGGCTTCATAAGTTCTGTATTTTTTTTCCAAAATTTTACTAGGTATTACTTGTTACAAACTTACTAGCACCACCAGCCTTGATAGCACAGACATAATCGAAAAATTCAACCCCACAATACTTGTTACATGCAGTCACCGTCAACATCCACAGACCCATCTCCTCAATTTCCCCAGCAACTTGCATACCACGTCATGATGACGTCGACTACGATCGCGTGTACTTAAACAAATACCGAACAAACACAATGTTTAACACTCGCAGCTAATACAAGCAAATTTATTCGTCATACTACGCCACAGAATGAATAATTAATCTTGAGAAATTCTTATACGCTGCCATTGTTGAGCTTCGGAGCTTGTGGTCTGTGCTAGGCTTTGGGTTGTCGCAATTTGTTTAAGAAAGTTAAAAGATAGATTTCAGAAAAGCAGTAGTAAACGTTTGGGTTATTCATTTTTCTTCATTATGTTCTTTTTTAAAATTTGGTTGTTTTGTAGGCAAAATAGGAGTGTCATACTTTCCGTATAGTTTTTGGCAGAGTAGAGGGCTTGCAATCGCCTTAATAGGTTTTGCCCAATACTTATCTTTTATCCAAATCAGCAAACTACCACTAAGAGACCGCAATGTCAAGTCATGGTGACTGCAGAAAAATCCCCATCGGTTCCCATCGATAGTCGACCACAGCATATGGGCATTTCGTTTCCTCATGCATATTTATACTCTGTGGCTGGCGACCCCTCGGCTCGATAGCTCGGTAACGAGCGGACAAACGAACTAACGTTAGCTTTTGTTGATACGCGAGATATCGATATCTACTCGTATGCTGTGATTGCGATCTTTCGGTTGGGAGAGTGTGCTACTGCCGCTGGCGACTTGGGGGGATTTGGCGCGCTTGTAAATGAAGGTAGGAATCCCTTTTGCAAGCATCGAATCTGATCTAGATGGAGTAATAGTAAGTGGAACAGTCGAACGCCTATGGTTACAATTTGATTGAGACAGCATATTATGTGTCATTACTGGCCTGGAAATCTCTAAATAGACTTCCAGAATACCAGAATCCTAGTTAGCCGAAGCGTTTGCTCCGATACATCTCCAGATCTTAAGTTTGTTTGGGGTTTGTCTGCACCCTGCACTTGACTCTCCTTCTATCTTGTGCGCTATAGCTGAATTTTAGACCACCATTGTTGGAACTTTGTCAGTCATTACAGCGCTATCTGTAAACAGAAAGTCTGACAACTGTCGCTTTATGTAATACTAGCTTTCGCCCGCGGCTTCGCTCGCGTTAAATTCGGTATAACACACCAAGCAGACCTGCAGTTTTTGCTCTTGCGCCTGATTGATTTGTAATAGCAACGCTAAGTTTTCCCTTTTCTTCCCTCGTTCTCCCTCATATCCCACTTTTTTTTAATAAAAATTAGCATATGTCCGTCTCCTGGTTCCCAACTATCTCTGTACCGAAATTCATCAAAATCGGTTTAGCCATTAAAGCGTGAAGAGGTAACAAACAAACAAACAAACTCACTTTCGCTTTTATAATATTAGTAAGGATACTGGTATTCAGCTAAATCCAGACAGAATGTCCCAACACGATGATTGTTAGAACCTTTGGTATCAATCGCTAAGAAGAAGATTGGCCGATCAAGGTTGTGAAATCTACTACCAACTATGGAATGAGTATTTTTCCATAAACCTTAATAATAGACACTATTGTGTACGACCCGAAAGGTTCTTTTGTATCCAATAATAGAGGTAGGTCACAGATACATTTAACAACAGACTAAGATCTGTAGAGACAACGAGTCTACACTGAATGGGAAGACCTTGCAGATGAAATAAACTCGTACATGACTGTGTCAATGGATCATCAAGATTTTTGTAAGAGATTTCATCTGCGGCTTTAGGAATATCATCACTAACTAGTAGATCAAATGTTTTTGTTTAATATGGATAAAGTTATTGAAATAGGAAAAGGTATTGTTTGGTACCTACCTTTGAACTTATTTACAATATTCTGTGAATTAATATATTTGGAGATATTGTCGCTGTTTTTGGCAAAGAAGTAAGTACTTGACGAGACTTTGTTCATAAAAATGATATAGCATCATGGCTATGACAAGATTGAATTCTACCTGTACCCTGTTAAAATATATTCTTTTTACCCCTTCATAGTTGTGACATCCTTACTATCCTTACTAATATTATAAAAGCGAAAGTGAGTTTGTTTGTTTGCTTGTTTGTTACCTCTTCACGCTTTAATGGCTAAACCGATTTTGATGAATTTTGGTACAGAGATAGTTTGGAACCAGGAGACGGCTAATTTTTTTTTAAATAGTGGGATGTGAGGGAGAAAGAGGGAAGAAACGGGAAAACTTAGCGTTGCTATTACAAATCAATAAGGCGCAAGGGGAACTGTGTTACCCCGAATTTAACGCGAGCGAAGCCGCGGGCAAAAGCTAGTTATTAATAAATTCCCCTGCGTTTGCCTACGGTTTTTTCTGTTTGAATATTGATAAATTATCCCACAAAAACGTACTATTAGGATGATAAATATCCTAAATTATTGATCACTCATTATCAATCTAGATCCTGATCTAAGAGTTTGCTAAATTTTGCCTAATCCGTTGTTTTCTGGCGTTCCATGCGTGGCTTCTTTCGTATACAAAATATTCGTATGAATTTCTTGAAGTGCATGTACGGGCACTGATATATGTAATGTAATTAGCACAAACACACATAACTACCAATATATAAGCTATTTCCATCAAACAAGTACCACAACCTATTTATAAATGCAAAATACCGTCAAAAAAACGTTACCAAAAACCTATGGCATCCATAATAACCGTAATAGGAGGTGACCCATAAAGCATGGTATGGCGGCAAACACTGGTTATTATACGCCATTACGGTATTATAGAGTATATCGTGGTTGGTACCGCGTCACGGTGTTTAATTACTACGACTTTTGTTCTAACTGGGACACCGGTGTCGCTGAAATGGGTTTTTGTTAAAGGAAAAGTATTTTCATGTAACCTAAAAATGTCATCTATGTTTTCAGACTATGTACCTATGGCTTCTAACTTATAGATATATACTATTTATGTGCGTGCTCGTGGATATTCTCAACCCTCAGGATCGCGTCCGTCGGACTGTTACCAAAAAAAATACGATGTACTTTAATACTATTACAATATTGTGTCCTACTTTACAGGAATGTGTTCACTCTTCAGTTTATCATTCCAAAGTCCCGTTACGTGATCATCATTTAAAGACAGAATGGAATTTTAAAGGAACCAATCCGTGTCTTTCGTCTTTCGTTTCAGCACAAACTTTACAAGAGCTTTTATTCTTCTAAAATTTGATAACCGAGTAGCTAATTGATCTTTTGAAAACAAACAAAAACCTTATTAATCACAACACTATTCAGTTCTAATTGTAATACAGTTATTCACAGTTTTACGCTCGGTAGCACACTACTTACAAATTCTGGTAATGTTTCAGTAAAATAGTTTCAGTGTTATAACTGGCCGCCATTAAATTAATATCGGATGACGGTTTTCCGTGACGGAGCGGAATTATGTTGTAGTTTTTGTTAATAAGGTGGACGGTTAACTGGGTGGTACGGGGATCAAGGTTTTGACATGTAAACTGTTTACATTTTCTAAAAAGGAAGGTGTATTTGTAGTTGGATATGTAGAATAAACTAATTTATTAGCAGGTTAGAACAAAGATACAATTTTGAAATTCTTTTATAATGGTAGCTTTACAATCCAATATGGCTGTTAAAGTGACTGTTATATGAGAAATCTGTCAAATCACGTAGGAGTTTATTCAAAACCGCTGTCAAGAATTAAGCACTAATTTAAGACATTTTACAGCATTAAAACATATCCCAAGAATTTTAATTGGATGTTATTGAACACTTTAAACGAACACGTCCATACTCATAAAATGAATATGAATTAATAATACCAACCAAATTCATGAGTAAACAAACACGTTAAAACTTTTAAATAATAACAAAACCAACATACTCTATCCAAACATCAACGATTCAAACTAAGTATTCAAATAACATTCATGTAACACAAATCGCACTGCATTTAAATAGACACTCCTTGTAGGAACCACTTCAACATAGAAACAGGTTGAAAACCCACTGGTTTTCCTATGGGCCTAGTATGAACTCGCAAAGAAAACATAAAGTCTTGCTCATCGTAATAAAATATTCTTTTCGCACATAATTTATATTTATTCCGGATTTTCTGGAAAGAGGTGGGAAGATCTGGGAGCGCACTGCGGTGGCTGGTTCAATGGTGGCGCACTAATGGACTACCCTGGAAAGATATAGAAAAGCCTTCCCCTAGCAATGGGACATCTTTGGCTACCATGAAAAAGGACTTTATTAATATGCTTGGGTAATAATAATTCTGCTGTGTGCCGTACTATAGGTATGTGCCCGACCCGATTATTCCCGATGTCTACCACTTGTCTGGCCACCACTGGGGGACAGCGAGACAACTTAAAACATTATTCTCGTTGTCCACCACTGGGGGACAGCGTCACAACTTTGTAAATTATTTCCATTCGCCACCACTGGTGGACAGCGACACGGATTTTTTAACATTCCCTATGGCCGCCGTTGGGGGACAATGGCACAACTCTTTTGATACGATTCCCACTGGCCATCAATTTAAATTGTTTTATCTAGAGACCGGTAAACGATAGCTTAATATACTTACGGATTTGATTTTTAGCAGGGCTAAGGGTAAGACTAATTTAAATATTTATAAATTATATGGTAGGTAAATACACAATAACATTTAATATAAGTTGATTCAAGAATATGACTATATTCTTAAATCAACTTTTATTAAATGGTTCACTCAAATATTAAAAAAACATCCTACCACTTAGTATTATATAATATAGCTTTGATTGCTTATGCAATCTGGACTTTAGGGCACCCCGACTCGGATAGGTTAGGTTAGAAGGGGATGGCGGGGTCGTGTATATATTTTTTGTCTCTTTTTAACGTTATGCACAGACGCCAGCACATCAAGTTATCTGGCGTCTGTACTTTCCCTCAAGCAATACTTTATGTAAATATCTTGATAAAGTGAATAGTATCAATAGATAATAATAATAAGCATTAGCAAGAAAATAAAATTTAATTTTAATGAATTACCTATACCTAATTAAATAAATTAACTATATTATACAAGGAAAGAAATATTATGTCATTATTATTACGTAAGCATTAGAATTGGATAAAAGTAATTTCAGCATAAAACCAAATGGTCTCTAGATAAAAAAAATTAAGTTGATGGCCAGTGGGAATCGTATCAAAAGAGTTGTGCCATTGTCCCCCAACGGCGGCCATAGGGAATGTTAAAAAATCCGTGTCGCTGTCCACCAGTGGTGGCGAATGGAAATAATTTACAAAGTTGTGACGCTGTCCCCCAGTGGTGGACAACGAGAATAATGTTTTAAGTTGTCTCGCTGTCCCCCAGTGGTGGCCAGACAAGTGGTGGACATCGGGAATAATCGGCCCGACCCAGTTCTCGAACATGGCAATATCACATTGTACTGGGATCGATCCATTATCACTGACAGGACTATTGTTGCCAACAAGCCTGATATAGTGGTGGTGGATCGATCAGAGCGGCGCCTGAGTGGATCCTGTTCCCGATACCGGTGGGCTGCTATTTTTAAATGTTTTTTTTTTATTAAGAAATATTTAAATTAATTAATAAATGAACGAACATTCTGCTTGTACAGCCAATGGCTTAATTGCCAAGAGCCTCGACTAACACCTTAGGAGGCTCTTGTTAGACAGCTGAATCAAGGGTCTGATAAAGAAAGTGGTACTTCTGGACACGGCACGTATCGTTAGGAGGTTCCTCTATCTGGAGCCCTGCATGCCATTAGCTAGGACCCCATTACCCGATACCGGTGGGCTACTATTTTTTATATTTTAAATATTTATTTTCTGTTTTTCTAAAAAAAAAATATATAAAAAATCCTTACTAATATTATAAAAGCGAAAGTGAGTTTGTTTGTTTGTTACCTCTTCACGCTTTAATGGCTAAACCGATTTTGATGAATTTGGTACAGAGATAGTTGGGAATCAGGAGACGGACATAGGCTAATTTTTAAAAAAAAAAGTGGGATGTGAGGGAGAAAGAGGGAAGAAAAGGAAAAATTTAGCGTTGCTATTACAAATCAATAAGGCGCAAGGGGAACTGTGTTACCCCGAATTTAACGCGAGCGAAGCCGCGGGCAAAAGCTAGTTAATTATAAATGTGTTAAAATTAATAAACGAAATTCTGCTTAATCAAAATTCTATAAAAAGTTTTGTATTTCGATTAAAAATCGTTCGACTTTTACGTTTGCTTCGGACGTTTGTGCTAGCACCTCTGAAACAAGGCCGCTTGTCAACTGACAGGAGTTTAGCTATAAATATTAGCCTAGCTAGCTGTTAGGTAAAGATATTGATAGTTTATTTATATGATAATATTTGTTGGTGAAAAGTGTTGGCAGTCGTGTTTTACTTATTTGAGATGGTTTCTTTCACTACTACTTTGGGTACAGCATCCTTCAGAAATTTTTAGACGATTTTTTTAAAGCTACTTTTAGACAAGCTTTGTTATTTCTCTTATACTAAATTAAGCCTTATGTATCCCATTAAAGAAGTATAATTTCCATGTTAGGTACTTTTCGAATGCCATCTAATCCATAGTATATCAGTTATCTTATCACATACAGTTTTATGGGGAATTTGTTCGTAATTAGTTCCATGTATATTAAGTAGGCACGTGATACGAATCTGAAGGGGAAGAGGACTGTTTTATATTGTCGTGCGTCTTCTAATTCTTAGGAAATTACTATTGATGTAATAGGCGATACTTGTTTCTTATATAGTCGGTATGTATTTTGTCTTATGTACGACCAATAATAATGTAATGGAAACTAGTTTGTATGGTTAGAAGCATAAGGTAACAATGTTTATGGGTAGTGGTTTGGTATAGTATTTGATATAGACTCTTGTGTGGTGGCAACAGTACGATATTCAATACACGGATATAACGGCCATACATTTACAACACCTGCGTCAATCGCATCAAAAATACTCAAAAGTTTTTTTTTTAATCTTTGCCCCACACTAGGAATTTCTCCTGTATCGTGCTTGCATTTACAAACATTTAAACTCACACAAACAGCTACAAAGTTCATTCAAAACAGATCCCAAATTTATTTACCCAACTATTACAACCGTTGTAGGAAGTTTCACATTCTTCGACTAATTGAGCGAAGAAAAAATACCAGAATGGCATTCCTGTTCATTTTGTCTACTGGTTCAATCGACTGTTCTGACCTAATGAGCGAAATTAGGCTGCGTGTTCCATCGTTCACCTTAAGGTGAATGAAACCGCATAGAGGGAACAAATCGGTTGGTTTGTTCCCTCTGTACGTAGGAGTTTCGTCTATAAATGCACCTTATAGACGAAACTCCTACGTGATAAGAACTAGCAGGGCATACAACTCGATGTATCAGAGTATCGGTGACCTTGCTTTATTATCCACCAGAGTTCCAAAATTAAAAAAAAATGCAAAATCTTTTTAGAAGATCGCTGAAACTGGTTGGTTTCCTTAATTATATTATCATCATCTGCCTAGCCTTTTCCCAACTATGTTGGGGTCGGCTTCCAGTCTAACCGGATGCAGCTGAATATCAGTATTTTACATGGAGCGACTGCCTATCTGACCTCCACAACCCAGTTAATACTGGGTAATACGATACCCCTTGGTAAGACTGGTTGTCAGACTTTCGGAACACTGACTACCTGTAACGACTGTCAAAGATCTACAAATGACAGCCGGGACCAACGGCATAACGTGCTTTCCGAGGCACGGAGGAAACTCGGTATGTAACGGGTGGTCACCCATCCACAGACCAACCTAGGCAAGCGTGGCTTAACCTAAAGATCGACCCGGGCGGCTACTATTTATTTAGCCACGAGCTCCTTAATTCTAATCCCCTTCCTGGAACTGAACCAGCTTGCCTGTTACTTTCTGTTACCTGTTTACTGTTTCTTGTGCAACCCTAATACCGTCAGTGAAAACTTTTATTTGGCCTTCCTTCACTAACTGTCAACTATGTATATAACTACTACTATATATAACTGTCAGCTGTGAGTTTTCTGGAGAAATAAAATAAAATAAAGTACTTCGGACTGCGACGCTTCTAATTGTTGTGACATTACCTTATTTCAAATAATTACTCCCGCTCTGGGCGGAGCGGACGGTAGTGTCAGAATTGTACCAACTAAAACCCACCTATATTTCTTCTTTTGCCCTTTGTGTTCCGCGGTAACTCTTTCAAACAACCAGTAACTCTGATGTGGCATTATCTAACGGTTAAATAATATTAAGCCGTTTATTGAGACAAACGCTTACACGCTGTTTTGATAAGGGTCGGAATTACTTTACCAACCTTGAGGAAACAGATGTCCTGATATAGGTATCACAAGGTAAGGTAGGTTGTACAAGAGGCCTAGGGGCCTCTTGTACAACCACCATTAAAACCTATCGCTCCAACAGTACCACAGTGCAGTGTTACTATCAATGTGTTATCATTGCGACAGGCGTGACATAGGGTGCGCGCGCGCATAGCACGTCGGAAGGAAGTGCGTCCCCCGCGATCGAGCGATACATACATTTGCATAGCATTTACATAAGTGCCAGGTAAGCGCCCACAGCTTTTGATATTTTTAACCGACTGTCTTTCGAAACGGTTACGTTACGGTTAACCATGAACTCATTTTGTAAAGAATTGTTGGAGGGATAACTCATTGTAAAGTGTTTTATGTCCCATTTGTGCAGGTCTACCAGTTCATGGCCAAATTACAGCAACTGCTCGGGTATATGTTTGTGGAAATTCTGACTGTATTAACTCAGTATCTAAAACTTACTGGGTTGTAGAAGTCAGATAGGCCTTCGCTCTAAAGAAAGTACCTTCTAGTATTTAGATGCATCCGGTTAGACTGGTAGCGGACCTCAACATAGTTAGGAAAAGACTAAGCAAGTGAAGATGAGGCGGTCTAACCGATCCATGTAACATTTTTTTGCCTGAGTTTCATATTCTGCCCTCAACGGTAGGACAGAGGTCAAACTGACTTTATGTTTGCAGCAGAGAAGTAAGGATACAAAGTGGGATACAAGTGTTAATCCTGAGAGTTGAGAAAATGGCTATGTTTACCAATAACTTCTGAGCATGTGTTACGATTGACTCGGCCCAGACTTTGGATGACGTGGTTACTAGATACAATATAGATGTAAGGATTTTATTAAAGTAATCACAAATATGGGTGTTCTGAAGAGTAGTTCTGAAACATTTTTGTTAATATTTCTGTTAATATGATGTAATTTTCCACTTATCGAATAGGTTTTTCCAGAGATATCTGGCGTAAAGAAAAGATAACTAATCATGCCTGTTTTCCGCAGGATTTCATAATATAATGTCTAGGTTGTCCATCTACATTTCGCAATTTATTTATAACTCCATGTAATGGGCAATAAAACGAATACACAAATATTCGTCGTTGTCTTCTGTTTGATTTTCACACGTGGCTATAATTGAACCATTACACATGATCATCACATCACATTATTGACTGAAAATAGCCATAACACACACTTAACATTCGCCCCGACATGCGTAGGCGCACGACGTCCAAGATGGCGGCGCTAGCATCATTCTCAGGACTTCACACATGTCTTGAATTTGTTATTAACATGTGGGCTCCACCTTCGGAGTTTACCGTTTGATGTGACCACTTGAAATGTGTAGGTATGTCGTTTTGAAAGGGTATTGGACTGTTGGTCTGCCTCTGTTTTCCAAAATTGGAAATGGTCTTGTTTAGCAATAGCTGTTGTCTATGGTTGTTTTTCCTTTTTTGTTAAGTTTTTTATTGTAAGCAGTGAGTCCTCTATGCTGTAATAAATAAATAAATAGAATCAGCCTTTTGACGTATAATTCCATCTCCAAATATTTCTTTACATGAAAATCATATAATAGCGTTACCTATTGCAGTGTTTAAAAGTGAGATAAAAGAACCCCTACGGAAAAGGTTCTATGATTTATAGAGTTATTTATGATAGCAGCAAAATATTTTACTTACATTCAGTCAAGTAATTAATGAGTAATCTATGACTTTCAGTTCTTGAACTACTTTCAAGGGGTTCTTCAGGGGAGAGTTAGAAATAAATCGTATTTTTCGTGTATATTGAATGCCTTACCAACCGGTAAAGGAAACGCATCATACCTGCGTACATTACCAAACGCAACGGAACAGCTCTTCCAGTGTTGCCACGCGTAATGCGTCGATTAGCTGTCTCATTAACCTTCATAAGGTCTTCGGGTCAATTTTGACCCATTTTGGTATAAAAACGTAATTTTCTCAGAAAATAAGTGTTCGAAAAGTTTGATATTCTATGACTTTTAATTATTCGCTTCAATTTACTTATTATTGGAATAAGTTTATCAAAAATGATTAAAATATTGAACATATGGTTTTTTTTACTGTAACGGTCTTTGGGTCAGAATTGACCCCAATTAATAACAAGCGCACAGTGCATCTATTATTTATCATTAGAATTGTTTATGTTTCGCATAACTTTTTGAATGAGACTTTGTTTTGTACTACCCACTCAAATCTCAGTGTTATCGTATACATCGATTCAACAATACGTACCATAGTTTGTCCTGAAACAGAAGATTATGTCGAAGAAATTGAACCATCTGATAGCTCGGATAGTGACAGTGATACAGTGATTGTGCCTTCAATGACGTCAAAGAATGGGCTAATACAATATTCCAGAAAACCTGTCACAAAGTCTTGTGGCTGAGCTTCCTGTGAAAACATAAAAAACTCGACACCAGGATTGACATGCTACTCAAGGATCACCTCAGAAGAAAAATCCATTTTTGATTTATTTTTACCTCTACCTTTGATACACACTATATTGAAATATATATAATATTCGCATTCATTAGGCTACTATGAAAGGAAGGCTGCCTAGCAAAACGACGACACTATTTGGAAAACTTATGTATGCAATTGTTGATACCGTACATAAAAAACAGGAAAACATTACCGAGGGCACCTCTTTCCACAGAGTACTATAATATAAAAGGCTCTTTCAATAGAAATTCCAAAAAAACTTTCGTCAATGTACTGACACTGCACTAAGTCCATCAACTAAGACCCAACAAGACACAAACAACACTGGTTCAGCTAAAAAGTCTCCCAAAAGAAGTCGTTGTCAACTGTGTGCTAAATCTGACAATACAACTGGTTTGATCTGTGTAGATTGTAAGAAATAAGTATGTAAAAAACATTCTAATACAGTTGTTCTATGCACCCAGTGTAATAAGATATAATTTCATTTACATTTTTTTTACATACTGCTCAGGCTCTTTTGTATAAATGTCTAACAACATTGTAACTTTTTTTTTAAATTAGATGTACCTATTACATTTTTTTTTATAAAAATTTAAAGTAATTATGTAGAAATAAATATTATATATTAAATCCATCCATTATACATTTGTATCTTTATTTGTTGTTCATTTTTCAGTTTAATTCTACTACTGGGTCATATTTGACCCGAAGCACGGCAACGTTTGCAAAATTAAAGACCTTATGAAGGTTAATATAGCAACACCGTTGGTGTCGTAAAACTGACCAAGTAACAAACATTAATATTAATGTCTGTTGGCCAAATTATAATCTACGTCGTATTCGTTTTTTACTTTTTGTTGATGCTTGATTTGAAATCCAGTTCTAATTGAACGAAGTAACCTAAAACGTTTGGAATTTATTTGGTTACTGAAACTCTTGATAAAAAGGACATAATCTTGCTGAGAACTTTTAGATTATCATATGTGTAACATTTTTTGGTTCATTTGAGTTTACATTTGATAAGTAAGTATTGAGAATTGTTAATGATAATGTTTGTTAAATTTTTTAGGTTTCTTTTGTCTTTGATAAAATCTACACAGATGTGTGGAAATATTATATTTAACACAGTTCACTTGCATAATAAACTAGTACTGCTAAATACCTATCGAAAATACGTCGTACATATTTAATGAGTGTAAACATATACACAGTCGTGCATTGTTCACATCGATTTGCGAGCGTCGCACGGTGGGCTGAAAATCGGCTTTCATAGACTTAGGGATTTCAATTTGTAAGTGCTTGTTTTTATGCCGGATATCGCTTCTATTAGTCATTACTATGTACAAAAATGACACCCGAGTTAATTCTACCCAAAAACGAAGGAAATATAATTTTTTTACGAAAAATTTGTATGAAGCTAGTATGAAAAATCGAATTATCTCCTAAACGGCATGTTTAACCGTAATATCCTTGGAGATGGTCATAGTGCTAATTATTTATGATTTTTTGGTTGGCGATTGGACGAAAAATTTAATGCCGTTTTTTTTTAAAAAATCGTCAAAATATTTTTATTTATTTTTACATGTAAAACGATCCCTTTTAGTGTCTAAGTTAAAAAGTTCGATATGTTATTAACCCAAATATTAAGAACACACGAAACAAGAAAAATAAAATAAAAAAATTGCTGTTTTTGACACATTTATATTAATTTAAATAAAAAAAGATTTATATTGAAGTAACATATGAAGTTATATTTTATACAAAATAAGTTAATTTAAGGAATTAATACTAAGCATTCGTAAAATAAAGTAAAATAAATAAAAAAAATAAAACATATCATTAAATATTACAAAAAAACCCAAACACACTCAAATACAAATTTACAAATATGTACATATATATCTTTTTTACAAATTTTCCTTATCACTCTCGTTGTCAGACTCCAATTCTGAGTCAGCATCCAGATTGGATATATCCAAAAATTCGAACTCAGTTTCCTGAAATTGAATTAAGTCGAGAGTTTCAGCAAAAAAGCTCTGCTTTTTCTTGGCATCTAACTTAGGCCTTTGTGCACTTAGCAAAGGGTCCGAAGAAACAACAAGCATATTTAAAATGTCTTGATTGGAATCCTGCCTGCTTCTTTTCCGCGAATGATGTTCTCGAAACCTCCTAAAATCTTTGTTTCGAGACTCTGAGGCTTCTTCCGAGAGAGTCCCAATCGGCACAATATTATTTTTCTCGATTATGTCAGCCCCATGGATTAGTAACTTATGAACGGTTGACGACATGTAGTACCAGTCGTATAGTAATACGTACTTTTCTGCTGTTTTGCGAGCATAATCTCTAAATTTTATTATATCGATCTGCTCTCCAGATGTAATTGCTTGTAAAATTACAGCAAATCTTTTGATGAGGTCTTCATCCAAACCGGTTATAGCTGCGGTTTTATTAGGAAACTCAAAGAATTTTCTTGCAGTATTCCCGTCATTGGTGGTTCCCGAGCCTTGTTTTACTATATCAATCAACAGATTGAGCTCATCTTTGAATTTATTTTGAATTATTTTCTTTCTTGTCTGTAGCATTTCTTTGTGCTCATCACTTCTCGCTGCCCACCGTTTGAAGTCCAGTCTGTATGCAATGTGTAACAGACATTCCATACAATTTATACGGGCGTGTAGGGATGACAAGCCAAACTCATACAGGTCCGAACACACAATTTTTGATGTTACAGCATCTAAGCGGTTCATTTCTGTAGGCTTTGCTAAGCACAGGTAGCACGATGCATTTGATCTAGCTTCAGAAAGGTAAGTACAGACTTTAGCGTCGATCATCGTCATCATTAGTTGATGAGTCACCCTATTATTATTATTGCACTCTGTGGGGATAAGGGCCTCAATTTCTTCATCCATTTGTTTTTTCAGCCCAAGGACAACTGCTTCACTCTCCTTTACAAAAGTAAACTGAACTGGACGACAATACAAAACTGAGCATGGTTTTGGGTTCGTCCATAAAATGTTGTCTCCATCTGTCAGTTTTAGTGGCACCAAGGAGGTCATGAAAATGCTTGAATCATCTTCCTCACCCTCAATTTTCTGCTTGTATCGGCTTTGGTTAGAAGCACCGTCAAATCCCCACTTGGATATCAGCTTCAACTGCTTGTTATGCTCTTCGTTAGAAAGGCTTTGAAGGATTCTTGTAACCGTGATATCAAGTAAAGCTTGAAGTGTAATCCTAGCCGATGAATCAGTAACTGTCACTGATTGCTTCGGAGGGTAGCAATCAAGCTTAGTTTGTTGCACTTTATAGTAAGATGGATAAATATCTTTAGCACCTTCTCGAATGGCAGCCTCACGCAACGTAATATATTGCCACTTTGAGAGTTTTAGCGAAAGAAGCAATCCAAGCGCCTTTTCTGGCGTAAATATGATTGTTTTCGCTGGTTTCTTAAGCGTTTCATTTAATTTAGCGGCTGCTTCAGGATTTTTCATCATGTATTCGATGACAGAGGCGATATCTCCATGCCCTTCTTCTTTTAAACGTGCTGCAGCTGCATATGCCAATTCACTGGAACCTTCGCCTGTGTGTTCATCAGATCTTCTCTTTTTTTGTTTACTTCCCAGGTCTTCGAATGGTTTACGGGATCTTTTCGTCATTGTTCCAATGGACGTTGATGTCGACGGTTCTGGAGAGACTGAGGGCGCTCTTGGTATCTCATCAACACTTGGTTCTTGATTAACTAAAGTTTGCACAAAACTCGGCCAATCAATATTTGCTCCCAACCAATTCTCGTACTTTCTCCTGAAATTATCAAGGAATCGGTTGGATTTCTCCCACCTTTGTAAAGCGGCTCGCGTAAATCTCCGACAAAATTCTTTGAGAACAACATAATCTTCGTCAGACAGGCAATCGCCTATGCGGGATACAACTGCACTAAACAATACTTCATGATCAAATGAAGTACTCTCACTTCGTAGAAGAACAAACAAGTCTAAATTGGTCATTAAACTTTCCATTTTAAGATTTTATAGTCGCAGATTTAGTGTTAGCAGTTACACAGTTGTGAACAAATTAAATTATAAAACAAAACTTTAGCCCTTTTATTGCAAAACGACAATAATTAGGTAACTACCCTCATTAGTTATCTCCTCATTAGCTAATGAAAATCTATAATTGTCACTAACTATTCTTAGAACTCATAGCACTGCTAATTAACAAATTAGCTTACTTATCAGGAAATGTTAAATATAATCCATTGTCGTGAGATATTGAAAATCATTAAATCACCTATTAAGACTCATTAGAAGACCTAATCAGTGTAGTTACTTAATCACTTCTTTTTGGACTCATTAGAAGACAATTGGTAATTTGGTTGTATGAAAAGTTTTAAAACTCATTTTGTGTTGATAAATATCTAGCTCAAACATAGTTGGCTACGTGTGGGTGTACTATAAACCTCTGCCAACTCCTTCGGAAATATAGGAGTGATGCTATTTTATGTTATGTGTAGTTAAAAGTCCGTGTTCTTCAACATAAACACCAAAAGGAATCGTTTCATACGTAAAAACAAATAAAAATATTTTGACGATTTTTAAAAAAAAAACGGCATTAAAATTTTTGTCCAATCGTCAACCAAAAAATCATAAATAATTAGCACTATGACCATCTCTAAGGATATTACGGTTAAACATGCCGTTTAGGAGATAATTCGATTTTTCATACTAGCTTCATACAAATTTTTCGTAAAAAAATTATATTTCCTTCGGTTTTGAGCAGAATTAACTCGGGTGTCATTTTTGTACATAATAATGACTAATAGAAGCGATATCCGGCATAAAAACAAGCACTTGCAAATTGAAATCCCTAAGTCTATGAAAGCCGATTTTCAGCCCACCGTGCGTCGCCATGCGTGAAATGAACGAAAATAACCATCCATACGCACACTATCGTGTGTCGTAGTTATATACCCGCTGTGTACCTACTCATGTACAACTATGTATAGCAAGTGTTGCGGCATACAGTTGTGACATTAGTAATGGAATTTTTTGAAGTTGAAAAAAAAAACTAAATCTATGACTTAAAATTTGAGGTTAGGTTTGATTTGGATTTAGTTTGTCTGTTTTTTTTCTTTTTCATTTAATTGTCATAAAGTTTTCTAAAAAGCTAGGTAGTTTGTTTTTTTAAAACGTCAAAAATACTTATTCTCGCTAGACTGGGATGTCGAGGCAGGATGGACAGTCACTCCATGGCAAAAAATAGGTACAGAAGTTCGGGTTAAACTGACAGCCGACCTCAAGCTGGTTGGAAAAAGACTAGGCCGATAGACTTTGGACATCATTCATTTGGTTTAATTACAAGTAGTTATTTCTAAAATGTTTGCCTGTGTGTCGAATCTACATGATGCGCTCCGTAGTATTCTTGGTCCTCAATAATGTACATTGAACTGCACTAAACTACTGACCCCATAAGTCGATATAAGTGTATGCACAGATGAGGAGTGCAGTGTCGTTTGTTGGTAAGTCGATGCGTGAAATGAGGAGACGGCGGCAGTCGCGGCCGACGGCGCAGTCCTACCCCACCGAGTCGAGGACGCCTTCATTATAGGGCATTACACGAAATTACTTAATATCATAACGCTGGTTCTGATCGTATCAGGATTATTTTGTTACCGAAGTGGTAGTTTTGCAAGAACTGTTGGGGCTGGTGAATATTTAGATACGTGTAGGGTCTGTAGGATTAGACAATTTATATCTTTTTTCTTTTTACAATTGTTCATGACAATAGATATATCTACATAACCGTTGCTAAAGAAGGTTAGAATTAAGATATAAGCTCTATTTACATTATTTTTAATTCGATACATGTTAGGTACACTTAAACATGACACGATAGAATAGTCATAGATACATAGGCAATCGGACAGTTAGTCCTTCAACTTATTTCCCCCAAACATAGCCAACACCTGAACGCCCGACGCCCAACAAACACCCTTTCAGATCAAAAACAATGCAAATCAAACCTCTACTTTAAAAGCGGAATACGATTATTTTCCATCTATACGTATAATATAAGTATGTCAGTAATAAATCCGGGTGTTTCGGGGAATACAATTAAAACGATCCCGGCCAATCCGTGCTGCATCGCCGGCGAAATTATAAATTCCGTGGGAATGTCGGCAGGTGTCGCCGTAATCGCATGAAGCCTCCGAATCATACCGAACCGACCTGCGCCAACTACACGCAGAGACTAGTTAGATATGCAGATGAGACAACGATTGGATGATTGTAATGCAATTACTTACAACTTTTTATGATATCGCTAATAATTATGGTTGTTTCGTGCTAGGTATAGATTCGTTGCTTACTATCACTGTATTATTTGCTTACCTATAAGCTACTACTATTTGTGACGAGTTTTATGTTTGCCGAGCCTCAAACCAAATTGTCTGATTCTATCTATCTTCTCACATAAAATGAGAGATTTTGTTACATTAGGCTAGCGTTTTCTGAAAAAGCTGCTAAGCTACTAGGTACATGTATACTTATTTTATTTATTTGTTGGTAAATCAACAATCCTTACTAATATTATAAAAGCGAAAGTGAGTTTGTTTGTTTGTTTGTTTGTTTGTTTGTTACCTCTTCACGCTTTAAGGGCTAAACCGATTTTGATGAATTTTGGCACAGAGATAGTTGGGAACCAGGAGACGGACATAGGCTATTATTTTTTAAAAAAGAGTGGGATATGAGGGAGAAAGAGGGAAAAATCGGGAAACTTAGCGTTGCTATTACAAATCAATAAGGCGCTACCGAATTTAACGCGAGCGAAGCCGCGGGCAAAAGCTAGTTTACTATAAACAAAGGTTGGTAAATCAACAATTTACGACAATCAAATTATTTACTACAAACTATTTCATATGGTAAATATCTTTTCACATGCGACGAATTTAATTCAAACCCTTTCAAATTAAAAACAAGAACGCTTGTGTATAACACAAGAATCGTCTCCGTGGAAGATGATTACCAACCAAATTCCATTGGGAAGCTCGTCAGTCTTCTAAAGTATCAATCTAGCTTCAATCATGAACAGCATCCTCCTACCTAATGCCACATCTGTTCCCAATTACTCTCTGTTATGAGTACGTATAATTGTGGCTGCTCGAGTATTTGCACACCGCGCCGTGAAATAACACTGGGCCGATAGCACGACCCGCGACCATACTATTGTTTATGCTTCTCACTATTATTATATCAAGTAAGTGTACGTATTCACTTACACGTACTTTTGTAGGTGTTCATTAGTATGTGTGGACAGGAGATCGTAGTCATGGAGGACTCTGACTTTTTTTTGTTTTTACGTTGGGAAAATCATCAAATAACTTCCTTCGCTTTGGGCGGAGTCAGCCTTGTACTGACTAAAACTCAGCCATGTTTCTTCTATTGCCCTTTATGTTCCGAGGCCGCGGTATCTCCTTTGAACAACCCACAACCCGGCAGGCGGTGGCCCTGGCAGGCCCACTGCTTTATAGACATCTTATCTTTGAGGACTTGAACTTGGAGTGCTAGTGTAATTTATAGAATCGATGAAACAGTCAGCGTTTCCAGCTCGTCATGTTGTGTAAGTTACAGGAACGTGCCAAATCCTGAGTCAGATCAATTTAGGTGGCCATCGACACGCTAAGAAGAAGAACGTGGTGTGAAATCATCTCTTATGTTTTAAAGTATTGATGTCTACGCTATATTACTACTTGTTGGTAGAACATTAGATTTGTTATAACTACAGACACAGGCTCCAGACTATTGAATTTAAAACCACTAAACAAGTAAATAATTGATTTATTTCAAGTGAATTGCTTAAATGCTATCACGACTTACTCGTAAATATTGGTTTCAGTCACTTTAGATACCTTTAGATGTCGCATTTACATTACTTAATGAATAAACTTTATATTTGTACTCCTAATAAACATACAGTTTATGAAAACTGTTAATATTTACTGACGGTTGACATGCTGCTATTGTAAATACGACATTCATGGCTTGAAACGTAATTGTTTTTATTTAGCACATACATTATGTAAGGCACGCGTGCTTAAAAGCAATAAAAATACACTTAGGTACTTTTGTTTTAATTTTTGTAATTTTATTGCCGACATACCTAATTCATTTTGCTACAAATTGCCGCCAGGGACCGCTACTGTCGAAGTTAAGCTGATCGTCGTCAAGGGTTTCTAGCGTTATTACCCTTACCTTTTAATTAATAAAAATACTTTCGTTCTAATTACCTAAATCACTTACTAGCCAACCATATCGTCCCACCCCTGGGGTCACAATCAGATCGTGACACCACCCTGGTCCGCCACTTCCGGTCTACGCGGCCGCTGATTGGCCGGCCAAGTGACGCAACTTCCTGTCATATACAATGGGGTTATGACGATGGATTAGGTTCAATATTATTGTAGACATGGGAATTTTACGGGTATTTTACAATAAGCAACCATTATAATAATATGTTGCCCGTAAAACTAACTGGAAATTAACTAGTTTTCATAAATGTAAGTGTCACGAGTTCACTCGGGTGAACTATTGGATAAGTGCTATATTTGTTGGCATTGCTATAATAAGACTTAACAATATCATAGTGTCGCTATTTTTATAGTGTCAGAGATCATCTTTTTAAACTCAAACTCAAATCATTTATTTCAATTAGACCATTACAGGCACTTTCGAATGTCATAAAAACAAAAAAAAGATGCTGCTACAGTCCCAGTCACAAGACATAATAACTTGTGAAACTACTGTAGTTGCTCATTCCAAAGCGTTGATCTCTGTTGAGAAGAATGGGCAAGAAACTCCATCTAATCATAATAATTTAACAAAATCAATGACATCATATTTTTATTATTAGTTTATGTCTATTTATAGTTAGTAAATAATAGCAGTTAATTTAAAGAAATAAATATATTAGATCTATCCAAAAAAAAAACATAGATAGATAATTTTTTGACGATTTGACGGGCCTGTTGGTCTAGTGGTTAGTGGCCCTGACTGCTAAGCCGGAGGTCGTGGGTTCGATTCCCACCCAGGACAAACTTTGTGTGATGAGCATGATTGTTTGTTCTGTGTCTGGGTGTGATTTATCTATAATATGTATGTATTTATAAATTATATAAGTATGTATATCAGTTGTCTGGTTACCATAACACAGGCTCTGCTTAGCTTGGGATCAGATAGCCGTGTGTGAGTTGTCCCAAGATATTTATTTATTTATTTATTTATAATTAGATTATAAAATTTATTTGAGAACGATGTTAAAAAACGAGAACATTATATATCATATATATATTCTGTAATGAGTCAAAGTAATTTTTTCAGGAAACAATAAATAGCCTAACCAGAAACCGGTACACGCCTTTTTCTGATACATAACAGTATCTAGTAATACATAAAAAGTAACAAGATTCCGCCATATCTAGAAATCCACCGGCTCACTTGGCATTACACAAAAAATAGTAAAACACAATCAAGTTTTTCTACTATTTCTCAAAATCATAACGCATGACGAATTAAACTGTAGGTAACTATTTTTTCTTGTGTTTTCTTGGTTGCGTTGTTTGCATAAAACGCGTGAAAAGATATAACAGGACTTACGCCTAGCGACATTATAAACACGGAAAATACGGGCTTGCTTTCATAACTACAATGCTTTTAGAAAATGTATAGTATCTATACAAAAAATGTTCTACGTATCTTACTTATGCTTTTTGAATGTCCAATACCACCTCAGGTCACGCATACAGGACTCCTTGGCACGCGGATTTTCCGTTACATTATTTGTTTAAAAAAGTGGGATATGAGGGAGAACGAGGGAAGAAAAGGGAAAACTTAGCGTTGCTATTACAAATAAATAAGGCGCTAGGCCAAAAACTGCAGGCAGCAGGTACTGTGTTATACCGAATTTAACGCGAGCGAAGCCGCGGGCAAAAACTAGTATTTATATAAAAACTAGCTGTGCCCAGCGGTTTCACACTCATAATTAAAGATAGATAGTAGCCGATTCTTAGACTTACTGAATATGCATATAAAGTTTTATAAGAATCGATCGAGCCGTTTCGGAGGAGTATGGGTACGAACATTGTGACACGAGAATTTTATAAATTAGATATTTGGCAAATATTCGTGTCTAAGGCTAGGCAGATGATGTTCATGAAATTAATATTAATGTTTTAAGTACCTATTATACTCGTTATAACTACAGTATTTAATGATCATATATTTTCTAAAACTAAAAACTGCTAAAAGGTATTCTATTTCAATAAGATTGTTTTCAGTGCAATCACAGCTTGGGTATAAACCCAAATGCAGGAATAGGTATAAACCTATTCCTGCATTTGAAATAATAAACTGAGGGTCTTTTACTCTATTATAACAACAATCACAACATACACAGTTTCATAATTATTTTTTCCCTATTCAAGTTCTCATGAACTTCAATATAACTAATAAAAGAAAAGAACATTAATATAGATTTCGTACACGCGGCAAAGAACATAATTTCTAAAATATAAGAATAACATTACAAAAGAAAAGATTTAAACTGAGGAAGATAAAGCATTTATATGAAACTTTTCTAGCAGGTAAAATACTGATATATCTTAGCGGGAAGAAACAGGTGAAGTTTGAGCGCTGAAGTAAAATAAGTAAGTTAAGTTGTGTTTAAGTAAGAAGGGAACACGCGGCGCCCAGTCGGATCATTCGCTCAACGAGAATTTACGACATATGGGTTACTTTAAGTTATGTCTAAGTAAAGGTGTATTTTCCCGAAATATTCGTTAAAATTGTAAACATTTTCTTTTTCATGACAAAGTAAAGTAAGATAATAGTTTGTTTTTTGAGGGAAAGTACTTAATTATAATAATCTGTAATGTCATTTAAACTTAATTCATGTTAACAAATCGTGATAATTAAACACATAATGCAAACAAGTGTTATTTGTGTGTTCGCACACAATATCAATGATTGATTACATTCCAACTTTATTTAGTATATAATAACGATGAAAATATTCCAATAATTCAATTCAACGCAAATAAAAGTATGAATAAATAAATGCTTAAACAAGAACTGCTTGCTTCGTGTAATTTGTAAACATATCAGTCTATCATCATGATAAATGATACTAATCGGCCATTTACAATAATTACCGCGTATGAATGAAAGGCTAAGCATGCAACTGTGGGAACTTCAGCACTAGCACCAATGAAAAAGCTGTTAAAACTTCAAACAATGATAATGTTCCTCATGTATTATTTATGGCACTCCGCATTAATGAACCAAGGTCATTTGAATTCATTTCCTTCGGTAATACAGACGTACGCTTTCACACTAACACTGTTACGTAATCGTAGTAAGGCGTTTCATTTAATAAAATGTTTATTTTACGTATTTACTGTTATTGCTCCACTTGAGTTTTATGCGAACCATAACAGTTTCGCTACTCGGTAACAGATGGCGTTGGCGGTATCAAAGTTGGAATGAGGAAGTTCGGCAGTTGGGCGCTCGTTTTTACGCCGAACACGTAAAGCGGCTCGTAGACGTTTTAATAAAAGTTTGTTTCGTGTTTATTTTAGACTCGCGCTTGTCTGGCGTATGGCGGGCAGACTTACAACAGTTTTAAATTTAAATAATTATAATGCATTCGTTTATTGTGAATGAATCGGCACGGGAGTGCTCGCAAGACGGGTTTATGTTTATTTGGATGTCGTCGCATATTACGATCGATTATTTAGTCGTAAACTTGTAATGCTCTGTAAACTGCTCAGTTCTCTTTTTAGGTTTTATTCACACCCCGTAAAAACTTGAAAGATCATAATATTTCAATAAGTGCCGTAGTCATACTATAACGTCGTTCAAAAATGAGAAGTTTATGCTGCAGATTGAGTTGTACAACGATAAGGTTATTTTTACTACTTTTAAACTATTTTTTTATACATGGTGTAGGAAGTTTTCTTGCATTATGAACTGTGAAATATACTTCGATTATAAAATTTCGTACACTACCGTTATCTATCATAAGTTCACTTCAGTTGCGTGCTCTGATATCAGTAGTTCCAATTATAATTTCTAATATTGTATATTACGAAAGTATCTAATTATAAATTATTTTAATAGCATGAATACCGTAGCGGTGATCCGTGAAATCAATCCAGGCTTCAAGCTTCCCCATCAATTAGAACTGACAAAACAATCTGCCATCCCCAACTTCAAATAAGAACAAATTATCGAGCTGCTTATAGATGACTTCATTAATTATATAACGCCTTCCATTACGGTTTATTTGTACGGTAGATGTTTGATATAATAGGACACGATTTTTCAAATGTATGCCTATGATTCGTATCTTAATTTCAGATCTAGTTCAAAATATTCACGTAAACACAAAATCTAAGGATTCAAGAGATCAAACTTTTGAAAACTTTCGCCAGACATTTAATCCAAGTTTAAGTTGTTAAATAGAAATAAAACAACATTATTTACACCTCTAACTTGTACAACCAAACTTCCTAATTTCCATTTCACTGTACATCAAAAGGAAAACTCGCTACAGGCCGTTTTTCTTACAATCTTGAATCAAAACTCTGTCGTTAAAAATAAAGTATTAACAGCCCTTAGAAAGACAGTGGATTCATATCTTGCATGACAAACGCTATCAACCGGGTACCTACATTCATGCTACGAGCATTTCCCGTAACACACACTCACACACATACTACGTTACAACACACACACACAAACAACACACACAGTGGAAACTCGGGCTTATGTGTGCAATTTCCCATCCCTACAGTGTTCGAGTTCCCACAGTGTGAGTGATATTTTCTCTCTCTTCCTCCCATCCCTCTTTCTCTTTTATCTACTATAGTTATGTTGTCCCGTGTTCTCCGGTCCATTATTGTATGTTTAGTCTTTGCTTTTTGTAAATATTTATTACTTGTATCTGATTTACGTAGTTCTAAATGATTGGATGGTGTTACAGTTTTATTGATTGAGATTCTTACTTTGTTGTTTTGTTTGGAGTTTGTAAACGTAGTTATGAATGTTCTAAATTTAGGACTTTTGAAGACTAATGTGAAGTAGGAAAAGACTTTATCTATTCAAAGTTTCTAGTTACCTTAGATAGGTATCTTTTTTGACTACGTTGAGCTTTTCCTGAAAAGAACAAATGGCGCAGACATATTTCTCAAATTCATGGCTATTTTTCAGTCATTTCTTATAAACCTGCATTACCGCCAACATAACGTTATCAATATGCAATTAATTAATTAATTCGGGCCAACAATTAATTCGTTGATAAGCTACAATTATGACAATTTCTGTTTATCAATAGTTTATAATACATAAATAACTGTTGAACAATTATGAGCAATAAATATCGGTGTATGATCGGATAATTGAACATTTATCAAAGTAACCAATCAGACTGTTAACGTAGATGTATTCAATGAGCTCGTATTTAAATAATGTGGTTTTTATTAAAATTAATTATCTGTTAGTAGGTTTTAAACTTTTGATAGACAAACTCTTAATTGAATAAGAGCTCTCCTCCTTATTTTTGCAATTAGATTATTGTTATCTAATTTCAGTAACTGTAATTAAGAAAATTGTAAGTTCTGTTTACATTTGGAATGTTAACAAACTTAACATAATATCAACAATGTTTACAATAAGTCACACAATTATGTATGATAATAACTTAATTAATTAGTGTCAACAAACCCTACTCAATCATCGTCCATTGAGGAACAAGCATACCCAACAATACTGAACAAGAAGTACGGGTAGAATGAGACATAAAACTGTAAAAGGGAACCCATACTTAGCGACACCTATTAAGGAAAAAAGCAGAAACCATGTTCGACTCGAAACGACTTATCTTCAATGACCAATCATACAGAATAGATTCACTTCCACACACTTAGTAGTGCTAAGTCTGGCCTAGGGTGGGGGGAGGGGGGCCGGTGGGCGGCGCCGCGCATGCGTCTCGTTGCCAAGACGACGGCACGTAGCCACTCGCACATGTGTGCGTGCGCCGTGTACGGACGCGCTCGTAGGACGCAGCGACGGATCGTATTTAATAATAGCTAAACAAGTAGAATTTCTATATTTGATTTTGTCAGTTCAGTTTTGTAGATGTGTCTTTTCAGACTAGGTTCCGCTGGAGTTATTTCAGTCTCTAGTTAAGATTTAGTTTCTACTTCTGAAACTTGTTGGTTTTAGGTTTTATTTTTGGGGGTTTATTGTCCTCGGTTCAATCACATTCATGATAGATCTCTTTAGCATCACGAATTTAGGGGTCCTTCGTTTTATTCTGATTATAATGTTTTTCTAATACTTACCAATTAAACTAATAGGTACTTACACCAGAAAATCATTCTTAACGCATTTCGTAAACATCCTGTGACGTCACCAGCTTTTCATTTTATCGCGAACGCATCATACCGCCGTACTCCCGTGTACCGCATTCCACGCACACAGCGGCGCCACGCGCGTGTGTGCTCGTGTCACGTCGCACGCACACACGCGCGCTCCTCACCCGCCTACCTACTATATGTACAACTATGTTTGTACTTCCAACACTCTTTACTTCTACTCGAAAACTCCTTCGAGACCTGAAAAGGAATTTTACAAGGGCGCCTTTTTCTTTTGAACGCGAACCTTTGGCTGTAAAACGGGGGCTCTTAACCGTTATAAAGGGATGTATTGATAGTTAGTGGTTCCTTTGTAGTTGGCATCTCGCGGGATGCTCCCGTAATCGTAAAGATAAAAAAATCCAAGGATATAGTTGGTATACAGCCTAAGTGCGTACTTTATTTAAAGTGCCCGCTTTTGGCGCGAAGTTTTTTGCTTGAATATTTAATGTGTGATAGTCATTAGGCGGAATGTTAGGTACAGCGACAGCCTTGACCCAGTCTGCGTCTTTATATTCCGGAAAATCTGGTTCCATTATTCAGAATGGAGCCACTTTTCAATATTAGGTAGGTGCTATGAATAGTTGTTTACTTCAGAAACGGTGTCTTAGATTATCTGGGTATGCAGATTTTAGAGTGCGAAGGCTATCGGGTCCATAATCTTTATGTCACGGAAATTGCCAGAAATGTAAAGACCTGATTGAATTTCAAATAGGTATAAATGTCGATATAGCATGATATGGAATCATTGCCATCGAAGCAGTTATCTTCAGAAAAAATAAATAAACATGGCAGTTATTTTCGTATTGATAAGAATATTTTCCCACCAAACGACTATTGCGTGGTTCCTTGTTTTTTGCTCTTGCTTAATTATGTAGTCATGCCAAATAAGTATGTCTTGAAAAAGAGCCATCAGCAGCATTGCTTGGATAAAAGTGATAGCACTTTTAAGTACTTTGGTCCCATCAGTAGAAAACTTTGGAAAATGAATCCAGGATTTTCCAAATTTAAAACGATTTATGAAACAAATAAGAACTCCTGAAGTTCATGGCCATATTTATATATTTGTGAAAGGTTTTAAAAGAGGTTTCAATTGTCTATTACTAAGCCATTAGCGAATCTAAGAACTTCACACTTGTTTACACAAGTTCCATGGAGTTCGTTGGGCCAGCTGAAAAATAAGGCAAAACTTCAATTTGCCAAAAATGTCTTAGGTTACTGAAAGTTTCAGAAAAAACAATTGTTCCTGAAAGTTTTAGAAAAACAATTGTTCCTGAAAGTTTCAGAAAAACAATTGTTCCTGAAAGTTTCAGAAAACAATCGATTCAGGAAACGCCTTAGAGTCACTGAAGGTCATGACAACGAACATTCAGCTTAGAACGAGACCAGTCGTCACTGTTCCGCGTCAAACGGAGAACCGCCAGCACTTCCCCAAAAATCGATCCATTTCCCAAAGATTCCTGCAAAAAATCGATTCAGGAACCAAATAAGAGGCACTGAAGGTCACGGCCCCATCGATCCGGCGTAGAAAGTGAGACTGGCTGCCACTACTAACACCGTCCCGTTGGCTATGCAGCCTGAATTAATCGCGCATATATTTGAATACATTTGGAGCGGCGCAGTTCGGGCCGCGGTGTCGTCGGCCTCTTAAGTTTTAGCGATTTTGTTTCGGGGGTGTATTGGTGTGGGTGCTTCGCGGAATTGGAGCTCCGCTCTACAGTTGTCATCAGAACGTCACTTGGGGATTGACGAAATAAAGATTGGAGGTGTGGCTGGTCGGGACGTTGGTGTAAGTACACTGAATTGGTTCCTAAATTAACTGGCCTAAGGTGCACAGAATGTGTTGTTGCAGAAGCTGTGATTGATCATCACGATGATGACGACATCATTGCTTGGTTTAACTTTTCAGTTACTTTGAGCCTGTGTTGTGTTGCAGCTGGTATTATGCGAACTAACTTAGCAAGTCCCTGAATATTTTAATGTTGACCTTGCCCTCCTGGTATAAGCAGTGTTTACGCTTGGGGCGCTTTGAGTTTAATGTTGGATTTTAAAATATTTTGTAGAAGAAAAATGGTTGCTTGTGGATATCGTATGAGTAAATTGACGGCTGTTGTCTGTTATGTATGTATTCCTAAGCTAGGTTCGAAAATAATTTTGAAAGATGAGTCTATTAACATTAATTGAACAAAACGTAAGTGATGTGGCTGTTCCGATGGATGTCTTCGACAACTCACGGAATCTGTCAAAGTAAAATGCACTCTAGCGTGTTCTAATTTATAACCTATGGCAACCGCTAACCGAAAGATAGTTTCTTGATTGTATCACAACTTTTTTAAAGTTTACTGCATTCTAGGGGAAATAGAAGAAATTGTCAGAAGTAAATATTTCCTAACAGAAAATTATGAACGAAGATTTTTTTTAAGCACACTATTGGCAACATTACCAGTGTCCGTAAAACAAAAGTGTGCCCGTCTCAAGGTCCAGTATTTAGTCACGTCAAAGCTCAACAATTAGTTTAGTAACACTAACTGTATTAGTTTTGGCGCTGACAGCCGTCCGACAGTGTTGTAGTTTGGAATTAGCTCGGACTTTACAATTAGTTCAGTTGGCTCTATTCATATTTTAGGTGCGTGTTGTTGTTAGCCAGTGGTTACGGCTAGTCAGGAGCCCTAAAAGTCCAATAAAACATGTCTCATCAAGTTGGTATTACCCATATATATATACATAAATTCCATATATACTTAAATTAAAAATATTTACTTTTACGTGAAGTCTGAAGAGAGGAGCACGGTTTTTTTTTTTTAAACGTTGCCGCACACTAAGAATTTCTGATGTATCGTGGGTGCGTTTACAAACATTTAAACTTACATACACAAGCAGTCAGACCCGAAACAACTACCTGTAGGTCTTACAAATATTTGTTCCGTGCGGAGATCGAACCCGCGACATGCAGCGGAGTAGTCGATCGCTCAGCCACTGCGCCAACCATACCATCGTCGTGCCGTCCGTATCGTTTGTTTCTTATTGAAAAGAACAGCTGGCATGAATCTGAATGGTACGAAAATCTTACAGAAATGTTGTGGGAGTAAGATAGGCCGTTGCCCTCTATGTGACACTGGTTACCAGCTGTATTGGGTTAAACTTGAAGGAAACTAACATATTTGTGGAACTGCTTGGTAGATGATGTACTTGATGTGTTTGCTAGTGTTGAATTGAAATCATTGTTAGATCAGTAACATAGACTCCTCTTGTAGGATCTGCAGCTTAACGATATTGTAGTGTTTGGTGCTTGTACTCCATGACCAATTCATTTACCTACTTACCTAATCCATTGAAGTGTTTGATTGGAGCGTTCTCTTACGATTAGTTTACATAATAATATCTGTCGACTCAAACCCATTGCTATGTATTAAAATAACTTAACGCATGTTTTCTTTATTCGAGTTTTTATAATCAGTTTTATTACCCACTATAATATTTTATATTTAACTTTAAGTAATTTTAAGTTAAAAATAACATGTTGTTTCTTAAAGCAATAAGAAACTCATTTCTGGTTTCGTACAAGGCATCTCGAGACAATGCTGTTTTATTGCTAGAGATTATGTACCTTATTATAATTTTATATTTTAGGGACTATAAAAATAATTTGATGACCTTTGAAGAACACAATATAATGATTACTGTTTATTTTGGTAGAGTGGGTTTTGTTTCAAGTATTTACAAAATAACATGACGTAACATCACGCCTGAAAATTTCCGAAGGGTTGGGCAAAGGTATTTATTTTTTCGCCAGTTATGTTTTAAATGTCCCATGTAATAAGGGCGAGCCTATTGCCATCAATCGGACACATATTTAAGCTTCGAGGTTGTTACTGAGAATTCCCTGAAGGAAAAACACTTTGCACAACCTGGGAATCGAACCTAGGACCTAATTCTCACCAGCTTCACTTGCGACCTCTAGATTGACGAGGCAGGCCTAACAACTAACAGACCCAGCACACTTCATGTCATTTGTAACTTCATGTAATTTGGACGCACTACGCGTCTCATTATGTTTGTACGCTCAAGAGAAGCTGTCCAGGAGAAGTGTCAGTGAAGCTTTAGATCAATAAGGCAGTTTTTTTCTAGAAAGAATACAAGCCATTGCCCGCGACTTCATCGGCTATATAGAATGATACTACATATATCTTTCTTCAGGTCCCATATAACAGACAGAGTTAACTGCGCTTTTACAACACTAGTATGGCGTTTCTTCTCCAGATCGCCGATCCGCCTTAACCTGGAAATGAAAAAAGATAGCTTTTAATAAAAAAAAAACAACGGCAGGCAATACGCGTGTCCGGTGCGAAGCGGGTTATTGTAGGTCCTAAGGCATCCGTCGAATACGTAATGTCGATGGAAAGTCGAGCGATTGTCACAAGAGGCCTATTACTATGCCGGCGATGTCACACACGGGCAGATGTCCTGCACACACCCGCCCCACATTAGTGAGCGTACAGCATGGACTACGAGGGAAACGGAAAAAATGTGTATATGGTAATGAGTTTGGAATTGTGTTTTGAAGTAAATGTCCGTGTTTAGTGGCAGTTGTGTTTGTAGTTCAAAGAAAAGATAAACTGTCGTACATTCAGTTTGCTGAAGACATAATTTTTTAGCATTACGGCTCTTCTTTTTTAACTTTCCCTGCTCCGGGTGGAGCGGGAGCGCCAGATGTTTACTGACTAAAACCCATGCATGTTTCTTCTTTTCCGGGGTCGCGTTATCTCTTTCTTTCTTTACATGTCATTGAGGCGCGTGTGGAACACGAACGCGCCGTTGACACGGCCTATCGTCCTCCTGTCTCCTGTCCTGTCGTCCTCCTGTCTCCTGTCCTGTCGTCCTCCTGTCTCCTGTTCTGCCGTCTCGCGGCGCCTGATATCCGGAGCGTCTCCCGCGGTCGTTACCTCCTTCGCTAGCATGACTGCTTCGCATAAGGAGGTGACTGCTTCAAATTCCCTCTCGCCCCGGACCATGGACTAAACCAGGGCCGGAAGCCACCGATCGCCTCTAGGAAGACACAGCGGTGCTCCGCCCAAGCCGGGCAGACCGCCACAGTGTGCTCTATCGTGTGCTCCGGGCGATCGGTACAGTGTTGCTAGTGCGTTTCCTCTCCACGCCACCATGCCATTACGACTAAATATCTATTTAGGATGTTCAAGTAAATTCTAAAGTCATTTCTGTCTATCTATATAATAGATGTTTTTATCTTTTTCGCAGTTACAATCATTATATAATGCCTTAATAAGGGGTTTTGATTATATTACCATACATGGGTTTGATGACCCTTGTGGCTTTTTCAAGAAGAGGTTTAACTCAAAATTTGCCATACGTCATGAAAACTCCCGGCTGGTTTATGGCCTGAAAAGCGTTGACAAAGCGGCGTTTTCCACAGAAGGGACTGATTACCAGTTTCAACGAAGGACCATAAGTAGGTGAGCTTTACGAGGCAACTAAACTTTTGAATGGAATCCACGCCAGGGTTTAATAGTGTTTGGTTGCGGCAATAATGTAATAGTTTGAAAAGCGCCAATAACCATACAAAGGTTGTAAGAATAAGAAAGCCTTAATGAGCCATTTCCCTCAGTTAGTTCTTCCATTTTGTGATGGAAATTTCAAGATTATTTGTATGTTTTTGTTTCGTTTACAACTTGAAAGAGACGTTCTCAAAACTTACCGAAGCTCTGAACGGTTGTTTTCGTTTTACATTATCATTTGTTTTTCCTCACGTAATATCTGATTTAAAAATATTTAGTGGCCGTAGAACGTGAATATTTTGTTGGGTATTTTAGAGTTAAATTTGGTTCAATAATGTATTTTATCAAACAATGAATTTAAAGCTACCTAACTATCATACAAAGTATAATTTAACGCAGCTGTATCCAACTCTTCATCATCGATACCACGTCCATTTGCCACCATAGTGTGTACAGGCACCGCGTTACGGCGGCCATTTTCACAGCCTACTTACGTGCCTACAGCCGAACTGTTCCGACGGCTATCGATGTTATCTCCTGATATTGCCTTTTTAGCCGCCACTCCGTTAGCCTCCTGCCATTACCAAGGATTAAAACGACTTTTACCCTGAATGCAAGTTTTGGACAATTTTCAGAGGTAGGGATAGAAGTTAATTTGGAACACATCTTGGCTCTAAATTTCAGGTGGTTTCAGACTTTAGCGTGCAGACTTCAGGCGGTTGTTTACCTGAAAAGAGCAAAAAGGAAATGTTAATACTGATATTTTGTTTTCAGCCGATGATACAGTTTAGGTTGAAATCAGTCTTGTGTATTTACCGCCGCCGTCGATTGGAAGCTCCCTGGTGGGAGCGGGAGGTGTGTTATGGTAATTGTTTTGTAAGAACTTTCAGTTGTAATATGTAGGTGGTCCAGTTTAGAATTCGAATATTGCATTATTGTTTTCACTGATCAACAAGCTTGCATCCATTGTAGTTATCAAGGTTTACTGCTAGTCTTCTAAGACACCCCTCGAGTAATTCCTTCAAAACTATAAACAGCACATATTTTCGTTGAAACACGCCAACATAATCATCTCTACGACACAACAATTTTACACGCGGTCGTCTCGTCCTCCGACCTCTAGCCAAAACAATTTCCACCATCTGAACTTTAATTCTTATATTTCAGGAGCAGTGTTGTGTCTGAGGTGAGAACAATACTGAAGGGAGGGGGGGGAGTGTTACTGTACCCCCTCGCCCTCTCCTCTGTAACCCTCCCCCCTCTGGCCGGGACGTCGACCTTGCTATTGCAATGCGCAACACGCGCAATACTTTTGTCGCTGCCTGAATAAGGTCACGGTATTCCGCCTCCAGGATATATGGGTTAGCTGGAACATATGATTGGTGTTCAAGAACATTCCGAACTGAGGATTTAATCTCAGGAATTTGCGGCAGGAAGGACTGGTGGTTTTCTTAAACGTATTTGAACAAATAAATAATCTGCCCACGTCATTAATGTCAGTTAGATCCAGTATTTTGTAAACTTAGCATCGACAAGATTTAAAGTTTATATTTATTGGTAGGTTAATAGATATTCGGCTGTCAATGGTGGTGATAAATCCTGTACGTTTTAATTGCAGTATTTAGCGTGTAGGTGTTAGCAAATAATTCTCTATTACGAATTATTGTAGAAACAGCATTTTAGTTCGCTACAATAAATAAATGGTTATTGAGAGACGTGAATTTATTATCATTCTATCTGTTAATTACTGGAGCTAAAGTAACCGGCAATGTGAATAATTAGGTAAGTTTTGATAAATTTAGAAACAGATCCATTGTAATTAGGTCTCTAAACAAAACGCCGCCGCCCCTTCAAAAACAAACTGTTAGTAATTTCCACAAAAATATTTCGTTACTCTTTCAGCTAAGTTTCACGGCCACGCAAAACCCAGCTTTCACCGAACATCTGTGCGTAGTGAGACAAACGCGAGACGCGACCCGAGCCTGTATGAAAGCGTATCTTATGCATTTTACATGAGCTGTGCCAGCCATCAGGCCCCTTACCTTAGCCTTCACACAACCAAGCGCACGCACACACGCGCAGGCGCGCGGCCATTGTCGGCGAAACAAAAACACACACACAGCTCTGCACTCGTTCTAATTAGTTGTTTGTAAACACATGTCACCGGGCTGTGCTTGTGTGTGTGTAGATGCGTGCGAGGTATCGTCCATGAATTATGTAATGCAAGTTTGTTGTCAAGCGAAAAGGTGAGAAGATGTGGTGTCTTCGGAGGGCATTGACACAGATGCTGGCTTAATATTCTGGCGGGAACTGTACCTTGAGATAGGATACGTGATCCAAAACTGAGCTTTATTTGGGGCGTACTTTAAGAAAAAAATCGAATCTTAAGTATAACTTATCAGAGGATCCAAATAGGATCTCGTAACGAACCACCACGAACTTTGCCCCTTAAGTTTTTGACAAAAACATTTTCTCAAGACCACAATAGACTAAGTAATATGTCTGGTACCTTTTAGCTGTACATAACAAATACATATGTACCAGTAGCATTGTCCGAGCGTCACTTAGCAGAGACAAACGATCTGGAGGACTGCCAGCGACGGGAAATTAAGATTGGTGACTACGTACGGAGATATTTCAATGTATTACGCTTGGACGATAGATGTTTCAGTTTGTGGAATGAGATTGAGGTTGAAAAACAGTGAATGTCAGCGGCTAGAGGGTGAAGAGCATTGTCCTCTTTTCTGCTCATAACATCACGCTTGTTTGTTGAAAAACGTGCGCAGAGGTGCACCTATAGTACTCGTTTCGCAAGTTATAATAAGTCCGTTTCTGTTTAAAGCAGTTAAATCTATCACCCATTTATTTTTATGGAGTGATAGATACTATTTGCCCCCAACGTAGGGATACATCCTTACTTATTAATATTATAAAAGGGAAAGTGAGTTTGTTTGTTTTATTACGTCTTCACGCCGAAATGGCAAAACCGATTTTGATGAATTTTGGTAACGACAAAGTTGAGACCCTGACGGACGGACATAGGCTACTTTTTGTTTCTTTCCAATCCCCCACTTTCCTCAAATGAGGGCTTGAAGTTTGTATGGAGTATTTCGCAATTTTCAAGGTAAGCAGAAAACTAGTATGCGGACTATCTGTTACTAACAAAAACATTGTGCATTTTTTTTCAGAAATCTGCCCCCAACTCCTTAAAAGACGGGGTGAAATTTTATATGGGACTATTCGCAGTTTTCAAGGTAGGACGCTAAAAATCCGTACACACAGTCTTTGTTACCAACGAAAAGTACCCGCAAATCAGGAAAGAGGAACCGTGTTACCTCGAATTTTACTCGAGCGAAGCCACGGGCAAAAGCTAGTAATATTATACAGTAATAACATGATAATTCCCATTAATAAAAGAAGATGAAAGAAAGAAAGAAAGAAAGAAAAATTTTTATTTGCGACTCGCACAAAACAAGTAAAACAGTAACAAAATAAAATAGTACAGACGAGGTTATTGTCTGTGCGAGGCCAAAAAGGTCCCTGTCTCAGCATAAGCTGCGATATTTTAAGATTAAAATAACACAGCGCTGGTATTCTGACAGGGCCAGTTAGTGGTATCACGGACACAGAACGGAGCACATACATAAATACATATTCTAATTACAGATACAAAGATTACAAAATAATAAATAAATACAGATGGAAAAAAGTATAATTATGATATTCTTCATGCAAGTTCTTATATAATTTATTAAACACACTACCAAATTGGCCAGTACCCAATAGCCCAGCGCTCCAAATATCTTTTATCGACGAGACAAAACGATGGAACGCGTGGGAGTCTATGGCACGCTCCGGTCGGCTGTCAAATTTTCAAACCAAACAAAACAAATTACATATTATGTACTTAATTGGTAATGGTAGTACAATACAATGTTTGTACCTATGTTATAGTTAAGTTGACTTTCGCAGTTCTAAGACGCATTATATTGTTGATCCAAATAATTACGGACAGTGTGAGTGTAGTGCAGTGTATTTTCACCAATAAAATTTCTAATTACGTGCAAAACTCTGGAATGTTTATGGAGTCTGCTGTTGAATGTTTAAAAGGTGTCGTTTGAAATTCGAACTAAAAGTACCGACTGTTCCTATAGCACGGAACGGAGGCGGCAAGTCATTCCAGATGCGTGAAGCTGCGAATTTAAAACTCCCACGGAATGCAGCAGTTTTATGACGCAAAGTCAACAAAAGGTAAGCAGATGCTCTTGTTTTTATTTTGTTTACATCTCGTGACCATGTTAGTTTGTTATAGAGATAGTCTGGTTTTTTTGTGAGAATTGTGCCAAATAACAGGGTAGCCAGATGAAGCTTTCTCCGGTCTGACATTCTCATCAGATTACCCTTATTTAAGAAAGGAGTTATTTGAGATCTAGGAGGTATAACGAAACAAAATCTTGCACATGCATTTTGTACTCTCTGAATCAACCTTTCGCTTCTACCGTGAATGCATGCCCCATACACAGTGTCAGCGTAGTTAAGCTTGGATAAAATGAGTGACTCACAGAGCATAACACGCATATCCACACTTATGTAGGGGCGGATACGGTACAGTAGTTTGAGACGGTAAAAGCAGTTGCGCACAGCCTCCATGACGTGAGACTCAAAATGTAATTGCTCATCAAATACCACCCCAAGATTGCGGGCTTCCTGTACCCTTTCAATGGAACACCCGTCAATCTTTAAATCCATGCTGACATTACTCACTTTATTTAAAAAATCTCTTGTTCCCAACACCATAAATTTAGACTTGACTGGATTCAGAACAAGGGAGTTTCTCACTGACCAGGCTGAGATCCTGTCCAAATCCTCATTCATATTTTTTACAGTGTCAACAGTCTGCTGAGGATGAAAAGGCAAGTACATCTGCAGATCATCCGCATATAGATGGAACTTGGCATTCAGCAGGCAGTTTGTGATATCAGCACTATAGAGGATGAAGAGAAGTGGACCTAGGATTGAGCCCTGTGGCACACCCCTGCTCACGCACTTAGGAACAGAGGACCTAACATCTCCATTATCACTTGTAACCTGGACTAATTGAGATCGGTAAGTGAGATAACTTTGAAACCATTGTAATGTCTCAGGTTGACATCCATAGTATGAGAGCTTGGAGAGAAGGAGAGAAGTATTGATAGAGTCAAAAGCGCGTGAGAAATCCAGTAAGACAAGCATGGTGCCCATGCTCTTGTCTCTGGCCTCAAGGATGTTTCCAACGACATCAAGAAGGGCTGTGGCAGTGCTGTGTCCCTTACGAAAGCCTGATTGGAGAAGCGGCAAAATATTGTGCCCTTCAAGGTATGCCCGAAACTGGTTGGAGACAACCTTTTCTATGACCTTAGACAGACAGGGTAACAGGCTGATAGGGCGAAGATCTTTTATGCTGACAGGGTTAGGTACTTTCGGAATGGGTCTAACTATTGCCAATTTCCACAGATCCGGGAATGAAGAAGTGGTGATGGAGCGATTAATAATGGCTGTTATAGCTCCGAGAGTCCGAGGAAGAGTCATCATCAGCATCTCTAGCGAGATCGAGTCAGATCCCAGAGCATTTGACTTCAGGCCGCGCAGTAGCCTCAACACCATTACCTTGCATCTTAGCCAGCGATGTATCATACCATAGTCATAATTTCAGACAACCAACAAAAGTATTTGGGCAAGTAAGTTGAATAGTTACTTGGCCATCTCATGCCCAAGAAGATTAGAAATACTCTAGACCCACATGGTTGCCTTAAACAGCTGATTGTTATGATCCACTCCAACAACAAAAACCCCGTCTGTTTTGAACCTCATTCATTACATCCGTGTCCTAACGGGTATTGTTTTTACTCTGTAATGAAGTCTTGAAGTAAGCGACGCGTCGGTCGTTTGCATATTTTAAAATATTTTTGTTTGGGTGCGGGAGTCGCGAACTTTTCGACAGGGTTGGGAAAGATACGGGCTGTAGGGGTTTAATTGATTCAGAAGTGGTTGGAGTTATGGTCAGGTATTTTGGACGGGATAAATATATTTTTGAGATGAACTTCAAGGTTCCGCATAAAAAAAGTTTGCCTTAGAAGACTTATGAGCGCGGTGTCTAACAGGATTGCTTTCTATTTTCCTCTGAGGTTACAAAAACCCAACGCATGGGTAGTTTTAGAGATTTAGTAACGGTCTAGTTTATTTATTACTTTGTTTTCGGACGTGTTTCTATACGATAGGTACAAATAGCGAGTTTATATTTTGACATAGCCCAACTGCAGTCTGACCACCACTAAACATAGACAACCCCTATTTATTTCATACATGAATCTCCCATTTAATAATCTAGTCATACTAGTTCCTCGGGGTAGCTGGATGTTCAAGAGGGTGGTGGGGGGTGCAGCCGGCGGGGGCAGATCGGTGGAGGGGGGGGGGTACGGTTAATGAACCCGCAGGGATGCAACTCGGCGGACATTTCGCAATAATATTAGTTCAGCACTGAAATGAAAGCCTCGCGGTGTTTGTGCGCCGAAAGATTTTGAATTTGCTGATGCAGTTGTAATTTAACTTGCGGCCTTTAGCGGAACAGTTGTGGAAATTAGGTAGATAGCCACATCGTGCGCGTTCTGATATTACAACTGCTTGTTTAGTAGTCGGTTGTGCACTAGATCAGGAGTCGCATAAAACATATCATCTTGTACTTATAGCAGTGCCTAAACATGATATTAAATAAAACCTAGAATTATGGTATGATCAGCCAGACTGTGGGCAGGTCATGCTCGGTTAGAATCTACCGTGGTCTCGCAGCAGATGAATTTTATGTAGAAATCGTGATTCGGGTAAACGAAGTGCACCGACTTCTACAATTTATTTTAACGTAACCCGACTCAGATAACTCTGGACTTTAAATAGTAAAATAATAATCTTTTTGTCATGCTTAAATACAATAAAAGTTAAGATCATTGTCCGTTTAAGGTTTCCTCAAGTCTTAACCGGATGCAGCTAAGTAATAGTTTCGAGTCGTCATGTATCTACTTGTAATGTTTCATTAATAACCAAGTTCTGGAGTAGTATTGGCCTATGGTTACAGAGCCATCCTACGAGTTGAAGTCGAGGGTTGGAAAGGATCAGGAACTTAACTTTGTATCATTTATTTTATCATCACTACTCTCAAAACGCCATGTCTTTAAAACCATAAATTCAGACATTAATGTAGCACTCACTCACTCTTATAAAGTAAACCTATGTGCCAACAGTGGGAATGTTACAGGCTAGTGGTGTAAGTACTGATTTATAATAAAATAAAATAAAATAAAAAAGCCTTTTATTTCTTACAGAAAATGCTAGTTCACAAATTGATTAGTTTTATTAGGTTAAAAAACGTATTTTGCTGTATTCTAATTTAATATGTTATTTAGTTGCATTCTGTAGGAACCCCTCTGCAGGTAAAGGCCTCCTCCAAATTGAGCACTGTATTGTATGCAAGTACTGATTTAACCAATTGAAATACTCACCCATGTAAAAAGAAAAATGTTCAGTAAGAATTACGTTTCATCCAATTACGAATGGGAATATTTTCCGTAACGAATTAAAGAAAATCCAATTAACATAAAACGGAGTCAATAAAATCTCTCCTAAATTCCAATATGGCCTATAAATATGTCTAAGTCGAATAGGAAAAATTGCAGCACTACTGTTACACGGTACGCGAATAGTGGAATCCTGAGAGAAGAAAATGAGTGGACGATGTTGCCTTCTATAAGTATTGTAGTTTGAAAAAGAGTATGCACCACCGATATTGGTAATAATTATGTGCCTAATTATTGATTTATGCATTCAAATGTATTGTTATGCAAAAATAGTATGCACCACCGATATATTGGTAATAATTATGTGCCTGATTATTGATTTATGCACTCAAATGTATTGTTATGCAAAAAATAGTATGCACCACCGATATATTGGTAATAATTATGTGCCTGATTATTGATTTATGCACTCAAATGTTTTGTTATGCATTTTGTACTACTTAACTAGTTTTCTTTTAAACTTGACAATTAGCAGAAATCAATGAAAACATTGATAAAGAATTTCATTTTGCGTGTCTGTATCTCCTGTAACATGATCAGTTTATCCATAAGTGTTCAGTAGCCTAGAGGTGCACAATTCGCGAGAACCGTGACGTCGCCGGCGCCACGGCGCGCGCGGTTTGAATCTTAATGCCCATTAATCAGACATTGTGTGGAAGAATCGCCGTCAGTCCAAATGTGCGCTAATCGACGCAGTGGGTTTGTTTCCCGAGTGATGCAATGAGGAGTTGCAGGTGTTTCCTTTTGATGAGCGAACAGCAGTTCCTTAGCAGGTATTAGAGGATCAAAGAAAAAATACAGTCTAAAAAACTTCGTATCTTCAGAAGTATAGCAGAAGCTAATCATACCTCTTGCTTCAAATCACGAGTTTTCTGGATGACTTAGATGAATGTAAATTGAGTAATAACTTCCGTATTTTAAATTCTGAAAGTCTTTAAATGTGGCTGACAGAAAATATTCCTTACTCATGACGTGCTTAAAGCTTAACATCTCTGAAATTAAATCAGTTTTAAAACAAATCTTCTCATGTGTCAGACCAGCGAAAGCGAGCCACAGATTAACAAACGAGGCTAGTTGTCTCCTCTTAAAAACGTTAAAAAATCCCAATAATACCGATTATTCTATTCTCCCAACTATCGCTGAGATGAGCATACAATGCTTGCGCAGTGACGTTTCAATGGGCGGCCATACTGGAAATTTGTTCAATACTCGACGCTGGCGCATCGACGCGCGCGCAGTTTTGTCAATACTGTCCGGGATTGTACCGTTTAATCAGTTCTGCATTCAACTGTACCGCCTTTGACGAGTAATTGCTTCCACCGATTGAAATGTTATTCCTGAGTATTGCAGAGATTTTTATGTGTGAGTTGGTATGCAGATGATTTGAAGCAGAAAAAGTGGATGTTTGAAAGTTTTCAGGAGCTTTTGATTGTTGTATTTATTCATGGTCAATAATAGTTTGCACTTGAATATAATAAAATAAATATGAACAAAAAGTATTTTAATTCTAGTAGCTTGAACCTAAACATAGGTATCTAGAATCTAAATAAGGATCATATAAAAAAAACAACAAGTAGAATTAAAATCGAAAAATAAACCCACGCCTCCGACAAAGATAGTAAAAATTAAAATACGTAATGAGAATACCTACCATTGAAAATAAACGCTTAAATATACAAGTTGAACAAAAACACTGGAAACACTTCAATCAACAAGGCCCCGCAAAAACAGACGAGATCCAGCCAGCAATTAAAATCGAAAATAATATCGAGAACTCGACGGACAATAACGAAGCTAGCCATTAAAATAAGAGGCGGAATAATAAATGAAGCTGTGCTGAAATTAAAAAAAGAATGAAAAAAAAAAAGAAAATTCCCGACGCGACGAATGCATAGAATATGGCGTAGGTACGGACCAATCAAAATTCTTCGTCAATTAAGTGGAGATCGTAGCAAAAGGAAAATTGAAGGAAAAACTGAGGGTGGCTTTGGTAGTGTTGGACTATGTCGATTTGCTTCGATGATATCCTTACTAATATTATAAAAGCGAAAGTGAGTTTGTTTGTTTGTTACCTCTTCACGCTTTAATGGCTACACCGATTGTGATGAATTTTGGTACAGAGATAGTTGGGAACCAGGAGACGGACATAGGCTAATTGTTATTTTAAAAATTGGGATGTGAGGGAGAAAGAGGGAAGAAAAGGGAAAACTTAGCGTTGCTATTACAAATCAATAAGGCGCAAGGGGAACTGTGTTACCTCGAATTTAACGCGAGCGAAGCCGCGGGCAAAAGCTAGTTATTAATAAATGTGTTTGCAAAAAGAAATGGTTTTGTTCCGAGTGGTTTCTTAATGAAAAACTGTTTTGAACTTAAATAATAAATGTTATTATGACCAGAATAACTGTATCTAAATATGTAATCAGAATAACCTAGTCGTCGTGGTCAAGCTGCTTGCTATGTCACAAATTCTTGAAATCGTTCAGAGCTATGAATTGCTCTCTTTAAAATCATTAAAACGCCGACCTGAATGCGCCATAAAGCATCGATATTTTCCCATCCCTACCTCCCTAGATATGAAAGCAATGGAAATAAAGTTTGTTCGCTCCGCATTGTACAGGGTTCGTCGTAAATGGATTTTATCACTATATAAATATCCCCCTATCTTTACGTTACGACGCTAAGCTATGTCCCGTCACCGTGGATTTTCCTATAAGTATGTTGATACTACGTGATTTTTACTATAACTTTGTTTTTATGTCGCGTTTGCTCGGGTAATGTGCGGGAAAAGGGTGCGATGTACGAGTATTTAATGTAGGTATATGCTTCTATCGAAACGCTTCTATGTATTACGTTGGGCTCTTGATTTTTTTGCAATTTCATTCGGTACTTATTTCTTATTCCAGAGACGAAAAATATCAAATTTCGTTGAACGAAACTTTTTCAGAACTTAAGATATTAAAATGAAAACCTACCCAACTGTTAAACATAAGTTTTGTAATTTTATACTTTGGTACTCAGGGGATGCGTGTAATATAATGAGGTGTAACATATGTGGAGACGACCGTCATAATCTTTCCTGTTAACATTTTCATTTTCGAGCCGCTTTGTACCAATATAGACAGGAAAGTCGATGTCGTTCATTGAACCCTATTATCTGGAACAGCAGGCTGAAACGATCGAACATTATATTTCATTTACCACGAGCGGTCAATAGAAAACCTACACCGGATCCATAAAGCCGAAACGGTTGATATTGCCGGTCCGGGCACCGGCCGGTCGCAGGCCGGTCACCGGCGTCACCGCTTTACGACGAGCTCCGAGCCTGAATTATGCGCGAATGGCCCACGGCTCATTTGGTCTAAACGGTGCATCTTTGATGTAAGGGTCTCCTTGCCAAATTGTGTTAATAATACCCTCCCAGAATGTCTGAATAATTTTATTAAGGATTTTTGCTAATACCAAATTGAGATAACGGGTTTTTTCTTCCTTAAAAAAATAAAGAAGCTGGCCCTTAGCAATAATTTGTTAAAGCTAACAATTACAGGCCACTAGTTTCTCAAAAAATATCATGTAAGTGGTATTACTCCAAAAAACCGCAGTTAAACTTTTTTAGATTTGCAGGAAGTTAGTTGCGAACATTAGACGACGCTAATTTTCCTTAAAAGAAAAAAAACCGAACGAAATAATAAAAGTCAGCTTGTCACGTAAAGGATAAATGACAAGAACGATACCTACATGCAAAGGAGGCCCACCGCTGCGAGCCCTATTGTATTAGTCCAGCTTTGTACAGAAATATGCTTTGGAAGACAAATATAAAGCGAGAATATCTCTACAAAACTATAATTTTGAAGGATAAGCTTAAAATATTCATGAATCCCAGAGACTTGAACAAAATCAAAGTAGAGCCTTCAATCTGTGCACTCAAGTCATTAAAGCTACGAGGACTCCTTCGGTCCGTAAGTGATAAAAGCCATCGTGTTTATGATATATTTGAAGGCTTCAGGAGCGCTGCGTTACGGCTTCCACCCCTTTCATGGCCGCAATCCTCTTAGCGGATCCCGCATAAAAATAAAGCGCACTCCACCTGCCTGCCCTCCGTGACCTAACTGCCTTACGTATTTAGGCTGCAGCGGTGCAGCTCTAACAACCTCGTACTAAAACAGAATATCGATTACTTTCGCTACTATAATGTAATCCCCCGCCCACTTTTCGTTTTTTTAGCTCAGGATAATAATATAGTGGTCTCTGTCTAGCGCGCGCGATCCCGGGCGTCGCGGCGGTCCCCAGGGCCGGGGCGGCGGCGGCGGCCGTCCCGCGCCCCCACCCCCGCCGTATGTAAATGAACGTCTCATCGGTTATGTGTGCGAAAGCCTATAACAACACGCCACCAGCAACACACCGATAACTCGATGTTTGAGGTTTACTGCCCTGACAGCTTTTGTCCTATTTTAAATACGAATTTCGGATTGGATGCGTCCCGACGTCCTTCATAGACCCGTTGGACTTTTCTTTGTTATTTACATACCGATGTTGATATTGTAAACAGTGGCAGTGCATACTCCAAGCTCCTGTCTCCTGGCAGAGGAACACGGCAGACATGCAAATGCTCACTAACTGATGACAAAGATAACAAACCGGGGGCAGTTTGAGCATAAACAATTTTCAAATACGTTTAGTCTGGCAGGTCGTTTGCTGTTTACGGGAGTTTATGTTTTACAAGAATGTGTTTAGAGTTTGTTTCAGTGTGCGTGTTGGGGGGTACGTGCGGCGTTACGTCGTGCCGGTGACGTCACGTGTACGTCGAAAATGACACTTTTACGAGCAATAATTTACATTATTTCGGTGTTAAGCTTCGCGTGCCCGCCGATTGATTTTATGTCGGTCGCATCTCACATTTGCGTTCAGTTAAATCGAATCACTGGCTACACGACCGAGTTATTTTGTAATGGTGGTATCGCGTGAGCTTTTTTGACGTTTTTGTTTGTTATATTTGTTTTGTTGATTTTTCAGCGGTACGGAGGTTTGATTCAGAGGTTCCATCCTAAATCTCACCGTAATTGTCATCGTGTGCAGCGCTGACATGTTTATGTCGAGTCAAAGCTTTTCTTTTGGTGAAAATACTCTGAAAAATATCGTTACAGTGGCGGCATTTTACAAACCAAAACTGCTTCTGCATTTTCAAACTCGAAAAAAAAACAAAAATCATTTCATATGTTGCTCATTTCAAATAGTAAAAAAACTGAAAGCAAATAATCATAAACACTAAAGTATGGACCGTGGTGATAAGGCCGGGACACACGCGCGCCACCCAATTAAGATCTTCATTAGGCGCCTTCCTCGAAGGCTGCGCCTGCGCCGCGCCGGTGTAGCACGCGGTTTTGTTGCCACACAATAAAATAAATAGATTAGCGAGACTGAGCGTTTGTTGTTGAACTTGATTTCTTATGACTGATGCCTATTGCTCCATACTTGGAATATCTGTGTCTGTTTACGTCTTTGGTCCTTGTTCCTGCTAATCATTTCTGCATGCGCGGCTCTCCCAAATTACGCCGCTTGTAAAAACGTGTAATACAAAATGTGTTGATAAAAACTTTTGTTTTTTTTTTAACACCGCGATAAATAGTAACTCATAACAACGTGAACCTGATGATCAACTGATTCCCAAAACCAGATAAAAAGTTTAATAATCTCACTTAGCAGACATTACTATGCTGCCTTTGGTTATGCCTGGTCATGACATACTACATTAGCTACCTTTGTGGCGCCAAAAGTAAGATTTAAAGAACTTCAATCCTTATCGAACTAACAATTTAAACCTTCTCTATATATCATTCTACTTGCTGAAACTTCATTTCAGTGGGAGATATAGAAACGGGAGCATCCTGTATATAGCACTAGCAGACAGCGGCTACAGGGTGTGTGTTAAACTTACTGGATTCCTACAGATATGAGCTCTGTCCCTGCCGCCTGTGTAAATCTCCACCTGGTACATGCGACGACGACAATGTTTTGTGGATTTTGTTCGGAGATTCTGAGAAAACGAAATTCTGGTTTCTTCATAGTGTTGTCAATCTTTTACTGTTTTAGTGATCACAAATCATTTTGGTTTATATAGGTTGACCACCTGAAGATAACAATGATGAAATCGACTTGGCCCAGAATGATTCATTATGAGGTATGTGCCCCTTTTCTACCACCATACTCCACAGCGCAATCACAATATGAAATCTCATTGAAATATTATTCACGGTTTTAAAAACATAAACATCAGCCTAACGCACTTTTGATATCTATTCCTTCTTTGTGGGCAACTCACCATCAGCTGAGTAAATCAGTACTATCATTTAGCTCGTTTTACTCCTAAAACTGAACCACTTGTCTCCATACAAGTACACACATCGACTGATTTATCATATTGCAGCGCAGGTTGGAGCGACAATTGTAATGTAAAACCGGGGCCGGATTCCGAACTAACTCCGTGTCGCTAGCGGCAGTGACGTCACGTGCCTGTGACGTGCACGTTCACGTTACGTTTGCATTACGTTTACGTTACGTTAGCGTTTACGGGATGTGATGTACGCGCCAGAGATAGCGCGGTTTGCTTCGTGAAATAATAAGAATTTTGGTTATGTTGTATAACTTTTGAGTGTAATTTGATATTTAAAGTTTTAAACTTCTTTAGTTCGCCATAATTTTAAAGCTTGGTTTGCCAATCGGAGGAATTGATAATTTTCTAGTTTAATTAATGATCTTCTGGTTTCTAGACTTCGGGCAATACATGATAACGTAAAGTTTTTAGAGCAAGACCAGCACTAGATGATATTAATTTGTCTTCTGATCTCACATCACTCTATTAAATTTGATTTGTTCAGGAACTGGTTTTTAGCTCACGGTTTTGGTCATAATACTTCAAAAGTTAATCACACTGCATTATCTATTTCATCTATCATGCTAACATGATCACATTCATATTGACCACTTAATCAGTCATTTCATATTTTCTTAACAAGCTTTATCATCATTTTGTGATTGTAAAAATAAATCAGTCATTTTAGTGTCAGACATAAAAACTAATAAAGAAACTATTAACCTTAAACACATTCTGAATAAAACTATTCTAATTAATCGCTTACCCGATCAATCAACGAGAAATAACGAAGCAATTTTTGTGCCTAGCCACAATCACGACTGCTTCCCTTCACACAAAACTAATGACTAAAGCTATGAAGTTAAAGGCTATATTAGCGTGGTAGTAAAGTGTCGTGTTGTTACAAGGCAGTCGCAGACAGGTATCGCAGCCAACAATGATGTACCTCAACCAGTCCGATTGCGAAGGGTTTTTTTAACCAGTATCCTCTGAGGGTTACGGAGAGGTAAGAAGACAATTGGAGCGGGCATCTTATACTCGTGCAGTAACCTAACCTCCATTCAAAACTTTATTGAAATTATCATGTTTTTTTTAATCCTACTGAAGTACATACGTTCATTACCTATCTATTTTGTTTATTACTTATACGCTTAGGTAGAAACTACAGATACCAACTGCTACGATAATCACATTTTGTTTTTTATTTACACAATAATGCAATCGTCCACCTTGTATATAACTGATTTCATTACTTTATTAAAGGTTTAGAAGCAGACTTTATTTTTATAGGTTCTAATTAATTCAGTTTAATCCTCAGCGGTGATTTTAAGCAATAGTTAGATTAGAAATCCAACCTATCTGAATGTTTTCGAAGGCAAGTGAGAGCTTCTCACACCTATAGAAAAACAGCTGTTATAAATGAAGATCTACTTTTAATCTGCCATTACCCCACATATTGAACCCATTAACCACACCTAATCGAATTAAAATACCAAAACTATAATATATTATTTGCGAAACTCAGTGAGTCACTAATTGATTTTGACAACAGCCTAACGTGCGTAAAATTTTATATCCGATATGATTTCTTTTTTTTATAATTGATTTGGCTAATAGTAGCATAAATCAATCATTAACGGGAAAGTGTTATGGAAGCGAATATACAGCAACCTTGCCGGTTCTAGCAACCTCATTGAGATTCAGAGGCGCTGGGTTCCTCAATTTATCTGGACACTGGCCTTTAAAGGGACAATAAGGACGCACAACAAAGTATTTCATGGTCACATGTTGCACCCAAATTGATATTTCTGTGATCAATAAATGATCGATGTCTAAATACTGACACATACACATACAAGGTATTTTATGGTTTGCTTTATCTACATAACTTAGGGATGCTGTGACTGACTGCCACACAATGACGTGGTTATTGTATCGTAGGTAATCTATAAGTGATACATAAAACATAATAATATGACTGTTTAAGCATAAATAACATAACTAACTATTTGAATCTGATGACGAGGAGAAATGAAACAGTTTGTTTACTAAAATGTTTGTTAGTACAATGTTCAAAAGTAACAAATGGCCGAGTTCGGCTTCATTGCCGCATCCACTAGCAGTGGTTGCATGTGTTTGGAAGACAATGAGCGCGGGCCCACACCGCGTCACTCCGTAAACCTCTTCGCCTTATTTCACTAGCCTTCCTTTTGTTTCGAGGGCATTTCTTTATTTTGTTGTGCGATCTTATTATTTCGCTACCGTTGGCCGCATTGCAACGTTCTTATAGTTTTTGTTCGCATGCTCCGAGCCGTACAGAAGCTTCGAACGGAATGGAGTAATACTACCCAAGACTCCTCGGTATTGTGTATTTGTGTCTCTTTTTTATTTTTCCTCAATGCCACGTCAAGTTTTTGCACTGCAGCAGGTTTTATTCTATGTGTGTTATGTAACGTGAGCCATGTGATATGATCTTGAATGTGTCTGTAATTATTTCTGCGTTCCAATTTGAGTTGGTATGATTGAAACGGCGGATGTGAGATAATTTGTCATTTTCGTTTGTGTTCTTGTTCAGCATTGGGAACGATTTGGTGATGATTTGCTTGATACCATTATGCGTTGGGAGATTAAGTTGTCAGATGGTTCGTTTCCTGCGTTTGTGAACTATTGTGTTGAGGATTTGAGAGATGGTTTGAGTAAGACTGGTGTTATTTACGCACTTGTCAACATTGTTATCTCAATAATTCTGGTCCCATCCTTGATTTCGAACTCGCAGCATCCAAATAACATCAACCTTTGCGAACCGTACTTTCTTATTCCCTATTTCTTTAAGCCAACACGTAAATAAGGAGTAGCACCAAATAAAGTTTAATTACACATTTAGCGCGCTTGTAAACAATACTGTGCGGTGTGAGCTACATAAAATACCAACATGGTACCAACAAAACGAATGGTCGGAACACTGTCGTCTACTTAAGGCTAACTGAGATCTCCTTTTTAGGGAGGGGGGGTGTGAACACCGCATGTCTGTGGGCTAATTAACTGAAACATGCGCGCGCGCCGGCGCGTTAATCACAGCGCAGTGGCGCCCCCCGCCCCACATCCCGCCCGCACCTCGCAACTACACCGAGTTGCTTTTAGTGTGAGATGTTGGCGTAATCTAAGGAATTTCAATTAATTATATTATTTCGTTAATGAGTTTTGGAAATGTTAGCCGGAGATTTAGTATTGTACGGATGCGGATGGCTTTATTTTATAAAAGGCTTTTGTTTTGAAATGTTTTGGTAATGAAATGGCTTTAATGGTTTATTGGAAATTTACTGGTATTTAAAAATACATACGTGTTACTGGAACCCATTAATTAAAAAGTCTTTTATCTTATCGTTGTTAGATTCCAAAGGAAGTAGTTTTCCGATGTAACCTTTAAAACTACATAGGATCTGAATTTTTTCTATCAATTTTCAACGAAAACGTAAATGATCGATATCTATTAATAGCAACAACTTTCAAAGGTAACACTCTGTAATCCAGACAGACTAAACAACAAACTCAAAGATTTATTAGCTCAACAACGTGCAGTAAATCAACATGAACCGTCATTCCACCGGATCACCAGATCCGATACCGAAAAACGCCAATATGAATCCGAGAAATTGCTATTAGTTGCAATTTATATTCAGCCTGGCTTGTCACGAAAAACTTTCAATCTAATTTAGTATGAGAAGAAAAAAAATGGTTTGTGCCACGAAACTGTCACTGGTTGGATGGCCTTTTTTTCAGTGCATCGAACAATCGGTGGCGAGTTAGGAATTTATTGAGTCGTGTGCAAATAAATAAAAGGGAGTATATCGTGGTATATGTAGGAGTCGGACCGGAGCCGTCGCGCCGGGCCCGAGCCGGGGATTGATCTAAGACATCAGTTGTCCCTCGCTGCGTCTCGGACTAGCTACAGCGTGCTGCGTCTCGCAAGGATTTAACTTTACTACGTCTAGTTTTGTTTGGAAGGAATCAAGTTGAGAATATTTGTGTAATGTATTCAAATTAGCAGGTTAAGATCTTGGTGTCTGCGACTAAACGGTGGGGCATTCAATGTGCAAACCAAATACATAGATGAAATTCATGATATGATCATAAATTTTAAATTCCATTAGTTTCCTGTATTTACCCATGCATGCTAACTCTGTTCATTGTAGATTACAATAATATATTTCGGCTGGAGCCAGGACTTGGTGAAGGCAAGTGGCCTCATGAGGTCATCCGGGCAGGACCTTGACCGATTCTCGGACATGTTGTATCAAAAAGCTCAGTATATTGTTGATAACTGATTTATTAATACAAAATTACAATCAACTAATCGTTTCACTAATAAACTTTCACAATAAATTGTATTTATGACTCAGGTGTGATCCGCATCACAATTCCGAGGTGTTGACACTGCGACTGCTTCGGTAAAACTGACTTGTGCCCGCTAGCGCGCCGCCTTATATTACTCGTCCCCCACCTCGCCTGACTCATGGAGTGGTACGATGATGTCACATTGCGCACGTGCACGACGCACGTGCGCCGTTGCAGCTGTGTTTGTCTTCTCAGCGCCGACACGGCCATTCTGCACAAAGGTCGCCCTCGACCTTAAACAAAGAAAAACTGCGCAGAATATCAAGGTTCAACTATGTCACACATTACAAACGTAAGGAGGCTCCCGTCCTCATCTCACATACGATACACATTGGGAAGTAAGGAGGCCCCTGTCCTCAACTTACGGATAAAGCATACTTGCAAACATAAGGAGGCCCCTGTCCTCAACTTACGTCCAGTACATACCACAAAGTAAGGAGGCCCCTGTCCTCAACTTACACTCAACACACATACTTGCAAACATAAGGAGGCCCCTGTCCTCAACTTACGTCCAGTATACACCACAAAGTAAGGAGGCCCCTGTCCTCAACTTACACTCAACACACATACTGCAACCATAAGGAGGCCCCTGTCCTCAACTTACGTCCAGTATATACCACAAAGTAAGGAGGCCCCTGTCCTCAACTTACGCTCAACACACATACTGCAACCATAAGGAGGCCCCTGTCCTCAACTTACGTCCAGTATATATCACAAAGTAAGGAGGCCCCTGTCCTCAACTTACGTCCAATATATATTGCAAAAATAAGGAGGCAACTGTCCTTAAGTTATATTATGAACAAGTTATGCAATACTTTTAGAACAGTTATGGAGTAATGAAGTTTTTTACCTTTACTACTGTAGACTTTCCTCCAGAAGTTGAGTCGAAGTTAGCAATAAGACTGCCAAGACTGACAGAGTTGGACGGTGTAGTCTGTCTACACTCGGTTGTTCCGCTAGTTACTAGTTAGCTGCACCCCTTCTACGAGCGTGTCCAAGCGCGCGCGCGAAGACGAATTCTTAGATGGCGCTGTTTGCATTGTGCCATCAATCCACGACACGACCATCCCTGACTAGCACCCGTCCTCGGATGTAGTTCCTGTGGACAAAATATGCTCAAAGAGTAATCTAGCTCGGCTTTCCTGTTTACAATGCCCTGTCACAGTACTCCCTGCTCCACATAATTCATTGAAAAGAAATCCGTTCAACAAGTTACAAAACAAAGTAAATCTAACAATTTTATTACTTTTTATCATAGTTCATAAGCAACGCATACTCAAATCTAATTCTCGAGAAACTTTGTGATCGGGGATCTCCCTCACACGATCATGAAGTTAATTGTATATTCGCTTAGAGTCAAGCGCCTTTAGTCGGTATCTATCCCCGTCTAACACTTCAATGATCTCGAATGGGCCTTTGAATTTAGGAACTAATTTTGTTGGAGTCTTTTCCCTCAATTTAATTAAAATAATCATTAACAACTAATTTAACAACGTGAACCTTATTTTTATGGAATCGATTTTAATCGTAACTAGCATTTTTTTTTTTTTTTTTTTTGCAAAATTCTGTGTCGCATGCCCTCTCATCTCATCTAAATTAACGTCAGTCACGTCATTATCAACGGTCACTGCGCCAAGAGGACGTGCTACCCCTACGATCATTAACTCAAAAGGGCCAGATTCAGTCACCCTATTAATAGTGGAGTAAATGGCCAACTGAACCTCTCCCAATGGTTCCTGCCAAGAGCCGCCACGACTAGTCTTTACAGCTGTCAACATAATTTTAACATAATCTTTGATGAGAGAGCATTCGGCACCAGAATCGTAATAAAAATGGATACGACTCACCAGAATTCATCAGCGTACCGCTGGCATTACTGACTTGCTGTATCACCATCACAGAATGCTGCAAAGCTACTGGCGTTAATACCTCCTCCCGCTCCTCGGCCAAATTAACCCTCTCAGCCTCATCTGCCATCCTCCCGAAGCAGGACGACTCAACATGTCCAGTCCCGCCACAGCAATTACCCCCGGGCTCCGGACGCTCTGCGCGGCTCAAGGACTCGCTGGAACCAACGGCCCAAGACCGCCCGACCGCGTCCTCCCACCGCCCCTGCCACAATGTGCCCGTACATGTCCTGGCTTAGTCACAATAAATGAGACCACAAGCGCCATTGTAGCGAAGGGCTGCCCTCTAGGGGGCGTCCTCTCGCCCCTACTATGGAACCTAATAGCGGATAGCCTAATCCGATGCCTAAACGCCGAAGGCTTTTACACCATAGGCTACGCCGACGACATCGCTACCTGATGCGCCAAGCCCTAAGAATAATGGAAAAATGGTACGAAGAATACGAGCTAACCGTAAACCCCTCCAAAACCGAACTAGTCCTTTTTACTAGAAGAGGCAACTGACAACACTACAGCTGCCGATTTTCTTCGGCACCACGCTAAGCCTAGCAACTGAAACCAAGTACCTGGTCGTTTATCTGGACAAACAACTAAATTGGGCAACACACGGACTATATCACCACCAAAGCTAGCATATCCCTATAGCAGTACAAAAGACTACTCGGCAGGAATTGGGGTATAAGCCCCAAAATTATGCACAGGCTTGTACCCCACAGTCATCAGACCCATAATAACATACGGCTGATGATGATGGCCCAGAACAGAACTGAGCACGACCCAAAAAGACCTAGAAAAACTGCAACGCCTTGCCCGTGTAGCGATCACCAGTAGCATGAGAACCGCACCAACAGCAGCCCTACAAACAATGCTAGGGCTCTCGCCCCTACATCTCACGGTACAGGAGGAAGCGGCTCTTGCGGCTTCAGACTAGAAGTCTCTGGCACACTGAGTAATGACTCCAGGATAAAGCACACCAAAATCAAAGCAGGAGCCGTCTAAAGGCAACCTCTGTAAGCAGCACCGACCGATAAGATCACCAAGATACATTGCCTCCAAAAACATTACGACATACAGCTCACGGAGGAACCATGAGAATACACGGGATCAAACAAACTGAGAATATAATACAGATGGCTCGAAAACCAGAACGGGAACAAGGGTTGGGGTCTTCTCCTACGACCTAAACATTAAAATTTCTAAACCACTCGGAACGCTCAACACAGTCTACCAGGCTGAATGTATGGGCATTATTCAGGCCGTCGTAGCCATCGAGGCCAGAGGAGTCACGGACACCAACAACCGAATACTCTCCGACAGTGCCTCTGTTCTTCAGTCCTAAACAATAGCTGCTTCAACACAGCTCTAATATACGAATGCCACAACCTACTAGAACGAATGACCGCACACAACCGCAATACATTAACCTTACAATGGATCAAAGGACACAGTGGCTCCCTAGGCAACGACGCAGCGAATGAACTCGTCAGACGGGCGTCCATCTCTCCAGCACTAGGACCGGAGCCAATTGAACCCATCCCTTTCAGCCAGATACGCAGCTGGCTGAAGGAACACACCTTTTCGAATGTACAGGAATCACTGAAATCCGGAAAGTGACACTGGATATACTAGGGTCACTTGCGGACGCCCTCAAGAACCCATCTGCTTCTGGAAGGAGGTGGGCTGGCTAGAGTATGCGTAGAGTAGCGGCCATCAGGTGCATGGCATACGCACAATGGTCCATTGCAAGGACTAGGTGTGGAAACCGGACCCCCCTCCAAGAAGCGGAGTCCACATGAAGAAAAAGAAGATGTCCTGCTTCCTACACCCAAAACAAAGCATATGACCGTCTCCAATGCTTCTCAATCCCGGTCGCTTTGCAGGGGTTTCATCCCGTCGAAGCTCTCGTTGTTCGACTGCAGCCGCCACCGAAACCAATTCGGGAACTGAGGAACATTAACCAGACAACAAACGCAATCTAAGGAACTCATCGTTGACGCAGCCAATCATGGCCCCCACAGCATCCCCGTCCTTGTCACCATCAATGACCCGTCTCCAGACAGGGGCCCGGTTGTCGCCAAAGGCACCGGTACCCTCCTCCATGTGAGCACTCGGAGCCGAGGAAGCTCCGAGGTCCATCCCGCTTCTGATTTCGGCTGGAGCCAGGACTTGGTGAAGGCAAGTGGCCTCATGAGGTCATCCGGGCAGGACCTTGACCGATTCTCGGACATGTTGTATCAAAAAGCTCAGTATATTGTTGATAACTGATTTATTAATACAAAATTACAATCAACTAATCGTTTCACTAATAAACTTTCACAATAAATTGTATTTATGACTCAGGTGTGATCCGCATCACAATTCCGAGGTGTTGACACTGCGACTGCTTCGGTAAAACTGACTTGTGCCCGCTAGCGCGCCGCCTTATATTACTCGTCCCCCACCTCGCCTGACTCATGGAGTGGTACGATGATGTCACATTGCGCACGTGCACGACGCACGTGCGCCGTTGCAGCTGTGTTTGTCTTCTCAGCGCCGACATATATGTAGTTGGTTATTTCACTGGTAAATGAAGATGTTTATTTTGTTACAAACTTAGTGTCGTTACAGTATTTTGAGAAATTCGCCCAGAACTTTCTTCATTTTTATAAGGTTAACAAACTTTCAACGAGAGATCCTACAAATACCGAACGAAAATAAATAGAAACTGATCATGATTATTTGATTAACATTTCAAAACTAATTTTAACTTATTCTCACCACCCTGTGTATCGGCACGGGATCACGCGAGCCAGTCAGCTTAATGGTATCAGAGGAACATAACTAACACATCCTGTCGCTGGAGCGCTGATGTGACTGCGCAGGAGTCGATACCGTAGCGAGTGCCAATAGCTACCGCACTTGTACTCAGAAATACTGCCCGTTGGCTAGACTAACATTTAAGAGTTTAATGTTGTAAGACTGAATTAAAGGTAGGCCTGCTACCTGCTGCCATGTGTTTGAGGAACATTACCGCTAATGTGACTGCGCAGGAGTTGATATCGCACCGAATGCCATAATAACTACTTTGCTTATACTCTTAGCCAGTGGGCAAGAAAAAAACAGATCTACACATTTATAATTTCCGGAGAAGGCCAAAAGTATAGTTAGACTGCGTTTACTAAGGACGGACAGAAAAGATGGAGAAAAAAAATATATATCAAAAATAAAAAAAAACAAAGACATTCTAGATTTCATGTGAGAAACTTAGACATGTTACTATTACAGGAAGATTTCACTGGCAGGATAGGGCCGAAGTTGTACTACTGTTGTTTTTAAGGGCAAGCGTACCGCGTCATCGCTTCATATTAGCTTGTATTAGTTGCAGCCAAACGAAAGCAAAAATAAAACAAAATACTGAGCAATTTGACGGCATGGTTGGCGCAGTGCCTGAGCGATTGACTGCTGATTGATTCGATTCCCGCGCGGAACAAATATTTATATGACCTGCAGATAGTTGTTTCGGGTCTGGCTGTTTGTGTATGTGAGTTTAAATGTTTGTAAACGAACACACGCGCATATTCCTAGTGTGGGGAAAAGTTTAAAAAAATGCATCTTGTACAAGTATTTAACAAGAAATCTATAAAAAGTTAACTTTAACTTATTATACAAAGAGAGACCCACTATTCTTAACATTCGACGCGTTTTTCATTCCTTCCTCAAATACAAAACCAAAGGTCAAATCTTCCACAAACATTTCATCACATTTCCTTTACCCACCATAATAGCGCATCTCTTCGGAGTATTTATGCTAGCATAATGTATCGGTAGTCTATTTGAGGAGCCCCCAGAGCCCTGTAGGGCACCGCTTACTAAGGTCAGCCGCAACCAGGGGACCTCCCGGAGCAATCAACTCGTGTGATTGGAAACAGGTATTTATAAACAACGAGGACTTTTTGGAGTGGGTGTCCCTGTTCATTAGGGAGGTTATAATGAGTGTTTTAGAATTAGAATGCAATATTGTATGACGTTGATGATATTGTTGAGTTATTTTAGTATGTTTAGGTGTTCCAGTTTTTTCACCTACCGGCTAAGTGATTACTCCAAAATCCTTCTGTTTATCACATTTTGCTAGAAGTGATCTCAATCTTAATTCTAAGCAATGTTAGAAGGTATGATATTGTGGGGTCGTAACCTAAAGTCAAGACCTATAAGAACATTCAAATTTGTACCAGACTTATTTCAGTGTACACCAGACCAATTTGGGTCTGCTTGTGTTATTGATAGAGTTTCATCAGAACCTGAACCAGAATATGAAAGGCAACCAAATCTACACCTTCATCAGCATAAATAACTAAACACAGTCCAATTAACAGTGCGACTCTCGCAAATAGTCCCAAACATTGGTTCCAACATCTTTGCACCCTATCCCACGGAGCCGTCCCAAAGCAAATTGGCACTCATCCAAGTGTTAAGGGCTTGTGACACGCCTTTGCGAGGCAGGACGAAAGGTCATCGGGTAATTAAGAGTCCCTCAAGCAATCAGAATGTGAACGGCCTGTGATTGGTTGCAATTCCGTCCGCCTCGACGGATCAAAGGCGATGTTGGTGTCACTTGTCAAATGGAATATTTTAGGGATCGACGTTTGATGTTCGCTCGTCGATCTCGGATGTATTTTTAATTTTGTAACGATTTTTTTGCGTCATACATTATGTATGTTGTGTCAAACTCAAAGGTTGGGAGTGTTAATGTGTTCTGTTTTTTAATAGATTGGGGATGGACGAGATTCTGATGTGTAAAGCGAAGATCTATATCAGGAGACCGGTAAAAAAGTCTACTACTTAAACTTTATAGTTTTAAAAGAACTGTGTAAGCTCACCGAATAAACTGTTCTACTTAGTATTTATTTTGATTTAAATTTCAGAGAACTAGTTAGTAAAGAGTTGACGACTAAGTAAAGGAAATTAACATGATAAAATAACTCAACTTACTAAGCATATTAATCAACTATTTAGAGGCTTATCCCAATATGGAACAGTGTTATTATCAAGCAACTGAATTCATGTGTTTCTAGGAACAAACCTACTACCAACCTACGCACCATCGTCAGCATTTAGCAATGTTTTACCTCTCCAACCTTTCCATCCCTTGAAATATCAACTCTACAAATGTCCACGATCTTCGAATCGTTATTTACCAACTTATGTAGTGAATCAACCTTGGTGCGTACTTCAGACACTAGTACATAAGGCTCAGTGATATCTCAGGGTGTAAACAACCCTTTTAAATAGTTTACTGTAAGAGGGGCGCGCGGGGGTGAAGTCGCCGGGACGCGGGAGGGGGGCAAGGGACGGCTAAATATCTTTTAGTATCTGCAAAACGTCTAATTTAGTAGCAAGGCTTTGATGTTGTCTCTCGGATTTTGGATGGGGTGGAGTTGCGTTGTGGCTAGAAAATCTCGTGAAATTGGTCAAACTGTGTTAAGTATTACTACTCTTAGAAAAGTCAAATCAAAATCATAGTAACGATGTCCATTGAATTAAATTGGAATTTTAGAGACTTTCTTTTTACGTAGGACAAGTGCACAGCTTTTTTGTTACAAAACAAACCTGAGAACCTAAAATTCTTTCTCTCATCTACTTGAAATAATAGACAGGGATTCTTTAAACAACTATGCTGTATTTAAAACCCCCTAATCCGTTCCTGCATAGCCATTTGGGGAAATATGACGACGAGATGATGACGTCATGGGTGAAAGTTGTTTGAATCTTCACTTTATCTTAAAGTGGACTAAGTTACTCCTTTATGAAGAATTAGTATATTCGAGAAATGATACTTCAACAAACAAAGAGTATTAAACTAATGAAACTAGTACTACTATAACCCTCAAAGGAAACTTTATTAAGATTTTTTTTTAACTTTCTCAGTGAACGCGACTCCACATCCTTTCTTATTCTCCCGGTTGTGTAGACGGTCCCAAAGGAGCGTCCTCTCGCTTACTTATCCATCTCTATCTGATCAGCGTCCTCGACAGGAGAACCAATGTACCTACATATAGGTACGTGCTATACTTGTGCAGGTATTCAGTGTTCACACTATGATACTTACTGGCGAGTGGGGGCTGACTTTGAAACTAGTAGTAGTTAAGAGGATTTTGATGCTGTGATTATTACTAATGTGAGAAGCAGAGGCTGTGGTAGTACGTGGACGGAGTGTAGTAGATTTAGACCTATAAACGTCAATCTGACGACACGGTTGGCGCAGTGGCTGAGCGATCGAGTACCGCGCTGCGTGTCGCGGGTTCGATTCCCGCACGGAACAAAATTTGTATGACCTACAGATAATTGTTCCGGGTCTGGCTGTTTGTGTATGTGAGTTTAAATTTTTGTAAACGCACCCACGATACAGGAGAAATTCCTAGTGTGGGGCAAAGTTTAAAAAAAAGGACATTTTATTCTCTCTTAGGAATCTATTTTAATAATCTATAATATATTATAGATTATTATAATCTATTCTAATTTGTTAAAAACTGTATTCAGTTTTTGTCGCCACAATTATTTTTGTATTGAAATGGATTTATGCTAACTTCAGCGACAAGTTGCAATCGTTTTCAAAGTGTTCGTATTTTCTACAAGGACAGTCGAACTGAGGTCTGCTTTGTGTAAGCCTTTACAGTTTCCGTATTATCTTCATGTATATCACTTGTTCCTCCAACTGTTCTTCTTGCCCGTAATCCCTGCTCCGCCATTAATTATTCCCACTAGCATGTAACCATAAATACAGTAATTAAGACGTCGGCAGCCATTGCGGAGGTTTGTGTATGTTGCGTGCGCTGCGGTGCGTTGCGGGTTGTCTCTGGTGCCAGTTGCTTCTAACTTAAGTTGGGATGAGTGAAATGTGAACAAGAAGTTGTAAGATACTGGTTAAGAATAATAAAAGACTGTCGTTTCTGGTGGTCAGAAGCCTGAACATGTGATGACCAGTCTTACCAGTTTTGAAAAGGTGAGGGAGGGAAAGGGGTGTGGCAAAAGCTCCACATTAATAAAGTCTTGTTCAACCTTGACGGCACGGTTGGCGCAGTCGATGAGCGATCGACTGCTGCGCTCCGTGTCGCGGGTTCGATATCCGCACGGAACTTGAATAACCTACAGGTAGTAGTTTCGGGCCTGGCTGTTTGTGTATGTGAATTTAAATTACAAACATTGAACGAGCCCACGATGCAGTAGAAATACCGAGTGTGGGGCAACTTAAAAAAATACCTTTTGCCACGTGATGCTGAGCGTAGGTCTCCTTTAAATCTCTCCAGTTTTGGTTGTCTTGTGTCGTGGCAAAACAGTTTATTTCTACCACTTGCATTAGAGCGTCTGTCCACGAAATCGGTTGTCTTCCCACATTCCATCGACCGTGGTATCCACCCAAGGACGGGTACCAGCCGTCCAGCACTTTCTTCCCCCATCTTCTATTTATCACCGCTTTTGCTATGTCTGTAAGTCTGTAATGCATAATCCTAGATTTATAGCGGTAAAAACGCTATACAGATGATGATTACCTATTAATATTTGATTACCACCTCCGCGTCATCTCCCTGTGTTTTGTTCTCAGTTATATGTTATATTTGTAAAGTTAAATAGTTTATATTGTTCATACCAGCTAGTATGGCAGCCGTGGAAATAGTGATGTTTCTTCAGCAAACATTAATGTTTTGCCACCGTTAGCGGCGTTTAGTTTGTTTGTGTGGAACTGTTGTTTTTAGTCGAAGTAACAGTTGTTTCAAATATGTTGCTGTTTTTGGGAAGTTTGAATTGTAAATGTTATAGTATTTTTAACTCTAGAATCAACTATAACGATATTATATTATTGTATTGTCGAAATGAATACACAACGAATTTGAAATTGATGTGAATTATGTGTGAAAGACATCAGACACATCAGTTGAAAAACAATCTATTTTAGTTTAACGGTCAACATTCGGTCGATACCGCTATTATTTTTGCTGGGCAAATAATCTTTGCGAACTAAAACAAAAGTCTTCAAAATACTAATTTCACGCATTTACAAATACGTAAACATTAAACAACATTTAAAGCGATATTCAAAACAGCCAGGTAATCCATCTGTCGCGAAACACAAGCGGCTAGAGCAAACACTCACGCTCAATCCGATGTGTACCCAGCAGAGAGGTGCTCTCGAAGGGCGCCAGTTATTTGCACTTACCCTTGGTTCGCGCTGGCTCACAAGTTTTGTTTGGAGGGTAAGGTGTCGTTCACATTATGGTGATTTTGTTGCTTTGATTTAGAAGCTGTTAATGTCGAATATCATTGAACGATGCTTAGAACCCCCTCTATGTCACTGTGTAGTACTCTAAGAATTGGGAGACCAAAGAACTTAAATTACAACTTTTGTAAGACATTTCAATTATTCAAACCAGTATTATTTTTTCATTATTTCTCGCTTTTGCTAAGCAAGCTTATGAGGAAACTTAAAGATTCAGGTGTCATTGATCTAACAGATACTTGGGTACTGTATAAAATACTGTAGGAAACGAAATGGTACTACTATAGATATGTGTATGTTGGTACCATTAAAAAGAGCATTAAATAGCTACTGCTTAAAAGAACACTAAGATTTATTTGTGAATTATGTATTGAAGTTTCGTGGTTTCCTGTGATAAACATGAAAACTTGTACGTTTGTTTCGTAATAACAAACAATAATAAGTTATAGGTCCATCGACTTAGTTGTTTCAGTACCTACTCTTACTTATAACAGTTCCTCTCTTAACATTATTTATGTCCGCGATTCCTAACTTCTTTCAACTCGTAGACTATGAAAATTATCGTTGTTCTAAAACAATGTCTCGGTTCCGACCGCGACCCAAACTTCCCTCTACACTGAGATTAAGAATTATTACCTCTTATCTCTGTCCTGAGTCGACGACTCGTCGGCTATTCGCGCGTACTGCCTCGCACCCGATATCTGAGTGAAATTATTTCGACAAACTTTACCTAACGGTTGAACACCCCTGACAGGACTCCATCACTCAACACACCAATCTCATCTTTACACACACAATCATAAAGCTTAATTTACATTGGAAAATCACGATGCTTTCGAGACACGTGATTAACGAAAAGCGGGAAACTGGGAAATCATTTGTAAATTTCCGAAAGGGACAGGTGACGTGATATTATGCAAATTTCAGGCGAGTGCGAGGGAGATAGAAGCATTGCTGAAGTTCAGCCGAACAGACGCGTCTCCGGATAAAATTTATACGCGGATGAAACGATTTATTACAAAAGCGTTGAGTAGGTACTCGAAATTAATTACACTAAGTTTTGCTTTCATTTTGTACCATTGTGCGAGGTCCGGGGGATTTTCCTTGTCTTGTCGAGATATCGGCGGTTTTTATTACATCCTCGACAAAGGGGATTTTGGAGGTGGATATTTATGACAAGTTTGCAGCGCTTTATTTTCTTTATTTTTGTTTTTTTCTGTCTATGAAATATTTGTCGGATGCTCGATGCTTACGCTTGTTGACTCAGGCATTAAGCTATCTTATAGCTGCGACGTGATCGAGTTTGTTTGCTCGATATGTTTCAATATATTGCTGTTCTGTCGGCAGTCAGATATAAGGGGTTTGTTTACTTATATTTAGAAGTAAGTTTAGGTAATTGTTGTGCGCAACATGCTGGTCATGTAGCCCGTAAGCTTACATTACATGAATCTTTTTCTGTTGTTCTGAATTTGGAATTACATGGAAGAGAATGAAGTATGGATGGTAAGTAGAGGAAGTGGTAACATGATGTCTTGCAAGACAATAGTTACAGTTTTAATTTTAGGTATAGCAGAAAACGTACCAAGCGCTTCGTTGAAAATAGCCACCTATATTATGTTTTGAAATCAGTCATAGTGGAAGAAAACTGCTAACTTGGGATTGAATTGAAGCTGCGTTTCATCTGCGTACTACGAAGGCACTGCGATACAAATTGCGAGCTTGCTAACACGAGCAGACCAGACAGCGAGTGTGCTCCGTGAGAATTGAGATCTCTATCTAAATGTTGCGGGTGTAGCCATGATGAATGGTTTCTAGGGAATAGTTTAGCTAAACTACTGAAAAATAACTGAGCTAATAAATATGTTTATTTCTAACCACAATATTATGTAATACATTGTTAAAAATGTTATGATAATAGCTTTATTATTGTAGAAGACATGTGCCTTAACTAGACGAACTGTTGCTTACATTGCAGGGCAGGGCTGAGAAACAGTTCTGTGAGTTTCTTTTTTAATTACTTATTAATTAGCTTCTTGTTTTATGTACCTACTAGCTTTTTCCCGCGGCTTCGCTCGCGTTAAATTCGGTATAACACAGTACCTGCTACCTGCAGTTTTTGCTCTTGCGCCTTATTGATTTGTAATAGCAACGCTAAGTTTTCCCTTTTCTTCCCTCGTTCTCCCTCATATCCCACTTTTTTTAAAAAAAATAGCCTATGTCCGTCTCCTGGTTCCCAACTATCTCTGTACCAAAAATCATCAAAATCGGTTTAGCCATTAGAGCGTGAAGAGGTAACAAATAAACAAACAAACAAACTCACTTTCGCTTTTATAATATTAGTAAGGAGTAAGGATTTATATTTACTAGTTATTATCTATGTGAAAAGTATAAGCCTATTGGAATTCGAATAATTGCCTTGTTATTCCAGTGATCGCAAAGCGTCATCTATTAACCGTGAGATTGAATCGTGGATTTTCAGGTCAGGACAAGTATTTTTAGCTATTTCCATCAGGGTTTCTCAGTAACAGCCCCAATGTCTTCCTGGTTGATCACAACATGCTCTCTTCCATAACATAGGACTTTATCATAACTGGCGAATTGTTGGAGTTAAACCACTGCCTAATCCTTTGGGAAATAATAGGCGTATTGTTATTTTGTTTTGTTGCTTACTCCCGTGTGCTTCAGATTTATGAAAAGAAAATTCACTGTGCAGTTCGGGGCATTGCTAAATGGCATCGTACCAAGGTACCCTAATATAATAGCTTAATAATATCATCGGTCATTACCCCGGCTAGGCAGTATCGTGCGTTGTGGCGACGTCCGGTTCCGGCGTGCGGCGCCACGGTCCACTTCCGGTGTCCTCGGCCTCCGTGACGTCACTGCCGGTGCGCGTGTTACGCACTTCTGCCGCAAGTAGCTGTAAATAACAGGCTCAGTTTCAGGTATTTTCGAAAGATTAACATTGCGAGAAGCATATGTGACTAATATGATTGCGAAACTACGATATCATTCCTTAAGGGGCTAGTAAAGGACGGGGCCGGATCTTGCGGATCACCAGTATGGTTTCCGCAAGGGGCGCTCGACGGTGGACGCCATCATGCGCGTGAGAGCCCTCACGACGGGGGCTGCAGTGTCCAGGGGTGGGGTTGTCGTGGCGGTGTCTCTCGACATCGCCAACGCGTTTAACACCATGCCTTGGGGCTGCATCAGGGAGGCACTCCAATACCATCGGATGCCGACCTATCTTCGTCGTGTGGTCGGGGCATATCTGACGGACAGGGCCGTCATATACCCCGGTCGCTCTGGAGAGTGGAACCGGCGAGAGATGTCGTGCGGTGTCCCACAGGGATCGGTCTTGGGGCCGCTCCTGTGGGACATCGGTTACGACTGGGTGCTGCGCGCCGACCTCCCCAGCGGCGTCAGTGTAGTTTGCTACGCTGACGACACGCTCGTCCTGGCTCAGGGGGGGTCGCACCAGGCGGCGGCCGACAATATGACACGCGGGGTTGCGATAGTCGCGGAGGGGATCCGGCTACTGGGTCTCGAGGTGGCCTTGCACAAATCCGAGGCCATGGTTTTTCATGGCCGCGGAAACATGCCACCGTCGGGATCCCAGTTGACGGTAGGAGGGGTTCGCATCGGCGTCGGGTCGACGATGAAGTACCTGGGAATCGTCCTCGACAGCCGGTGGAACTTCGTCGAACATTTTCGACGTTTGGCTCCCAAACTCGAGCGGGCGGGGGCTGCTTTCAAGCGGCTCCTGCCCAATCTGAGGGGGCCAAACGCCTCCTGCCGTAGGCTCTATGCCGGAGTCGTGCGGTCCATGGCCCTTTACGGGGCCCCGGTATGGCCCAAAAGGTGGTGGCCATACGGCTTGTCCGGGGCTACCGCACGATCTCCGGCGAGGCAGCGAGCCTCCTTGCCGGACTGCCACCGTGGGATCTGGAGGCGATAGTCCTCGCGCGCCTGTTTGAGTGGCGCGCGGAGGCACTACACCGGGGGGATAACGGCGGGCAGACCTCCGGTGCGATCTCATGGTGGCATGGAGAGAGCGACTGTCGCAACCCCGTGCAGGGCACGCCACAATAGCGGCAGTAAGTCCCCTCTTTGAGGAGTGGCTGGAGAGGCGTCATGGCGTCCTCACCTACCGCCTGACGCAGGTCCTCACCGGACACGGAAGTTTCGGGAGGTTCCTGCACATCATCGGGCGGGAGGAAGCGCCTGGGTGTCACCATTGTGACGATCGCCCGGAGGACACGGTGGAGCACACAGTGGCGGTCTGCCCAGCTTGGGCGGAGCACCGCCGTGCCCTCGTGGAGGCGATCGGCGGCGGCGATCTCTCGCGTCCGGCCCTGGTTCAGGCCATGGTCCGGAGCGAGAGGGAATGGGAAGCGGTCACCACCTTCTGCGAAGCAGTAATGCTAGCAAAGGAGGTGGCCGGGCGTTTGAGGGAGAGAACATCAGGCCAACCCAGCCGCCGCGGGAGACGCCCAGGGCGCCGGGCGCCGCGAGACGACTTCCGGCCACCGTAGATGCGGGCCTGTGGACGGTGAGCAATGGGTAGCTCACCGTCCGTCCGTCTATTGACGACAGGCCGTGTCGACGGCGCGTTCGTGTTTCACGCGCGCCTCAAAGAGAGTCAGCAAAGCAGAGGGGCTTGCCAGAGCCTCCGCCTGCCGGGGTTGCGGGTTGTTCGAAAGAGATACCGCGGCCCCGGAACGTAAAGGGCAATAGAAGGAACATGGGTGGGTTTTAGTTAGTACAAGTCTGACTTGCCCCCTCGCTCCACCCAGAGCGGGGGAAGTCATTGGATGATTTCCCACCCGAAAAAAAAAAAAAAAAAAGGGGCTAGTAAAGTTGTTTCAAGTTTTGGACTAGTATCTGATTGTTTTTTTTACAAGTGAAAAGAGTGTGAAATGGTTTCGTCATTGTTACATCACTGTCAGCCCTGGTCTAGCCGCAGCTAGGGCTTGGACTCTGTGCGAGTCTCTCTCAGTTTTTTCCGGCGATCTATGTCAAAGGTTTTCTCTTAAAAATATTTTTTGTTTAATTTAGTTTCCATAAACCTTATTTTAAGTTATCTAGCGAGCTGTAAAACTCACTAGCTCGACTAAAGTAAACAGCGGCGAACTCAATCAAACAACAATTAAAACCTATCTCAACAAAACATCGGCACAACCAACATCAACATCAACATAGACAATATAACAACACGAACATTCAGTTTTGTAAACTACCTCCCTTTGAACAGAACTTTACACGAACATACATTTATTACTCGCACGGAGTTCCGGACTAACCCAATACCGGGCAATACCGGGACCTGCCGTAAAAACTGCCGGAATTGGTAAAGCCAGGCGGTTCTCTTTGAGATTGATCTCATAGTTTTGTAGCAAAATTGGGTTGGGAAAGTATCTGTTAGTCTTGTTTTAAAGAATAGATTGATTCTGACCGTGGTAAGTTCCCATCATCATGTTGACAGCAGAACAAAGTTTGACTAGAAAGAGCTAAAGTTGCAGGTCTTTCTAGTCTCTAGTTCTAACTTACTTCTGCTGTCAACATATCTCTAGTTCTCCAATCCTTACTAATATTATAAAAGCGAAAGTGAGTTTGTTTGTTTGTTACTTCTTCACGCCAGGGCTAAACTGATTTTGATGGTTTTGGTACAGAGATAGTTGGGACCCTGGATTCGGACATAGGCTATTTAAAAAAAAAAAGATTGAGATATGAGGGAGAAAGAGGGAAGAAAAGGGAAAACTTAGCATTGCTATTACAATAAATAAGGCGCAAGGGCAAAAACAACAGGTAGCAGGTACCTGTAAATCAGGAAAGGGGAACTGTGTTACCCCAAATTTAACGCGAGCGATGCCATGCCATATCCAATGTAGTTAAGTAAATTGTCCAGTACTTATTCATATTTCAGAACATGTAACTTACAGAATCAGATATTTTACAAAATAAAACCATGTTTCCTTGCACTCGAGTGATTTAAATCCAACAAAGTACGAAGCGTTTTTCTTCATAAAAATATCTAAGACTAGCGTTCATGCACGAGTGACTTCGACTGTAGCTTATCTCACCCCAGGGAAAGATAAGACGAGGAAGAAACGCGACGATAGGGCATCATGTCGATATGACGACTGATAAAACATTAAATAATCACGACCAACACGGTTCGCTACCAACATGTATGAAAATTAATGGCACATCAATATCCAATAGCTTTAGTTTACGCTACCAAGACTGCCCTCACTATATCCTACACCGTTCAAAGAAAATCTAAAATATGAATACATAAATCAAGCGGTTATGAAGCGGCGCTAGTTGCTGAGGTTTCAGTACACAGATCGCACAAATATCGCTACTACGTAAACGACTGTGCACGGAGAAAGTGTAACGGAGGGGTGGGTGCATCCGATGAATATGTATGAGGGGGGCAGAGGGTCGCCGGGAGGGCCGGGAGGGAGGAGACCGTCCGCGTGTAAATGGAAATTTCAAATAAAAATACCTCAAATATTAACATGAGCCCGATTCGTGTTGTTCCGCGTGTTTTTGCGCGGCCGGCCCGGACGGGACACGTATGATAACACGCCCGCAATAAAAGCAACGTTTTTAGCGGAGATTCGTTTTTTGAATTATTGTACCTACGCTTGATTCGTTGGGGTGGACTTTTGTAATGAGTTGACGTCAGTGGTCAGTGGCGTGGCGTGAGCTCACTGTGATTCTGATCACAGATTTTCAGGAGGCTGTTTTAAGTTATCAACTATTCAGAAATAAATCACATTATCATGTCATAAAAGTCCGCCGAAGGAGTTTTTGATATGCTTCAAGCTGTATAAGTAGCACTGGGTCCAACAACTGTGCCGTCGTAGTTGTCTGCCCAAAGCTCGACACAGTCATATTTTTATAACCTTAGTTTTTCCTAAATAATTTTCAGGTGTGACTGTACTGATCATTACGAACACCATTTACTATGAGTCTAATCCTGAAACAGTGAGAAAAACAGTTTTTCTGAACCGTTGACGGTTTATGTAAAAGCAAATGTAGTTGTGAAACAGTCGAAAAATCAATTCCTAAGACAATCTTTTCAAGGGTTTGTTTCGCACGTCATTTGTCAGTCCCCCGTACTGGGTCAGGAGAACACAGTAAGAACTGTTGATATCGCGAGCTCGTATGAATAACGCATTAGATGTGAACTTCGTCGAGCTGCCGGGCAGTCGAGCTCGTACACCCACAGGGGGCGGAGGTTGCTGATTTTGTAAACAAAATGCTCATCAGCCACCTGCATGTTTTGTTTTTGAATTGTGCCTAAAGTTCTTTTTATTAATTTAAATAATACTCTAAATCTTATAATCTAATCAGAAGTGATACATCTCCTTGTTCAAAGCTTGTCTGGGATAGTGTCCGTTTGGGTTACATTATTGCTGTAGTTTGATTTAAAGATCATGATTTTCTTCAGCTCCCTTAGGCTTAGAATTTATTAGCATAAATCAACATTATTTCTTAATGGAACAGATCCTTTTTCCTGAATTCGGTGTGCCAATTTAGTTCTTGTAGTAGGTCAGGAACGCAGGCACACAGGAGAACAGACTCCCAGAGTAAGCAGCGTTGATACGCGCGCGACTATGAATAAGGCATTAGATGTGAACCGTGATGGTGCTCGGGGGACGAATCGTCGAGCCATCGCTTATGTGTATCATGTATGCGATTTTGTCATGGTTTAGAGGTTTGGAATACAGATGTATCATCTTTGATTTTGAATTGGAATGATATATTGATAAAGAACCTGAAAAATGTGATTTACCATCGATTACACTGTGGTGGACGTATGTAACAACGACGCACAAACTGTTACCATGAATCTAGTATGGCCTAAAGGCCAAATAGCAAATCAAATCAAATATATTTATTACACATAGGCCTACATAGTCACTTATAAAACGTCGGGAAAAGGTGCAGCGTACAATTACTTATTATATTCGTAATGTTTCATACAAATGTGCTAGCGTCAAAATGTACAGAACAGGCAACAGCATATTTCATAAATAACCGATTCATACTTCAGAAACTTCGGTGATTGATATAATATACGTATCACGATATTGATACTTTGGTGATCATGATTTTGTGGATTCTTCCTTTAAATCAGTTAAATCCGTATCGTGGTTAGAATAGGTATTATGGGATCACCTGTGTCCTGTGTATAAATAAAATGCGTATTTCTTTGTCGCTTTTGCATCAGTTTCAGTCTCTTTTTAACCGACTTCGAAAAAAGAGGGGGTTTTAAGTTCGATCGTTTTTTTTATACGTATGTTCACCGATTACTTCGCCAACTTTGGACTGATTTTCATAATCTTTAAATATTGCAGATACGCCTTGACCCTGACTTGAAATATGTCAAGATACTGATGTAAGCTGATGATGGAAGGCTCAACTCCTTAGAAGTTAGTTAGTATCTTTAAGATCAATTTTATTGTGTGTAGGTTTACAACAGGGTGGCTTAAAAAAAGCTTGAAATAATAAAAAACTTAGTCAGTGACTTTTGTTGGTTTTTTTTTGCCACTGTCTTCCGGAAGTAAAGTTATTTACCGCATTTTTTTTTTAATTCGGTTACGTTTTTACTAATTTTGTTCAGCATTGTTCTAAATTAGTTCATTTCATAAAAAAAAAACATCGAAATAATTGCTATTAACAAATACATAACAGTTGGTATTTTATAACTAAAAGCTAATTGTGTAGCGATACAATCAGCCAAATACTTCAACACATTACTTAGCTGTCGTGACGTCAATAGCCATTTACTACGTACTAATTATTTTGTTATAATTATTTACTTTACTGAATTATTTATGGTACGAGTAACTAACAATTAGGACAAAAAATAGATTAAATTGTTTCAACAGTACCTAACACGCCAAGTTTGTTTTAGTAAATCGTTTAATTTGTTACAATTTAATTATGCTTACTTTATTCAGTAACTTGACTACTTTTTTTAGTGGTATGAAACTAGCTGAAACTGTTTGAAACATATTGTATAAATCAATAATATTTTTCGGTATTGCATCTGGTCAAAAAAAAATTGTCACAAAATCAAATTACTTGTATTTTTATAAATTATCAATTTCTTGCAAAAAAGGTATCTACCAAGAGGTATCTACCCAAACCAAGACCTTCTTACAAATGAATACATAATTCGACACCTCCCTTTTCCCTCTATTTAGCACAGACTACTTCAATTATTTACACAGACCACGCTCCTTCATACTAGACGCGACTCTTTTTTACATGCGAGCGTGTGTTTTATTACCGGAACAGATCTCAAGTGCGCCTGTAACCTATCGACCCTCGTCTGAAGGACTCTTCTAGCTGTTCTTTAGCCATGGCGTTTTTTGTACGAAAGAATTTTGTGATTTACGATTGGATGATGGGAATGAAGTTGGACGAAGAAAGAAAGTTTACATATTCTTTTTCTTAAATCCGATTCTTAATATCCATTATACTATACAAAGATTTAAAGGGTTTTGTAGTTTCTGTCGTGTAACATGGAAAAATATATTAGTATATTACCGCCGCGGGAGACGCCCCGGGCGCCGGGCGCCGCGAGACGACTCCCGGCCACCGAAGATGCGGGCCTGTGGGCGGTGAGCAATGGGTAGCTCACCGTCCGTCCGTCGATTGACGACAGGCCGTGTCGACGGCGCGTTCGTGTTTCACGCGCGCCTCAAAGAGAGTCAGCAAAGCAGAGGGGCTTGCCAGAGCCTCCGCCTGCCGGGGTTGCGGGTTGTTCGAAAGAGATACCGCGGCCCCAGAATACAAAGGGCAAAAGAAGGAACATGGATGGCTTTTAGTCAGTTAAAGTCAGACACTCCCCCCTGGTCCGCCCAGAGCGGGGGCAAATAGAAGAATTTCTTGATGATGTACTATACGAAAAGAGGGAACTTACAAAGAAATGCTGTAGGTACAATACTAGCCTATATATTGAACGAGGATAGACGTCATAGAAATGCGTCCAAAACAAGTTACAAAGACAAAATATTGGTAAAACCTCTCGTTTTCAGAACCTGAGGAGAGAAAGAGTAGCTTAAAACTTTCTGGTAAGTAATTTGTTGTTGGTTGAATTTTTTTAAACACACGGTCTACCTTTTCTTTGCTTAACCATACTACTTACTGCTTAGACTAAAGAATAATGCCAGAAGAGTTGTCATTTAATCAACTAAAATCATAGGCCAAGAAGTAGCAGAGGTATGCAAGTACCGTGCTATCCTTCAGTCATTTAGCCTACCCCCTTGGGACAATAGTCTGATATTACGCATATATGTTCTACAGGAAAGTTTTAAGTCTCCCCACATTTCACCATAGATATTATCAAGGGACTTTTAATTTTGCAATTTGTTGCACTGACACCCTTGTGGCCGGGCACGGATAGGCGGACAGATGGATGCTGTGACGTATGTAGATTTTATTTTAAGATAACGCGGTATTGAGTTGTCTATTGTGCAGGGGTGTGAAATTGAGGTGTCCGGGATTCACAACGTTTGGGTGATCACTGATTACCACAAAGAAGGAATAGGAGATTTCGGAAGTAGTTTTGAAAAAGTAACCGTCGTTCTTAAACTCTTAAGTTAAAATGCACATAACAGTGTCTTAAAAAATATATGTGGATAATATATGCTCATTAATATCTCTTAAGTAGCAACGTGAAATGAATACCTATTCGATAATTATTTCTGTGAGAAACTATCACCATACCACAACTAAAAAAGTTGAAGTAAAAAACTTTTGTGCAAAAAAAAAATCGACTTCTAAAAACACACATTAATTTTTTTTTCGATTAACAGTGTTTTTTTTAAGTCGTTTTTTTTTTAAGATATAACTGGTTGTTTTCTTTTACAGGTATCTTTTTGCAAATACATAATAGGTACCTGCTTACAGCTGACTAGCTGCATGCTTTTCGACTGTAGTTGTTCACAAGATTGTTCTGATTTAAATTAGACTAGCTTTTGCCCGCGCTTCGCTCGCGTTAAATTCGGTAGCGCCTTATTGATTTGTAATAGCAACGCTAAGATTTCCCTATTCTTCCCTCTTTCTCCCTCATATCCCACTCTTTTAAAAAAAAAAAATAGCCTATGTCCGTTTCCTGGTTCCCAACTATCTCTGTACCAAAATTCATCAAAATCGGTTTAGCCATTAAAGCGTGAAGAGGTAACAAACAAACTCACTTTCGCTTTTATAATATTAGTAAGGAAGTAAGGATTCTCTCTGCATACCTACATTTGTCCTCCAGAGAACAAGTACTATCTACAAAGCGATTTTATTGTTGTACAATATTTTCAACCAAAAAGACTTCCCTTTACCCACCGATTCCCGTTCCTTTTACAAGATCGTATTAACGCAAAACTCGCCAAAAACCCATTAAGTACACACATAGGTAAACAAGCTTATGTAAATAAGGCCCGGAGCCAATGCACGTTGCACAAAACACAAAGCAAGTAATCCTCGTTGAATTTATCTTTTTATCTACAATTAGGATTTTGTCACCTCCCCCAGAGAAGGGACCATCAAAGGCCGCTCTCATTATGCGAGGTTATTGAGTTATCAAACGCCACGGAGGGAGATTAGTTCATACTTCCATACACAAATCCTATCATACAAGCTGACGCCTCTGAGCGAGCTCATGACGGTCTACCGCAAAACATTTGTACCATAGAGACTTTCCATTTTTGTTGCACAACCTAAATTCAACTTTAAAATTTTGTAAGTAAAGTACGAAATTACTTTTGCTAGGAAACTTATGTGTCAATTTTCCAACTAAGCAAATATCAACTTTACAGTCTTGAGCTAAGGGTTGTTATTCTTTTTGTAAGGTTTTGAGAAGTGTGTAGTTTTCCCCACACATTGATGGTTAACAAGGAAGTTGCCAGCCTGTTATTTGTCAGTGCAGAGGGATAATTTGGTCCCTTAGTTTAAAGCGACCGATAATGAGATGCGTATTCGATTATTTTTCTCGTTTTACTTTGTTACGCGATAGTTTATTGAGTTTTGTTTAAAATTGTAATTTGGTGGTTGTTGTTTTATACCTGTCTGATGTTTGTGTGAGGAATATTTTGGATTATGCTCAGTTAGGTAACCATTAAAATGAAGAACCTCAATGAGTCTGCTACAAGGGACAAGTACCCTGTTCTTCTGGAATAAGAATAATGTTCATGGTGATTTAAGAAAAAGTTTCTCCAGTTAGGCCAAGAACGAGACACATTTCTTAACTATTTTGGATTTCCTTTAGATAACAACTTTTTTCTAAACTAAAAAACCACCTTAAACAAACCCCAATTAATTAGGTACCCTCAAAAATCAATTAACAATCACAAAAGTACAAACGTAAATCATAAACCGTCAGAAACGCAATTAACACTAGCGCTGCGACCCTCCCTTTAGGAGGCCTCTATTGGACGCGGGGGCCTAACAGACCCCGTGCAAATTTCAAATTGAGATCCGTTCATATCCTACGCCGTACCTAATACCTACGCAGTACCTACCTACACAGAGGGCGAACGATTCGTTAGGAGTCAGTCAAGCGTTCATTCGTGAACAGGGTCGGGGTATATGCGTACCTGTTATGTGCTGAGATAGTAAATATTTGCATACATATCAATGTGGAGTGTTTAGGGTTTGACGTTAGAAAGATGAATTGTATTGACGTTCTGTTTTTGATGAGTTGGCTCGTTCAGCTCTTTTGTATGGTGAGGTTTTATTTGATTAAGTTTTTTGATGAATTTGATTGTTGTATCAGATGGTTGAACTCTAGCTCTTTAATTTTACAGGAAGATGACAAGATCTTTAAAGGTAACATGTGTGTAAAATATAGAAGACCTTTTTTGTGTTTCTGTTTCCAAGTGTAGTGAATGTTTGGGGTGGCAAAAAATATAATATTTCGTTAGATTTCGCGTGATAAGTAACACCCACCCCACTGAAACCCGATCCGCGAATTCTCTTGGTAATTAACTACCAATTTCATTTCTTGATGCATTTTTAAAAGCGTCCGACGGCTTTTTAATGGTTATTTTATGGTGACGGATCGCTTATTAAGTTTTTATGGCGGCTGTGCAGTGACAGATGGGATGTAGTTTGACACCAGATTTGAGGGTTACTTGGCAGTCGGGAAAGTGACGCCGAATGGTAACTACCACTGCGACATTGAGAATTAATGTTGTGAGCTCAACATTTTCAAATGTTGGATTTAAATGATTATCGGAAACAGTTGGTTTGTTCTTGGAATCGTCCAGCCAAGTAAAACTTACGTAGTCATTTGATGTCAGTAAAGTTTATTACAACATAGAACTCCTCAGACACTTCATGATTATATATTTAAGAATACCTAACATATTACCATGTTGTATTTAAATTATATTATTAAAATCCCACGTGCTAGTTCACTTCACATGCTTATCGACTATTAAGGAAACAATCAGCATCTCATACGTCTCCATTACAATAATAAACGACGATATTAATCCAGCTATTCACATATAACGTTATCCGTCTCCCCAAGGACACTGAGAAAATTAAAACAGATGATCTAGCGGAACAGTCGACGCTGCGCCATAATTAAAAAGATAAGGAATATTTTCCTTTCGGAACGTTATGGAGGAAAAACCCCTTCTGTGCCGGCGACCGGCGCCCGCGGAGGGACCGGTTAACCGGTTACTACCCCCCGGAGACCACACACCGAATCGGTTGCGCACAACGCTGATTAAGTAAACTAAGATAACATAGCCAATATAGTGAAACGTCAAAAGTCAACAAGGGCGCTGAATGTAGTAAGTAAGCTAAGTTGATTTGCTCGTATTCTCAAGGGTTGTAGGAGTATTGTTATCTCAGACGGTTACTGTTTGAGATGATTGGATTGGCTCTCGAGATGAGAGCTTCATTGTTTGACTCATTGTTTGTGTTGGACGGGTTATCTGTTCGTTTTAACATTGGGTTTGGATGTTCCGTCTCTTCTAGCTATTGACTGTCTAGAATCTAGATAGCCATGACACTTAAACAGTCCCTTCCTATCTGTCTTGCTTTACTTTTTGCTCATGAATTTTGAAAACTAAACGAAGGTTTTAAACGTTTATGTAATTTACTACAAGATAAAATATAAGCGTTCTGAATAGATTACGATATTTCATTATTATACTTAATTTCTTGTTTCATCAAAGATATTTACACAAACTTTAAACTCCTAACCCATAAGCCCCTTCCTTACTCTTAACAGCTGCACTCGCTTAATACAAAAATTAGTAGCAAAACACGTCTCGTGAATATCGATGTGTAGCCGTAGGGTAGCTGCACCACGTGGTGGCTCCGGCAGACGCAGCAGTACCTGCCTCACTTAGTATGCAGCGCGGGTTCGGCCGCGTATTGATTGCCTACCCGGCTCCACTCGTAGGGCGGCCTTTTTCAAAACAATACGAACAAGTAATGATTTTTCCCGTACTCAGTTTTGTTTTTGATGCTCAAGACGTGCTGTAGACCGTTTAGATAAGTGGCCTTTTGCGAGAATCATTTTTCTATTATCATTTGATTATTCGGTTCAATTGGCTTTGGCTTTTTACAAAAGTAACATCATTGTAGATTCGTTTTAGAAGCTTTACAAGCAACTGTTGTCATTTTCTTTTTGAGTTTACCTTATTTATTTAATATGAAAACTTTTGACCTATTTTACTGAAAGTTATACCAGTTCTCATACCTGAATTTATTTGAGATAATTAACAGATAATTCGATATACTTTTGTAGTTTGTCGATAAAATTTATGGGCATTCTCTGTAGGTAGGTACTTATATTCATTAAGGAACTTTACGATGTCGGACTGAGTTAATGAGTTACTGTTTGTATTCCATGTCATGATTAGTTAGTAGTGTGGAGATAATTATAGGTAATTAGATTTTCGTTATCATTTCGTCTTTGAATAAAGAATATTTATTGACGGGCCTGTTGGTCTAGTGGTTAGTGGCCCTGACTGCTGAGCCGGAGGTCGTGGGTTCGATTCCCACCCAGGACAAACTTTGTGTGATGAGCATGATTGTTTGTTCTGTGTCTGGGTGTGATTTATCTATAATATGTATGTATTTATAAATTATATAAGTATGTATATCAGTTGTCTGGTTACCATAACACAAGCTCTGCTTAGCTTGGGATCAGATAGCCGTGTGTGAGTTGTGCCAAGATATTTATTTATTTAATTATTTAATATCAGCTGTCAAAATAACATGACAAATCAAGAAGTGCTTTATCTTGGGAACCTCTTATAAAGCACATAATATTGCATTATTTTAATGCATAAACAGGACTCATTTTAAAGGCCACTGTTAGAATTTAATATGTTCACACAAATTCACAAACAATTTCCAAACTACACAAATAGCTTGTAAAGTTGCAAGTCTCGTGTGCATAATGTTAAAGTGACAGCATTTTGTGAGTCCTTTAAATACAAGCTCAAGTATGTGCGGGAATAGAATAAGTTATTCAAAGTTGTGCCATCTAAAGCGTCGTTGTAAATTTTCTCAAAGACATTCCTTGATCTGATATTGTGAAGTGAAGGGGTCGCTTTGACCCGAGGCGAAATTTCAAGGGTTATACGACACTGCATAGTGTAGTGCTAATGTACTACGTGACTGGGGACATTGCCAAAGTACCAAAGTACCCACTATTTTGAGATTATATATCCTGATATAAATTGGCCCCAATTGCTGATTCAATTGAATTTTGAAATGTTATTAGGTTAGGAACGAATTGCGGGTGGAAAATATTAATAGCGGTCTTAAGAACATTTTAAAGATAAAAGTCTGAAAGTTTGGGCTATTCGATCGTTATGCAGCTTTTACCGAATCGTATACCAGATGAGATCGTATATAAGAACACAGACTGATTTGACTTTTGACAAGACTTTTGACTTTTTTGTTGACTTGACTGACTTCAACAAATCCGAGAAACAAAATCAAGCAATTCAAATACCAACTCAGAATGTAAAATTCATCGATCCAGAATGATCTGTAGTCGTCCACACGATATTATTCACTCGACAGTCGTATAAAGCCGTGAATTGACAATAACGTAATAATGCTGTGTGAACGATTATCTCGGGGCAGTAAACGTGTCGTAAAACAGCACAAGATTTGCGCCCACGCCGGTGTGCCGGTGTGCCGGTGTGCCAGCCGTGCCTGTCATGTATGTATTGGTTATGTTAGCACGTTTGAAGTTACTAGGGCCCTTGTATTGATACTTGTTATTCATTGAGGTAAACGTATGTAGCGTCCTCACGTTCGACACTACAAAGCTAGATGACCGACGATCTTGACGTTTGATGGAGAGAACTTTAAACCATACTAGCCGCCGCGGGAGAAGTACCGGTCGTCGCAAGCCGCGAGATGACCTCCGTCCACCGTAAGCGCATTGCTTTGGATGGTGAGCAAGCAATGGGGAGCTCACCGTCCGTTACTCTAGTGACGAAAGGCCGTGTCGACGGCGCGTTCGGGTTCTACACGTGCCTCAAAGAGATGTCACAAAATCTGTGGGGACACTCAGGGCCATAGAAGTCATTTGATGATTCCTGATAAAAAAGCGTGTTGTGGCGTAGCTTTTGAGAGAGCTATAGGTACCCATTAGTAGACCGCGATAGGATAACGTTAAACATACCCAGGCAAAGAAACTATACTTTGGAAATTCATCATTGCGTGCCTTTTAGTGTGAATAAAAGCACGGTTATAGACGAAAACATTGCAATCACCTCAAATGTTAAACATGGATGAGGTTTCGTTGTTTGAGTTTCAAACTTATTCTCATTCCAGTCAGTTGAAATCAGCTACTGGAAATTGACTTTCAGAATGTTGTTATGAAAACAATTTCTTTAAAAACTTTTTCTAACTTTAAAACACAGAATAATATCTACATTATTTTAGGTAACACTACGCTACAAGCAAAAAATAAATCGATAGCACATTACCACAATAGGGTGAAAGCCCAGATTAGCGGACCTTATCCCCAATTTTATCTAAATACTGGCTATAATCCCAACGCGTACAATGGTGACAAAAATAATAAATATAGCTCTGGTACCGCCCACTCCCGTAACCGGCGTAATAGTACCGGTTGTGTTTCAATATTTTCGTATTGGGGCTATTAATGAATAGGGGCCGAAAAAGCGGAATAAACTAACTCGCTATTGATATCACTAGGGTTATTGTTACGACGTCGTCCTTGCGTAGTGTTTTATGATTTCTGCCATTGTGCGAATGATGAATTGCCTATATTTTGGGGCCTATTCATGGGTCATAGTTCCTGCCTCTAGCACAGTTAGTGTTCCAAAACGGTCTACAGTTCATTCAGTTTCCATTCTAGGCACGATATCTGTTTTTGAAGGAAACCTAAACGTTTCTAACTTACGATTTGTATAAACTATATTTATTCGCAAATCTGGCTATTCATTAAAAGCTGAGATACCATCGACATAGTCGAATTCGTGAGAACTTATGAGAAACACGTCTACCTGGTGAGTTGGTCGACGGTAGGCGTAAGGAGTAAATTATGCGAAAATTCAATTTTACTCGTGAATTGAAATTATCTAATAAATTTGAAATATTTGCATAGTCGTTCTCACAATACCCACGGATGTAAATAAGACGGTTTGCTCTCATACAGCTTTCATCATAACTCAGCTAAATGAAAATTATGCTTGTTTTTGGGAAAATCGTTGTTCATCATCTGTTTACCCTTTTCCCAGTTTGGATGGGATTGTCTTCCATTCTTACCGCCGAAACACCAGCAGCCGAATACCAGAATCGAATATGGAGCGACTGTTTCTGAGCACCACATCCCAGAAACTGGGAAGCACTCAAAATCAACAAATTTTATTTTACATCGTCGAGAAAACATGCACGGTTCGGGTTGGTTTTTCCTATGAAGAAGAATCGGCAAGAAACTCCATGGTTACTCTTTTAAAATCATTTGGTTTTACAATGTTGTTATGTGACAGCGTTAGTACTTAATTATGGGAAGACACTCCAACAACAAGTCATACACATCTGGTTGTCAAACTTTCAGCCTTTTTAGGATTCTGACTATCCCTAAGATTTGTCAAAGATCTATGAATGATAGCCGATAACCAACAACGGATTAACAACAACTTTTTGAAAATCGAATTTACAAAAATAATAATAATTACAGTCACCACAACGGACATTTAATAAAACATTCTAACAAAACATATCGTCAAAATCAAAACGAAAACAAAAAGCGGGTCTCACACCTCCCCTCTAGCCTCGCGCCTAATCTCCTAACAAAGCGTTGTTGGAACATTTTGGCGCGAAAATAATGAAGTGCACGTGTCTGCGGACCCTCGGCTCCCAAGTCCCGAGTCCCGAAGACCAGGGCACAATGGACGCGTGTCGATCGCTATCAATGGACCAGCAGCTCCTGTGTGACGGGGTGATGGTCCAAACAAAACGCGTTTCGTAAAACATAACTGGATGAGTTATGGTGGTAGCACGATTAGGTTCTCATTGCCTTTATGGGCCTGTGTTGTTAATTGTAATAGGCGTGGTTGTGAATATATGCAATAAAGTTCGGTTGATTGGGTTGGTGCATTTTGTTTTGCATATTCTCATAGTTTGAGCTTGCCTTAGAAACGAAATACGAATCAAAGTTGACGACTCTTATAATTCTCAGAATATTGTAGAAACCGCTTGCTTCAGAGCAAAATCCTACCAGTAGATGTAAAATATGCGCTATAAGGAGTCATCCTTATAGCGCATATTTAACATCTACTGGTAAACTTGTTAAGCTGTTGTAAGACTGCCACCTAGCCTGCCGCCCGGGGCAGGCTTGTTGTTTGAAAGTGATAACGCGACCCCGGAACAAAAAAAGCAAAAGAAGAAACATGGGTTGGTTTTAGTTAGTAAAAGTGAAACTCCCCCCGCTCCATGCTGAGTGGGGGAAATTATTTGATGATTTTTGGTCTGTAAAAAGGGTGCCTTCTAAAAAACCAACAAATTGATCCTCTTTAATATCTAAACATTCATTTACAGATTGCTTAAACATATAAATGCAAGGACAGAATATGTCAAACAAAAAGGTAACAGATATGAAAGTAGACGGGAAAGCTCGTACGCATAAATAACATCTTTGAATTATCCATATCAGCGCACAATATACGAGACGCCAGTAATTACAATTGCAAAGGTTGACGCGATGACAATGAACACTATTAAAGAACATAAAAACTATCGCTTATCTCTTCACAATAAGGCGTAAAGTTGAACGAAGACATAAAACAGTCAGCACAAATCACAACTGACAATATAATACGTCCTACGCTTCTATAAAACAATGAGGGACGATCAAAAGTAAAAACGAAAGCAAAACAAGTGAGACAGTGCACCCAAACATAAACGATCATGACTTGCATTCGAATCGCGAGCAATAAAATAATAATTATACACATGTGACTTATTAGCTGTACGTATTACAAATCATGTGAAAATAAAACATAAACTTTATGAACCAAACACCAAAGGAAAATTGTCCTTGAGATCTATTGCTCAAAGTGCAGAATTGAGTGATAACATGTGGATTTACGATGTTTTACGATCACGCACGAAAAAGTACGAACAAAACAACAAAAGATTTAACAATAGAAGTACGTCGTATCATTTGTTAAACGTCCCTATAGATGACGAACACTATTATTTATGAATGATGCTGGGCTGGGGTGGTTTTGGGGAACATAATACTGTATTTTGTTTGATGAATATTACTTTTAGAGAAAAACTGTAGGCTTCAAAAACTGGGCTATTTTTAGCACCATAATGGACAGGCTCTATAAACTGTGCCAACTCCAACAAGATCTGTTTATTTTACTAATAGCAATCTAAAGAAGAATTTGGAGCAGTCTAAATTAAGGAATTTTGTGGAAACATTTCTGATCAACCATGAAAAACTAAAGTTTTAATCAAAGTACCAAATAAGAATAAATCCGAAAAGTGTGGCTATTTTTACATCTTACTAAAAAAATATACCAAAAAACCAGTTACATTTTACCGAAAATACAAACAGTGTCAAAAAAATCATAAAACAATTGGCGGAATTACAAAAATAATTTATTAAAGTAGGGCAACATCGTCACACGCCGACCCCATTCATAAAGATTTTTTATTCTAAGTAGCAACACATACGGCTTATATGATACTTTTTGAATTTGCAAAAAAATGCTTTATCATCAGTGGAGTATGGTTGATTTTGTAATGTTAATGAACTTCGAATTAAGTTAGGGTGTTGAAAAGCAATGTCATTTGACTAAAGACACCTTAATGCTGAGTATTTAGTCAGAAGCGGAATGGTTTTATTGTGCGAGAGTAATGTATCGAAAAGTTTTAATTTTGGTTTATGGTTCGAGAGGAACGCACCCTTCTTAGCGTGGCAACCCTTTGTGACTGGTCGCATTTTTAGTGGAAGCGTGGGTTAATTTGTCACTTCTAATAAAATCCTTAGGTACAATGCACGAAAAGGGTCTATAAATATTGAAGTCTTAATTTGTGAATAAGACTACTTGTGGTGGTTTGAGCTAAGTGCGTTTAGGATCACTACAAAATAAGCGTGATGATTTTGTAATTAGCTTTCCTTGCTTCTGTATCATGGCATTATGAACAAAGTGCCTACACTTTATTTTCTATACTTTGGTTACTGTGCATTCCTTATCTTAACTTAACTTGACTTGCCTTACTAGAATTATTACTAGAAAACTAATCAAAAATCAACCATTGAGCAAGGTAGTTCCTCATCTGTCTTTTACAAATTAACCAGGATCTCCTCAACAAGATTAGAGCAGCAGGACCTAAAAAGCAATAAAGTCGACACCCTAGCCTACGAGATTAACAGTTCTAATGCTGTAAAGAACGGCACCATCGCCAGCAACGCCGCGGGGCGTCTTTGTATGTTTCGTACCATTTTATTGGCGTCACTGGATCCCCGCGGTCTTGCATTGTTGAAAGTGGCTCGGACGATTATTGCCCTCACCCACCCTAGCTGGTCTTGTATGAAATGATATGCCATATTTGTTAATACTCGCACTGGGGATCGTCATTTGTCGTAATAACTGTTTAACGCCTTCGTTAAGTATGTGTTTGGTAGGTACTGGTGCGATTGTGGGCGAAAAATTTTGAGCAAAACATGCCTTGGGAAAAGATCGGATGTTTGATACAATTTTGACAAATTGGGTATTTGGAACATGTATGCCAAATGTATGTTGCAGATTCTAATAAAGTAGGGAGTTACTTACGCCATTTAAAGTTACATAAAGTCACCACGTTTTGAAGTTGCATTAGAAAAAACTTTTCACCATCTATTACATGAATTCAGCAATAAATATGTTCATTTCATTAATAATCATACTGGTACTCTTGAATCTTCAAAACATTGAAGTATCCATCGTAAAAATTTTTGCGGCATTCAAGTTTATTTATCTGGAACTAAATAAAAATGCCCTCCGGCTACTGACACCACTCTGCCCACCCCGTTCACAAGGCTCTCGAATGAAATACTTTGAAGTGGTTTTAAAACACTTGAATGTTTAATGTTACTTGCAAAATCTCTTTTGTACCTTCTCAGTTTTCGGTAATTTAAAAATGAAAAAGAAATTTATAATTTTAAACAATATTAAAATTATAATAAACATTAAATAATTTTATGTTATATAATGTTAAACCATATTAATAAGTGGGAGTCAGCAATTTTGCTAAATAAAATGTATACTTACACAAATGCTGATATTAAAGATCTTTAAAAAAAATATAGACATTTTTTTGTAGATAAAAGCTATACCGCTATTTCAATTGACTAGGTACGAAGCAGAGTGGCGCAGTGGAAGCGTGCTGGGCCCATAACCCAGAGGTCCGTGGATCGAAACCACGCTCTGCTAGAAATCACTTTTTGCATTTTCCACAATTTTTCCCTAACTTTCTGTATAATTTTAAAAGTAGTTCTCGTTCTTGTTTTGTTGATTTTACATCTATTACGGTGCTGTGAAGCCGTATCACAAAGTTTGGTTTATAAACAAAGGGACAAACACAAACAGCGGTGGACTGCGAGCGCGTTTGTTTTATCATGGGATATTGATAATTTATAGCACGTGCTGTTCCTCCGTTCGTACTGCCAATGTTTTTTTAATTGTCCGCCGGCGGCTCTGCCGTTCTGTTGCCCTTTTATATTTTTAAACCAAGGTAAATAACATAGTTTTTCAAGTGGTTAGTGGACTGTGAGGAGGATGTTTTTACGCAGAAATGTGGAAACGCGTGTTTGTGTACAGCGCCATCTGTTGGAGTGAGCATTGTTCTATAAGGGATTCCTAGTTTTGTTTAAATAATTATGATGGATTGGTCTTAACAGGTTGATGCCAGGTGGTGATGGTTAACGTTTACCTCATTTATCAGTTATCTATCCAGATTTCTCATACAGAGCACAATACGTAGCCTTTCTAAACTACTCAGCATTTAAGTAGGAGATATATTACAAAGTAAAGCTATATTATATATCAATAAGTAGGTACGTACGTAGCGGTACTGTAGGTAATGTGGCAGACGTACACCTAAAGCTGCAATATGTACTAAATAAGTTGCACATAACGTCAGGGCGCGAGACGAGACGATGAGTGACGTTGCGCACCCTCGCAACTTCATTACACTACCCTCGCGCGCATTATTATGTAGATTCCAATTTAAAACCACTTGTTATCTAGTTAGCGACGAAAAATACCTAACTCCAGCCCCCAAATTAGCCGCCGGCAGCCAACTACACCGTAAGTAATCAATAGCAATTGACAAACGAAGCATTCGACTGTCAAATTCTAGTTTTGACAGTAACAAAAGACTGGACAAACTTATTGGTGCGGTTCCGCAAATTGTGCTTGCGAACTTTTCGTTCGTGATTTTTGGGGTGTGGACGGTATAGTTAAGGTGGCGGATGTATAGCCGTAGGTACGTAATAGGGGTCTTGTTATGGTAATCGTGCCCCGAGGCTGAGGAGCAGTGAGCAGTGAGGGTACTGCAGGATTCAATATGGAGTGGTCATCGATTGGAGACCTAACGAACGTTGTATTGGGAAACGTTCTTGAGTTCTTGCATTATGGTTTCGAGTGTCATTTTCGCATTTGACAAAGAGTAATTCGATCGTCAGTTATATTTCGCAATATAAGACTAGTAATTGTCATTGAATGTTGCTTATTCTCTCATATTTTATAGTGCGTTCAAAAGGTAAATCATTTCAAATTTAATAACTTGTGTAAACTTTATTTCAGCAGTGTTGAAGCAGATTAAAATAATTTCGTCATAATGCTTAGGAACCCTCCTAGGTAGATACCCTCGTGTGGTAAAGAAAGGGTTGGTTATACTTAATGATACAAATGGAAGTCGCTATGCAAGATCAGCTCAAGCAGCTTTAAGAAAATAGTCTTAAAAGGAACTAAAAACACGATGATGACAAAATAAACCTCACATGCAACACATGAATAAAGAAGATAGTACAAAACCTCTTCTTTAAAATTAGCTGACATTGTGAATGGAGGAATATTTCGAAATAGTTCTACCTATGGTAGACAAACTAAAAGACAATAAAAAAATTGTCGCTTTAAATAAATGAATACCAAAAAAAGGCTTCTTTAAGATCCTGTAAGTTACATAGAACCGTTTGGTTCACTCTTACTGAACGCATTTCAATCATGTCACCACTCAGCGCTTTGCCGTTTAATTAACAGACAGTTCTCAATTTATTGCTTTTCATATAGTTGTGATGTTCATTTGAAGCCATTCAAGGCATGCGGTCGAATATTCTTCATTTTGGTGTTTGATATCATAAATGATATGATAAATGTTGACAGAATAGTTATTCTTACTAAATGTAATTGAAATATTTGTATTGGGTCTGTTGTTGAGCTCAACACTGAAAGTCCATGCAAGGTTTATCTATGCTGATTTTTTTGATAACTATACCTATATCGGCTGGCTTGGTATGGGTATGTGATGCGGTAAAATGAGGAAAGTTTTAAGTATGAATGTGGATGAGTAGAGGAAGGCCAAAGGTAGGATGGATTGACTATGTGAAGGATGATATGGCAAAAAAGGAGGTCTATTATGAAATGACGACTGGAAGAAGAAGACCTGCTGCGCCGACAGGGTTCCGTACAAAATTGTAAGTAACTAATCCAAAAATGCCCCTAACGAAACGAAAAACTCTTTTGAGGGGCAGACTTAACTTTGCCGTTGGAAGACTGTTGTCTACACATAGGTCACATATACACCGACATAGGTCGCGGTTAGTTTACCGACTGCAATTAAGTTTTTAATCACATCTTTTTTGTGATGCATCTCCAAAATTTAATTTTTTTCCCTTTACCGGTGCTCTATGATATGATATTGTTTCTGTTTTGCCAAATTTCATGACTATAGATCACTAGCTTTTGCCCGCGGCTTTGCTCGCGTTAAATTCGGGGTACAAAGTTCCCCTTTCCTGATTTGCAGGTACCTCCTACCTATAGATTTTACCCTAGCGCCTTATTTATTGTAATACCAATGCTAAGTTTTCCCGTTTCTTCCCTCTTTATACCGCATTTTCACTCTTTTAAAAAAAATAGCCTATGTTCGTCTCCACGGTCCCAACTATCTCTGTACCAAAATTCATCAAAATCGGTTTAGCCATTAAGGCGTGAAGAGGTAACAAACAAACAAACTCACTTTCGCTTTTATAATATTATAGTAAGGATTAATAATGTACCTACTAGGTTTCCAAATAGATACATATAACTGATCGTATCTCAGTATTTTCTGTCTGTTTTCTGTAAGCCATTTTAAGTCCGTTACTAAACATTGAACTCGATGTAAACTGCTACTGAGTAGGTGGTGAAAATTTAACCAGTTCTTGTAAGACTGGTCTTAATTCCCGCTCGGCCTCGACAGGTATTGACTGTATCCAATAAAAAAAATGATGCTACTGCTACGAACAATTCGCTTCTTATGACACCCTTGGGACAAGATGGGGTGGCCCCTATAGTCTAAGGCATACGGCATCAACTCTGGTTTTTTAGTGTTTTGAAGAATGGAAGAGAATAAAAATACAAAATTCCCTAAATAAGTCGGGAAAATAAATTGCAAGGATGCGGGTGATTAGCGTTAATGTTCCGAGTTACAAGTTGTCAATAAATGGCGGTTGTCGTTTGACTTTACTAACAATTTAAGTTGATGATGATTAATTTATAAGAACATCGAATATTCCTGACATAACTACTAGTAAAGGTTGGTTTTATCTGACGCTATTAAAATAAATAGGCCTCTTTATAAAGTTATTTAAAAATATCAGAAGATAAGTGCGATATTAGGATATAATAAAGATATCGGAGCGCGAAGTGGGCCGGCGTCGTATCACGTCCTCCATGACGCATACCGAATGCCATTCCCGCGCCCGTGATGAGCTCATTCTCTATGAGTTATCGCTCTCGCTAAACACACATACCTCCGCTTTATTAAAATACCACATCACATCTAAATACTACCATTTTATGGGCCCTAACCATCATCTCACTTAATAGGAGAAAGTGAGATTAGAACTCATTTAATTTGATAAAACATTTTTGTTTTTGGCTACGATTAAAAAATGAAAAGTTCAGCAAAATTAGTAGTCGCTTTATTTCATGTATATGCAATCGCGAGACAAAGTCCAATTTGGTATCAAAGCTATTATAGTTATTTACTTACGTTACACAAAACGTAACATGCACGCGATCGCTCCGTCCCCCTCCAATGCTATCTTCTATCTCTTTCACATTTTGACAGAACGAAATATCAAGTGACACGTCACTAGTTACCGCTTATCGTTTGCCGTCATAATAACCGAGCAGAAGCGGACCAATCGCTGTCCTGCATTCACGCGCGCTTTTTGACAGATCAAAATGTCACAGATTAAAAACTAACACGTTTGCGCGCATTTTTGACAGTTCAAGTCACAGATTATCATAATACCAACAGCACGTGTAAATAAATATGTTTTTTATTGCCATTATGTATTTTTAAACGTTTTATTTGCCTGTTACGTTAGAGAAGCAGCGAGTTCGCTGAAAGACGTGGCCGCACTGCCTGAATGTCGGCTTACTCTCGCTCGTTCAACTAAATTTTCAATTCAAACAGGGTCTTTATAAGGGTAGTGACGCTGTACAAAATTTACATATCGACGTAATAAACCAAGCGGGTGTCTGATTTGAATTCGGATCGCGCTTTAAATGGGACTTTTTGTTGTGTTGTAAAGTTTTTAATTGCGCTGTTGTTTATACAAAAAAAAAAAACATTGCACGGCATTCATACTTCGGTTGGGCATGTAATTAGAAAACTGATCATTACCATTTAACACTGTTGCACGAATTAATTCAACGTTAAGTACTTCAATGATACATGATAACATCAACTCCTTCACACCAAAGAAAGCAACTTTTCAATTTAATTGTAATTGAGAAGTTTTTTCTATTTCACTACACGACACACTCCATTATTTGTAATTATTTAACATCATTTTTTTAAAGTGGCTTCTGAGAGATTGATTAACTAACGCGTTGAACGGTCACTCAATATTTATTTAAGCAAGCAAGTAGCCTCATTACACAAACATGTATGCTGGGGATTAGCATTTCGCTGCTTATTACGCGCCTTGGGCAGTGGTCATACGGCTGTGGTGTAGCGGGCATGGTATGGTGTACTGCTACGAATTTTGTGGAACTTGTCTGGGCCCATCTTCTTTGCACGTTTAGTTTTACCTTACAATATTGAGTAGGAGAGAGGAACTTTTACGTGCCAACTCATATTATATAAAATGTAACATAGATATAAGGGGAAGACACAAGCTCCTGTAATACAGTGTACACTAGTGCAGGAGCTAGGGAATTCATTATTACATATTATTATTCTATTTTATGCTACTCGACCGTGTTAGAACTCTTGTTCAGCTCGTCAGAGGTTCAGCAGGTCTATACTTCGCTCTCTATTCTAGGTCCGTTTACGGTTGACCTCTATTTTGCTCTGATAATTTTATACTTCTGTTACCACAAGACAAATATATGTATTATTTCTTTTACTTTGATAGGAAGTAATCATAAGAATTTGTTCAAGATACGTTTTGTACTTTTGCACTAACTTAAAAAATACCATTCAGGCATGTAATGCTTTCGTTTCTAAGCCACGCTGAAAACATAATCGTCCATGTGACTTCCCGCTGACAGTATTACCTCGGATCTACCCACTTACAGTTGGCATGCGCGTACGCTGCTCGATCTTAATCACCGTTTCACACGTGTGACTATGAAAAATGATCCGGTGTTTAGTGAAAACTTTGCATATTTTATAATTAATAGAACCGTAACATTATTTAATTTAATTTGCTACTAGGTGCTGCACTTAATAACTAGAGTAAACGTATAATTATAACCACGAATATTTTAATGAGTTGTATGAATGCTGATTAGTGGGAAAAATTTACTTCATAACTGTAGATACTGTATGAAAAAATGTTGTGATATTTCAAATAAATGCTGTATTATAATAATTATGAAGTCTTAGAACTTGATCGGAATGCCCATGAACGAAGTGTCATTTTTTGCTCCGAATATTTGGCAGGCTCTTGTGCCATTATTCTCTTAGCCATTCTAACTGATACTTTTTTTAACATACATAATGCTTTTATTCATGCCAGCCTCTTTAAAATGTCTTCGGAAATTTCAGCATCGTCAACATAATCAGCACTAGCTTTCGACCACTAAGTCAGTCAGCGAGCTGTTCCAACCACTCTTTAACATGCCAACTGGACTGCATTACGCAAACACAATTAGCATATGTGATTGTCTAATGAAGTAATGATTAATAATTTACGTATCACCATGCGCCAGCTGTAACTTGTGATTAGCAGTCATTACTGACAATTGCTTATTATTATTTTAATCATTTATTCATTATTCTGACGATCGATCACTTTTTGTATTGAAAGTGATAGCGCGTTTGTTTCTTGGTGTTGTTTAGTAATTATTTGTTTATTGTTCTAGTGGTGTGGCCATGAATGTTGAGTTTGAAGTTCAATGCAAATTATAGATTGATAATAGACTAAATAATAGAATTAATGAAATATAAACAACTGGATGCTTCGGCGTTGAAGTACCTACTCCACATCACTGTCATTCGGATACGTCTCGAGGAGACTAGTACCATGGCTACGTTGAGTGGCAATGCTAATTCTTTGGCCAGAGAAAGAGCCAGCCTTCTGGTCACGCGAAGTGTCGACCAGTCAGCGTGAAATTTTCTTAAAAGTTATACAATACATGTTTTGAAGCTAACATTAAAGAGTTTTTACAACTGAATCCTGCTTTTTCTAGATATCATAGTGGCCAATCTTGATTACTAGTGAAACGTTACTTTTTCTTATGGATGTCGATTGTGGAGATCGACATAAACAAGAGTTCACGTTTGAAAATCGATCGTCGTTCAATTGATTCAAATCAGTTGCTAGGCAAAATAAAAACAAATGACGAATTTGATCTACAGAATAAATTGACCATTTTAGTTTATCTGATCTACTAATTTTCTTTCCGATTATAATAAAAAATATCCATTCTGTTGTTACTAACCTGCTGAACAAGAAAATCTTATTTCGAATGACTTTTGCTCAACGTTAATGTTAAGTACTGAAATATAAATCAGTATCTATCGGTGATACAGAAAACAGTAAATAAGTTGTGTTTTAACCGGTGCATGTGTTCGCAGTTTCACTTATTTGCATATTAACCCACATCTTCTTGCTGATACAATGGAATTCCTATGTCGTTGCATAGCATATGGATATTGTTTACGGTTAGCATTAAACTATCCTGCTGCAACTGCAACATTAGTCTCACGAACTTTTTCCTTTTATGGTGTAACACTGTGTCTTTTGTTAAATTATCTATTTTGAACAGCTGTTAGCAGTGGAAGGGTTAGGCAATGTTAAGCTTTAACTACGAAATCATAGTATACTATAATACGTTTTTATTTAAGGATGCGATGACCCTTGGGCAATTTTCTTATATTTGCAACACACGATTTCTTTACAAGAATTCTTGGAAACTAATGACTAAATTGTTTTCGAAATTCAAAACATTCAAAATTTAAAATTGAGACACGAATTACGGGAGACAAGCGGCGATGATCGGAGGCCTGCGTTCGTGGCCACTATCGATTTTTCCGTCCGCCCCCAACTTTGTTGACAAAGGCTGGTTCTTAAGCCAAATGAGATGCACCCCAAAGAATATTATGGGCAGACATCGCTCCACTATCGCTAGATATATTGTTGTGAGCGTAGATATCTCGGCGGGCTCATATCGTCTCTTTATTGATCTTTTAACCGTTCCGTGTACGTCTGTACCGGGGCTTTATTAAAATGTTGTGTTTGCTCATTGAGCGGTGGCTACTATTTGTTCATTACCGCTGAAACGGATAACATGTTTTCAATATTCATGAAACAGTTGTTGATATACTTCGAGCTCTAGAAACAAAAGATGTAAGAGCTATTAGATATTTTACCGTCTTTTCCCAACTATGCAGGGATCGGATTCCAACCTAGCAGGATGCAGTAGAATAACAGTATTTTACATGGAGCAACTGCCTGTCTGACCTTCACAACCTAGTAGTACTGGGTTAGACGGTTCTTCCCTTGGTTAGACTAGTAGTTAGACTTTCGGGCTATTGACTACCTGTAACAGCTGTGAAAGATCTTTAATTGGCAGTCTAGACCAACTGCTTAAGTTGCTTTCCGAGGCAAGGAGACAACTCGGTAGATAAAGGGTGCTCACCCTTCCACGGACCAATCTAGGCAAGCGTAGCTTAAACTAATTAAGATCGACTAGAGCGGATGTTTTTGTCAAACCACGAAATCCTCATATTGTAAAGTTATTGTTAGTAAAAATAATGAGCTAACTCGATTGTAAATATTCCGATCAGGTCAATTGCCCTATCAACTACGCAACTCGTTCAATTCCCATTGCTAAATCTCACTGTTTATCATTATTTATTTACGTGTTGACGAATACATTGGCACAATCCCTGCCGACATGCCCCATGTACCGTATGCAAAACGCAGGGCATGCAGTCTCTCACACTGCAATAACAAAGGGTACTAATGCTCTTAATGCCGACGCCATTAATATTTCAAAATAAACTAGATAAAAACAGGAAAGCCGTAGAGCAATCACTTCGGATGAGAACTTGCTGCGGATTACGGACTGCTGTACAAATGTTGTCGTTTTAACGTACATTGCAAGGTAAGAAGGTGATTGTGGGAGTGTCTTGTATTCAAATGAGGCAAGGGACGCTGAAGAAAATAAGCGAATCTTGAATAGGTTTAACACGTGTTTTTTTGTATGATTTACGTGTTTTTTTGAGACTTTAACAAGATCAGTGAGGGTGGCTACGAAGTTGAATAGGAAAATAAATGTGAATTTGAAAGGAAAACAAAACTAAATATTTAGATCTACTACGACTAACTGAAAGCTACTTGTGTTTTGCATTTTAAGTGCCAAGAAGGCAATATTTTACAGTTAAATCGTATTCTGCCATAACATTTCATTGATGAGTTAATACTTTAGAGTATTAACTCATCAATGAAATCGTTACACTTGTCCAACCATACGATTTCTACAGGCGATGACCCTGATACCAAAGAAAACTTTCAACTCTTTCATTTCTCACCACCTTCATGGAACATAAACCACTAAAATGGTCACAGTCCCAGCAAAACGAAACCAAAAAATTAATGAAATCGCACACACAAGTCGTTGGCCGGCCGATTAAAATCTATTAGTGTGCGAGGGGAGCCCACATTATTATTCACATCACGCACGAATCATATACGCAAATGTGTAATCTTTTTATCGACGCGGCGGGCAGACGCGGGCGTGAGCGGACAATTACTATCGATACTCGATACTGAGTTACGCGCATCACTACTCTGAACTTTGCTAAACTGTTTTGTGGTTAATTTGTTTACGTGAAGATTTTATCAGCTGGTACATTTATATTTCCTTAACACTTGGTAGTCTGTCACTGGTTTTTGCTCTATTTTAATTCTGTTCCAGAAGTTGTGATTACAGTTTTATTAAACTTTGTATTCCAGTCATATGCAAGATTGCCATCTAGTCTTAGGAAGCCATCATTTGTCAGCAAGACATCCGTTACCATCCTTATTTGGTGTCAAGTACATTCCTACCTAATTCCACGCCGATACGCCATCACGTTGTCACCTCGGAGCCACGATCAAGATTACCGAACTTGGGCGGTGGGCGAAACAAATCCTTGGCCCGGATCAGTCCGTACCTGTAGGTACTACACACCTACCGGAGATACTCGCATATAACCACTGTTATGATATAGTCAGGAATTTAGTTAAAGACGTTTACATTCCCGGAATGTTGGTTCGGGTCTTTAGAGCATACGATTTAATGATTGCGTTGGTTATAAAGCGATGTATGTTCACTTGTTCAGTGTTTTGTTTATTGTACCATAAATATATTCTCATTAACTTTAAAATTGAGATACTGGGCTAATAATTTAATCGTTTTAAAAGCGTAAATAACTCAGGAAATAATGAATGAAACTTTAACGCAATCAGCGCAAAGCTTTTCAACATCGTGTATCGGATTTCTCTGGACTTAACGAGATCTATCAAATCAAGGTATCGCCTGCTGGTCCAGGTAACAACCTCATTTTATTGACAACAGACTTCAAGCGACAGTATTCTAACAGTAATTTACGACTAATCGGAATCGAATCGTAAGCAGAAAATGTCTGAAAACTTGTTCGCGGGTTTCAAACAGAATAACTTAGAACTGAAAACTCGATTAGTTTCAGCGACTCGACGCGTGTTTATGTACTGCGCTACATATCGGTATATATATAGATATATTATGTACTACTTGATGAGGAAACTCTATATTTGGTCTATCGATAAGGCAAACAATTATATGAAATTACCTATATGTTTCGGTAATTTCAAAGTTTCACTTCGTAGCACTTGCTACGAACTTCAACAGTTTCCGTGCTACGAGGGACCTACGGTGAATGTTAGGTAAATATTGTTATTGGCAAAAGATATTAATGTGTACCAGATACCTATTTCAATGTACTGAAGACTCGAGTCCCGTACTGGTTTGAGTTATTAACTCAATCTAGTACTTGAGTCATTGGATTGGATCATTACCTTTATTTACTTTGTTTGTTTTTGACGATTGTCTGGCAGTTTGAATACTATAAGCGACTTAAACAAATGTCCTTTTTTGGTATTGTTCGTCGTGTCGTTGATCTCCTTGGGTTATGAGTCGAGCTGCACAATAACTGACAAAAGCTTGCACTGACTGGACAGGTCCACTGAATCTGTGTGGTGCTTTCTTAAAAAGACCCTTTCAGACACTAATCTGTGATCCTCATGTAAGTTGACCAAGATTTTTGTCGGGACCTTAAAACAGACCTCTGAGTTTGTTTCGGCTGTTTCTTCTCAGAGTAGTCGGGTACGAAACACCGGCCTCATCTAGTTTTTTTTTTAAATACGTGTAAAATTGTTTGTGAAAGCTACTTGTAAAATAAACATCATTTATCATTTATTTATCATTGATTTTGGTTTATTAACTCCTTAAAAATGTTTACAAGCTCAATACATACTTAGTTATATTTGATAAACTGTACCAATGTGGGTTGATACTACCATAGAGTGTAGTACTGGATCATGGATATAATGAGCTACATGTTACGTCACATTACCAATTGATGCACAGAGATAAATGACAGCTTCCATGCACGTATTAACTTCACAAAGTTATCGTATGTGAAAACCGCGGAAATATGTACACGAATATGTATTGCTACATTTCAGAGAAATATATTTAGTATATTTGGAATCGTTTTTATGAAGATTTTTTGACGTACGTTTCACAGAACTATCTCATTCCAATGTTTCAAGTCATCACATAGTTACATGAACCACATTGCAGAACACAAACTAGGTCATCCATCAAAATTGTTCCAGAAAAAATCCGTTCTCATTTGTTACAGCCATCCGTTGTAAGGTTGACAACTCTTTTACAAAGTGAAAGCCTTACATCAAAAGGCACATTATCTTGATATACAAACGGAAGGCCATATGGGGTGGTCAGCGGCTGGGCGGGACGTCCCGGAGCGTCCGGCGGAACCCGCCGGCTGCCGGACTGCCGGCCCCTTCCTTCCCTTGTTAGCCGTCTTTAATTTATGTACTATGTAAGGAAGCCAGTCGATTGTGTTGCTTTCATTCCTGAATTAACGTTTTTGGAGGTTTGTGTGGGTTGGAAAATTGCGTGAGAAATTTGTTGCTGTTATTTGTGTTTGTGATCAAAATCCTACATTCTATTCTGTAGTTTCTGCCTGCCCCCGTTGGGAACAAAGCGTGCGTATGTGTGATTAGGTACTCGCTAAGATCGCAATAGGATAATACTTAGCTACGTATTTATAAAAAAAAATATCTTACATGTGATTTCTGTTGTACCATTTCTGAAAAGTGATCATTATTTAACTACCACAGCTACACATAATGTTTCTTCAGGGACCTACGAATATTAAAGTAAAACTGAATTGTGGATTCGAGTGTTCTAAGTGAGAATTACTGTGTCCATTAATAATTAAGTTGGAAGGTTACACGTGGGGTATAACGACACGTGTAACGCGGTTACGCGTGCCTTTGTTAGCAGTTTTGGTGTCTTTTCCCTAACAAAAGCAGTAGTGCATGCTTTTACAATATCATTTATACTTCTTTTATATTATTAGTTTGACAACCGCTCAACGTCGCCCCCCTTGTTGTTTATTTTGATCGTATTTTTCATAATTGTTTACAGTAATGAGTTACTAAAAATATCCGGGTTGCACCGCTACACCGGGACGCTACGTGGCTACACTACGCGGCTACCTTAAGTGGCTACGCTACGTCGCCACGCTACGTCGTTACGCTACGCTATCAATATTAACTCTTTTGTAGTAATATTTTTATTCTTCTGTTTATTATGACACTAGCTTTTGCCCGCGGCTACGCTCGCTTAAATTCGGGGTAACACAGTTCCCCTCTCCTGATTTGCAGGTACCTGCTACCTATAGTTATTGCCCTTGCGCCTTATTTATTGTAATAGCAAAGCTAAGTTTTTCCTTCTCTTCCCGTCTCCAGGGTGCCAACTATATCTGTATCAAAATTTATCAAAATCGGTTTAGCCATTTAGACGTAACAAAAAAATAAACTCACTTTCGCATTTATAATATTAGTAAGGATGTACTCATAAGTAAGTGTGATAATCTCTTTACATTATTTATTATTATATTACATTTTTTATTATTACATTATTATTTTAAAGTAAAGTTTCTTACTGAAAAATCTTTTAGATTTTTCTAAGAGATATTAAGTTTCCGATAAAACTTCAAATAAAATAAATGAATAGGTGACGTATTTGCAGATGTATTGCATATTCAACGGTAAATTTAAGTCTGACTGTTGCACCTCACCACAAAAAGTATGAAGTTATTTTAGTCGTATCTATAATTTGCTGCTTCCGATTTGAAACAATTAAGTTTGAAACTTATCTCACAGAAAAAATGTTCACTTGTCTCTATATCCAACACCCATTTTATTACATTTTGCGTTGCACTTGACCTTAAAATAAAATTAGTTATTATATTTAATAAGGTTTTTTTGAGTTCCGTATTCTCGTTTCGCGCCATGAATTTTTATGTGCGCCGAAACTGCTTTATTTATGCGCCTAATTATATGAATCTTTGAGTTATCGGATATCAAGATAAGGTTTTTTGAGATTGCATAAAAACACATTACATTGTGTTAGGTGTACCTAAATAAAATAAAATATTATTAAACCGCCAAGCTCGAGAGCATCGGCACTCCTCAAAGGGTTTTGTATGGATGTAGGTTGATAACTTACTCAGTAAATTCCTTTCGTTAATCACGTTCTCATAAAAAAAGTTATTTTTGTAAAACTAATTTAGTGAGCTTTAAAGGTGTTTAATTATAATTTTAGGAAAAAAAACCTTGATACTTTATGACATGGGTATCTAATTATAAAGTATAATTAATTACTATCTATAAACCAACTTGTTAACTACGGTTAACAATACTAATGTTAACCAGAAGTCGTAAAGATTATGGAAACTGCAAAATATACTGTTTTAACTGCTTAGAAACAAAGATTTAATTACATATAAAAAACATTATTTGAATAGAAAACCTTTCACAATGTAAACAAGCAATTTTCCAGTTTTATGCGTTTAGATAACTACTTAACTTGTTAGTCACTGATTTAAAATGTAATCAAGATGTTACTCATTCTTTTATTTTTCAAATGCAACTCAGAGGCGTTTGCCTCTGAGTCCCAAATAACGATTGAATTCATTCAAAGATTGAATGAATATTTATGATGAAAAGGTTTACTCTCACGGCATCTAATATGTATGCTTTGAATGTATGTTTTGTGAGTTACAGTCTAGGCTCATAGAAAAGAGGTCCATAATGATGAGTGACTGTTTTATCTTTTTTGCAGATATCTACTGAAGTACTAAGGACTACGTACCCACGTTCGGATATCTCAAATAAAGATATTATTTGACAAGTTACAAACTTATGAAAGCATAAGCTTGTAACTTTTCCAGCTATACATAGTTCACATAGACTTATTTTACGTAATACCTACTCTGTTTTAAACTGTACCTACCCGCGGGCTATCTAAATAAACCGTATTTTAACAATCCTAAACGTAATACTTACCATACACTCACACTATTACACACACTCACTCACGCAATCACCCACACTCATAATCACATATTTCACACAGTGCGCTAGGTTTTGTATTTTAATTTTGTATTTTTTTTCTTCAAGTTAGTTTTGTTTTCAATTACATACACTGCTTAATGTGAGGTGAAGTCACCTAACACAAGCATTTCCTTGCTTAAAAGGTGATCTCCACATGTATGTTAAAGTATGTACTTCGTAATTGAAATAAACCTTTTTTAATTTGTTTATTTAAATTGGCTTTTAATTAACTTCCTTCGTTTGCATGAGTTTTCGGTAAGAATTTTGTAATCCATTCCTCTTCTTCCTCGTATCGAAGTTCATCTGTGCGCCATCACTCCGCAGTTTCGCCCCTCGCAGGGGGCGTATGTCGGCGGTCAAGTGCTACGACAATATAGATTGATAACACGCCCCGGACTTACAAGCTTCCTCTTATCTCCTCCTGTGACGTCACAAGTCACTTTTCTCTCTTTTTTGGTGTTTGATGTTCGTTTGTCTGTTTTTTATTAGGGGTGAAGAGATCCTTGAAGCATCTGTGTAGTAAGAATTCTACAGAGTTTTGTGAAGTTTTGCATACTTGTATTTATTTTTTACTGTAAAGATCGTATGAAAACTTTTTCCAAAAAATGTTCTAAGTACTCAAAAACCAAATTGATTATTATTATCAAAAGGTATGAAGTGAGATCAATTATGTATTCGCCAAGACGATAAAAATGTCTTCTTTTTAGGCGTACTTGAATATCTCTGCAGTGTACTTTTTTTTAAACTTCCTTTATTAAGTTATATTCTTTTTATTTATTTGAAATAAATAGTTTATAAGATACAAAAGCTGAGTTTATCAAAACTCAGTTCCCAACACCCTGTCTAAACACCTTGTCGACTTTCTCTCCATCGTGTTAAGTAGATCTCATTGCCTCATAAAGATCGGCTCCCCTCGGCTGAACACACACCTAACGGTGTTGGTCAAATACAGTGTCAATGTCATTTAGATTGATAAAGACGAACTATTGACACTGCCCTCGTGTACTGTGGATGGTGTGCATTTCTGAGTAAAATTGCTAGCATGAGAAAGATTTAAGAGAATGACGGTGCCTTTGTTTTCTGTGTCCATTACTTCACTTTTATATAGAGAGGGTAATATAATACTTAAATGATCATAATTCAGCGGCTGTCACAGTAATACAGTATAATTCTTGACATATGTAGGCTAAAGTGGCAGTTTTCTTCAAGTAAGCTCTTTTATAAGCATCTTCCGCATTTTATTTCCCACCGCTGAAGATATATATTAAACATAATAACATGTAGAAATGATCAGTCACTACGCAACGTATTTAAGGACACTAGCACAACATTAATCCTGTTATAAATACCTACTTAAGCCCATCGTCCCACACCAGCAAACAAAGACTACTCTCGCCTTCTTAGGTCGATGGCAAATAAAAACTGTCCCTAAAATCCCATGTCCCCATTAACCAATAGGGCGGGGATCAGCAGAGCCGGTGTATTTAGCAGTGGCCTACGTATCGCTCGACATATCGGCCCCGACTCCTGGACGCCGTTTACTACCGTTTAAGTGCCTCCACTTACGTCCCTTAGATTTTCCCAACGGGTCAGTTTCATTTTGAACGAAGATGTTGCGTTTTCTAGAAGTTTCCATTTAGTTTTTCCTTTACCTGCCGGTTTCATAACTAGGTGCGCTGTAAACAATTTCTGATGATAATACAACATTTTTGTCATTTAAACTTCACTTGTCAATGTGGTTAGTATATGTACAGCACTAGTGTAAAGGCTACAAAACTGCTGGTGCCATTAAAATAATTTATTAACAAAAGTTTCTTTTATTTTACAATCTCAACTTTCCATTCAACAGTTAATATTCCCAAATGTTTTTTTTTTCTAAAATTGACTTTGAACTAGGCATTTTTTCAAATTTAATTATAGTATTGAAGTAACTACCAGCACATTCACTCCTGCTTTGTCCTTTTCTATAGTAAAAACAATGTTATTTTAGTGCTCCTCAGTCTCTTGAGACCTCCCAACAGCCACACCACATCTAGTATACTCTTACTCCTCGTCGTATTTCCCAATGAGGGATTCCAGTGTCCACTAGAAAACTTACGCGTAAGACTCTCGAAGACTCACACGACGCAATAGACATTTTATGAACCATCGCCGTATCAGGGACGACTGAGACGAGCCCATCACACACTTGACGAGGCTTTTATTTGGAGCCCTGCCGGCAATTAGGTGCTGAGTCGACTGAAGGTCGGAAGTGAGAAAAGTGCGTTGGGTTCTTGAGCTGTCGAGTGTTTGTTGAGCTTCCAAGCTGAGATTTTACTTTAATTTAGAGTTTAAGATAGTATTTGGATATAGCTGTTAGTATGTTAGTATGACGGGCCTGTTGGTCTAGTGGTTAGTGGCCCTGACTGCTAAGCCGGAGGTCGTGGGTTCGATTCCCACTCAGGACAAACTTTGTGTGATGAGCATGATTGTTTGTTCTGTGTCTGGGTGTGATTTATCTATAATATGTATGTATTTATAAATTATATAAGTATGTATATCAGTTGTCTGGTTACCATAACACAAGCTCTGCTTAGCTTGGGATCAGATAGCCGTGTGTGAGTTGTCCCAAGATATTTATTTATTTTATTTTATTTATGTTCTATTCTTTATAGATTCTGATAAGTTGACTAGCTTTTGCCCGCAATTTTCGTCCGTGCGCAGGTCGGGTTTCGGCGAAAACGTACTGCCTGGATACATATCTGAAGACAGTGTGGTTGTCTGCAAACAGAAGCTCGCCAGGAGAAGATAAAAAGGTAACAGACGGACAGAGACGAACGGAGAGAGAGAAAAGGGTAAGAACATTCTAAGAAGTCAGAACAGGTATTTAGAGCTGAAAAATCACAGGGTAACTCAGTCCCAAAATAATACTTTTGAATTTGCTATGAAGAATTTTGATTTTGATAAGATTTTTAACTTAAATCTTTTCATTAAATCAAAATAAAATTTCTTGCCGCAATAATTACTACTAACAATACCTTTTTATTATAAATCACCACTTTCCAAGTCGAGTTCACACCACAATGTCACTATTAAGCGTTAAAGCCCTGGTTGCGTGTGCGCACAGTTACGCACTGCGCCCACAAATTAGTGCGCGTAATTACGTTACACGGCGTAAATTCAATTTTGTGATTGAGGAAGTCGCTTTTGAGGTCTAATTGTCACCTCATTGCCGCAGGGATCGTCATGCCCGTGGACATCAAAGGGTCTGACATCATTGATAAATTGATATTTAATTTTCTAAGTGCCACCTTTTACGGCTTAGGACCACCGCTGGACATGGGCTTTCCCGTGTCCCCAAAAAATTGCTTCGTCGTCCGACCCTGCACGCAGCTTATTCCATATAGTCAAATTTAGGCTAAAACCAAAACAAAGAAATGCAATTAAAATACTTTTCGTTTAAAAGACTTAAATAGAAAATTATGGCTCATAGCAAGATAATAATGAGCCATATTTTTATCTTTCAATGAATTGCAATTATGTTTAAACTAGCTCGCGCCCGCGGCTTCGCCCGCGTGATATCGAAAAAAGACAAGTATCCTATGTGTTATTCCAAACTATAATCTACATCTGTGCCAAATTTCATCAAGATCCGTTCAGCCGTTTTGACGTGAAAAAGTAACAAACATCCATAAATCCATACATCCATCCATGTTCACAAACATTCGCATTTATAATATTAGTAGCATTTTTTTTCATTCAAGAGATCTTATATGATAAAACCATTTTGAATATTTTACGAGATATTTACGAGTAGTATACAGTCGGTAAGTGATAACCATTGCCATTTGTTCAGTTACCTCATAACGATCCTTTGAAAGAGAAACTGTGGAAAGCCGGACTGAGTGAGAGAGTTCAGCTGTACTTACGGCGAAAGTAATTCTGTGTCATATTTTGTTTACATTATAATAATTTAATATTTTAAAACAGAGGAACGATTGAATACGAACGGTGCAAGACAAATCTCGGTACTGACTAGATACTAATAACTTTGACTTTTACTTTGACCTTGTAATTTTTTTCCAAATAGTACTTTTCAAAATCAAAATCAAAATATTTTTATTTCACATAGGCCTACATGGGCATTTATAAAACGTCGAGAAAAGATGCACGGTTCGGGTTGGTCGTTTCCTATGGAGAAGAACCGGCAAGAAACTCCATGGTTACTCTTTTAAAATCATTTGGTTTTACAATGTTGTTGTTACAGCATTAGCACTTAAGTATAAGAGGACAGCGTAGGCCCATGCTTACTTTACAGAAAGTAAAATACAATAATAAATAACCAAAGTTAACAAGGGTCTAAGAATCTACAAGGCCAACCATGTCCACTCATTCACAACGAATTGGTAGAAAAGAATCTATACAAGAGTAAAAAAATAAATAAAAAAATATTGCAAAAACAAAATAATAGATAACTAAGAGACGAGTCACACATATGTTTTGTATTTAGCAGTCAATTTGAACAACTTAAAGTTAAACTTGTATGCTTTTTAGGGTTCCGTACCTCGAAAGGAAAAAATAGAACCCTTATTGAATTACTTTGTAGTCCGTCTGTCTATCAAGACCCTTTATCTCGTGAACGTGTTAAGGTATCGAGTTGGAAGTCTGCGGTCCCTTTGTGCTTGTGAAAAAGTCAACCCCTATAAGTTTACGCAAGATATGACTGTTTAGTAAGTAGTAATAATGTACGGAACACTCGGTGGACGAGTCTGACTCGCTCTTGGACGGTTTTTTTTTATTTTTTTTATTTAAAAAAACGTTGCCCCACACTTTGAATTTCTCCTGTATCGTGGGTGCGTTTACAAACATTTAAACTCACATACACAAACATCCAGACCCGAAACAACTATCTGCAGGTCATACTTAATATTTGTTCCGTGCGGGAATCGAACCCGCGACACGCAGCGCAGCAGTCCATCGCTCAGCCACTGCGCCAACCGTGCCGTCAAATTTTAGTATTTTTTGGCACCTATTGAAATATTGAAAGGCTCTGTCTGCAAGCCGCGAATGCTATTCATATTCTTTATCGCACACTCAAATAAAAGAAGTAAACACAAATTGCAATGTATTCACTAGCTTTTGCCTTCGGCTTCGCTCGTGTTAAATTCGGGGTAACACAGTTACCCTTTCGTGATTTGCAGGTACCGGCTACCTGTAGTTTTTGCATTTGCGCCTTATTTATTGTAATAGCAATGCTAAGTTTTCCTGTTCTTCCCTCTTTCTCCCTCATATCCCACTTTTTTTTAAATTATTAGCCTATGTCCGTCTTCTGGTTCCCAACAATTTCTGTACCAAAATTCATCAAAATCGGTTTAGCCATTAAAGCGGGAAGAGGTAACAAACAAACAAACTCACTTTCGCTTTTATAATATTAATATTAAGTAAGGATTTACAATAGATATGGCGATGGCGAGCTTAACCTAGAATTGGGTTTCCTTACAACAAACAACAGTACCTACATTCAAACTTAAACTTAACTTAGTGCTATTGTCGATTCTGAAGTCCTGTTGCGAAACACAATTGGCGGGATGTAGGTGTTACTATACGTACATCTCTGCCCGGACCTTTGGCGATTACAGGGCTGAGGTTGATGTTGTAACAAAATTGCTTGATAGCCAACCAGTTTATCATCACCATTGTAGACGGCCATGTCTGTAAGGTCAAACATAAAAACGAACCAAAACAACATTTGACGGCGTCTACGATAATTTAGGCATTGCACAGCACGTCCGTATTAAGATGCAATAAATCGGCGCGAGCGCAGCGTTGCGTATGCATCGATGCTAGTCGCAGCGCTACACGACTCGACTCGCGACCACATTAAACGCGCGAACAATCGCGCACCACTCACAGAGGTGCCGATAACTTATAAAACCATACACGAGAGACCAACTAAAAAGACCTACTTTTGTTTTCCCTTTACGCGGCACATTTCGTCATTATTCGTGGCACGTGGTCGCGAATATATAATGTTTTATTATTAGAGGTTACGACTTCACGCCTTTAGCGGCGCACTGCGACTGATAATACTTTCATTTGTTCCGAGAAGCAGTTATCTGCGTTGGTACGCGTGCTGTGTGCAGTTTCGTTTGTCCGCAACTTTACGGACGATAAACGTTGCATTGAAATAGTCGCGTAAACACGTCGCGGTGTCGCAACTCACTTTACTGCCTGCATTACATACGTGTCTGCTAATTGCTCGCTTGAATTACTCATTCTGGTTTTATTCTTGCCCATAATTTCCTAAAATAGTCCATAACTGTCATTATCCATGCCACCTTACATGCCACTTTTGTTTAAAATTCTTCTCTGCTTTTCAACATTACCAATTAAAATTAAAAAATTTAAAAACACCCCCGACCCAAAAAAGTACGCAATTATTATGACAAAAGGTTAAAAATGCTAAACCCTATAAAAACAAAAAAAAATAACTTTTGACACTACGTAGGTAAGTACCAACTAAAGCATGTCAGACTATCTACTCGGGACTTTGTGCCACCTTTATGTCGGAGGCGTAACCGTTAATTTTAAACAGCAAATGGCTATCTTGGCCTGCTGTTGACCGTACGTATGAAATTTTTGATTAAATTTTGTCGTGTCGGGGGGGACCGCTCTAATTTATTAGCCTAACGTTAGAAGCACACATTAAGAAGTCCTCAATCCCATAGTCATTTTTCATACAAATTTTTTGAGTCGTTCGTAAGATTGGGGGTCAAAATTATTGTTTATCATTTATTTAGATAGAGTACTTATAAAGTTTTTTTTGATTTCGTTACTTACGTTAACATTTTCGTTATAATTTAAATATTATTTTGTTTACTTATCTTCTTCTTTCTTTACAAGTAAATCTTGTGAGTCGTACTATTCGTCTGTTTTAATTTTTTGTCCAGTGTTATTGTATCATTTAGTGTAGTTGTGTACATAATATTTAGTTTTAAAATACGAATTTTGTGATTAGGTAGGAATCATTTGATTTAGGTAAGTATTTTTGAAGGTAAAAAGCGGTCCCCCGACACGACAAAATTTAATCAAAAATTTCATACGTACGGTCAACAGCAGGCCAAGATAACCATTTGCTGTTTAAAATTAACGGTTACGCCTCCGACATAAAGGTGGCACAAAGTCCCGAGTAGATAGTCTGACATGCTTTAGTTGGTACTTACCTACGTAGTGTCAAAAGTTATTTTTTTTTGTTTTTATAGGGTTTAGCATTTTTAACCTTTTGTCATAATAATTGCGTACTTTTTTGGGTCGGGGGTGTTTTTAAATTTTTTAATTTAATTTTTTATTTCATGCTTTTTGAAGGAGCTCTTTAGTTTTTCATTCTTTCATTTAATTTCTTTTATTTTTCTTGCCATTGAAGGGTAATTTTGTGTTTTATTTTTAAATTTTGGTCTTTCTAGATTTTCATCAAAGATATAAATCGGTTTATCCGTTTCATTCGCCACATCCCATTTCCAGCTTCAGGTCCTCGTCAATAAGAAACATAAAGAGAACTAGTTAAGACAAATCCAACGAGCCTAAACTCGATGGGTTTACAAAAAGGCAGTCCAGGGTTACGTTTCCTACTTTCGAGCCCTATCACCAGACCAGCTCAGAGGTTCCAGATTTCCAGCACCAGGTCCTCGTCAATTAGAAACATAAAGAGAACTAGTTAAGACAAATTCAACGAGCCCAAACTCGATGGGTTTACTAAAAGGCAGTCCAGGGTTACGTCTCCTATCTTCGAGTCCTAACAGCAGACCAGCTCAGTGGTTCCAGAAGATATTATTGTTTCAAATGTCAGATCCTACATATGCTCGCGAGTAAACTGAGCGTGGAACATTCCTATCACACCTAACAAACGACCTGATGACCTTGAAGACCTGAACCGATTTCCACCAAACATAGCTAAGAACACTCTCGACTGATATACCTTTCAAACAAAAAAAACCGCATTAAAATCGGATCATCCGTTTGGGAGCTACGATGCCACAGACAGACACATACACATTTACACACACACACAGACACGTCAAACTTATAACACCCCGTCGTTTTAGCGTCGGGGGTTAAAAACTACTTATTCTTACTAAGCTCTTTCGTATTTGTCTTCCTCAACAGGTCAAGATAGATGAGAAAAGCCCCTACAGTGTGTCACTCCACCGAACAAACCAAAATAATTTCCTGCAATGACCATAACGACCGACGCGACAAATTTGTTAAAAAAATAAAGTTTGAAACGTTTAATTTGGGCATTACACGCGATTTTGTGTGGAAAAGATTAGCATCAATCATTCGGCGTCATTCAGCTTCACTCGGTGTCATTCGTTTGTTAGACGCAAGCGGAGCGCGGAGCAAATCATAGTGTTGGCGCGTCACATTGACACCCACATCCCGGTGCTGACAGACCCTTTAAAGTGATGCGGAGATGGGGCAGTAGGCAAGAGCGAAGGGCCTAAGCCTCGTAGAGGCTTTAAACATTTTGTCATTGTTGTAGCAGTACTGAAGTAAAGAAAATCCATCAGTGATAAAGAGTAGCTCAGCAAACCACTCAGCAGAACTAAAAAAATCAGCATGGGTCTTCTGGACGAAGACGGAAAATTGACTATCAAAAAGAAAAATTCTTTCTCAATGGGGTTCACAAGTTATTACTAATATAGGTTCTTGTATAAGTGACTTTGAACATTAATCAAATGTCAGTTCTGTGCACATTGATCAGTGGTTGCTGTGGTGCAAGTCAGCTTGTTACGAGAGACGTCGACAATGCACAGGAAGTGTCGACCAAACCGACTCACACGCGGACATGCCACTAATTTTATATTTATACTCTCCCTAACGTATTGTTCCAACACAACCACGTGGAGACTCGTGGTATTGTTTGCTTGCTCGACAGAAAATATGACAAATCGTGTCTGTAGCTCCACGAAGATAAAGAGATCGGTACGCCCTAGAAACAAGTCAATAATACCAAAGGACGCATTAGAATTTCAAATCCAAGCGTTTCGCGTTTCACACTTTCGTAAAACACAACTTGGAGCCATAACCAACGTTAAGAGCCCATCGTGCATCGCTTGCAGTGAAATCAGCCTGTAAATAACGCCATGAAAGTCAAATACCAACACCTCTCAATAACATTTATCTAGTCGTAAACAAATTCGATTATACAACATCATGAGAACATTATAGCGCACGTCACAGTGCAATATGTCCTGCCCACGTTTCAAAAGCAATTTCAGCACAAAACGAATTGCGTACAAAGGGACCAACGGCAACGCTAGAAGTGGAGTGTTCTGCGAAGACAGCAGGCGCGCCTTATCGCGGCTGTAAATCAATATATGATTACAAATTTAATGCTACTGTTGGACCATAAATCAGAGATTTTAAATTACGAGGTACAAGCGACGTATCACGACGCGTGAGGCCCCCTAGTGCTGCGCCGTTGTGTCGACACTCGATAAATCCGGATCGCGGAGCTCGCGTGTTAGGGATGGACTTATAAATAGAATCCAGCCTGTTATAATTGTTTAATATTGATAAATCATTGGCCGCAAACTGGAGTGTTAAATTGAAAATGACTAAAATGTTTAACAGAACTTTTATGGGAATATTTTATTGATTTATTTTAATGCCCATCAGTTATAATTTGTCATCGTGTAATTTTAAAATACTTGCAAACATGATGGTCACACGCAAGCATCAGAAGATTCAGAAGCTCACACTAAAGGAAAATACTGCTTAAAATATGCCAAACCAAACATAATTCTCAAAAATATCTTAACTTTTTTAAATTGTTCGTGATAAGTTGAGAGTCTAACACTACCTATCAAGAGACGCACTCAATAAAACTATAAAATTCTATCGACAAGTGATAGTTAGCCGCGACTCTCTACTTGTCAGCAGTATTTGCGCGTCACGATGATGTAGTGCACAATATGCAGTGTTCGCGACTGTACCGTTTATGTGTCTACATGTTCTACGATACCATATATCTCCGTTTTATTGCTACGTCTACCACCGATCGGGAAACAGACGCGATTTCTGACCCACAATACTTTTGTATTCAGAATATAGGCGCACATTCAGATTTTTTATGTTTTAAATGGCCCAGATTCAATTTGTCTCGGTACATAGATAAGTAGTATTTTTTTTATTATTGTGTTACATCTTTGGCCATTTTTTGTGTTATTTGTAAATGAGGTAAATACGAAGAATGTACTTTATTCTTCACCAAAATCAACCTTTCCTTGATGTGTTGACCATGCATACACGAAACATTATAGCAGTCACATTACCAACCACTTTAATGCTAATAATGTATGTGATGGTGGTTACCATGCAGGCAAAGTGCATGCCTTCAAAATATTGCTTTTAGGGTTTTGCTTGGTCCGGGGCTCCAGACTAAGAATTTCTCCTGCATCGTGGGTAGTATTACAAACATTTAAACTCACATACACAAACAGCCACAACTGCCTGTAGGTCATACAAATATTTGTTCCGTGCGGGGATCGAACTCGCGACACGCGGCGCAGCAGTCGTCCGCTCAGCCACTGCGCCAAACATGCCGTAATGACAGAATGCAGTTCGAAAGAGATACCGTTGCCCCGGAACACAAAACATGGATGGGTTTTAGTTAGTACAAGTCTGACACTTCCTTCCGCTCCGCTTAGAGTGAGAAAGGTCATTTGATGATTTCTCACCCGAAACAATAGGTTTACATGTTTCCTAGCGAAGTTTTCTGTACCATTTTTGTGGTTGTCTAAGTTCGAACCCACAGCCTACGAAATGCGAGTAAGCACCGTTACCATTGATCCGCAGTTCTCTGTAATACCAACATAACTCATATTCTCAGTTGCAACTATGCATTGCTCGAAGTGCAGCCGATAAATAACTTGAAATATAAATATCTGTCAACAATGGGCAGCGTCGACAATTTACTGCACAGTACGCGGTATGCACCTCTGTTCGCGACTGTATCGTGCATGTGGCTTGTGGCTAGCATGCATTTTTTTTCTGCTGACTAACTACACCCCGTGGTTTTGTCAGCGATGATCTATATGAAAATGTATTTTATGTGTTATCCAGAGTATAAGCTATCCATATACCAAATTTCATCCTAATCCGTTAAGCCGTTTGAGTTATACACACACAAACTTACGCCTTTTATGTGTGAATGGATTGAAGTTAACTATGTACCCATATGCGAAGACTTTTGAGGCCAACACAAGAGTCGAGACGTAAGTAATCGCTGTCAAAACATTTCGTATTGTACTATGATCTTATGGTACTAATAAAAGCGTTTTGATTACTTATGATAGTCCACATTTTTCACTTTTTCATCAACATCATATTTTTTGCCTCCGAAACTGGTAAATTCATCGTTATCGCTGATTGAATATCTCTACCATATATCCTCTAGGCCTCCAGCACAACAATATCCACACACAATCGGTGCTAGGTCTATCCATCGAACGAAATAAACTACATAAATGCTATACAGAGTGGATACTTCACCATGTCAGCAGATCAAGATCACTCTGATCAGTACTGAAGCGCTGAAGCTTATGAGTCATTCAAACTGAGTGAGACAGAAAATAGTGTAACTGGTGCAGTGTGGGTGTATTGTAGTGAAGCAGCTTTAAAAAATAAGATATTTCAGAACAGCATTTGCAGCTGCTAGCCGTGATAAAATTGTACTAACCAAAAAAGAGTTGAAGATGACGCAAATGACAGAATTCAATTCGAAAAATGAATATTCAAAAATTTAAAAATCGATATTGATCCAGAAGGAAAGAGGTTGAGGCAACAGAGGAGGTGGAATACCCACTCTGCTACAGTAGGATATACATCTGCCTAAACCCTCAGGGATTATAAGCGTTATGTTACACTTTCAGCACCTACACCGCATACCCTGACATATTTATAATGCCTATTACACATATTAAACAAAGAGCAGCTAAGTGAGCCGTAAAATGATTGTTTTAACTTATTAACAAAGTAGGGTAGGCAGTAATTACGGGCAGTTCATCACGGTTGGCAGCCCAACTCTGTGGTTAAAGTAATACACTTAGTCGACCTCGGGCGTCAAGCGTACATGTAACCAACTTAATTTCATGCCCTGTCGGTACTCTGTTTTTAATTCAGGAAATATTGGTAAAAGTTGTAAATTAAACAAGCTTGCAAACACAAATGGCTAGCAATAAAACATATACCATCCAGAATCTACAATTATGAGCAAGACATTTTATCGTGTGCTTATAAAACGCAAGCTCTAAATCGAATTTACTTGACTTGTATGTACTTGTGTCGTTCTCATTGAACACCAAACCTTTTCTTAACTATACATATCAATCAAAGTATTAACTTAACTTCTACACAGCCAGACATCGCAAAATGTCATCACTTTTCCTCATAACATGGCGTTCGTGCATCTGGTTCAGATAACACCCGATAGTAGCCGACTGCTCCCGAAGATTGATACGAATGCCGCCAAATTAATTGGGCGAAAGGGATTCCTCTCCGTATATTAATTTGCTTGCGTTATAAGAATATAAATTTTGATTGAACATTCTTATTTCGTATGTTGGTTGCTCGTTAAACCGTAATGTTGATAAACGAGACTTTTTCTTAAGATAAATTGGTAAAGAAGCGCCTGTGGTATTTCGTAATTGATTAATTTGGTCTTAAGTGGTAGTTTCTATTAAAACGAGGAGGAAGTTACAGGTAGATAAACCAACACTTTAGAAATAAGAAAAAGTTTTCATGCTGTATTTGCTTGATGGAAAACCCTCGTCTCACCTGCAATTCAATGTGAGTAGACTCTTTTTCATTCCTCAGTCGTAGTTAGAAAAATATGATTTAATTTTATTTTATCCGGAAAATGTGAGAGGAAAACGACATCCTTTGAAGTGATCTATATAATGAACTGCTGAGCTTAATCCGTGGGTGTTGGTCAGAAATGACGAGTAGCTAACAAAGCAACCGATTTGCGCTCTCAATGTAGCAATAACACTTAAGTAGGGGCAAATTCGTCGTTAAATCATCACTGGCCCGAGGCAGCGACAATTTGTCCGCGTCCTGCGGGCAGCAACGGCTATTTATCCACAGCCCACTTTCGGCACGAATCAATCATTGCTTTAACACAAAATCATTGACATTTCCCCTGACGTACGAGCTCCGAGCGCCAACGAGCACGGACGAGCACACCCGATGAACACATCGCAACGAGAAAGCAACATGAATTATATCAGATAATCGACCGAAATTTCGCAGGAGATTGAGAAAAGGTTAAGCTCAAATTAAATTTTGATTTATGAATGCCAATTTTCCCTTCAATACGATTACGGTAACGGTTGCAAGTACTGAAGCTTGGAATCATCGGCTTTGTTGATAACTGCTCTCTCCGTATGCTTGGAACTTGGAACGATCGCTGTGGGTTTATCCGGAAAATGATTAACTGTTTTTGAAAGGTTATATTCATGGCAGTAACTCGCGTTGGTGGTTCTCTGTATATATGCCATATATCACAAACCTTTAAACGAAATCAGGATGCTGAGAAAAAGTTTCACCGGTTCGTATAAGAATCAAATGGGATACCATTTGCTGACACACCATTCGAATGTTTGGACACAAAACATTTTGTACAACAAAACAAGGGCTGTCAAATAGGAACAATAAGATTTACAAGCGAGAAACACGTCGCTGGGCCCCGGCACCACGGCACACCACGGCACGGGCGCGGGCGGACCACACCACTAATGACTTAGCGAAACCAACCAGCTCCTTCCAAAATTAAACAAGGTAAAAAAGCGAACAAACGATCGATCACCGTTCCTCTCAAACAAAACACAGAAAAAACCACGTGAAACGATGTATGGAACAAATTAAAAGCTCAGCATGAGGCGTCCTGCGGTCCTGCCCGTTGGTACCCATGCCGGGGCCTCGTACACGGCTCAGGGCAAATATTAAAGCTGTCAGTTTTGTGTAATTTGAAGGCTCGTTTTCGACTTTTAAGTTATGTTATTGAATGTTTTGGGGGCATGTGCGCGCGCGCGCCCTGTGAACCGCCTTCTACAATAATGAACATCGAGTAAACACGAGAGAGTCTCTTTCTTTTTATTAGAAAATTGAAATAACATCGATGCAATCAGTGTCTTCCACGATACCCGATGACCCCTATAAATAGCTCTAAGTAGCACTTCAAACACGCATTGATATTCAATCCGTAGTTAAGTATTTGTTCAAGGTATCGGCCACGAGCTGTGGTATGCAATAAAAATACCATCGGAACGAGCTGTCATATTCTAAAAAGCCATGCATTAGAATGAAAACTGTTAGATTGCTAATAAAACGTTGGAAATGATGGGCGATGCATCGACGATTCCATTACTAGATGTGACGCTAATGACAGCCGCCCCGATGGCCGCCGTACATTTCGCCAAATTGGACTCAATTACCGAAGTGATTATTGGTAAGACAGTCGCAGATGGAGTGATAGCGCGGCGTCAGGTGGGTATGCCGGTGCACTCGACTCACATTCGAACACTTTTTCAATACAAAGGCAATATAAAACCGCTAGTCACGCACTAAATGCCTCCCCGAGTCGACTCACGAGGCGTCGGCCAAAAGAAACAAACAGAATCGTTAGAAGCGCACACTCATGCACCCACAAAATTATTTTCGCTTCGTAACACGTGTCAAATTTCAATTTTACTAACGTCGAAATTAACAGTGGGCGTAAACAGATTATTGATATTGTAGACGATAAAAAAGTAATCGATGATCGCATAGAGCGCTCTCTTATTGTTACGAAAAAACGCGCTATTGTTAGGTGTTTAGAGGAACGATTTTTTCTTGACTTCGATTAAATGGACGCTAGTTTTGACGAAAAAAAATTGACTTCATCAATCAGAGACGGTGTTATTGGGTACAATGGTGTTTCTCGCAATCGCCACGTGGAATCTGCCGGTTCCTGGAACATGGCACAATTTTTCACTTTTTTAAATGAGATCAATTTAGTGACTTTTCAAATTGTACGATTATATGTTTTGATGCGATTCTATCAGTTTAAAAATTGGTGCCTATTGAGTTTTGGACATGTTCAAGTTGATGTTTTGATGAGATTTTTCTCAGGATGTCCCGAATGTTCTGTGTGATATCAAGCGCAGATAAACTGTGGATACATTTCATTTACATATGAAATCTCCTGAATCAGGCACAGTAGCTTTCCAGGAAAGTTTGATAAAAATGTCGTACTTTAAACCGATACACAACATAGCATCCCACCCAAATTCCAGAAAATCCTACTTTTATTCAGATTCACCGCCGATCTACTGCCAACCATGGTATTAATATCAAGTTAGTTTGCTTAGCGCCTCAAGTCAGTCGTTATAAGCACAAATAAATACACAAATACCATAAACATTTAATAACAACGAATGCAAGATGAATGTGCAACAGTTGCAGATGCGACGTGCGTGCGACTCGGACGCGATACGACAATGTTCGCAAAACGTTATTAATTTTAATTAAAGCCTTCGTTAACTTTGATTAATTGAGGCGACGTCCGAGTGCACAGGCCAAGTATGAGAACTTGTCTGAACACATATAGTAACGTTATCACTCTTGCTTTGTTTGTAGATTATATTATTAATACCCATAGTCATCAAACTTATGACGGCACGGTTGGTGGAGTGGCTGAGCGATGACTGCTGCGCTGCTTGTCGCGGGTTCGATCCCCAGACGGAACAAATATTTGTATGGCCTACAGATAGATAGATAGATATGGCATACAGATTGTTGATTTCGAGACTGTTTGTTTAATTTAAATGTTTGTAAACGCTCTCACGTTACAAGAAATTCTTAGTGCCACATCATTTATTTACAAAAAATAGTAGGCATTGTTTTTTTTAATGTTTTGGTCCGAGCTTTCAATGCAACTCTTACTTTAGCTTCTAAGCTTTATACTATTTAAGTATTTACTCTGGATTTGTATGGATTGCATCAATAGGGATGTAGTTTTATGTATACTACAAAACATCGATATTTGCCTTTTCTGCTAAAACTACTGAAAAACTGGTGGCTTTTATGCATCAACAGGTTCCTAAAAGGACCCAGTTTGTTATCTTTACGGTTTATACTTACGCAAATAGTGACAGGGTACGGTTGTCAATTGCGGTTAATAACAGTTATTACACTATCTCAGTTATTAGCATTTTTATCTAGTAGTAGACTATACCAGTTCTGTGCCTTCATTTAAAACTGATTGTCTGTATTTATTCCAATCATCATTCTAATCAGACTACGATAAGCTTAATTCTTCAAATATTTATTCTAGAATGATTTATTTTATTTCTTGACTTGTAATTTATGTATTTGCAAAACCTATAATTACAATTCCGTGGTTATTTCTTATACCAGACGCCCACAATGTTTCTAAAATGTCGGTCAAATCATATAAATGTTTGATCAACGACAATACTCTATTTAAACACGAACTGCAACGTTTTTTCGCCACAATTGTTCCCCTCCCGTAATAATGCTCTAAACATAGGTTTGACACCCCGATACCCTCACTGTTGATTCTTCTACCAATAATATGACAAGGAACACATCCATTGCTGTTTCAGTTACCACATCTTTATCAACCGTCTTAACATTTCCTGCAATGGATCGAGTCACTAACGATAGATTGCAGTGGGTGTGAGGAATGCCTCAGGGCATAGACCAGAAAGGCCAGTATTGAAAGCCGAGGCTGCTAATACGAGGATTGTGGGGTAGGCAGGGGTAATTACAGCAAATGTGGCGTATTTGTGTTGGCAATACGACGCGGTTATCTCGAGCGTGCTGTTGTTACACGGAAAAATAAGCTTCATTAGGAATAGCAGCTACGAATTTAATTTCGATTCTTGCAATGGCTATTTATTGTGTTTCTTTCTGACTGCAAAGCACGTTGCCATGCATTACCTGAACCATTTTACAAAAAAAGGATAAAAGGGCAAAGGGGGGGTCACATAATGTAGGGTATTGACCGTACTGTCGCCTTAACAAAACCATGGTAAGTCAATCGAAAATGAGGTGGATGTTTATGTCAAAAGATTGATCCTCCATCAAATGAGTTAATGGTTTAACTCACATATCTTTCTGATGATTTTCAATATTCAATGGTAATGTGCCAGCACTTGCAGAAGCATTATTCGGCTGCATTCGCTCTCATCGTAACTGGATTGTGTAGGCCTGACAGGCAGAAGACCCAATGATGATGATGCACAGCTTCGTCTTCGCTCTTTGTTTTACTCATTGCTCATGTAAGTAAGAGTACTATTTTAAATAATATCCGTCCTTCCTTTAGTTTCTTGCTCTTCATCACAAACTCCAGACACCACTTCCTCTCTTCAATTATAATTCATACAAATTAATCTCCACGGCATTGCACCATCATCCTACCTGTGTATGTCATAACAATTGACAATTTTTTCTCCAGCCCACTGACAGGATGCGCGCGCGCCGAGACAAAGGCATTAGCATACCGCACGGGGCGCGGGGTGTGGCTGTATTAATCACGTCGAGCTCGTGCCTTGCGTCTGCGCATGATCATGTTATTGGTATATGTGTTGTGTGTTTGTGCCTTAAGGATTTGGTCTTCTATGAGGACTTGGCTTAATATTCTAGATTAAACGTGTTGTAAACAAGAAATTAAAAACACACTCAACATAACATCTCGCCTGTAATACCCGTAGGAGTACGAAGAGGTACACCTCTACTGTACCTACTGTACTGCACACAGTCACAAGCAATGTGATGTATACACTTAACAAAATTTGTAATTGATTTCCTTTTATTCGATTCGGTTCACGAACATAGTATTTTGGAAGCCTTACTAATATTATAAAAGCGAATGTGAGTTTGTTTGTTACGTCTTCACGCCTAAATAGCCAAACCGATTTTGATGAATTTTGGTACTTACAGAGATAGTTGGGACCCTGGAGATGAACATAAACTATTTTTTTAAAGAGTGTGAAATGAGGGAGAAAGAGGAACAAAAAAGAGAAAATTTAGCTTTGCTATTACAATAAAAAAGGCGCAAGGGCAAAAACTACAGATAACAGGTACCTGCAAATCGAATCAAGGAAAGGGGAACTGTGTTACCCCAAATTAACGCGAGCAAAGCCACGGGCAAAAGCTAGCACGAAATAATTCTCATCTCAAACTAGAAATCGTTTTTCACGAGAGAATCGCTATACTGAATAGTACAAATAAATTTTACCAGATTTTTTTAGTCCCACGTTATATGGCCGCTTTCTGTTAACTGGACACGACTCTGGACTCCGTAGCAATTACAAATAAACTTTTTGATTAACTTGGAAGATGTTCTTGTAGGAACAAGATGAACATTGAATCTTAAAAGTAGCAATTCGTTGCGACTTTCACGTTTAGTATGTTATTGCTAAACCATCAACATGTACTTTGTGATACCAAACTAATCGACCTATCGTTTCTGTGCTAGCCTTGTATTCTTTGACAAAACAATATGTACGTCGAGTCATTCGAAATATTATAGACTTAAATCAAATATGGTCTGTACCACACATTATTACCAACAACCATTTAAAATTAAACACTTAAAGACCCTAATAAATAATTGTAACAATTTTGTTTATTACCCTTGCTTTTCACTACATATTCTGTAGGATACATTGAATCTTACATAACTTTTAATGGACAGTAGTTAGTAACTGAGTCAATAAAATATAAAAGGCCGCATGATGACGTCTTATCATTATAGTAGGTACTTATAAGTTATGAATGAACATCCACACACACATGAATTTCTCATTCAAACATCAAATCAGTATCAAAGACATGAATGGTAAGATTCGTGAATGAAGCACATAAAAGACTATTGATGTACGCATTATAAGCTACATTGCACTCACGGTTATAACTTGCAGCTTCACTGAGGAACAGACACACGAATTTCAACGTAATACACATACCAATACAGAATTACTTTTATTATTCCATCTGCATCACATAAATTGGTTAACGCACCATTTGCAAACTCTTATATCGTTGCGGCATGCCAATATGATTCTTAACTGTAATGATATAGAGATGATTGGAATGCAAATATACAAGATCTGTAGATGTCAAATGTGTCAAGTCATCAAAATATGTGCTGGGTGATGAAGATGATGTCTGATATGGACTTACAACGGTTACAATAGGCGTTTGGAATCGATTTGAGATCTCCTGATTAAAGAAAGTGTTATAGGATTGTATGGATTGAAATATTGGAATTATTACAAGCTCTTAAGCTGTTGAGGTGCAGGGATTTGATTGAATCAGACACAAGTCTAGTTATGCGCTAAAGAGATTTTGATTCAGACAAATTTACTAAGTCATGCACCATAGTTTCTGATTCTTTTTCCAGTGTTACCATGATATTAAAACTGACAAAGATCCTTCATAAAAGAAAAAAGTAACGTCGTTTTTTATAATAACAGAGTACAATTGCCGCAAAAATTTTGATCCTTTATAAGATCGGGCTGTCATTAAAAACAATTCCTGTGAGCGCTTTCATACCTTCACAAACCTCATTGTTTATCGATCTTGCGGGCGTTTATTAGTTAAATTTAAGGGCTATTATGTTATCGGCGCTTTCGTCGTCGACAGATCTTTGTTCCCGTAAGCACACAGGAACAATATGGCCGCGTCTTGTGCGGCCCGACTTTTTGCCTTTGTCTCACGTTCGCGCCGCGCCGACCCGCGACCAGCCGGACACGATGCACGAATCCATGGATGTATGTGAGTCATAGGTTAATGTTTTAATTTCTGTGCAGGCTTTATGTGTACTGAATGCTGGTGCAATGCTTGCTTATTCTTTGGAATTTGATTGCTGTAATGTTTTCTATGTTTTGTTTTGCTTGCATCATTACTGTTAGCGTTAATGTATAATGTGTAGTGGTCTACACATTTCACATTGTTATCATAAGCTTCAGAGTCGATTTCATTGGAGTTCTCCATATATGTTTTAAGTTGTGCTATACACATCAATTCAATAAAATATGTTTCCAAGCTTTTTGTATTATACCGCGTCAAATATTAATCATCCAAATATAATATTCCATTCTTAGCTGAAAGTGTTGGCAACATTTTGTGCGTTTGCAGGCGTGGCTGGGTTGTCGCGTCTCCGAACAAAGACGTTTAATTGTCGGTTATCCGCCGATAAATCCACGCAACCACTCATTATTCGACTATCGAAACGATGTTAATTGAAACTTTTGCTTTTTTATGTCCCGCGACGCGACGTGAGGGTGTCTTACGTGTGCTGGTACATGGAGCATTGTTATATTTTGTTCGAACTCGGGGATTGTTATTGAATAACTGATCGTTAAACATCGAAATGCAATTGTTGGTAAATTAAAATTATTTCTTTGAGTTGGTGGACATATGTGCAAAGAGTTTTGGTCATTTCAACAATTCGATGGTGTCTGAAACATCCAAAGATTAGTGAGTAAAAATTGTACACCTTCAAATGTATTTTCTAAGGTCTAAAATAAAATAAAAACTTTGGCCGTACATCCAATTACACCCCACACACGGTCTTACATCACTCAAGAACACACTCAACAAAAACTACAGAAATAGCAGCATATATCATTCTCACCTCCTCACCAATCGGACATTGATTTATATAGATGCTTTATTTGATTCGATTGTATCATCAGATTGTCATAAATCGGGAGCCCGCGGTTCCCCTCCGATACCGATATATTTCCTCATACGGCTCAAGTTTTTCCTGATGTCATTATGTCTGTGTTGGTGATAACTGAATCTACCGCAGTATTAAGGAAGTATTCAGTTGTTTATATCTGTTGATTGTGTTGTATGTGGATTAGCATCATATTTGGAGTGTAAGATTTATTAAAAGTTTATATTTTTTAGGAAAGTGTCTGTTTTTATGGGTGTTGGAAGCAGCAGATTCTAGGTTTCTTACCTAGAAGATGCTGCTAAGTTTGATGTTATTGAGGAACAACAATTCACACACAGGTTGTCTTGCTATTAAATCTTGTCAGACAAACGGCGCTAATAGTTACATTTGTCACTAGATTAATCATGTCTGTCATTGTTCACATTTGAAGCAACAATTTTGTAAAAACATTATTGAACAAAGGCAAACAACGATTTCTCTGAGTTAGTTCGGGTGGCGTGTTCCGCAATACATCCCCATCTCGTCACGGCGCGCGCCGTTCCCTGACCGCGGCCACATTTTTTCTTGTCCAAATAAATTAATACAGGCGTCTTGGGACCTCTCTTCTCTCTACCCGGCGACTTGTCAAATTAATTTCTTCTCGCAAGACAATTTGTCTGCCGCTTGAGGGCAACGGAAAAAACTTCGGTATCGATTGCTGGGCGATTAGTCAAGGGGCAGACCCTAGTCGAATTGGTTCTGGAGCAACTTGGAACACAATCGTTTTTAAAAAGATTTATTTGGCGTTTTGGATAATTGTTTATTGAAATTGTTTGTTATTTTTAATAATAATCGAAACAGAGTTTGTCTTTCTCTACAAAAATAAAACGAGCATTGCTTAAATTGTCTACGTTAAACGATATTACGCAACGTGTCACGTAGACATTTTTCTCGATATCGCCAATTCTTCTGAATGCCGCCTTCTCAAATCTACTATCCCAAATTTTCTCAGTTCCGTAAAATTAGCATAAAACTCTGACATCTATTTGGCAGGGCTGTCAACCTGAGACCTATCCTAGGAAGATCAGGAACTGAAACGTTCCAAGAGAACTGAGCTCGCAAAAACTTTTTATAGCTAATAAAATAAATAGGCGGTCGTCACGCACGGCCGCATCCAAGCCTCCATTGCCGCCCAAAATTAAAGTGCGCTTTTTTGAAAGCACAATCTCCTCGGTCACAGTCGATAAAACCGCTTCGTGCCGATTGCGGTCTTCCCGAGTTACGTGGAACTGACGCTTAGGGTAAGAATGGATGCTGCTGCTGTTTGGATAGACGGTTTGACTGTTAATCGTTTTTAAAAAGACTTCATTTTACAAACAGTAAAAGTTTCACAAAAAAAAACCTTTTAATGACACTGGGCAAACAAAAAATCTTGACGTCTTTTACCTATATTTAAAAAAGTCTGGATCATTTTCTTTAAACGCAAGCACACACTCACCCAATTTACCACAACTTCCACATTTGTTTCAACCCGCACTATCTTAGAAAGCTTCCTGATCAAACCGCAGCGTTTTCCCTCCCAATGCGAACGGATCCTTACACCAGTTGGTATTGGGGATCGGTAGCGGTTCCCGGGACTGCGGCGCCTCACAATTAGCCGCGCTAATGGCTAAAGAGTTATCTCTCAGGACCAAGCACACAACACGAATAAGAATCTACTTACTGCAACTTTAACGTGTGCCAGGAAATTGCTTTCTGGAATTAGAAATAATTTGCAAAAGAAAATAAGTTTGAGGGTAAAACTTAATTGCCTATGTGTAAATGTAAATGTCGTAAGGAAAATGGGTACTTACCGTTGTGATTTTCCTTTTGTATAAGCATACCTAATTGCAGAAGCTAGTGGCATAATTGTGGTCATAAAATGTTGAAGGAAAAACAATGCGTAATTATAACCCTTCAATTATTTACCTTTATGTTTTTGTAAGAAAATTAGTTTAAAACTAATCACTATGAAAAACCTGCATTCCCTCAAACCTAAAACAGAATCCTAGCATGTTATGAGAGAAGTAAAAGATAAAAGAACGAGCGCTGTGTATAAATCAAAAAGCGTGTCTGACGTGAAATGTGACGCGACGCGACGTCAATACAAGCGGACGTCAGTTGGTGCTGACAGCCGATATGAGCGAGCGCGATATTGTGGCGTGTAGGCTGAAATGAGACTATACAAACACTAGGATATTTTCTGTGAGGGAGGAATATTTGCTAGAAGTTGTGGTATTGGTTTTCTATTTGTTTTAGGTTCAGCGTACCACAATTTTCTCGAATTATCTAGAATTCAGTTTCAAAGATAGTGTAGATACATAAATTATAACCATTATGAATGCAGACGAATGATAAAATATATCATTAATTAGGAGTTCAATAGATGTTGTTGTTAAATTAACTTGACCTACGGATGAACGAACGCTGGAAGTGTGCTGTGTGATATCAACATTTGCCACGTCATCAAGGTATTTAAATTGGACCCTGTATATGACAACCAAGCCACAAATTAACTACAAATAAAAATGTGAACCTTTTAACTCAAAATTGCATGCGTCAATTAAACAAAACAGACCAAAACTCGCTTCAACCAGAGTTAACAGCAGAAGTTGAACACACATGAAAAGCCGCGAAAGTCTCGTTACACACGTTACCGACCCCAAGCAGCCGCGGTACACTGTGGGGGAAGTTCGCGACCGAAACACGACGATTTGGACCACGGCATGACAATTAACTGTGCTTGCTTGAATGATGCTGCCGAAGTTGTTCAACTGTTGTAAAATTGTTAATTTTGTGTGTTACTGAATTGTTTTGGTGTCGAAACCCGAGCTCTGCAAATTAATGTTTGAAAATTGTATTTTATTTTAGCTCATTATTGTGTCATTCTTTGGTTCTCTTTGCTTTGTTTTTTTATTTTCTCTTCTTTTTTATTTCTCAGTTGAAGTTTAACTCATTTTAACACTTTTAATATTAAAAGCGTTAAAATGAACACTTTTAATATCCATCAATATGTTACCTAAATGTTATCATCATACTAAAATTAAATACTTTCTATGGCCATATTTTAAACCACAATCCACATCCACAAGAGCTCCAAAATAATTTTTTTTTATTATTCCTTCATCAAATACATTGCATTCCAAAAAGAATTGCATTTCTCCACGCCGCGTCGCGCTGTACATTAGTTCTATAAGTCCGTCCATATGATCCATTCCGTCGCGTGCCACGTACTTTGTCCATCCATCACTCGGATCATCACCGCGTACGCGTCGTTCTCGCAGTTCGCGGTGTACTCTGCGTCTCGGACCCATCGGGCCATCCTCCCTATTGTCCCCTCCTTTATTTATAATTTGATTTCAACAAGCTGTCGCCGCTAGAGGTGCCTTTTGTGTGCTCTTTCATTTTAATCAAATTTCATTTTGGTTTTGGAATAGATGTTTGGTGTATTTTGGTTTTTGATTTGCCAATTTAGGAGGGTTTAAAACTATTTCTTTATGTGGTACTGTTTATGCAAATATTTGAAGTGCTAATTGTGGCTTCAGAAAGTTTTGCAACTAGCTTTATTCATCCTCACAGACTTGGCAAAAACTACAGGACAAAGTTTATTAAACATTTAGTTTTTATCACTTTACTTATCTCAGGTTATACTTATCTGTTTTTACTTAGTCTATAGTCTGTGTAGTTCTAGACAACTTGCAATAACCAGACTTTTTTGCATCATACATTGTATTAATAAGTGCAATCATTGATATTTATTTGTAACTCACGATTACAAAGCTGTCCGTAATATCACGCAGTACGATAAATACATATACTTCTTCTATTCAAATATAACATTAAATAAAATATATGCGCTAACTAATACTCCATCTTATTTCATTGTTTTTTTTAATGTGCAGAACTTAAAATCAAATCGTGGAAGGATGCGCTCCAGCCGGCGATCGTGTCCTCAATCAGCCAGGGTGCAGGGGTGCCACAACGAGTAAATTAATTAGCCACGGGCCCGAATCAAGGAAACAATAACCGCAAACAGAGGGCTGCGGGCTGCGGTCGCAACATTTGTGTCAATACCTTCAACCCTTATATTGTCAACGGGATGAAATTAGACAGCCCTGTACCAGGGATATTGCGTTAGATATTGTAACGTTATGTAACTTTGAAGAGGAGAACGGTTTATTGATGAATTGTGATGAGATTTGACTTTGTTTGAGTTCAACGGTTGTTTTCAGTTTTGTCACCAGACACAGGTACCTAACTATGTAACAAACCTTATAGGAAAATTAAAGTAGGTTAGAACTTTATAGAAGGCAGTACAAGTAGTAATTTAAAAGCATTTTGAAAAAATATGTCAGTTAGAAGGTCTTGGCGGTTAACCGTCCTATATTTTATGTCGAATCGAATAGCCAAACTTATTTTCAAATGTCCTTAATAAAGGTCCTAGACCGTACCCCACGCGTTCTGTAAATTTTTCAAACATGTTCACATTATGGCCAGGATTACGGTTAATTCGGCGTGTCGACTTTAACGCGCTCTTATATTGGGCCCATATGGCGTACTTTCTCCCCTGTCTACCCCATTGCCCGATATTATTGGCGGATTAATTATTAATCCCTTACTGTATCGAAAATAAATCAACGGTGATTGGTCACATCGGGTAGATTTTTGGGAAATAACGGAAGATGGTGTTTGCTTGACTGAACTGCTATAAAAGCTTAAAGTTGGAGGACGAAATGTCAAAAGGTAGTAAAATGTTTCAGCTCTATAAATAAAAACCTCTTTTTGAAGATTTGATAGCAATAACTTACAGCAAAACCTCTGTAAAAGAGCCAAACTGGGCATTATCTACATCTGTGCTCTTATAACCACGCGCATATAAACTGTACGGTGTAGGTAGGTTCCTATTCCACTTTTGTTATTTGTGGTATGTATATTCAGTGAATAATTCTGTGCAAGATCACTAGTTTATTATTTTTATTTACTGCAAGCAGTTTCCTTTAATCAGATAGAAGTACTTCATTGTTCTCCAGTACAACAGACCTTCCCTAATACTCAACGTTTCAGTGAGACTGACACGACACACAAATTCAAGAGCGCAAACTTTGCTCTCCAACCACTTTAAAGCATTCACCCTCCTAAGCTTTATACCATTGCAATAAGGTATATTTTGGAGTCAATAAGTTTGGTTCGAGGTTGTAGAAACTCAGCAGTTTTTGAATACGTCACTTGACTGATGTTTCGCTGACTAAGATTTAGTAAACTAAAAAGGTACGTATGTGCTTTTAAACACTAGACGTACCACAGACTTTTATTGTGTAAGTCGTCTTTTTAATGTATCTACGGCCATCTAAATTGTATTGGCCCAAAACTTAAACAAAGATCAATCGTACCTTCAGTCCAACAGTACCTGTAATGTAGTCTTGTTCACAGTTCTAAATGTCCTGAAGAGGCGATTAGTTTATTGTGATATCTTTGGCCCCATGCATCATTCATACTACGCCATTGTTTCTCTTATTCTGGTTTTCTTAATAGCATAGTAATCTGATGGCATTCTGAAACGCGACAATTACTGTTATTTAATGTAAATAATGAGAACGAGTTGCTTCGTATCTGCGCATTAAATATTCATAATAATCTGACTAGAGCTGGGGCATAATAAATAACAAATTATAACTTATTCAGTGATATTACTGCACGTGTTTCTATCACTACAATTAAATAAATAACGTCTTATAAGGTAACGCGATAAAAGCAGAAACGTTATGTTATCATAGAGATAAAGATACTGGTCTGCAGTTTGATGTAATAGTACGACCCGTTCTATTAAGTAAGTGGTACTTGCAAATTGTTGGGGAAACCTGAACGATATTTTAAATCTTGATTATTAAAGTTAACCATCTTGTTTTATTGTGTTTTATTCGAGTGAGTTCGCACTTTATATAATTACAACAATATATTAATAATAATATCAGTCTATAACTGTCTCACTGGTGGGCAAAGGCCTCTTCTCAAACAGAGAAGACATAATCATTGACGACCACGTTTGCAGTTCAGGTTCACCGATGTCAGTAATGTCCAAGATAAACTTGAAAAAAATATGTGTAGAATTGAAAAAGTCAGGTTGGTACTTGCCCAGATTTGAACAAACAACTTTGCGCAAGAAAGGCAAAGCCTTAACCTCTGGGCCATCACGACATCACGCGCAACAAAAATATAAAAAAATAACTTTACATAAGTCCAAACACTCTACTCTAATATTCAAATGCGCTGTAAATATTGACTCATCTCACACAAAACCACTGACTTCGCAAAAGTTACAATGCACCAATTTGTTTACACTACAAACTAGTTATCCGACTCCATTGTTGATTTAAAAAAAATATATTTTACCCTCTGATATAAAGGGTGAAATTAAACTGGCGCACGATTTTTTGGGACCACAGTATAAAATATAATGATAAGAACTTTTAAACCTTTTTACAGTATGTTGGTTTTCCGTTGGTATATGTTGGTAGGCTGTGGTATATATAGTATGGGGTTGGTTAGAGACAAGCGTGACAAAATTGTGCATGGGGTATGTGGTGATGCAACCCTTCAGCTTCGCACCGCGGTCTGCGGCCGCTGAGGGATGTTGTGTAGTAGGATATATGAGTGTTGATACTTTAGCGCGTCCTCAAGCACGCGCTAAAGACGTGCTAATAACACTTATATCAATGGTTTTCCTATCTGATAGAAAATAATATTCATGATGGAAGTAACGTTTTATCAAATATATGTTAACTGGATAACGAGAAATAATTACAGACAATCAAATCTTTTAACATGAGTAACCGACCAGCTGAATTTGTATCTGTTAGTTACACACACAGGTAAACCCAGGTTGAATTCACTGACAGACAAAACACAACACAGTAAGAAATTTCCTACACAGGTTCGTATATTATATTTTTTCTAATGACGAATTCCGCCAGTCGCACGGCTAATTCATACACTTCAGGAATTTAGCGGTTTATTCCCAGCTTTTTATAAAGTATCAACTCGCTTGGTCGCGCTAAACGCAACCCCACGTGGAAGCGTGAAATTCGTACAATAAATGCCTTTGTATTGCCGTCGCGGCACCCTGTTGACTTTTGGACACGTCGATACCGCTGTCACAAGCAATATACGCGTGTTCTAAAAAATATACCAATTTCATGTGGATAGATCATATTCTAGGATAGAATTCCTAGACATTTTCAAAAATAAAAGATTATAGGTACGGCATAAGATCTCTTTTTTTAGGTATCTCTTTAAAAAAACTGTGCTATTGTCTAGTCCGTCAATTTGCAAGATAATTTAGATAATTTGGACGATGAATATACTGGTTAAAAAAATATATCATAGCATCAAATCAATAGATGGAATTATAGCTTTGAAAATAAAGATCTAACACTCACACGTGTACCTACCTGAAATCCAAACACCTAAACAAGCTCACCTGTTTAAGCTTGTTTAGTTGTTACCGGAAATTGCGACGAAGCTGACTTGGTCGCAAAAAAACGTCTGAAATACTATAAATATGATTAACAACTTTATGTAATTACCCATTTTAGCAAATAAATGATTATGAATTAAATAAGAGCACACTTTTCCGGTACACGCTGTAGATATGATAAGTTAGTAGGTGTGCACTAATAGGAAGTCCAACTATTTCCTATTTACATCCCACATCCCACAGCAAACATCACAATATTTACAAAGCACGCAATTATAACTTGCTAGTTACACATGAATACAAAACACATTAAGCACAAACTTACTGCGCGTGATTGTCATTTATTTAGCTCATAAATCTACCTTCAGTAACTTAGTTACATAGCTCGCTTAATGAGGAGTCCACAAACTAGTTCCATAGCGTAGCAGTACATAGCGCTTATTGCACTTATTTGTCGATATGTAAATAAGCAGTATTACTTATTGCTTGAGATTGATTTAGTTGCTGAATATTATTGCGTAGTAGCCCGTCTAATAACTATGAATTATATTGTTATTGTGTTAAGTATGAATAATTAGTTGCACTTTATGGTAAATTGTTGATAGAGGCTCATATTTTCGTTTTGCTGTATTCTGTTGAGTGTTTGCATTCTAGTTGTTAGAATGACCTTTTTGAATTCTTGTTTAACGTCGTTGTCAGGATGGTTTTGGTTCAAGTGCGTTGTAGATTTTTATTTGTCGTTAAATTGTCTTTGTTTTTAGTTGACATCATCACATTTCCTCGGTTCGTTCATATAAGAATGCCTTGTAGCACAACACAGTAGTACACTTGTAAGTATGGTTTCTTATGATTATTTTAATTTTAGTTGATTGATTTGATTTAGCCTTAGTACCTATTAAACAGAGACGTGGGCACAGCGCAGGCGGAGCGGAGGCGTCAATAATGTTGTGTTCTGGAACAGACGGGCGATTCTGTAACGTTTATAGATGAAGCAGCATAGTGCCTTCTATAGCTCTACTTAGCCACTTAAAGTGTACGTTTACAAATAATCTTAGAAGTGCCATAGGACTTAAAGCGAGCGAATCATTTTCTTTCGCATTTACATGCAACCCAGACAAGTATTATATATAGATATTCAACTTCACAACAGTGACAAAACTAAACAATTATCCAATTAATTTACAAATAGTAAAGGTTCGGCCGAACACTAACAGTTATTTTAGTAGATACTTTATTTATCAAAGTACCAGCTTTTAGCCCGCGCTTTCGCTCGTTAAATTCGGGGTAACACAGTTCCCCTTCCCTGATTTGCAGGTACCTGCTACCTGTAGTTTTTTCCCTTGCGCCTTATTTATTGTAATAGCAAAGCTAAGTTTTCCCTTTTCTTCCCTCTTTCTCCCATCTCCCAACATTTCTCACTTAAAAAAAAAATAATGTACATGCACAACTATCTCTGTAACAACATTTATCAAAATAGGTTTTGCTATTTAGGCGTGAAGACGTAACAAACAAACTCACTTTCGCTTTTATAATATTAGTAAGGATTGAGGCACGCATTACATGGACGTTGTTATGCCTCGTTCCAACCGCTCGTCTACCAATAATCCACAAACTCGCTCCACCAATCCTCAATGCTATAATTTCAATATTTTCGCATCAGATTACGACACAGTTCCGATCATTGAGTATCGATAATTACGCTTACTTAACTTACCGAGTTGATGTGACAACTCGATTGATTTTATCAAACGCGCCTTTATATAGAAACCTGCCGGCAGGTGCTGGGTTCGGTGCCCGAGTCAGTATTATAGTTAGGTAATTGAACGAGGGATAATACGCTTGTTATTACGGCGAGTTAATTAAATTTTTCGATTGCGAAATGTATTGGTTTCTATTTTTATATTTTGTTGGTAGCTTTTATGTTGAGTGGGTAGTGGTTTCGGAAAGTACTTATTTGTTAAATAAAGTTCGTAGATCGTTACGTTTAGTTTTTGGTTTTATTGCTGTAGTTTGAATCTTGATGTCCAAGATTTCATTTGTTTTTATTTCCGATTGAAATGTATATCTTTAATATGTTCTTCGCAGATATTATGGCTCCTGGGTTAAGTGTTAACAAACTTTACGACTGGACACAAAAATGGAAGATCAAACTGAATTTAAGTCAAAATCGATTCACATTGACTGCACTAATAAACACTGCGGTTATCACTCGGTCTATATAAATGGCATACAAGAGCATTATGCTAATATATTACGTAAAGAGATCTTAAACCTAAGTTTAGTCCTTTCCAGAAACTGAATGCAATCTAGATGGTTGTTAAATGTATAATAATAAAAAACAATGTTGAAAGCAGTGGCGAAACTAGTAATTATCACTTTGACGTTGTCCTTTTTGAGAATAAACATCTTTAAACCATTGTTCGTCTGGATTATAACGCTAAAGCACAATAATTGGAAGATAAGATTGTCGTGATTTAGCTGTCCCTGATAAACAAACATGCATCCAAACTAAACATGCATGCAAAATGTCACCGCAATTCGAAACCGGGAATTGGGTTTAATTTAACTTTATAATTTTTTTACAGGTGGAGTGAAGCTGGCCGAGTGGCGTCCCAGCACTGGGAAAGAGAACAGCTGGACGTCCGGCGGTGAGATGAGCAGGCAATATTGCGGTCGTCGCGAGAATACCCCGGGTGAGGCTAGTACTGGAACGTGGAGCTTGGCACAAGTAAAGAGAGGCCTGTACCCAGCTGTATGCTCTGTAAGCCAACAAAAGCGTGTTTAAAAATAAACAAGCAAATCAGATTAAATTAAAGCTTCAAATAGATTATTGTAAGTTGCCTTCATTGAGTGAATGCTTGTTGCATTATCTGTGTGCGACCAACTTGACGAGAACTGAAGAACTATATAGCAACATTATGATGATGGCATGGCCCTTCCTAACGATTGTTATTACTACAGCCTTTTACGACTAAGTATCATGTTTTTACAACACCATAAGAAGTGAACAAACAACTCGTAAAATTACCCGTTCATTTCTTAATTTGATCCGCTGAGCTCCAAGTGACAAACGGCTGGTGTTGCGAGCCTCAATAATTTGCGCCTCGCTCTCTCAGACTTGCGGAATTCAGTCGTGATTAATCAACGCTGGCAACACTTCATCGCGCGATTATAAGCTTTTAAATATAGGCGGGGGTGCGCCCGGCCCTATATAAATTAGCTAGCGATGAAAACGCTTTGGTTTAGTGATGGGAGAGAGTTAGGTTGGTGTTTCGTCGATTGTCCTTTGTTGAAGCATCTATGATTGTCAAGCCATAAAAATACTGTGTCGTTGATTTTTTGGAAAGCTGATTACCCGGTATAGGTGAACTATATTTGATTATATCCTCCCTATTTTAAACATACTGTCTAGTATGGAGTTACATAAAAATGTGTTACCCAACTGCCAACATCAAGTCAAACTTAAGTCAAGTTCTATTAAAACTGATGTCTGAAAGATCAAACTGTAACGTTTCGTCGCAGTCGTATTTAAACCTGTCCACTACATACATACTTTATGCCACTTATTACGATATTTGCGAGTCCGTGCCTGTAGTCGACAACCGTAATGCACTCTACTAATTTATCGACAAACGCATTTCCCATCACTATGCAACCCTTTCCCCAGTCAGCGGCCTGCAGCCCGGGGCGCAACGAAACAGTTAACTAAATTAAAGTGAGTGTGAAGACCGCTGCAGGGTTAACTATTCCATTTCGTTTATTGCGCACAACTCTGTTAACCCTTCAACCCGTTAATAAAGATATAGAGGCCTATTAACTGCGACTTAAGTTTACTTTTATAATCATCCTTAATTCCGTATAGTTTCTTAATATCCGAAATATTATAATGAGTTCGGATATTTATGCGGATATTAGAAGTTTTCAACAACACTTAGTTTATCATGATTGATGGAATTAACGATAGTGATAATAAATTTAGTTTTGTTTGAATAAATGTTGCAACTTAGCTAGTACCTATTTAATTATGGATCTATCCAAATTAGAAATATTTTTTCTCCTATTAATTTTGTTTGGTAGCGTTTTGTACAGCGCGCGCAGCGTAGGTAAACGATAATGATTAATTACCAAAAACTTATTAAGTCAAGATGTTACACATTTACCTAACTACCCAGTTAATTGTGTGCAAATTATTACAGGGAACGTTTTACAAACAAAAAGGGTATTAGGCAGCTGATGATGCCAATTCTGCGGGTACTAAATATGCCACTTCTGTAAACAAGTATTAAAGCTGTAAAAAGCGTCTACGCTTAGAAAAAACCTTCATGTTTAGTAATATAATACATTTTTGCTCTGTACGAACTAATTTTAGGAACCTACCACTCTTTGAATAGACACATGAACATGGTAAACCCAGACGCATAATCACGCAAATCTGCAAACATCAGGATAGATTTCAACGCAACCCTTTCAAATTCATACGTATGTTTTATGTATTAGTATCAAAATATCTAAAATGACACGCTGCTGATGATTTTGAAAGCTCCATTAGAATTGTTAATGTCAACACGGGCGGAAGTGCGTGGATATTTTGGTTTTCGTTGGCCATCACTACGACCCGTAGAATTCGTACCTCGGACACCATGATATCAGTATTGTCGGATATCGCAAGTAAGTGACACGCAACGACATACGATAATGGATTTTGTTTTGATCGGTCATTTATTTACATAAATACATAAAACATCGTGATTTGCGGAATGGAACGTGTCATATCGATATGCCCATTACTCAGTCTAGCTGGGTAAAGTGTGTAATTTTAGAAATTGACAGAAATGTTTTAACCAACAGTCTGATGGAATTTCATCAAATAGTCAATTGATTCGAAAATATTCGTTTACTTTCGTTCCAGAAATAGTCTGCTGTAGAAATTAAGTAAAATTAACTAAAAAATTTGGTAGCACGGCTTTTACGACATGCTTTTTTACGTCTTAATCACCAATAACCTTAATCTTAATTAGTAGCTAAGTCAATCTGGACGTGCGTGGGTAGAGATGACTCCAAAACGGTACTTATACAAGAAGCACCCATCCACCTACATTATCATGTACTGCGATGTTCTAGCGGTCACACTCGTTGACCTTCTACGGGTTAAGTGACTGTCGCCACTAAAATTGTTTATTATTTGCTTTCTATTTACCCTGTGATAAGACTGGGGGTATAAAATTTTATTACAAGTGCTATGAAATAAGGTAATGTTGCAGGATGTGGCGGCGCTCCTGTTATCGACGCCATCTTGGATATTTTGCGGAATGAGCGGGAAATGTTCATAGATTAGGATGACATTCCTTTACAATGAAACGCGTTGTAGTAGTTATTACAAAGCACTTAAGTGTATCTTAAGATTTTGAGATATGGCGTTGTTTTGAAACCATCCTACAGTCTACGCATACCATATATAGGAAGTTTTATGACCTTTCAGGCAAATAATGGTAACAGCAAGACCGTCGTGAGTGTTACTGTTTTCTTACAGCACAACGTTATATTGCCTTCTTTATTGACCTTATACTAAGTACTTAGTATACGAACATAGGTAGTACTACTAGGAATAGGTGTCGTGCTTGAAGGTCAGCACGTTCGCCGTGGTACAGTCAGTAAAATGGAAGTTACAACGCTATTAGTTTACCTATCATCTACACTATAGATGATAAGATGATAGGTATACTAATTGCATTCCGAGATGTCCTATAGATAGTGTCCTATTATAGCCATAACCTTAACGTAACCGCGTTCTAAATACCACCTAGTCAACACAAATGACATTTTCATTGAATAGTTTTTAAAATATCTACATACTTAGATATAATTTACGTAAAATACAGACAATAGGTGCGTTCTTGGTCAAGCCAACACAACCGGCTTCACTTGACAAAGACTTAACATACAAAAAGTCGTAGTGACTATTATCGATAGTTCAACTTTGTCTGATCCATTATCAGTAGATCTGTGGATAATAATGTGTGACCATATACGTAGGAGACCGGCTAATTGAATAGGGGACTTTATAAGTGTCTATAATTATAGACTTAATAATACTTTGTACTAAATTATGATGTGGTTGGACGTTGCGGTTAGCTTGACACCTTCTCTATAAGTTATTTCGTATCTACTTTTTAACCGTCTCTGGTAAGGCAGCATCACAGTAAGATCTGAAAGATATCTTAAAACGTGTCGGTGAGCATTATAAGTCTAGGCTCTTTATGATTTTCAGGGAGTTTTGTAGTTCTAGACACTAGGTCTAGATAAATAAATTCCTTCAAATAAAGATGGAATACCAGTATACGTGTAATACGTGTATGCCTTATGCCTGCCATGACACGTGGCTGGTGTTCAGCCCTAAACACCGTATGCAATAAAACTCTACAAAAAAATGACACTTGAAAAGAATATTATCTATGTATGTAGGTATGTTTAAGTCGCATTTTGGCACGCATGACAACCGGGCACAAATGCAAACTCCGTAGGTACTGCTTCTAGAAAAACAACCCACGTTACCCGACCACTAGAAAAGCGAAGCAGTGAAACAAGAAATAGTACCACCAAATACCCTCCCAACAGGAAATACCTTGACACGGTACCGTTAACCGTTGCTGCACATCCAAGAAGTATCGATTCAACCCACTTCCATGACACGACAGACAGTGGCTGCCCCTCCCACGGCGCGACACGCCATCACAAAGACATGTTACTGGTGTCACAGTAGCTGAACTACTTAGTACGAAACATCGATAGTTCCATACTTATTACAACATGCTCGGACTGAAGCGTCGCTGAAATCTCTCGTTCTACTTTGGACGTTTTTTAGAGCTGAAGATAAAGAAGAAAAGGGCCTCTATAAAGGTCCTTATTACCAGCAGCTAAGGAATAAAATCAATTATTTTGTATGTGGGTATTTGATGAAGGTTTTACTAGGTGGTTCTTATTCATTATAGATCGTCTGTCCCATTTACGTAAAATCGGTCTGCTACCGTTCTGTTCTTACGTACTGTTCCGTACTGTTCTTTATCACTGAACACACAAATGATCTGGTAGAGCTCAATGATAAATGCGGTGTTGCGTCGATTTCGCCTTCTTTCTTCGCTGTCATTTTTATATTGATCCAATTGACTGTCCCAAGGTTCAGGTCCTTCTTCAGGACTCATGGGATATTGATGTCTTATGTCATTGCCTTGAGAACTATTTGCTCAGTGGACTGTCCCGATTAAATTTCGCGTTTATTAAATTTAGAAGAAATTGTCTGAATCTGATGACTTTTCTGACTAAAAACCGTTGAACCGTTTGATTTGAAAACAGTCAATGCTCCTCTTTAACGTTTTTCAACAGTTCACAAACCTGTATAACCGAACATCAGCGTGTAGCGTCACCTTCCTGCGCCCACGCAAGGAGCGCACGCGCACGCGTCGCCTCAGTTTTTTCCCGGTAGTTAAAGGTTAATAGAAAGTTGGTAAAACAATGGTCGGCCACAATGGGCATTGTGTTGTGCGTTGAGTCACGAGAGCTGGCCCACGTTGGGCCACGTCGCGTTGGTGTCTGTTACTTGTCACTTGTATGTGCTTTTCATTTTTGGATGACAATGTTTTTGGGATACTGTTAGGTGGAAATATAAACATGTTCTTCACCTTCAGCTCAACCTTTGAAAGTTATCCGTCTTTTTAATGGGAAAATCCACCAGTGATTTTTAAAATATGCTAAGGCAGCAAGTAAACGACACTTTTTCAAGAATTTCTTTAGTTACATGGACAATATTATGAAACAAATGGAAGTAAATGTGACGAGGCAGCTTTGTACTTCAGAAGGAACTCAACAACAAATAACCGAACACTATTCTTCAATTAATTCAGTTTCACAATAAAAAATAACATTCTTCATGGCAACAGCGATCACCGAATATAAGCAATCGATCAACCATCAATACTCTTCGTATACCAAGTAGTACATTGTATACTATTCAGTAACTACGTATGTATAACGAGTATTCGGTAGCCGTCGATCTATCACTTGTTTACACTATAAAAACGAGCAATTATTCACCCGCGATCAACTATCGATGATTGGATCGGCTTTAGAGGTTCTTCACACTCACTGTGGCACAGCGGCAACGTACGGGCATAACGAGCATGTTACTACATGAAAAGGTCATTTAGTAAGGCTGCTATAATGATTTCAGTAATTAAAATAATCAAGTGCCAAGAAATGGAATATTTTTGCCACTTTGGATTGCAATGCAGCCAGCTTTATGGGTATTCCCGTTAACACTCCACAACTGTTGCGGACGAAATTCCCGTTAACACGTTAGCTGCGGCACCAATTTTTGCATACTTTCCGTTCCTGCGGCACGAGGTATAATCGGCCCGTACCGTGACCAGACGTTAGGGCGACACGCGGTCTATTAGACCCCACCTCCTTTTACAGACTAAAATCCATTTTCTGGCGCGAAATCAAAGATAAATGAGAATTTTGGTCCTTATTGATATAGACAGTGAATTGATAAACCCTAATCCACCGTCGCCCCGGGATCTGATGGCTAGTTTAGGAATTATTAGCAAAACAAAATATGGGATCTTATACACCTCGTAACGCACTGAAATAGGGCAAATTTTCGCTGCGATTAGTGATGGGAAAAATAATATCGACGTTTTTAAACTGTCTTAACTACGCAACGACTTGACCGATTTTGATCAATTATATCTCATTAGATCGTTTTAAGGGCAAAACCTGGCAAAACAACACAAAGCTATCAAAGGATACATTTTTTTTTAAATAATCTAAATTGTGCTTGGAGGCGCCATAAAGAAAAAAAAACCGGCCAAGTGCGAGTCGGACTCGCGCACGAAGCGTTCCATTCTATACCATTAAGAGGCACCTATTACAGACTTATTATTGGAAAATAATGGATTACGGTTTATGCATAAGGTTTATCTTTCTATTTGTATATGAAAATCTTAATGCGGTTCACAGAATAGAAAAAAAAGGCAACCAGAAGTAGAAAATAAACTGTCCTATTTATTCTGCCTCGGGCTTTAAAAATACAATTATGTGCTCTCCAATCGACGTGATGCACAACACTGGTCGCGGGAAGCTCGCGTTGAGTGCGGTACGAGGTCAGGGGGGATATGGGACGTTTTAGTCTCGTTCCGCACTGCATTAAAATTATATTAATTCAGTGCGGCACGAGGCCTAAGACATCCGGTACCAAGGTAGGTACACCACCGAGTCCGGAACCATTAGTGATCTCAAATATATATTTATCTCTTTCCTACACTGGACCAAACCAAAGCTATGCCATTCGCACGACAGAGAAATTCACTTTTTTGCTTGCCGCACCACAGGGAAGTTGCATCAGGGGTGATTTAGGCCTCGCTTCGCACTTAACGTGTTAACACAGTTGCGGACGAATAGTTTGACACCCTTAAATTATTTTCTACTTACGCATGTCCTTTTTAGGGTTCCGTAGTCAACTAGGAACCCTTATAGTTTCGCCATGTCTGTCTGTCCGTCCGTCCGTCCGTCCTCGCTTAATCTCTGTGACCGTTAGCACTAGAAAGCTGAAATTTGGTACCAATATGTATATCAATCACGCCGACAAAGTGGTAAAATAAAAATTGGAAAAAAATGTTTTATTAGGGTAGCCACCCTATATGTAAAGTGGGAAGTGATTTTTTTTTTAATTTCAACCCTAATGTGTGATATATTGTTGGAAAGGTATTTAAAAATGAATAGCGGTTTACTATAATCATTTTTTGATAATGTCAATAATTTCGGAAATAATCGCTCCAAAAGTAAAAAACAATGTGTCCCCCCCCCTCTAACTTTTGAACCATAAGTTTAGAAAATATGAAAAAAATCTGAAAAGTAGATCTTTATAAGGACTTTCTAGGAAAATTATTTTGAACTTGATTGACACAACAGTTTTTGTACAAAAAAGACAAAAAGTTGTACAAAATAATTTCTGGACTCAGTTTGTAGTAAAATCGTATATGCAAGCATTTTTTTTAACTTCGTTTACATATTTTATTATCCTGAACGTATTTTTTTTTCAAACAAAAAAAGAATTATTGAAATCGGTTCTCGCAATCCAAAATTACCACCGAAAACTTCATAAACGTCTTTGTATTAATTAGTAACCCAATTCCCCGAGAGTCCGAGAGATGGCGCTGTAGGTACTTATTACATTGGATCGGGTATTACCGAATTGTTCGGTTGGTCTTTCCCTAGCATTGGCGGTATCTTATAACTACATAAAACTTCTATTAAGAACATGCTAAGGCAATTTAGAACAAAACTAAAATTCATTTTTTTAACACCATCAAAATGTTAAGGTAAAAACCAGTTCATAAATGGTTCGATAGATGGCGTTGTGTAATGACATCATTTTTTTAAAAGTCGATGTTAAGATTTTCCGTGCTTTCATGACATACCGTGGTAAAGTAAGTTGCACTTGAATATATTCGTAATTTTATTTATGAGTGCATAATCTAATTAGTCGTCGAGGTTTGATTTTGATTTGTCCGGTATTAAAATGTTCTCGTATATTTTGAAGTTTGAACACTGAACAGTGATAATCATGTTGAGGACGACGCTGTGCGCGCCTTTCATGATTTGTTAGCCCAACACACATCGTTTCGGCCTAGAGAAGTGTCTCTTTATCTTTACCCGGAACTAATAGAGCCTGTGCCTCAAAACGAGTCTCATTTACAAATTATATATGGCGGAGAAGTCGGGTTTGTGGGGCATTGGATTTGCATTTATTACATCAATGGAATATTACGGGTCTATGATAGTTTATATAATAGTTTAAGTCATTCGCAGCACGTTTACGTTAACGCACTATTCCCATACTTGGATAATAATAAAATACAATTAAGTACAATGGGCCCGTTTTTAGTGTCCCGTAATTATTAGAGTTCCGTAACAAATAGCCTTTTTTAAGTTGGGTTACCACTATGTTCGCGCTCCAGCAGCGCTCCGCGCTCCTGCAACTGCTCCAATGGATACGTCGCGCGCACTTCTACATGCACTCCCCTTTGACACACTGCGCTCCCCTTTGTGTTCGCGCTAAAAACCGTCACAAGTCGGAGCGCCTGCCGCGGAGCGTGCAATGTTGCACGCTCCTCCACCTTTAAACTAATAAGTGGGAACACTTATTGTGACGGACGGGAAACTACGGAACCCTACACTGAGCGTGGCCCGACACGCTCTTGGCCGGTTTTTATTTTAAGTTCGTCAACAACATATAATTTTCTAATAGATACTCTAATAGACCAAAATTAATTTAGTCAAAATTATTATTTGAACGATGTTATATACTCGTAAATAATTCTATTTGACTTTAGACAATGTGAAGAAGATTTCAACATTTCTGGAAATTGGCAACATCGATTTCAAAACACAATTACTGCTGAGTGTACACTCTCCTTTACAATTGAGTGGTGCCAGTCATGCCCCTACCATGTTATTTAAAATGAATAACTGATAGATTGCTCATTGTTCGCGAGCCACTGGTGCCTGATCAGCAGCGGTCAGTTGATCAGTCTGCCCATTTGTAGCCTTCATCACGTTATCTGATAAGTAGTGTTAATAGAGCAGAGAAAAAAAGTAATAAAATGCGAGTCCGTAGAGAAAATAAAATGAGGTAATTAGACCTACAAATTGCTGCCGGTATTAAGTGGTTATAGTATGGGGGTTAAGCTGTTGCAAATAATAATTAAATTAAAATGTTAATATTTTCTGTTGATTACGGTAAGATAAATATCAGATAATAACAGAAAATATAGCAAGAATACACTTGGAGTATTGGCTAGGTATAATTCAGATGAGATGTGACTAGGAAGCGATGAATGTTTTTTTTTGGGGTTGGGAAATTAGCAAATAAGTTCCCCCGCTCTGGGCGGAGCGGGGGGTCTCTTTCGAACAACCCGCAACCCCGGCTGCGATGAAAGGTTTGGATTTGGGAACTGTCCTAAATTAAAATAATATTTTTTTTATTATAATTAATATAATTATGATTTTGTAACAAAAAAAATGCTTCTTTTCCATACCAGATCTTTCTCCTTAAAAAAGGATCTTCAATAAACAATTTCTAAACAAGTAAATAGCCAGTGATCTTTGGAGCTTATAAAATAGGCAGTTATAATAATTTTCCTGTAACAATAACGTATTTTTGTAATCTTCCTACGAGTCGGGCCTGCTCGAGCGTTCGGCGGCAATGTTTATTGTTGAGCTCCAAGCTAAACAGTATGTCCGCTGAATAACTAACAACATTGAAACGTTGAGATTTATTTAACATCTTGTTAATTACTTCGTTGTATTATTTAAATGTATTTCTCTATCTATTTTTACATAAAAACTAAGATTTGTTAATTCTTCTGTTGGGCTTTTAAGATCCTTAAACCTATCATGTCAGCAGTTCTATTAAAAAACGTTTACAATTGAGTTAAATGTTACAAATAAAGGCAATGAAAATATTTACAGCAATACTAATTGATTTAAACAACTACAGCCCAGTTAATAACACACCATTAAACCGCTTATCACCGTATCAAAATAAATAAATTATAAACAAATATCGAGTATTTCTCATTACGCCAAAGCGCATGCGTCAATCATAGACGTTTTTGTTGGCTCTGACCCTGGTTACAAGATACAGTTACTGAACAGAAGGTTCATTCTGTAACTTTGTCTTAATGCATTTGATGGCAATCGAGACATATGCTACTGCTGCCATGTTTAGAGTTTGTTTTTTTAGAATTGTATATCCATATCCCACGGGTGAGGAACAATGTGGATTTTCTAGGATTTTATTCTAGCTCTTGCTTGGTTTTGCCCGCGGGGGTATCAGTAATTATCACACAGGAACGTACTACTTATCTAAAAGTATTTTAACTTTAGGTTAAGTTCTCGGTCTAGGTACCTATGCTGAGTACCTTTCATCAAAATATTCATATGGCGAAGATGACATGCAGGCAGAAAAACAGAGTTCATTTCGCATTATAATTTAAGTTTTCTATTGTTATTAGATTGGGCCTTCTGTAATTACTATTCTACATATTGGTAGCTGTCAGAACTCAGTGGCTATTGTCGACAAAAAGTATCGATAAATAGCCCGTGCCGATCGATAGGTGCGCATTAATAAATACTAACCCATTATGGACGAACGGATATTTGATCTACGTCCAATTCAATGGGCTGAACTGTTCCTAATAAAAAGTAGCTCGATTGCAATTGTTTGTTATATCATTATTAATGTTTGTTTGTCAGCATGGGGGCTAGTTAATTTTTTGCTGTATTAAAAATATGATTGTGAGCTAAATTAGGCATGATCCAATATCATATTTCGCTGAATATAATAGCAGTTTGTAATTGATCCACTGTAAAACATCTACAAAAAAAAGCTCTGTAATAAAACTAAACATCCATCAGAAATCATAGCTTATATTAGTGGTGTTCATATCAAGTCAATAATAACATTGAAAGCTAATGCCATTATACGTTAATCAATTGTCAAGATTAACAATTTACAGGTTGGATTATTAAGATACTATAAAACTGCCGCTAAATAATTGTCACATCTCTGACTATTATTTAACAACGGCCAGTATTCATTTTCCAATTTATTAACAACGCTTCTAAAATTTAAGGCCGATATGTCTATAATGGTCGATAGGTCCTATAATGGTTACGGTCATCCTGAGTTCTTGTAAAGTAAAAAGCCTTTTCTCAAAGCTTGCTTAGACATATATTTCTTGTAGAACACATTACTTGTCAATAGCATTTACCCGAGGGTGATACATGAAGAATGGCCGGGGATGGTGACCACTGCTGGTAATTGTTTCCCAACAGCCGGGGCAGCCCGCTGGCAGGATAAATCACTGTAAATCAGATAACATGGGAATAAAAGTGTGAGACGGTGGACTTTGCGGTAGCCGAGAGAGGCCACTAAAGAAACTTTTGGTTGGCGGTGATTTGGTTAAAAAAAATAAATTGAATTACATATTGTTTAGTTGCATAAATATTCAATAGATGCTATTAGAAATAATGTGTGTGATCAACAACTGTTCCGTTTTATCTAAATACCCTAATATATACCAACAAGTTTGCTATAAATATCTGTTGAAGTTTATTATGTGCTACTTCTCAATTCAAATGTTCTAATTGTAGTAGACAAAGTCATTGTAATGCCAAATAATGAAAAAAAAAAATGGAATTGTCATGATAATCTAAATCTCATATTTCGTGACCACTCACGCTTCAGGCAAAAGAAACATGCGAAGGCGGGCGGACACTGGTTGCAAGATAAAAGGTGGGCGGAAGTCGATTACTGACCAATGTGGGAAACATCCCCTGTGTTAGTGAGATGGATCTGCTTTTATGTCATCCAAAGTAAAAAGAAACTGTGTTATGTAACAATAACATGATAAGTAGGTCTGCGATGCGATGCAATGACTGCGATATTACAGTTTTTTTTTAATGCAAATCACAACAAATCATATTTAACAATAACATTGTCATCTATCAAGAAACAGAAGAAAATATTACTAAACGGTCAACCGTTTTAAATAAGCCAGATTAAACAGCTTTTAGACCCATCTTTACAAGGAACTCTCGGTTGTATCGCTGAGTAAATAATGCTTGTAATCACAGAGTGGTTGCATTAAGACCGCTAACGGCCGGACCGGACCGGATGGCCGGTTCAAATCTCGTGGGCGGTTGAATTTGTGGCTGATTGGTGCTTTTTGCCAACACCTATTGAATACGAGCCCCTATGGGATTATATAGGGATTTTATATCTACTATCGGTGTTTTTCTTAGCAAGACAGTTTCCTTGATTTTTTGGACTTGTGGCGTAGGCAAATAAATACATTTCATTCTTCTTAAGTTACTTCTTAAGATTATATTGACTTCATTTTCTTCCTTTAATCTCTTCGTATCACACTCCCACTGGCATAATAATTAATTGTTACGTCACACGCACAACATTAGTTATTTATCGTAACAGACTGGTACCCTAGAGATGGGAGAAGGAACAGAGGAAGACAAAGCAAGAGATGGGAAGACGAGCTTAAATTGACGGCAGGCCCAAAATGGAGAAGGGTTGCTAGAGACAGAGTACAATGGAAACTGTTAGAGGAGGCCTTTGCCAAGAGGCACACTGAACTCAGAGATCTACTATAACGAAAGAGTCAACCACAACACAAAATATGAAGATAACAGTTCAGGATGAGAGGCTTATTATTAAGCACGGGAAATCACTCATTGTCAACACAAGTACACACGGCACGCCACGTCCACTTCACACTCACCAATTCTAAGCCTTAACTTTCGTAAACGAGCGCGGTTTAAGAGGACGTTGCAAAAAACAAATGAATCAATTACCGGCCGGCTGCCAACAAAAACGCGGGGCATTTCACCCGGCCACTAATGTAACCTCTAATTCCGCTCATTTGCAGGGCATTTGTAGCGCATTTGCAGGGCATTTGCCATTGGTTTTGCGGCCGGCCGTTTTTTACGGCGCTCAATACGCCTGCGGTTTGAACGTGTGTCGTTTGTTAGTGTAGTTTGTGGTCACAACCTTTTTGCGACTGTTGTGGTTTGTTCGACAAGTTTAGTTTTTATAGCTTTTTGTTAGTTGTTGGTTTTTAATCTGGTTGTGAAATTGATATCCTCGATACAGCTTTATTGTACCTAAGAGTTATATTTGCTAGCATTTTTCTTCGCTTTTTTTATTTACTGAAATATTCTATGAGTATCAAAACTTACCAAGATTTCCTCCATCCTTCCTTTCACCTTATTTATACAACTACAGAACTCATTACACAAACATAACATTATCAAAGCACACACCATAAACAATACACGGCAAACAAACTAAATTCCGAGCAACACAATAAATATGAAACCGAGGTCCAACTTTAAACAGTGCCATAAATACGAGCGCTCGTAAAGAGGAACTAGACCTGAAAGTTTGTGCGGCCAGCGCATAAATCATACAATCTAACCCTCCAACGCTGAGGATTCCGGGGAGTGTATGAGACGCCCACTTCCCCATATGTCATTTCGGTCAAGCAGCCGCTATTTGTCTTGCAAAAATTCGGAGGAACATGTGAGGAATGTCTTGTCCCCTACGAGAGTCCGAGAGCGGAATGTGTAGGGTTAACCTTACCGATGTTGTGCCAAGATTAAAAGTTCGGTTATTGACGCGAGGACGTAGACATGCGAATAGTTGAGCGACTTTCAGCCGATGGGAATAAATAAATGTTCGGGTATTTGTTGCTTCCCATTCCGGGAGAGTATCTACTGAGACATTCTGGAGTGTTGTAATTGATATTTGTTGCTTTTTTTATATTCTTCATCGAAGCTTTTTTATGCAAAGCCTTAGCAGAAAACGATTAACTTAATATGCTTCATTCATTAACTTAATATATTTTGACGGCACGGTTGGCGAAGTGGCTGAGTGGTCGAATGTAGCGCTGCGTGTCGCGGGTTCGATTCCCGCACGGAACAAATATTTGTGACCTACAGATAGTTGTTTCGGGTCTGGCTGTTTGTGTATGTGAGTTTAAATGTTTGTAAACGCACCCACGAGACAGGAGGAATCCTAGAGTGGGGAAACGTTTCTTTTTAAAAAAAATAAAATTAAAATAAAATCAAATACCGTAAAATCATACAACTATAGTCCTGTAAAACAACTATGGTCCATTACCATACTTTGACATTTCGTGTTAATATTGGGAAAGTAACCCCATCTAGTATATTTTTTGGCAACATTTGGCTAGAATAGATTATAGGCGTTGTAATTTAGTTCAAATCCGATAGATAGCGAGTATGTGCAATCAACAGCGAGCGGTGCCGAATGAACCTATTTTTACGTGTTTTCAAAACTCTGCTCACTTTTATTCAAACAAATAAGTAAAAGTGGTTGACCAGTCCTAAAATTTGTTTTTATTAAAAGGTAATATGTTTATTTTTATAATATTAGTGTTGTTTTTTACATCAGTTAATTATTTTAATGTTAAGTCCAATTTATTTTAATTTTCATACTTTGCATTCAACAATAGTCCAACGGTTTTTTTGGACCATAATATAAACTAACTTTTGTTTTAGAATTTTGCATCAAGGTTTTGGAAATAATGTCTAGAAAAGAGCTATCACAAAGACTCGCTTGCAACATAAAACGTGTTCGTGCTGCTGTTGACGAAGAAATCATCAGAAATAGCTTCCATTTTCTTAAGGACTGAAACAGAGGGAGATGAGACTAATTTGGTGGACGACCCCGGAAAAAAGAAGATTTTAACAAAACGGGGAACGAAATATCCTGACGCTATCAAAAATTACATTAAAGCTGCTTTTAGTTTGATGATGTGCGGAAATGCAGCTGGCCAAAACTCAGCACTAAAAGAGCAATTTTCAAGTTGCTGAACTGGAGAGAAAGTGGGTAAACTGCAAAATAAAAATAGCAATACCTAGTAGATTTTTTAATTTCTGATTTCATTGAAAACTGATTTAATAACATATGCTACGTAAATTATGAGTAAAAAGTGATTTTTTTGCCATAGAAGACTGTTCCTTACGATGTTGTTTGTCTAACTTGAATAAATATAAAAATAGTCACATAAATCTTTAGTTTTAATGAAAATATTATATAAAAATACTCATACTATTTTTGTATTACTTTCAACAATGTTCCAAGTTCAGTAAAGTACGGATTTTTCTTGGATTTATAACCTGGACTATAGTTGAAAACAGCGCATACAGCAATGGTCCAAAATAAATAAAATAAAAAAAAATGGTTTTTGTATAAAACCATTTTCTAACTTAATATTATATTAAAGTAGATATATTGACACACCTAATGCAAGAAAAAAATACTTTGTGCGGTTAGAATTATTATTCTTACAGCGCGATAAAGATTAAACCCCTCAATTTTGGACCATATTTGCATGATTTTACGGTAAATCTTTAACTGTGACCTTTTTGGCTAACATCTAAATCCAATGAGTACCCAAACATTTCATCCCCTAACATTATTTTTCATTTTATACGAAAGACAAATACTTGAAAATCAAAGTCCAAGACGTTGGGCTGAATAAATTGCCCCGTAGCCCAGCGCCCTGATTGCGGGCTACGTCAATATCAACAGAAAGCACGACAAACATACAAACAGACCAGAACGGCTTTGTTTATACACTCCTTACGGGACGCTTTTCGGTGAAATCTTGCGAATACTTTCGGGTACTTTCGACTAGAAATTTTGAATATTGTTTAGTGGAAAGTTTTGAGAGAAAATGCTTTAACCTAATTGTTGTGACCTTCGGGTAATATCCTCGTGCCTGTTGTTGTGGTAAGAAGTTTGGTTTTCACTTTGTTTTAAAGTGTCATTTTGTGTCAGTCAGGTCTGTGTTTTCTTTGTATATTGGAATAAGGTTGTAGGTCAAGTTCAAATCATCGTTTAGCGTGTCAACTTTATCCAACCATGTATATGTATCAGAGACTAATTTTGCAGTTTTGAACTAAAAAAAACTGGCCAAGTCCGAGTCCGACTCGCGCACCGAGGGTTCTGTACAAATTTGCGATACAAATGGCCATATCTTTTGATTACATACACAGACTTGGTTTTTTGACAGCTCCAAGGGACCACAAATTTAAATATATGGTTTTAATTTCAACTCGATAGCTCCACGCGTTCCCGAGAAACAACAAAATGATCCAATATGGCTTCTGTTGTGATGTTTTTGACCGAACCCTAAAAAAACTAAAGAACTTTTATTTTCAACTTTGGGGGAACTAAAATGTTGTCTAAGATTACTGTGTAAACCAGCACCATACATATAAGAAACAACCCAAACATTAAGCGCTCAGTCAGTTAGCGCGGCGCGGCGCGGGGCGGCGGCGTGTGACCGCAAGCCGCGGCCCAGCTAATGAGCCGCAGACGGGCCGCAGTTAGCACCCGCGACGAACATCCACCGAGATGCTTTATTATTATGTTGTATGTTTAGCTTAGTAGCTAGTTCCTTTACTATGATGTTTGCTGTCTTACAAAATCTAGGCCTCACTTTCTTATGAACTTTGAATATTCTCCGGATGCTTAAAAATGTCGCTATATTTTTGCTGTAATTCATTTGGTTACATAATATCACGTCTGTAATCCCCAAGGATTTAGGTAGAGCGAGACCTGGCAATAGAACGCAGGTCCTCACGCTCAGTAGTAGCGTCGACTAGATCATCATCATCTGCCTAGCCTTTTCCTAACTATGTTTGGGTCGGCTTCCAGTCTAACCGGATGCAGCTGCATATCAGTAGCGTCCACTAGATAATCGTCATTAATAGTAATAATATTTATTATATCTAGATACGCAGTAAAACGCGCAGTGATCAATGATTAATCATTTCTAATGACTGCTTAGCTACGAGTCCCAGTCAGCATTGCATTCCACGGCTTGTGCCCAATTCCTTCTTACTTTGCCCATCTGGTTATTTTAATCGGCTCAACAATTTTCACTATCAACCCAACTAATAGTGCCGTTTTTAAAATCGGCTCAGCGCGCAGGTGGTGTGTTCGCTGTCCGTTCCGGTCCGGTGTCCGGTGTCCGGTACAATCCGATCGTATTTGCGTAAGCCGGCCGCCGTCCTAATCCGCTCCGGATTATTGACGAGACGTCCAGCGACCACGCTTATAAGTTGAGGGTTCGTAGCGTAAGATACTAGCGGGTTAGATATTGTTTAACGTAATAGTTGTTTTCTGCTGGCTTGGAATAATAAATAATTAATCTAAAACATATCCATGTACATTTTTTGATTTCAAGGATTTTATCACTAGCCTGAAACACGCTGCTGATGTGCATGGTGGGTTTATTTTAGTTCTTCTACGTCATTCCCTATCATCAACTGCTAATAAGTCCTGTTTTAGTCATTTAAATCTTCGACTAGCAGTGAAATGCTGTAGAGTGTTAAAAAAGAAGCCATATTACCTCAGTATCATCTAGGACTTCTGTTCACAAAATCTTGTAACCTCTTCCGCCTTAGTCTTGCCCCACTTTTGTCTAAGACGGTGGTTCAGCCAACAAGCAAGGGTCAGTCGAGGCATGCCAATTTGCTTTGTCCTTACTCACCTCGGATAACGCTCTATTATACGGAGACCTTTGTGTCTGTAGTTTATAGGCATTTTCATTGGCTTTCTCTAAATGCCCGCTGGCGATAGTTGGTCCTCAAATTGGGGCTTTGATGATTTGGGAGAAAGGGAGGAATTAATAAGACGTCTTCGAAGTGCATGATGTTAGTTTTACTATCAAACAATTTACTGACAAGACGTTGTTGTTGATTGTGTATTGAGAAGCTCTCTTAAGACATTGATTGGGGAAATTAAGACAAGTGTCATCACAGGAAGCGATTTGTTATAGCAGGGTGTTGATGTCCCGGGGTTGCGGGTTGTACGAAAGAGATACGGCGGCCTCAAACGTAAAGGGCAATAGGAGGAACATGGTTGGGGTTTAGTCAGTAAAAGTCTGACACTCCCCCCCCCCCGCTCCGACTAGAGCGGGGGAAGTTATTTGATGATTTCCCACCCGAAAAAAATAAAATTAAAAGGGGTGTCCATTTTCAATTACCTTTTACTTCACTACTAAGAAACTTGTGGCTTGATGATAATTAATTCCCGACATGACCTCTTGTAGCAATTTGTGTCAAAGTCTAACAGAAAGAAGATATATATGTAGCCAGTTACATGACTCAAACATTTTGTAGATAAGTAATTTTCGTTTCCTGTTCTATCGTTTTTCTTATTGCATTCTATAGTCAGTAGTAATTAAAGGAATTCGCGACCACATACTTGAGCTCCGTACCTACTTAAACGTGTTTGAAACGTGCATCCGTTGTTAATATCCTTATACTGCAATAACTTAAGAACTTAAGAGAATGTTTTTTTCGGTTTCTCGCAAGCTCTTGGAGAAATATATTAGTAGAACATGGTTAATTATTAGCTGCTCTATCATTTCTGTACCATTTATGAACATAAACTACAAAATATTTCGTTATTATCTATTAAAACTGGACATTTCAGATAATAGCCGTTTCTGAAATGTCATTATACCAATTTAGTGTTTATTAAAAACATTCAGATGGATAAATTTAATCGAAAAGATCGAGTGGCTTCAGAAAGATATGTGGAAGAACCCTTTCAAGGGGACCATAATGATGTACCGAACTCTTTGAGCCCAATGTGTCAAGTAGCATGTCCATAGAGTGATTAATCCGACGTAGTGAGTTAAATTGTGAATTCGTTCACTACGAGCCTTTAACAATAATAATTTTGTAGGACGTTCGCAATGAAAATACTTTCTCTCTTTGATAATTAATATTATCGGCAAGGTGCACAAACTAGCTCGAAGCCATAATTGCATTTCATTTTAACGTTTACATTATCAATGTTATCGGTTTACTCACTTTATAGTTGTCAACATAGCCTTTCCGGTAATAAAGGGTTTAATGGATACGTATTAGCAAAAAAGGAACTTTATTAAATTTATAATAGCTGACTTTTAATTAGGCTGCCCAAATAAGGCCAAAATAAAAATTGCTTGCATTTATTAAAACAGGTATTGTATCTGATCTGATCATCGTAGATCCGAGCAACATAACGTTGTTACTTAAGTTGTTTGAACTTACATTTTCAACAACTAAGAATTCTCAAGTTACAACTTGGTTTTTATTTATAGTAAATTACTTGTTACTTATTAAAAAAAAAAACTCACTGTATCTGATTTACGGTTTCAACAACTCTCTGAAAATCTCTCGCGTTTTTATCACATCTAAAAAATGCGCGTTCTAGTAAGTGTGAAGCTGTGACATTTGACCCTTGGGCCCGCGGCCCCTGTGTTGGGCCCCACTGCCATCCGCTGTATCTGATGACCGGGTCGGTGGGTATCAGGCCGTTTAGCGAGGATATTGCCAGCAGCGTTTATTGCCTAGTTTTAGTGGACTATCAAGAAGTTATTGGATCATTTGATTGTTTTGTGTTACTCAGTGATTATAAGGTTTCCATGGTAACGATGATTATTATCGAGATTTTGTATTTTTTGGAATTATTCTGTTGATTATTTAAAAAGTTCATTCTCTAATGCCCTGTTCCAATAAACAAAAACGCCTCGTTTTGCTTACGGATAGTTATATTTTGACATAAGTTCTATGGGACTTATGTCAAAATACAACTGTTCGTAAGCAAAACGAGTCGTTTCTGTTTATTGGAACGGGGCTTTAGTAAGTAAGTGACTTCGAATACTTCCTTACATTACAGGAAATCGCATTAATAGAAAGGAAGTAGGTACTACTCACTAAGTTGAGGCTTATGTCCCAGTAGTGGGAAAGTATTATTATGAATACCCTCCAGTTTCCCAGCAAAACTTGTAAGACCATACGAAGACGTGAGTGTGAATCACATTACGTCGTGTACGAAACAAATACGAATTTAAGAGTTGGAAGTCTTTCAAAAGTTCGGACACTTCACCCCCGGGGTCGTTTATGGCGATCGGTTGGCATCTGATAGTCGCCCTATCACCCTAAGCGCCTGCATCAACCCCTGAAGATGTGTTATCATTTTATTTAGGACTTTTAAAAGAAGTCGTTCCGGTGGGGGTGAAGTGAGGTGAACGACAAACGTTTATGCGCGTAACGGAATGGGCCTTTGTTTTGTCTAGATACAAAAGAGTAGGTTATACTGTCTTGAATATAATAGGGAGTATGGTTTCTATTAAGTAAACTTTCTCACATCGTAGAGTAGGCACGTGTCTAAACGCAAAACGAGTTTTGTGTTGATTTGGAAAGCATAATTATTATATTGGGAAATCCTGTTAATCCTAACCCCCCGCTCCGCCCAGAGCGGGGGAAGTCATTTGATGATTTCCCACCCGAAAAAAAAATACAATCGAACCTTTAGCATCTCTTTCAGTTTAAATTTTGACGGGCCTGTTGGTCTAGTGGTTAGTGGCCCTGACTGCTGAGCCGGAGGTCGTGGGTTCGATTCCCACCCAGGACAAACTTTGTGTGATGAGCATGATTGTTTGTTCTGTGTCTGGGTGTGATTTATTTATAATATGTATGTATTTATAAATTATATAAGTATGTATATCAGTTGTCTGCTTACCATAACACAAGCTCTGCTTAGCTTGGGATCAGATAGCCGTGTGTGAGTTGTCCCAAGATATTTTTTTATTTTTTTTATTTTTAAATGGTTTCTATAAATAACTTGTTATGATCTACTTTTGAACAATTACTCAGTATCGACGTCTCCTCACCGAGATGCTAGGAAACAAACGCATACTGAGTTAACTGCGACGTAAAGCTCACAGTTAGAACGCAGATAGGCTGTACGAACTAGAATGTGATAGGAACTTACAGAAAAACAATAAGGGTAAAAAGGGAACTCGCGTTTTCTGTTACGAAATATCTTGTTCTTGTCCTACCGGCAAACTAAAATAGTTGTGTTTCAAAAACATCTGAATTGATTTCATCTGATATGAAGTAAATGAAAACTGCGGTATTCAGCCTTCTAAAACTATTAACTACTAGCTTTTGCCCGCGGTTTCGCTCGCGTTAAATTCGGGGAAACACAGTTCCCCTTTCCTGATTTACAGGTACCTGCTACCTGTAGTTTTTGCCCTTGCACCTTATTAATTGTATTTAATAGCAATGCTAAGTTTTCTCTTTTCTTCCCCCTTTCTCACTCATATCTCAATCGGTTTTTTAAAAGTAGCCTATGTCCGTCTCCAGGGTCCCAACTATCTCTGTACCAAAATTCATCAAAATCGGTTTAGTCATTTAGGCGTGAAGATGTAACAAACAAACTCACTTTCGCTTTTATAATATCAAAGTAAGGATTTCCCAGCAGATGATAAGCTTGTGTTTTCCGCGCCACCGTTTCTGAATGCTCCACACCGCTTTATAACTGCACTGTTCAACAGTTCACGTCGCTTATGCAGTGTATCGGTCGCGCTTTCCACAATTATTGTAGCTGAGGGATTACCAAGTTCGGTATTGCTAAACTTAGTGGTTTATGGAGTTTTCAATGGAAGTTCTTAGGTAGCGGTGATAACGTAATCGTGTGAACATCGGAGTGCCAAGTCATAGGTCTCGAGTTCGAACCCAAGACACGCCTCTGAATTTCTGGATTCATGTGCGATTTTAAAATTATAACATGATTCGTTGAAGGAGGACAATATTTTGTGAGGAAACCAGCTGCATGCTTGAGATATATTTGTCGACGGCATGTTAAGGACAGTCAGACAGACAGCTCCTGGGCGATAGATAATCTCTCACACCAGGTTATCACTACTAAACAGAAAAGAAGTATACGTTTTGTATCTGAAATAACATTGTTTAATGACGAAGATCGTGAACAAACATGCATCCTGAAATCTCACAGACAATCTACTTAAAAATGCAAGTTTATTACTCAATAACTTGTATTTATAAATTCTTGCGTTTTTCTTGGAAAATATACTAAATTGTTACATATTGGGTCAAGTATCATCCAGTTTTAGAAATCATCAATTCATCGAATTACGAAATAGTCGAGAAACTTGTAGACGTGTATTGGTCTGCATATACAATAAAAAGAAGAATAAGTATGACGTGTAAGAAAGATGATAAAGAAAAGAACGTAGAATATGAGGAATATTCTTCATAAATATTATTACATAATTACCTCATTACAGCTCTATCAAAAGTGTCAGATTTACTAATCATTAGCTAATTGTTGGCGGTGTTTACAACTCAGTCGTTTGTTTGACCAACACTGGAATACTAAAGCGTTTAAAGTCGCCTATAAAATGATTGCAGGCAAACTGCTCACAATATAAGTATGTCACAGAAGGTTCTAGCTAAACAGCAGATAAATCCTGATTTTGTTTGAATTGGCGGGTTTGCAGATAGATGATCATTATGACTATATCAATGTAGCAAGTGATCTGTGAGAGTACAATTTCCAAATAATTTATTTTCATAAGTATGTAGGTAATTATATGGTATTATAAATCCATTTGTTGGAATATTTGAAATTCAACATGTAAATTGATTTTTCAAAAATTGAACACAAAATCGTACAGAACTCATTATATATCTAGCGTCATTGATTAGCAATCCAGTCAAGATCAAATTTTTGCAAAATATTTGGAGTTAGTTTTCTGTACACACTTTTGTGCATTCTTAAAACAGAACAAATATAAACAGGTGTGTAATGCACGAAATGCGTTCGCACAAATATGCGTAAACATGCAATTATCGACTGAGTAATAACACGCTCAATTTGATAAGAATTTATTTAACTGTTTTCGTATAAATTGCATTTTAATAACAGTGCGCCTAATAGTAATGAGCGTCTAGGTTCGTATTGACAGATTAGGATGTAAAATTGATGAAATTATATTTAGGTAGTAGGTAGTATGAGAACCATTCACTCCTAAATATATCAACGAATAACTAATTCGGGTCTTATCGATAAAGATTCTAAGAGAATATTGCTGAGCCGCTTAAGGTGAATTTAATTCGACGATCAGGTTTCGATGTACTTAAGGCGTTCAGTTCTAATGGTGAAATTCGACTTTATCTAAAGATATAATTAACCACTAAAATAAACAACGCATAAAAGCACTTTCATTTAACAAAAATAAGAGTATAATCGTTCTTGGGAATCCCACCTGCGATCAATCTGACTGCAGGTGGGGTACACCCCACATAGACAAAAAAACAACCATCGATCTCTACATCTATGGGCATTGAACAATTTTTAATTTTTGATTCTGTTGACTCTCTCCTCTTTATTCTGCAAATATCTGTTATTAGAACCAACTGACTACCACCTGCAATCGTACTCAGGAAATTGGAAAACCTTGGGGTTCTTAGAGGTCAATCGGAATCGGACTCTTGTGAACTTGAAACGCTCAGTCAGCCAATGTTGGAACACTGGCCTCCTCTTTCTGTGACGTGGGACTAATCTATAATTTCTTAGCTTCACCTAATATTTAAGACAGCTTTACTTACCATAAGAGGCAATTTATTAGGTCCCAATTAAGTCATCATCTTCCCCACCCATCACCATTTTTTGTCACACGTAATTGAATAATCACCCCATTCGAACCCGGAAGTAGCTCATCAGAGGTTATCTGTCAATAAATCTACTACGATTGTCAAGTGGAAAACTGTCACCGTTTCGTTCCACTAATCAGTTGGTTCCGTAGCTTGCCGGTATTATTACCGGCGCGGCGGGCCGCACGGCCGCCGGGCGGGGAAGGTGCGCCAACGGTCGCCGCGCACCTTGCGCCCGACCACCTTGCGTCTCGTATAACGTACTGTGTCCAGATACAACAAGATATCAATTAGCACTACTCATAAAACAGCATAAGATATTAAATTTCTGTCGGGGAAACCAGACTTTAAAGTTGCAGTCGTAGGGTTGAAGCTCCAGTAGTGACAAAAGTCAGGGGTGAAGGTGGAAAGATGTTACCACCCTACATTAAGATTAAGGTTATTTAGCTAAATATAAAGCCAGTTTTTACTGCTCTATATTAGTGGACACGGCTGTCTAGTGAAATTAGTTGGATTCTAATTTTGTTGTCTAAAATCCGTTGAGATGGACGATAACCCTGCGGCCGCCGTAGGGGTCAGTGAGACCGAAAGTGAGTTAAATTGGTTTGTTTACGTCACGCTGTTGGTTTTCCTATTGTTCTACTGACGTGCGTATGAGGCAGATGTGTCGGTTGTTAATTAGCGCCATACGCGTGTACAATATCAATGGTTCGATATGATTCAATCTGACAGCAGCTTCTTCTTTTGTTTTTAAATTGGTACGGTGTGATTGATTTCATCATAATTATATTCAGCTTTACATTGTGTCACTAACCAGTTAGATCCTACTGACCTAGGCATACGCTTTGTCTTTACTATTTAGATTGTTGTACAAGATAAAGATGTTACATCAGTCCAATGACTCGGCAATATTTCGTACACGTCTACAGGATAACTAATCAGCAATGCCCTGCCAAATACACTTCAAATCACGTTAGCCAAACATACAAAAGAGATTTAACTGCAGGTAGCAATTGAACCTGCCAACCCTCAAAAACCTGATGAAGCATCACCATCTGTGTGTCCAATCATACGTGACGAAGTGACAGCATAACACGCGTGTTTAGTAACAAACTCGCACGCACTGTCCGGTGCTGGCGTGACGCAACCCGCACGAATTGAATTGTACCATTGCAACCAACCAGTGGCAAAAGGCGATGTAACAAGATGATCCAGTGCATAACTACTGGTATTGCGCATGGAAATTTTTGGCACAAAAACTTAATGAGCTTTGTTTTTTTATTACGGCAGGAGAGGGTTAGGTGTGACCGAATAGTGGTTATTCATTTATTCGTTTTTTTTTTGCATTGTTCAATAAAAAATATTGTTTGATAGTTTATTGGATTCTAACTTAAACTTGACTACAATAAGGTCTATATGCGTCATTAACCGCATTTAATCTTAAACATACTTAAAATATAGTGTTTTGCATTAAGTGTTTCGTAGTTCAAGTGTGCCTTAGACGTAGTTTGAAACTAGTTTTAGTATTCTATAAAAACACTAGTGGTATCGTACGGAAGCAAAATAAATAAAAAGCCATTAAAATGTTTATATAGTAAGGTAAGACTGATTGACTGACATATTGCCAGTTATTCTTTCTTTCTAGATCTCCTTATTAAAAAGTCACAACCGTGACTATTTCCTTGCTCTGCAATATTTCCCGCTGCTTCAAATCGCTTAAGGTTACGCATATTAACGTAGTATGCAGGTAATGACTCGTTCTCCAAGGCTATCATCTACTGTAATCACCATAATTCACCCATAAGCGTAATTAATAGCGTAAGATATAAATCTATTGGTTTTGCAAGTTTTGTTAACGCACTCTACGTTTTGTTCGCTTCATTTCACCGAGTAATAGGGATGATGTCCCGGAATCTTGTGAATAAAACAATACGCAGCTATCTTCTGATTTCTTGAACACGTAATTATTAATAGTGCACTATCTGAAAAAAAAAAATGTACTTTGAATGTTCTAAATTTGAAATTGAGTTAGCATCGCTTGATGGATGAAAATTGGGGCTGTAAAGCCAAAAATACAAACAGTTGTTGGTGTTTTCACGGTGCGAAGTTAAGTAAAACTTGTTTTAGAAAATTTTACGACAAGGTTTAATGTCTTTTTTTTTGCCGATGGGTTATCATGAAATAACTCTGGAGCGCGGGGGGAGGGGGGGGTGTCAGACTCGTATAGCGACCCATGTTCTTTCTTTTGTCCTCTATGTTCCGGGGTCGCGGTATCGCGTTTTGATGACTTGATCTAATAATCTTTTTTCCTGCAAAGCTGTTTTAGTTGATAATATTCCCTTCCTCCTCTCCGTGCAAACATGCTGGTTAGGTGTAATAATACATTTAAAAAAACTTATCTACTACTATCACGTCGATACTTCGTGAGTAGGTAAGTTTACAGCCAAATTAGGCGCAATATAACCTTTTTACATCGTCCATTAGCAGTAACGTTGGTCATTGCAAAAAGTGCAGTAATCGAACACATGAGCGCACACACATGACGCTAAAATATCGCGATAATTATCAGATACGTACAGTTAAAATATCGCATTAATTACCATATTATACGCAACGATATAATCTACGTATCAACTACTCGTAAATATATATGTTTCAGATTGTTAGATTTCCTGATAATTGGCTGAAGCGATCACTGAGTTCATTTGTTTATTTGTAGTCTTGTTTGCTATCAGCCTAATCAGTGTTTAGATAATCTAATCGCTAGATATTACTCATTGTAGCAGTTGTTACATGTTCATTGTAATGGTAGAGTCTGTACTAGAACATGTGCTTATTACTTTTAAATGGATTCAAAAGAGCTACAGAGTTTTATCTACTTCTCGTGAAAAAAAATCCCATCACAAAAGTGCTTCTGAATAAACTGAGGCAGTTGACAGAGAAGAGTTGGAAGCCACGCAAGAGTAATTGTAAGAAATCGTATACCAAAATATTTAATAGAAGTATGTATGCATATAATTTGTATACCTATTTGACAAATTTGAAATTTGTTTGCGTATACTTTGGTAAGTTTTTATCTAAGAGTCGACAGTTGGTGACGAGAACGTACCACGTATTTTTATTAGTAATTCTTACATAACTTTTAAGGGTCTATGTGCGCTATAATATGGACCAAAAAATACCTTGATATATAAGAGACACGGCGCAAATTAAAGTGCCCCAACGAAAATTCGTTCTAGTTTGTCAAGCACAACCATTAAATGATGGCTCATGTGCCATATTCAGCAGCATGGCATTAAAACGAACTGCCGTAATTAGAGTTTATTTCACTTGTGAACACCATTATGTCCTATACTCATAAACTATCAAGAAAAAACGCCGTTAGTTTTATAGCATTTCACGTTTTTTTGCAATCAAGTGTACTGTAGAGTGACGCAATTAGTTACACTTCAACCTTCGCACGCTGCCGGCTAATTTAACGTATAACTTTTCTGCATTGTCCGTACACTTGAGGCCAGTTTAATGTTCACGCCGCGGGCTAAAGGTGCAAGCGCACATGTCCAACAGTATACAGCCGCGACATTTCGGCAAGATTACTTCCACGCACATCGAGTTTTGTCATTAACACGTTAAGTGTTCAATGAAGGGACGGTTGCACTTGTCAATGATTTGCACGGGCCTTAAGTATGTAATGATTTCCTGTCGTTATTCATCGAATTGTAATAATCAGTTTAGACTTTTGTTTGAACTGCTCGAATGCTCATGACATGGTTGTAAAAAGTAATTGAAGTAAACAAATTACCGGGTTCGGCCCTGTGTGTGTGAATTTTAAATACTTGCCTAAGTGTTAGTGAAGGCATGCAGCATTTATCACATTTTGACAGGTGCTATTGCTTTCAAATTCAATATGTTTTAACTACAAAACCATTTAAAAGCAATTACCAGCTATTTTAATAGTTCTATAAAATAGCAGAAAAAATGCGCACCGGATGTACAAAATTATGATTATCGTTCAACAATGCCATTGCAATAAGGAAACTTGTAGAAAACGCTTACAGGATACGTATAGCTATTTTAATGGCTATTTACCATCGCGACAGTGGCAATACAGCGAAATTACCCGACCAATATCGTAAAGCAATAGCACAGCAATAACATAGAAATTCAAGTCTATTTGCCACTTTAAACACGATATCACTATATAAAATCAACATAGAGCGTACATTTTAATGCGCGTACGCTCACGCGTATTTCACTGCTTATAAGTATTAAAATACGGTGACCATAAACGTCGGAAGTGGGCCGTGGAGACACCGTTTAACAGGACGGTCCTGCACATGGCATCGTGGGGTCACCCCAAATGTCAACGGTCTCTTCGTGACATTTATTAACGGTTAGAAGGGTTGGCTAAAGAGAAATTCCTAAAGGCCATTTTCTTTTTCCCATTGAGGGTGTTTTTACTGGGATATGATCGAAGTAACGGTGAATAAAATCTAAAGTTTTTGTCGGGTAGTTGTCGTGTTGTGTCGATCTCCACTGTTCGTTTGTGTATGTTTGTTTGACTGCACCGTTTCCCTTTTGGTAATAAAGGACGCATTGTTTTGATGCATCTTACACAGAGTTTTAAGTCAATAATAGTTTTCCAACATTTTTATTTCTCGATTTAAACGATAATAACTTTCAATCTACCTAAATAAGTTCTCACCCGGTTTCTAAACGTGATTGTTTGATTACATTGTATGTTAAATAAAATCGATGCATGAATTCTCCATAAGACCTAGGTAATACTGACACTTACTTGGTAATACTTACTTGACTATGGTCTACTGATTCCCGAAGATCTAAGATTAATCCTTTTCTACCACTCCCAGCTTTCCTAACTAACATCCGATAAAGCATAGCGTAATGGTCCGTGCAGGCGCCGCAGCGGACAAGAAGCATCCCGTGGTTCCGCCCGTTGCACCACACATTATCAGCTTCATGTGTTACAGTCAAAACTTTTGAAAAGTCGAATGAACATTTGACTATTTTCAGTCAAACCGTTACTAATATGTAATTTGAAAAACAAACGCCTTTTGTAGAACGCCTTGGTTATATCATCGTCTGCCTAGCCTATTACCGACTATCTTAAGGTCGGCTACCAGCCTATATCAACATCTGTGTGACTCGTATTTTAGTTATTATTTTGTTTTTGCAATATTGTTTTATTTTATTTTTTTTTACTCTTGTATAGATTCTTTTCTACCTATTCGTTGTGAATGAGTGGACATGGTTGGCCTTGTAGATTCTTAGACGCTTGTTAACTTTTGTTAACGTGTTATTTTATTTTACTTTTTGTAAAGTAAGCAATGACGTATTGTCGGGCCTACGCTGTCCTCTCATACTTAAGTGCTAACGCTGTAACAACAACAACATTGTAAAACTAAATGATTTTAAAAGAGTAACCATGGAGTTTCTTGCCGGTTCTTCTCCATAGGAAACGACCAACCCGAACCGTGCATCTTTTCTCGACGTTTTATAAGTGCCCATGTAGGCCTATGTAAAATAAAAATATTTTGATTTTGATTTTGATTTTGAGCCTAACTGGATGCAGCAGAATTTCAGTAATTTGCATCGAGTGCCTATCTGACCGCCACATTAGGTAAGTACTTGTTTCCGTACGCAAAATACGCGCCTTAGACGTGGAGAGGCGGACACCAGCCCGTTAGGTACTTGTGTTCTAGAATAAGTGAAAACAATAGATACACGGTTCACTAAGGCAGTTAGCACACTGCTGGCTGTGACTCTGCTCGTCCAGGGCGCGTTTGATGGCGATGAAGCAGATCCTACGTTACGTTTGGCTTACATGCAATCCGTTGATGCACATTATGCATACAAAGGCGACCAGGATGGGCCTTACCACCTCTCCGCGCAGAAGAGCGGTGTCGTGTGACAGTCGCCTAAGTAACAAACAGTCAATACTACGCTTAACTGATTAACAGTTTTGACTGTGACATACAAGTTTACTGCGGGACGAGCTAATTGTACACTCAGCTAATTGATGTTATCGCAGAGTTTCACACTGCTTTTTATAATGTATTGGTTTGTAAAAGTTTAGTGATGATGTGCACTCAGATCACAGACAAGAACGATTACTCTCGATGCTTCTATGATGGAAAATTGTAGCAAAACGAAGTGGGCTCTGAATCAGTGGTTGAAGCAAATTATAAGCGACTAAAACAATTTCGAATCAGGTCCAAAAGTTATAGACCAGTGGGAATCGATTCCAAAGCGTTTCGTATTTCTAAAATAACTTTCATCGTGTTTCACATAAGCTTTTTCAACACCATTATTGTTACTTTGTCTGTTGTCCTCAAGAAAGGTAGGTAACGAACAGGAGTTAAACAAATGGAATCATTCTACAGACGGCAAAAACGTTTAGTGTTGGTGAAACATGGAAGGTCTACAAGTAGAAAATTAAAGATTGAGTTACAAGATATCGGAAGGTTTGATGAATTTTTCACTACATTAAGATTACATCAGAAACATTTTTTTTCATAAAGCCATGAACGATGCTATTTCATAACTCCTCTGCTTAGCTCTGTGCTCTAAATTGGTCTAATAACTTTATACAACATCATAAACTTGTGTGTTTACTAACCATAACCACCGTTTATTATTTAATATTTTAACAATACTCATCCTACATGTTTTTAAATTTATTTATTAACCTGAAGCTAACATTTAGATTTAGATTTTTGTCTATGGATGGTAATCTTATTCATAGAAGTTTGTTAAAAAAAACTGTTGCTAATTTATTGCAACTCAAGATGAGTAGTTATATTGACTACTAAGAGGAGACAACATTTTCTAATCATAAAACAGCTTTTGCCAGAAAACTCTGAAAAGAAATATGTATTTATTATATATGTGAAATGAATGATAGCCGACTATCGTGAAAATAAGAAAATGTTTAAGGTATTTTTTCCGAGGAAGAAAACTTAGTGATAGTTTATGCTCCACAAAAACTATTCTAATGTTGTGTTAGCAAAAGTTTCGGAGTATTTACCAAACTAACTATTTTACAAGATGGCCGACTATCACGACTTCTATAATAGTTGTTTAAGAATTCTTTCACGACACTTTGATTTGTGCTCACCCCACTGTTAATGGCGGCTTTCATAATAAATTGCGAAGACATTTGAGTTGAACCATTTATCTTAGTTTATGAAGCGAAATATTAGAAGACACGACATTTTTAAAGGTCAAGTGGCGTTTTTATATTTTGTATCATAATTAATTACTAATAGGTAAACAATTAATAGGCCACATTAACATTCATGGACAACATGCGCACATTATAACATTCAGAATTATATTGATAGAACATGTTTATCCCTCAGCTCTACGAGAATCTAACCTTACATTATCACCATAAAAGGCAAGAAAATCGGCCGTAAATTAAATGTAATCAGACATGTTTGTGTTTCGGTTCGTAAACTGTACTCATTCAATGATAAGTGTTGTAAGTTTATACTGTGCTATCACTAATGCATAATTTAGTTCAATTTATTCGTTAACCTAGTATCAGTCGACACGATAGCTAATCGCAGTTTAATTGCAAGCCTTTAATCACCCACCATCTTTGATAATATGCGTAAAAAGTCGAGGATGTGCGCACGAGTCGATTTGACAGACGGTGTAATTGATCGTTTTGACGCCTCTGCTTCGTAACTTTAACGCATTACCATTACCAATGCTCATTTAGTCCAGTTTTTGCTCACGGCTACTCTAACAAAGTTGTGTATCTTGCAGCAATTAGTTCAATTGTCTGTTCTTACAAAAACAACTCAGGTTGCCTTCGCCAACCTAACATAAACAGAATCCATAATTATACGTCAATACATACAACACACTCGTTAAGTTTTTTCGAAGGCAATTTTCCGCGCAGTTTATCTCAAAGTAATGGTGGGCCGTCACGATAGGAAAATGCATTATTAAACCCCATAACCGCTTCCAATATCCTAAGAGTAGAGGTAACACCATAATACCCTTTCGCGTAACAACAAAGCGATGGTGTAAATGACTGAGAGAGAGCGCCCCATTGTCCGGCCGCACCGGCCACTTTGAGGGTGACTTAAATCCGAAATTGGGTATTTCGAAAAATGTGCATGTGTCATTTATCACGACCCTCGGTTGCCGGAAAAAACCTAACCCTATTTAAAAAACTACCCCCCGTAATCCGGCGGCGGGACCGACGCGGCACACAAACAGTATTAAATTTTTCCACTATTAATACAAAGGCGTTAGCGGCGCGTCAATATTGGATGAATACAGGAGCTCCGCAGATAATCCTTATTAAGAGAGGTTAAACAACCCTCCGTGAGACAACGGGTTAATCAGTAAACTGTGTCATTCTAATGCATTCTTTAAGTTTATTAGTTTTAAATTAAAGTTTTCCGGAGCTTTTCCAGTGACAGATACGATGCTGGGCAAGTCATTATTTTAATAGCCTGTCTTATTATAAATCAGAACTCGTCATCATTTTTGAAATGGGTATATTTTTCACTGTATTAACTAACTGTGCGGTGTACCAAAGTGTGTTTGTAGCAGCGGGTCGTGTCGTCTGCTATAAAATAACATTTACTTAAATGTTCATTTTTTTATCGTCCCTTCGCACAATATTTCATCGGTCATCCCACTATAACTGTTCACTGTAGGTAATTCGATTACAATTTCTCACTTTAATTGATGAAATGAAGACAGTCACGTGTCACATTGAGCGGCTGGCGGCTGGCTGCCGTTGTGCCGTGGTGCCGTGGTGCGGTACAATAGTGCGGTTAAACTTTTCAATATTTTGGTTGGCTCGCGAGCGACGCACGTGCCGCCGCGTGCCTCGCTTTACCCCGCTTCGCCCCCGAACGCTTTATTTTTTATTATTTTCATAATTCATATTTCACAATAACAACTGAGAAGGCGTTTCGCACGGTTAGCTTATGAAACCACTTTCGCGATTCCGCGTGGGGCGGCTGAGACTTGGGCTTACCGCAAGGGCCACTTATGGGCCCGTTTTTATTTATATTACAGCGTTGCGCTGCGTCGCGTTTTGTGATCCACTTTATCAAACGCTTTACAGAGATCGCAGCGCGCGGGGGTTCTAACCACTAGGATAATAATGTTGGTGGCATTCTTCTTGTGACGTCACGATATGGCTTATTGTGTTTTTTGGCGTAGGATTAGTGAGCCGCGGGCGGCGAGCCATAAAAAGCCTCTGTTTTCAACGGCATCCAACAATCACTAATCCTGGCCATTTTTGGTCGGCCATTGAGTCTAATGCTTGCATTTATGTGATTTCGCAATTGCCTATCATTGAGGTATTCATTTGATTTATTGCATGTTTTATTAAATTATATTTTTGTGATTTACTATTATATTTTGGTTGTTTATTAGAACCCTATGATTACTACTCCATCTCCATGTTATTGTTACTATTTTAGCATAGCATTTTATTATTTCTATTACCAAACACGGCTTACCCACTTACGGCAATCATAAAACAGAATACGGAACAGCGGTTAAGGATTGCAATTGCAAAAACTTCACCCCACAGAACCGACTCACGTAAAATGTAATGGGAAATTACTGTAAAATAAAAAAGAGAAGTCTCCCTTAAAGTCGAACCCTTATTGTTACGGCAATTTAGGTAACACTCCCTCGCGGGGAACTAAGAATTCTTATAGCGAACTAGCAATATGCATGGCTTCCCCAAGAACAACGTCATAAAACTTGAACGATTTTAATCGAAACGTTCCTTAAGAATTACTGTTTCGTTTACATTGTCTGTTCAAACGTGATCAGATTTCGAATCGTCCTTAACAATAGTTTCATGTTGATGTGTGTAATCTATTCTGATTATTCGGATTCGATAAATATTTTTATCGATTTTGCTTAATCAATTAGGCGTAGGTATGTGTCATTAAACTGCAAAACGGCGTCAACAGCTATTTGGCATTCAAAGTGCTTTCTTAGTTAATTTCAATCGTCATTAAAATATGAGCAGGGTTGGTGTAAATTATTTCTTATATTATAAAGAAATAGTAATTAAGTGCAGTCTCATAAAGTTTTATGGCAACATTTTAGGTTTTTCAGTGTGATATTATCTCTATGATGGCCACACTAGACTTGGGGATTAAAATCTTTGATCTCGAAACTGTTTGGTATATGTTTTCAATTAAACGTGAGAAGATTAATGTTGTGAAGATCGACTTGAGATTGTTGAGTGGGTCAGTTTATTTCAATTATTTTGGAGTTATTGTTTTTAGATTCAGGTACAGGTTACAGGTACATTCTACATATTGAATCTGTTTGCTCAATCGAATGGTGAGACAATAAACAAGTATACTGAATTTGTAATGACACTAACTGACTCAGACCTTGACAGTTAGTCAATTTAAATTAACTACCACAGTTTTTGATCAGGATCACACAACATCTTAGAATGAACACACAATCAAATCATCTCAACCAATCATCTCACGGCAGCCTATCTACAACTGCAACGTATCTCACGTATACTCACCACAACAAAAAGTATTTCAAAACTTAATCCTTTAGCAATTATGGTTTTAATTGTATCGCTGCGCACACGCCGGTAGCTGCGCCCGCGCCAAACAAAAAAAAAAGTTGATTGAGATCGCTACGCGCTTCTGTTGCTACTCAGAACTCAGATAGGTTTAATTGAATTTTTGTTGTGATACAGATGATGGACTCCTAGATGATAATGGGCTTTTTAATTGAGAATATGAGTGTATAAAAATAGTTGATTGCTTTATGATAGAGTGAAAGCACTTTTCTTTGTGGATTTAGAGAAGTAACATCAAATGATAGACGTCATTATCGTTAGTAACAAGACAATAATTATTTTGTTATGATATAACTTCGAGTTTTTAAATTCTATGGTTCTTGTAAAAGCCAAAGTAGGGGAAGATTGTCTCGAAAAAAATTTGTTTTCACCATTTCTACCAAAAAATGCAATCATCATTCACAACTCCATACAGTACATACGGGTAAAATAGAAGCTATAGAAGAGTCTTATCAATAAAACGTAATAAATATCTTTCGTGATTGCGAAACTACAAAGCATATCTCGTCAGTCGCGAGGAACCCTAGCGCCGCGCGCCGCACGACGCGTGTGGATCCCTTGCGTACGTGCTACAAGGAAGTATTAAACTCGTACAACTTAACCCCACGGATGCCGAGGGATCTTTAAATACATCCGATAAAAACTAAACGACACCCCTCGCAATGCAAAAAACATCCCCCAGAAAACGTCCATAAAGGAAAATTTATCCACAAATTAATTTGTAGCGGTACGAAATAAAATTAAAGTAAAGCGCGCGACTTAGTTTATTCGATTGATGGCGGATGCTTTTTTTCGTTTAAGTGAAGCCTCCCCAGGGATATAGAAACACCACCTACAAGTTAATAACTTACGCTTTTTAATCTAACTTTTTAGTCTTACGTTCAAGTGAATCGACATCTTGAAGATAATCATTTAAAAAACCAGTAGACAACTGACTGTAGCAAACTTAAGCTTAAAGTATCGCAAAGTAATTACAGGATTAACTTACGTATAGTTTATCCGTAAATATAATACTATTTTAATGTTATAGAAGTTAAGACGACAGCATGGTCTCTTATCCTTGGGATAAACATGACACTAACAAAGAAATCGTTTTGACTCTCAAAGCGATGTGGAAATGTGCGAGAACCTTTGGAGTTTAAATCGGACATAAAAGCTGCAATACATTGGCAATTTCAAATACACTGTCATAAAACGAAGCATGAATATTCACACCTATATATACTCCTATAGCTATTTTATCACCAATCTCTACTTTCTTGCTTGTTGCATCATCTAGTCTGGCTGATGGCTCCCAAATCCAGCATCCCAGAGGCATCCACAATCTGTCATATATCTATGACAGTCACATATTTTCGTTCAAACAAAACCGTCTGTGGGAACGCTATGTCGAAATAGTAGAATTTTCGCCATTAAATTCGGCCTCGACTGCCGTCTTATATCGTACACATTGAGTGATTTATTGTACACAAACGTACATTAGATTTTTATGTTCGTATCTTGTAGGTTGTAAATAACATCGGTGGTTGTTCCCCGACCCACTTGAAGATTATTACTGATTTATTTATTATTTAAACGGTGTGATGGATGGCCCCAGTCGGATTGTTACTTAGCTGGCTGAACTTTGCCATCCATAACATTTTGTTTGTGACCTTTAGAAATGATCAAAAGAATGTAGGTTGTAACATTTTGACACCCCATAATTGTTTCGTTTCTGAATGTCGGTTGTTTGTTTGTAATTAAACTAATTGTTTTAATTTGGTAACGATTTTAACTTTGGTAAAAGTATCGATTTGTTGATTGCATCAGTTCATTAGTTGTGAGTTCATTCTTAGGACACCACGATCGTGTGAAAATATCTGAGCGTTAAATTCTGTTGTGGTTTGTCGATGAAACCGACGAGCAAATACGTCAAACGCATACATTGCATAATCCGCGTCACGTTACATTACAAGGCTCATCTCGGCCCAACAACTCGGCACACTTGATCACCCCCACAAGACTATTGAAACTCTAATCCAATTCTTTCATATAATTGCCTAATCTTTCCTCTCTAAATAGGAGGTGCTTAATCTCGGCCGGTGCCCCAGCAAGGTGAACTAACCGAGCCTGAAATGGTTATTTTTTAACTTCCCCATTATAAGCTGGGAAGTGGAGCGGATTAAACAAGGGAGACTAGATTTAGAGCCAATTTGAACGCGTTTGTATTGATTGTAACGTTCATGCGTCGTTTGGCAGATCTACTAGGCTGATGTTGCGTATCTGTTGGGATGTTCTGAGAAAATTGATAAAGATTTAGATTATGATTATATCTGTATCATTTTAGACTACCGATTCGAGTAAGATCAGAAACACGTACACTTTCGACATTCTGAGTTAATCGTACAAAAGTCAGCATTCAAATAAATTCAGTGAAGATCTCTCCTGCCAAATTTCCCAAAACTAACTGTAAAAGATAACCAAGTAAACCACACCAGTTAGCACGTGTCTTTTTAATCAACATTCCGATGTGGGAAACGTCGTTAAGTCCACTAGTGGAGTCATGGCGATATGGCCGCGATCCGCATAATTAATACCTTTATGATCATATAGCGGTATCTCGGGATTATTGCTGTTAGAATGTGGGTGATAGTGAAAAAGAACTTGTTAATGCTTTTATGATGCTCAAAAACTAGGAGCAGCGAAGATACTAAGTTGCACTTAGATGACCACTTATAAATTAAACTTATAAAAGGGATATGTAGAGAGGACAGGATTAAACGAAACTGTGTATGCTTTGGAACTCCATAAATACGGGGTCTTGAACGTAATAATTTTGTTGACCTCCATCAGTCATATTGGTTACCTAATCTACATAAACAAATCAATCGCATCTGATATTTCTCATTTCTAATTGTTTGTGTACTTTTAGACCTGGGTAATTATATACTATCTACAATGCAATACGTCCATTTAATACGCTATGGCCATCCAAACCGCCATCACATAGCAACGCACGTATCTCTAGTCCGTGCGGTATCTGTGTCACATATCGCTATTGCCTTTCACCGTTCTATCTACGACTATATCTCCAGATCTGGCCAATAAAAATAAATATCTCCGCGGTTATTTACGGGTATAGTTCGGAACATGTTGTTCTTCGCGCTATACCGTTGTGTGTCACTGTTAAAAACATGTTTATGGAAAAAAATGATTTGTAGGATCGCTTCCCGGAATGTAGCAACAACTGTATGGGATTGAATTTGTAAGTGATTTCGAGATTTTGAATGGGTTTTTGGAGTTAGGGGTTTATTTATTTTGTTTCTGTAGTGTCTGTCTGGAGTAAGTGAGTCCCATGAATGACTAAAGTCTATATACGATTTGACGATGCATGCAAAAAGTTAGTGTTGTTGAATCAGCCTTGAACTTCAAACAAACCTATATATCACACTTTGCTTTGGACCTGCAACCCTTTTCGCGTTCAATTTGTAGCGTAATGTTCAGTTTATAAGCAACAGTCACAAGCTCCGTCCTGAAAATGTTCTCTGTGTGAGTTTTGATCAAAATGGACTCCACAATCTGTGGAGTCTATTCTGGGAAAACCGCGATGTTGAAATCATTTTTTTATTGGTGTTTATATAAATGATAACTTTAAGATAATAACTTAAGTATTTAATTAACATACATTCTCACATCAAACAAGATATAACTACTCTTAAATCAATGTTTCTTGTAGTATTGGTTATAAAAGCAACGGTTTGCATTGTAGCTGGGCCCAAGGCGTTGCGACCCCCTTACAAGTTAAAGGCCTATTTTGAAACTATGCCAGCTATCTTTAATTACATTCTTCTAAACAACATTTGGGAAATATTGATGTGCCAATATCAGAAAGATACGCGGCAAGCATTCTCTATAAGCTTTATTGTACAAAAAACGGCCTTAACCGACTTCCGATAGACTATTGGCTATAATTTCGCGGACATTAACATATTAGCATATAAATTGTCTACAATTAACTGTATACACATGTAAAGGAGTTTAACTTAATGTATGGCCAATGTTTGTGCTTGTGATAAACCCGTCAATGCTGGCGGCAATTACACAATTATAAATACTCGTGATAGAGTACGTTTTCAAGGCACTCTCGAGTAGATATTCGGTACCAATATGTTGGAGGTTGGCGCGGAGTCAGGCGTCGCATTCCACAAGCCTACATTCCTGAGCTGACACGTGGTGTAGGAAGTGGGCGCTGGCGCTGGCGGGGCTGGCGGGGCCTGGCACCAACACACGCCCTACATTATGTGTGCTATCTACTGCGTCTATGTATTGTTGATAAATCATTCAACTTTATTGTTGTTTATCCCCTTATTAGGTCTGACTAAACTTAAAGGTAGCATAGTTTCTTGGCAGCGAACAGCGGTAAACTTCCTATATCTACTTACCTAGTAAGATTCACGACTAAGAAAATTGTTGTTTACATTAATGATCACATTAATATCGGGAGGCTAACAGCTTTAATGGCGAGGCGTCCGAGTATCTGTAATTGCTCGCAAGGTGGATTTAACACAAAGTAAGTTTAATTAAATATCACCCCATTATTTACTTGCAAGTAAAATAATCTTACATACACATGCTCACGAGATAACTGTTATTATTAATGATACTAATCATCGATGCGACATAAACACATCGATGTTTGGAGCTAAAGCTTGCGATATTGCATGATTAGTGTCAGCTGCGCGGGAGCATTAGTAGCTGTGACAAGGTTTTAAGGATTGCAAAGTGTTTATAAATGGAACAGATCACCTTCTACGATTAATGAAACAGCTTAGTTCTGTAATTGCGCTGCAACTTCTGTAAAAAAAAACGCCGACATGATAATATATATCAATGATTTTCTTGACATTAAATATAAGAGTTGAGGATGATCATTTTTCATTTCTAACAACCTATACAGGCAGATCAGTATTTCCAAGTTTATCACCTCCTCATTAGCCTATAGCCATCATAATGAGCAACAAACAAGCTTTGCTGAACGTAAATACAATTGAAATACACATCCGTAATAAGTCAGCCAGGACCGATACCAGGCGGGACCGATACCAGACGGGACCGATACCAGACGAGTACCAGTTCGCGTTGGACGGGTTACAAATAACGTAATGCGATTTGTGTGGCGTCCTGTGGGTGTAGGTTATGACGCGTCTCGTTAAACAAGCTTTATTGTTTTTCTATATAAGTAAGTAAGGACGTATTTTTCCTCATTTTAATGGTAGTTGACGGCCGCGTGATTTTATTGGGTGTGTTTGTTTATGAAGTTTTTGCCCTACGGGGAAGTATAGATTTAATTGAACCTCTAGCTGGGAACTGCGTTGCTGCACATTCAAATACTGCTAGTAACATTTTTGTGACTTTACATACATTTAAAAATGTAGAAACTCGAGAATTTGAAGAAAACACATAGACCTACATTTCACCAGTGATCTGAAAATTTAATTGATCTCGCCCAAGCTTTCATGTAACTATCCCATCAAAGGTTTCTTTTCACTGCAATAGTTTTATCGAGCTCCTCCCAACACACGCATATCTGCATTACAGACAGACAGTAAACAGTGGGTTAGGGCGCTAGCACACCGGCGGCAATGCGTCAAACCGCGACGGGGCGCAGCTCGGACGTAGGAGTCCGTCAAACCGCCAGGTGTGACTGCGGCTTTATTTATGGCAAGCCGTGGGCTCCGGGATTTATAACACGAGTGTGTTAGTACAGGAGATAGGATAATGTTTAACAATGTGTTTAGTAATGAAAGCTGTTTCTTCGTCGTGTAAGTCTATATTAGATGAGCATTTTCTTATTTTTAGATATGATATGAAAAACGACTTGTCTTCGTGTTGACTGCTGTGACGGGCATTTTGTATGAAATGCTTTCACAAGTTTATGGCTTTGTTTTAATTCTAAACCGCAAAAAGTACCCTGAACTACCCTTACAAAAACTTCTTAAGATATTATTAACTAGATTCAATACAAAACTTATTACTGAGTTGTTAATAAACGTACCTTAACGTAGTGCGTTAGTCATTCATTGATAAGGAAAACTAATTTTAGATAATTTCAGCAGATTATTTACACACACATAACATATTTATTATTATCTTTAATTTAAATCTCCACTATTTATCAAATCCTTGTAATATTGACTTAACATGAGTCGCATAATAGTATTAATCTTGCGGTTTGCTATTCACTAATATAATCAAGTACTTAATTAATTTACAATTAATGTTGCAATCTGTCGAGATGAATAAACTACATAACTCACGTTGACTCGTTATATTTATAATTTTCAAAAGATATGCTAGTCACATCAATTTCGAAAATATTTTAATTGGCCATTTGAAATAAATATTTTGACTTGTAATCTTCTTCCCAGATAAAACAGTAGTTTTAGAAGTAGCGAAGGGCGGCAGTTTAGGGAGACTATCTGTATCTACTGTAAATTTTGTCGTTAATAAAGTGCTGATAATCAGCCTATTTTGAATGAATGAATGACTTTTAATTTTGAATCCAGATTCGTCGATAGCATATATTATTATGTTTTCCTGTCGGTCTCCCGGCTTACATCTCTCATCTCATTATAAATTAGTTGTTTGCGCATTTACAATGTGGAGAGCCAGTTACATTGATCTTTGCTTATTCAACTTAACTTTTGTAGCACCTTGCATGTGGAAAACGCCGAATTATAAAGCATGGTTTCACTAAAGTACCTACCTTGAAGTGTGGAGTTTTAGGAACTTTTATTAAAGAACTCAAATGTGCGTTTTTGTTTACGCATACATCTAGGTGTCTTCGGGGTTAACTGTATTAAAAAATGGTTCATGAGGCTTTTTCTCGCATTATTTTGTACTAGCTTTTGCCCGCGGCTTTGCTCGCGTTAAATTCGGGGTTACACAGTTCCCCTTTCCTGATTTACAGGTACCTGCTACCTGTAGTTTTTGCCTTTGCGCCTTATTTATTGTAATAGCAATGCTAAGTTTTCACTTTTCTTCCCTCTGTCTCCCGCATATCTCAAACTTAAAAAAAAAAAATAGCCTATGTCCGTCTCCAGGGTCCCAACTATCTCTGTACCAAAATTCATCAAAATCGGTTTAGCCATTAAGGAGTGAAGACGTAACAAACAAACAAACTCACTTTCGCTTTAATAACGTTAGTAAGGATATACATACCTACTTAGCAATTGATGAGGAAGATACACATAATGTAACAGCCCACTTTTTATCAAACCATATCATCACAGATTACCTACTTAATCTGTTCTTATTCAGCGCCAGTCGTAAAAGTCGCGAGCCAATCGTAGCCGAGCATATAGCTTATCTATGCCCCACTTGAGTCTTATCGCAGTGATTAGATAAGCTAACAATAACCAAGATTTTTAACTGGTGGGTGTCGTATTCAAGTAAGCTTTTGCTCCGGGAAAATGGCGACTGATTCATAGGTAACAAATATGATAATAAGTTAAGATAATTATTTTCATCTTAGCATCATCAACAGCCTGCATGCCTGAGCAGATACTGCTTCTTTGACTTATCTAATGTCATCGTGTATGAGTGATGGCAGATATAGGTAACTAGCTTTTGCCCACGGCTTCGCTCGCGTTCAATTCGGGGTAACACAGTTCCCCTTTCCCGATTTGCAGGTACCTGCTACCTGAAGTGTCTGCCCTTGCGCCTTTTTGATTGTAATAGCAATGCTAAGTTTTCCCTTTTCTTCCCTCTTACTTCCTCATTTCCCACTTTTTTTTAAATTAGCCTATGTCCGTCTCCAGGGTCCCAACTATGTCTCTACCAAAATTCATCAAAATCGGATTAGCCATTAAGGAGTGAAGACGTAACAAACAAACAGACTTACTTTTGCTTTTATAATATTATTAAGGATAGTGGTCTGCTAACCCTGGCTGTAACCTACCATCATTTCACCAACAATATTGGACTGGCCTAACAAATTCCCTTCTTTAATTTATCCGTTCCATGATTAAAAGTCTAAATGACGTCACATAAAGATTCGCTTCATTATTTTCTAACAAAGATATTAGGTCCCGCGCGAATCCTGTAACCCTTCAGACTTAACCCTTCGCGGGTTCATTCGCCGCTCGTTACAGGGGGGGTTAAGATTGAGCCCGGACTTATAACCCGATGCAGCTTGCAGCGTTTTAAGCCGAATTAAAGGAAATTTACTTGGTGAGTTATTAAGCTTTTTAGAAGGGGTTTGACGATGGTGATTCGATTTACCTCGTTTACTGTTAACGATGGTTTAATCAGGATTGGTTTATGTTTTCGTCAAGTTTGTATAATTGCAGATTGCTGTAGATAATTAATGTTTCAGTTATATTTAGTGGAAGACAACTGTAATCTTCTCTGTCATCTGTGTCTGTGATCTGTTTGTCATAATATTGTGCATCTGTATAAGCTATAAGTTTTCGAAAACAAATATTTTTTAACACAATTTTTGTACCCTATCACAATGTTATTGTATTCTACCCAAAGGTTGACTGGTAGAGAATACCTTACGACATTAAGTCCGCCTATGTACCACTATTGTACATGAAGTTTAAATAAATAAATAAAGCTTTATTTAGTTTTTCCATCAATATTATCAGAAGTGGCCCCGAGTCTACAATTGTGACAACAGGCTCACCCCAATTGTATGGGACTCGGACTCGGACAGGTAGAAATGTGGATATACTATAGGTACATTTTTGTTAAACTCTTAGAGATTTACAAACGAGAGTATTACCCTTGCATTGCTAAATATTCCTACATGCGATAAAACATTACCTCAGCATAATTTAATAGGGTAATTTAATGACTATGTATAACCTGAACCGTGCCAACTGCATCGCTATCACTCAGCATATCAGATCAGGAGCACTATCAAGCTGCGTACGTGACGCCGCTAATCTATCACCTATTAACGCAGACTCTTCCGTATTTGTGCAAAGTCTTAGACCCAGCATGACAAACAGATCTTATCGCACTTGTCTCATATGAGATCGATTAGATCAAGTGATCGCAATTAAGATAGCTTGTTTAGTACTTCCTCTTCTAAGGAATTTGAATGGACTGTAGTGTTAGAATTGTACTCAAGTTTTCTATTACCTAGTAGGCAGGTATGATATTGCCTTATTAGAGACAACATGTGAATTCGTAAAATGGAAATTTCTAGAATAGTATTGACCAGTGAGATGACTCATGAGTCGTGATAGAGGATGTCTGTCTGTACATCCATAGTCTGATGCAGTTCAGTTCATTTGAGATGTAGGCATCATAAAAAAATCAAGCTAATACATTTTTTTCTTTTTTAAAAACGTTGCCCCACATTATGAATTTCTCCTGTATCGTGGGTGCGTTGACAAACATTTAAACTCACATACACAAACAGCCAGACCCAAAACAACTATCTGCAGGTCATACAAATATTTGTGCCGTGCGGAAATCGAACCCGCGACACGTAGCAGTCGATCGCTCAGCCACTGCGCCAACCTGACTTGCTTCATCACCAATTCACCATGTCATCAACATAGTTGAAACAGATAAATACGTATCATAGATGGTAAATTATAAACGACCCAAGTTAATAAAATTCTTCGTAAACCAAATGAGAAAATAATCACGAAAATTGCACCAAAAATCACAGAGAAATCGGTGTGAATACGTAAAAAAATGATGCTTGTGGAATATACAACCTCCTCCTTCTTCCAAAATCAATTTATAAAGAAATAAAGTCGGTATATATAGCGATAAAGATGTGGCAACATATAGAAAGCAAAAGACATAATAAAACCACAAACATCCAAAAAAAGCACTAATGATTTCATCTGACATATTAATACCTCTTAAATCTCAGTCGTTGTAGCTTCACAAATTACGATGTTTCGTTAATTGTGGTCATATGGCCTCAGACACTAAAAATACTTGAGACCAGCCATAAAATGTAACTGGCTCGCTAGCCGTTATCTTATATGTTATTAGAGAATTGATAGATCAGGTGCTGTTGAGTAGATATGACACTTGAGTGACAGGCACGATTTGAGGAACGGTTTACTATGTATAATGTTTAGTTGCCGACATGATTTGTATGTTTTTAAATTGTTGCTACTGATTTTTGTTTGGAAAAAAAATGTGTAAGTAATGCTGATGGTTATTTTGTTATATGAATGTTTTTTACTTTTCCTGGATTATTTTAATACCAGCTTTCGCCCGCGGCTTCGCTCGCGTTAAATTCGGTATAACACATTAAGCAGACCTGCAGTTTTTGCTCTTGCGCCTGGTTGATTTGTAATAGCAACGCTATGTTTTCCCTTTTCTTCCATCGTTCTCCCTCATATCCCACTTTTTTTAAATAAAAATTAGCCTATGTCCGTCTCCTGGTTCCCAACTATCTCTGTACCAAAATTCATCAAAATCGGTTTAGCCATTAAAGCGTGAAGAGGTAACAAACAAATAAACAAACAAACAAACTCACTTTCGCTTTTATAATATTATATATATTATATATATGTATATATATATATATATAGTAAGGATAAGGATTTTGGTATTGGTTTGAAGAGTAGAAATTCAATGTTTGTTGAAAAAGTTGAAAAATCGAAATCTACAAAACCTATTTGATTTCTTAAGAATAGGAGTATAGGTACTAAATTGGTGCGATACCATTCAAAGCCTCTCAACTGCAGCGGTAGATTATTATATCTCCTACTACCCTCACCACTGACGACCGGTATTCTGCCTATTTTCTTCTTCATATAATTACACTCATATTCTTTGTTGTCTTCCTGTAGTGACCGCCGCGGGCGCATGGCGCGGGCGGTCCAAATAATTTAATTAGCGTCATAATTACTGCGCACGAGCAGGCCACGTGGGCGCATGCGCAGTGCGCATGCTATGATCACCTTGTTTAGGCTCTGATGAGTTAAATACAGGTTGAGCAAGACGGTTTTTTGTTCGTAGATATCCGGCACATGGATGCTTCAAACGTCATGTAGGTCTCTACCTAATCTACCATCCTAAATCGAGGTATCTACTTGATACATATGACAAGGCTTATTTTTGCATCATCGCGTGTGTTAGGCAGGTTATATACACAAAAAACTTTTTATTTTAAATCGTTGCCACGCACTAGGAGTTACTCCTGTATCGTGGGTGCGTTTACAAACATTTAAACTCACATACACAAGCAGTCAGACCCGAAACAACTATCTGTAGGCCATACAAATATTTGTTCAGTGCGGGGATCGAACCCGCGACACGTAGCAGAGCAGTCGATCGCTTAGTCACTGTGCCAACCGTGTCGTCGATGTAAAATGTATATACTAGAACGTTTTAAGGCTGTTAACTTGACTAAACTCCCTTTACTCTAGCCCTTATTGATTGCTGCACAAAAATCTCTACAATACCCTCCTTTCACCTACCTCTGTCCAGCAAAACCAGGAAACAATCTTAACACTCCCTTTTAATAAAACTCTACATGACTCCAACATAATCATGTTGGAGTCATGTAGAGTTTTATTAAAAGGGAGTGTTAAGATTGTTTCCTGGTCTTGCTGGACAGAGGTGATACAACACAAGGAGCCTTATGGTAAATCTACCATAAGGCTCCTTGTGTTGTATCATCTATCACCATACATTTTACATGTACAGTACTACGTATATGAACAATGCTACAAGTTCTGCCTACCCAGTCACAAACTAAAGAATGAACATACAAAACAATGTACGCTGTAGGTACACATCGGCTGTTTACCATCCTACGCAGCAAATTAGATCGGAACGGGTTGCCGGGTGTAGGCGATAGACAGACCCGTACTACTGGTTGCCGATAATTATACTGAATTTATTGTACTTATGTTACGATTGATGGCAATAGAACATAGTCATGAAAGTTCCCAAATTATGTCTCTTGTAGTGTAGGTACAGTCAACAAACCTAGTAGGTATACACGTCCGAGAAATATTTATATAATAGTACCTCAACATTTTTTTGTTTTTTTTTTATAGGTATATTCGTGTCTGTACACTTTTTAGGTTTGTTGACTGTACCTGGGGACAAAATCACAACCGTACCTAGTAGCCCACAAAAACACTGTGTCGAAAGAATTGTAACCATAGGGAGGTGCCTTGGCCCAACAATGGGATGGTGTAGGTAAGCTAACAGTAACTAAGGTACATGTTCAAAGCATTAGTTTCGTATCTTTCCTGAAATAAGTTACTTACACGTGACCACAAGTCGGTGAAGATTCAAACCGAATCTTACGGTCTAGTCACAGTGCACAAAGATGGTCTTTAGCAATGATCAAATTTTGAAAACTTTAAAAAAATATCTACAAACTTCCTATTTAGACCATGATTTCATAGTATTCTTTTATGTATATGCTGGCTTTTCCAACTACCTTCAGTAATTACGGACCACTAATAAACTACAAATCCACTTCACATTACTAGATGATATCATTTAATGACAACAAACGTAAGCTAAACGCTGCTACAATAAATGGTAGTTGCAGGACGGCATTCTGCGCCATGTTAATTACCAGTACCACCACCCTACCTAGCTCCTTATCACGAGATATACGCGCATCAATCACCCGCCACAGTCGGAGCCGCGTTTATTTCTAAACAACCTACTTACTGCATTCTGTGGAGACAGATCTACTGATTCACTCTGGAACCTGTTCCTTCTAATTTGGACTCTTACTTAGACGTGGTTTGTTAGGAGTTGTTTATCTTTAATTACCTGTTATCATGAGCTCATAGTTGATCAGTTCATGTGACGGTTACATAGTATTGTGAGTAAAATATACCCCGAGAGGCTCATGCCGTCTCCGTCATTGCGATCATTAGGTATTGAGTAACGGGCCTAGTGAAGGTCAAAGTTCTGAGTTTCTATGTCATAACTTTATTTTTTACTAGCTGGCGTCCGCGGCTTCGCCCGCGTGATGATCGAAAAAAAAGTACTCTATGTGTTATTCTAGACTATAATCTCTTATCTAACTCTGTGCCAAATTTCTTCAAGATCCGTTCAGCCGTTTTCACGATAAAGAGTAATCCTCAGAGACATTCGCATTTATAATATTATTAGGATGAAACCCTATATTGATCAAGGCATTCGTCATAATAATGTGTTGAGTGTAGAGCGTAGAGCTTTACCGTAAACCGAATTGTTACACCCAGAACAAAAAAGTCGATAACCAGCAGCAGTTTTACGTGGAGTAAAATGCTGGGTAACGACTACGTGAAGGGTCTGTTTACACCTTGATTAGTTTAAAACTATGATTAATATTGCACTCTTTAGACTGGGAGTCCAAAGCGCTTGAAATGGCAAGGTCGAAATTGACTCGAATGGGTTTGAAGCCAAACTTTGGACCATATTTTGGTCTTAGGAAGAGCTTGAAGACCTGTGCCACAGCAATTGGAACGTTGGTAATGAGCTATGTGGTAGTATTGAACTCAAGATGCACCGTAAACAAACAAAAACAGTAAGGAGCATTTTACAAAAATGTGATCAGCAATTTCATTCGTTTAAAATTACTAGCTGCTACAACAGGTTTAGCATTGCAATGTTTCAAATTGACGCACTTCAAAGTTCGTTGTGTTATTTCATGGCTTAAATATTCGTTAATAGTGTTGACTTCCCATACTTAATCGATTTATTTGGTGGCTGCACCTAAATGTGCGTAGTCAATAAATATGTGGTGCAATAATAATAAAGCACCGCGCGTGTGACACAAACAAATAAATTATTATTAACCAATGACGGACTGCTTTTGGGGATCTCGCAGAATTCGGTGTGATTAGATCTGGCCTCATACAAATTATTAATTTTCTTCTGGAATTCTAATGTTTTCCTGATAATTTACAAGAATACCTAATATCCAACCTTTATTTTTTAATATGTTGTGTTTGTGTAAAGAAATAATATAGTTGCATGATGAATCGCATGATACGTGATTTAAGTAAGTCTTGTAAGCTATCATTAAAATATATTAGCAATTGCTAGTAATGAAAATGTGGAATTCAAATGGTTAATTTGGTAGCGACCTGCCCGATCTAGGGTTGTTGAAACCTGTGTTTCAGGTCGTTAAAATTGTGAAAGTAATCTATAAGGTAAAATTGTGAAAAAAAATCTATTAAAGGCTATAAAAATAATCGAATTGGTACAAAAAAAAAACAGCAGTTTTCGATTTCAATAACAATATTCACTTGCATCAAAATGTGCTACCATATTCTGGTAGAATAACAAAACAGATATAAGACGAAAACAAACATTCTGATGTAAACTTATTCAAACAGTCATAATATTCACGAATTTAAAATAATAATAAGAAACATGTCAGTTAATCAATATATTATTAGAATTACAAATCTTATTATTCATCGATATCAATTAATTGACCGTTCATCAGTCGTTAACTAAACATTTAAATCAATACACAAATTATCACTTCAAGAACGTAAATTTTCATTTTATGCGGATATTTAAATTGAAACACTTACTCGATATGGTCAGTGACACCATTCCAATAGAAAATTTACACCTACTGGGCCGAGGAACCGAATAGACCAGAGCAATTAACATTTTATAAAATAAACAAGTCTGGATTAAACATAAAACAATAATGGATCGGTGGGTTATTTGCTTGGTAGGCTCTATTTGTTACAAGTGCTATGTTAAAGCTGCATGTGGGAATGGACAGAGGTGTTATAGCTATTCTTACTTACTTTAGGATTAGGGCATGCAATAGCAGCAATATGAAAGATTACATTTTATTTTTATTGTTTACTTTGCTGATCTTGCAGATAGCAAGACATTGTCAGTGTCAGGTTTGTTTATCGAATCCTGTTTATTGAGTAACTACAGAAAACAAAAGAGAAATGTGACTATGTTCTCAAATATGTATGTGTGAATATGTATCAACAACATGGCTTTCATCAACAATTTAAGCAACGCACACAAAATACACAGAAACTCACAAAACAAAGGATTATCTCCACTCTTTCTGATAAATTCTTCACTCAAATGATATGTTCACGACCCAATTCAGTAAGAGTATCGTGCGTCACTGTAACATAACTGTAACTCTGTAACATCGCATTACTATGCGCCGCGGCGTCCGCACATCAGAAATCACTAGGTTACCGACACCACTCAATACATCCAATAGATTTTTTCTTCTACAACTGCATGATATATATTATAGTCGTAAAAAGCGGCTAGAGTATCGGCGAGTCGTAAAAATAGATGTTGTACGTTACGCTTTCCGCATCAATAATTCAAGATTACGAAGGGTGCGTCTAGCGCTTACTGAGATCTGTGGCGCTGTGGAGCTGCTCGGCTCATAACTATTTATTTGTCAGCTCTTGTTTGTGGATTTGGGACAACTACTTACTGCGCACTAGAAGAATGCAGTTTATTTAACGTCATACAGAAGGCGAAAAGGCGCAAGTATGCGTGCCCAGCCTTAAACAGAGTGATTGAATTTAAAAAAAAACTCTCTGAAGTAGTCTTTACATGTCTGAGATTACAACAAAAAGGCTGATTACATTCAAAGATATTTGTAATAGTTACTTACAAAAAAATGGGCCTATCGTAATGTTACAAAAACCAATAAACCATCAGGTATGACCAAGTGTAACGTGCCAATCATGGAAATGATATACCTACACGGTTTTTCTAAATATTTCTGTTCTGATAGTCACAACATGGTACCGTACGTTAAAATACAAAACAATTTTAAGTTTATGGCAAGGCAAGAAAGAAACAACAGCAATAGCAACAATTCTGACACACCCAAACTCCCCGACTGGAAGCACAACAGAACACAACACAGCGCAGCTCTGCTCACCCCAGAACCACGAGTCACGTACGCCTGACATTACTGTATATCTTTTTAAACGCGATGCGTTATTTTTGTGACAGCCCTAGCTCTGCCCCGCGCGGTTTTATCGCGTTTTATTGCTAAACATTCAAATATGAGTACAGCTTGTTGTAATGCTTCCGGATTTTAGATGAACTTATCTTTGGTACGAGAATGTTTGGTCAGCAAGTTGGATTGTTTTTAAACTGTTGCCAACTTACTAACAAAATAGCAACAACACCTTAAAGCGCGGGTATAAACTTATAAAAGAGTAGTCAATACTCAACATACTTATTGCATTACACATTATAAAAACAGGTGGTACATTCTAAAGACCATTGTGTATCCTGTTGGGACCAGCAGTTTAAATTGAAAGCTAATGAACCAATAAGATCATCTCTATTATTTTTCCAACAGAATTCGGGTTGATGAAACGTATCGAAACACTTTTGAATGAACTCGACAGCTTCTCAAAACTCTAGACATACAGAGACTTTCTCGTTATCTTATCTCATAGTGATAAGACAATCGTTAGACTCAAAAGCGAAACAATTAAACCATCTATTTTGGCTCCAAACAACTCAGTACCAGGAAAAAACGCGTCGCTACCGGGATCCATTCAATTTCGCGTCTCTGGCAATAAAGCGTGATTGTCACGCACGTACACATTGCATAAAGCGGTATTACTGCCGACGGGCGGCCAGGGGACTAGCCGGGGAGAGCCAGGGGTGAGGGAGTGGGGGGGGGGTGCGAGTACACCCCCAGGGTGGCGTTTAACGCACGAAGGGATTTTTCAAAATAACATTTTTTTAGAGCGGTGAAGTTCTTGGTTTTGACTTTGACGGTTATGACCGATTTTTTTTTGTTGGTGCATTTTCTTGGACAGGGGTGTTCTGTGTCTCGCTACTGTCGTGAATAAGAAATCGCTAGGTTGCGGCAGATTTAATACTAGTTCTAATAAATTAGAATAAGTATACATTTATATCTAAAAATGTGATCAGTGTACAAAGAAAGAAAAGAAAAGAAGAATTATTGCTCCAAATAAAATAATGATAAAAACTACACTAGAAATCAAACGACAGTTTTAGTGCTACATGATAGAATTGTTAAGAGCTACACAAAAAGTGTTTTTACCTTGCCGTGATAGGGTCAAGATATTTCTTGAACCCCAGGTCGTATCATATGGAACTTCAATTCGACATCAACATTTTATGTCCCTGCATTTTCTCCACTTAAACTAAACTAAGAATAGGTTTATAGTGTAAAGAGCGAGTTTTAAACGGCCTAGCCATTGGTCCATTGAAAACAATATTTTACGATTTTGGATCTTAGTCAAAGATAAACTTAGACATTTCAACAACTAAACTAATAGGAGATAATTTGATGGATAAAGTTAATATTCATCAATTAAAAATCTACGGTAAAAAGTTAAGCAAAAAGATGGTAGTAATAATGATTTATTTAACTCATGTTTCAAATCTAGTTCGTGTCTCACGTTTTGTGCCGGCTATCGGTTATGTGTGGCGAATGGGATCTATTGCAGCTTCCTAGTTTAAATTATTTGAGTCCTGCAATCTACTGCTGGTACGTATTATGTCTGGCTTGATGTTATTTGATATTATTTCACAAGATAACGTTTATGTGGTTATGTGTGGTATGTCGCAACATAGCTAACCGGACTCAGAAATTTCGACAAGTTTCACAAAAACGACTGGGAAGAATTTTCCGGGTGTCACCACAATGACGATCATCGCCCGGAGGATACGTTGGAGCACACTGTAGAGCATTTTGTGGAACGCACTGTAGCGGTCTGCCGCTTGAGCAGAGCCCCGCTGTATTCTCGTAGAAGCGATCGGCGGCGGCGACCTCGAGAATGGGAAGGAGGTGGCTGGACGTGTGAGGGATAGAACCTTAAACCAACCCAGCCACCGCGGGAGAACCTCTGGGCGTTGGGAGCTGCGAGATGACTCTAGGCCACCGTTGAAGTGGGTCCGTGGGTCAGTGAGCAATGGGTAGCTCACCATCCCTCCGCCTAGTGACGACAGGCCGTGTCGTGTGCTGCATGCGCGCCTCAAAAAGATGTCAGCTATAGCACGGTGGGGCCGCCAGGGTCACTGCCTGCTGGGGCTGCAAGAAATACCGCGGCCCCGGAACACAAAGGGCAAAAGCAACATAAATGTGTTTTAGTCAGTACAAGTCTGAAACTTCTTTGCGATCCGCTCAGACCAGGAGAAGTTATTTGAAGATTTCCAATCCGAAAAAAAAAGGTTTTATGTCGTTGACCTGAAGGATGTTAGTAAAACTTCCTCGTGTTTTAGCTAAACTTTTAAAAGTGAATTAAATGTTAGGAGTCAATCACTTTTAAGTTTTAAGTATATTTAGAATCATTGACCAGATTATGTCGGGATCAATTCAGCTTTAATTAGGTTTATAAGGCAACCGATCGATACTAGAAGTAGTCAGCATGTACCACTAACACGTACGTGAACATGAGTAGTACCTGCGCACCACATCTGTGCTTTCAAACTGAAGTAGATGATGACTACGACACTCGGCAGACCGAGTGTCGTAGATGCAGACATCTACGTACCGAAAACTACAGCATTATGTTATTATTTTCTCTTTCAAGTATCCCTCAAATAATTATAAATATTCGTCCATTTAAATACGATCTTGGCTACCGGCAAGTTCGGGCCTTGTCCCGCGTCCCGCGAGCCATCGATTGACCGAATCCGGCGCGGCGGGATCGCGCGTAATTCCTCGCGCGCTACGTGCCCCGCGTGCGTAAATACGCGCAATCGCTCACCCCATTACGCTACGATACGCTGGTAAGGTGGCCGAGGTGAGGGCGGTGGCGATTGATGAAATTGGATGGCAACTCTGAAAAAACGCTTGTGAAACACTGAAAGAGACATCTAGAAATGAGACTGACGTACTTTAAAGTCATACGGGTTATTAAATATCTAAGACAGAAATCAAACAATCTTTGAAAGTTTTAATTAGTTTCAGTACCTTTTATAGGCCGTACGCTGATCATTTTGTGATATACATGCATGAAATTAAATTTCATTGTTCTAAAAAGCAAAAGATTCCTGTTTTATTATCCCTCCGACAGAGTACTGTGGTTGCCTCAGTTCGCTACCGCTTCTGACTCGCGTACCTCCTCAAGGCATTACTCGGATCGATGTCGGATCGAAGGCAGCAATCAGCCTCCATACAGCTGGAACAGCTTACTATCCCCATTGTTTTATACCTCCCTCCGTTTCCTTCCTCCTGCAATATATCGCCAGCTTTTCTCCACCAGCGCCATATAGCCTGCGCTCATTAATGAAGGTGGAAAGCAGTTTCTTGTTATTTCTTCAACAATTATCGAAAAAGCTTCACGTAAAAATGTCTGACGGTAAGATCAATCAATGGATGATAAAGTACATCGTTCACGAAGAGAGGGAAAAGTAGAGCAGGTCATAATATTTACTAGTTTTGTGACATTGATCTTTACTTGATTACTCATTGATATTGTAAACTTTTGAGTGATACTTAATCTGTTTTTTTTATAAGAGTGTAATCTTCTTGGAAATAGTCAATAAAATCTTGGATGATATTGTCTTCGCACAGATGCAGATATCAGTGACGTCAATCTCAGTGTTGACCAACAACTTCTAAAAGGTTATTTATTTCACAATAATTTTATATCGTGCCTGTCAACAACAGTCTTTAGCATTCAATTTGCAAAAACAACGCAATCATTTCTATTAGTGTTTATTTTTATAGCTTTGTTGTGCGCAGGAGTCGCGGGATCGTCTGCGGCCTTGATACCGGCGCCTGCACCTTTCGCAACTGCGCAGTAGGTTAATGTATATGTTTCTACGTCATTAGAAGATGTGATGCCTTGTCTTCTTGGCATTCATCCAAGGAGTGTAATGTTAATTAGGTACCCCCTCTGCCCTGCCAATCTATAAAACATAATGTCCTTAGTTAGACCTATGATAAAATCAAATTGTCACCTGAAAGTTTTGTACCAAAGCAAGTGGAAATCTAGAACAGAATCATCTGAAATCACCAAAACTTGTTGATGTTTTGAATGAGAAGAATCCTTTTCCTTTAATTTCAGCAGAGTATTATAAACTGTGAATGTGTCAGACCTAGCCAGCTATTGCCTGTAATTTCAGTACTGTTCAACTGTAATGGGGCGCGGTCATTTGCTTTAGTGGCGGAAATAGGAGTAAATATTTCTAGGATACTATTCAATGGATATTTCCATGAAAATTAGCGTTAACACAAACAAACAGTACGTAACAATTAACCAGGAACTTGAGACACATTACATAAGTAACGTGCGGTACTCGTAGGTAAACCTAACAACAATTACAAACGTCTCAATAAATCTCTGCACTCGTGTCTGAGTCAGTGGCATGACTCGTTACATAAATATGTCAATAGGTAATATTGTATGACGTGTACTTATTGTATGATTGTGCGTCAAGTTGTTGTCCTTGCCGTCATCCAGGACCTGGACTGGTATTATGAGGGTCTCGGTTTTAATGCCATAATCTTCATCAAAGAACATGTAGGTAGATGAAGGAAGAACGAGGAAGGTAAGATGGTTGAAACTCTTCTACTGGTGATCCTGAGAGGTAAGGTGAATTATCCATATCCTGAAACGGTAACGTCACAATAAATAATTCATTTATTAAGTACTACATATACTTCTGCTTATTAGACAATAGTAAATGATTCATATAATTAAAATTACTAATGCAGCAATAACAAACTAACAGAAGTGCTAAGTTTTAGTTCCAACTCTTCTAATTACATATTAAACAAGCGTAAGTGATTACTACGTCAACACCCGATTGAAACGAATCATAATTGGCGTGTAACTTTAATATAAAACATTTAAATAATTGATAAATAGTCCGTATAATTTTTACTACTAATTATGAATAATTTTACATATAAAACATAAATTCGGAAGTACTTGTTCCGCAGTTATTTGTATTTTTATGTATAGTTGTACATTAATTGGATAGATTACCATTGGCCCGTGCTCCTGAATGGTAAAAACGAATATTTTACCGATGTAGCCGCGTGGATAGATCGCGAAACGAATTTGTTTTATAATTTATTAATGTATTCATATTTTTCATTTGAAATATGTTTATTATAGGTTACACATGTAAATCGACAGTTGTAGAAACAAACAATATAAAAACAAGTCTTCATTGATGAATATTTTGCTATGAATATTTAAATTAATTATAACAGAGATCTTTACAGAATAAAGACTTTAAACAAAATATATGTTTAATAAATACATTATTGATCAGTATATTATTCATCGTATAAGAGCTATTCTGTAAATAGCTCTAAGAAAAGATACTATCATGAGTATAGCTTGAAACTGCCAAGACTTACTGTCAATACCTGTGTGATTTTCTAGGATACTGTAAGTTTTCGTTGTTTTCAAAATTGTTAGTCATAATCCTGATTTATCTAGAGATAAAAAAGTCTCTTTCTACAATTAATTAAGACAAAATCTAATGAATCGCGCCGAAATGTGGCCGTGTCGTGGCAGTCACGCGTCGTGGCACGCGGAAGAGATAGCGATCGCGTCATTAATCTACGCGGATCACGCGCGGCGTGACTGTGCGCTACCGGTGCCGCCTGCTCGCCTGCTCGCGTACGAGCTGGATCCTGCGACGGACGGCAGTCGTGGGGCACTTCTAGGTGATTCATGCTTCGATCTTTCAGAGTATTGGTACTTGCAGATCAATACAGGAGCTAACACCGATGGAGTGTCTCCTTGCAAAACCATCCTGAGGTCTTGGAAAAGAGACATTCGATTACAAACTCTTTAATTATTTAAAATTCAAATATAATTCAAATAAAAAGTTTGGTTACGGCATCCTTACTAATATTATAAAAGCGAAAGTGAGTTTGTTTGTTACCTCTTCACGCCTTAATGGCTAAACCGATTTTGATGAATTTTGGTACATAGATAGTTGGGACCCAGGAGACGGACATAGGCTATTTTTTTTACAAAAAAGTGAGATAGGGAGAAAGAGGGCAGCAAAGGGAAAACTTAGCTTTGCTATTACAAATCAATAAGCCGCAAGGGAAAAACTGCAGGTACCTACCTGCAAATTAGGAAAGGAGAACTGTGTTACCCCAAGCTTTACGCGAGCGAAGCCGCGGGCAAAAGCTAGTAAACTATATTTTTCCTCTCAAAGTATGCAAACATAACCCATGTACCGTGTATTGCTGGTGAGTTTTCTTCGCAACTAGACACCAAATCACGAAGGATGCTGATTTCATTAAAATGGGGTGTGGTGAAGACGGCCGTTTTGAGGGCTCATAAAATGAGCGGTAAGAAGTGCGGAACTGTTAGCGTATATAATTTGAATTAGTGAATCTTGATAAACAATAATCATAGCCCTATCTCAGTTTCTTCTAATCATTGCTCTGTACAATAATTGTAATACAAGTATGACAGATAGCACCGCGTTCGATACTCGTCAGGCGACTGGCTCGGTGGCGCCCGCACTCGCTGATCTTGAAGTGTCGGCCACTTATTTATTTATTGTTATTTGTTTAGCCGTTCCATTTAATTGCAGTTATCGTCTATTTACTGAGAATTGTTGCATTCCATCTGTTAGCAGTATGTGCCGTAAATGAAAATAACAAAAACTAGTAGTATTGTGCAGAGCTTACAAGAGCTTTTTCCGAATTAAATGATCGGCAATAGAAATTAACTGTCACAGTGGTAACTTTGATGACAACGTTCCTATTTATTGAATATGCCTTTCAAGGTATAAATAACTGACCAGACGTATGAATAAGGGACGAACCAAAAGGCAGCTTTTGCTTCTGTTACGATCGTATAAGTAGCATATGTGGTTTCTCATTTCTACCAACCCCCAAACAAACGAGGCTTGCGTGTTTGTATGTGACTTGACCAAAACATAGCAAACCACACATAAATAAAATACATATATTTCATTTACTAGCTACAGTCAACAGCTAGGCAGCTCGGGCTTAGTTCCATGACGTCATAAAGTTTACAACTGGTATTAGAATTATGTTATCTCTTCCTACCATTGTATTGACATAAATCACATCTTATCTCTTAGTTAGCGATTCTTGTAACAAATTAAATTATTATGGAAAACGCAGCTGAGGAACAGGATGTACATCTATCATGTTTTATCATTTACACCCATAACAAGATGTTCTATAGCGTTCTATGGCGTTGGAATGTTTTTAGGATTTCGCACCCAAAAGGTAACACGGGACCTTATTACTAAGACTCCAGTGTCCGTCCGTCTTTCTCTAGGCTGTATGTCATGAAACGTGATAGTTAAACGACAGAAGATGTGAAATACATCATCTGTGAAATTTCAACTGTCTAACTATATTGCCACTATAACAAGAAATTTAATTAATTAATTATAATTTAAGGGGGCTCCCATACAACAAAACAAACATGATTTTTGCCTTTTATTGATATTGGTACGGAACCCTTTATGCGCGAGTAGACCGACTTGCACTTAGCCAGTTTTTATTAAATCTGTTGTTTGGGTCGAATCATAATCGTTATCATCTTCTTTCTCTATTCCCATGTATCTTAGGGTCAACACATAAAAAAAATATATATCTAAAAGGAATTCCTTTTATGGTCTTCCTTTTGCCATGGCAAGCGCCACGCTATACCGTCCATATAGGCAAAACTTGTCTGTGAAAGACGCCATATTATTAAGACTTTGAGTCTTATATCCTTTGAAATATTTTTCGCCGTAACATCTTTTAAATTCCTCACAGCGACTTAACATCTGGGCCCCGGTCACCTTTACATCGAATACAACACGCATACCCTAATGTCCCGATCTTGAGATCACCCTAATCCCGACCAAATCGAACCCATTCAAAATTCCGTGCATTCTCGGAAATCGCGTGAACATGTTCGTCGGAATAGTTATAAGGTACGGTAATGTTGTCCGGAGGCGCTCCGCCCCGTCCGCTGTCCGGCTGTCCGTCCCTCACAGGTGCATGGGCTGAACGCACGGAATCGGAGATATGCGGATGAGTTGCACATATCTTTAGGTAATGGCAACTTTGTGAGGTTAGGCCGCGAAAGCTTTGGAGCTTTGCGAGATGAACATTTTTGAATAGCATTGGAAGGAAAGCTAACTGATAATGAAAGCTTTTATTTTTAGGGAAATAATATCTTTCGTATTCACTTTTTATGGATTTTTTTTGTTTCTTATTTATTTACATTTTATCTGTAAAACAAATAAGAAAGACAACGGTATGTGAGTTCTAAGATTTTCAAAAAAACACCCATGTCATATTTATGATTAGCAACCAAGGCATATAAATAGTTAAGCTCTGCTACCTACTAGTAGTGTTAATTGTTTTTGTCTCGTAAAGCCCATGATCCTTTCTCAGAAAAGAAAAACTGAAATACAAATAAATCTCCAAGTCCGTACACAGAGCAATACCACACGAAGCCCGTGCGTTGCTAAGTCGTGTGCTCACGCGACTGATCTGCGTTAACTCTCCCAATCGCATGTCGCCGCGCATCGCCGCAGGACTAGTGTTTTACATGCGATTATATTTGTGTTATTCTCTTTAATGTCTTAAAATATTGCACGTCTTCCTTTTGAGGAGGCTCTTCATTTTCAGATAAAAGTTTCTTGGCATGCTCTGTGCATGATTGGCTGTGTTGTGCCAATGGTGAGTGTGTGAGTGCCTAAGACAAACAGGTAATGGTGTATTTGACCAGAGCTTGGTTTTTATCTAAGAATTGGCTATGATATATCATTAGGATCTCAACATTGATTACCTACATTATGATTTTCTTTGCCTTTGGTGAAATTGCTTTGTCTCTCTACTGAAGCTCCATAAGTGAAGCGAAAACCGCAGCAGGATCTGCTTTTGATCCAATTTTCTTACAAAGTTGCGTATTGCCAAAAATGTAACGTCGGGTATTTAAGACGTTCGTGTCTAAATTACAAGCTTTCCTGCGAACATGGCGAATGCCGGGTTGATCTGTAAATGCGTATAAACTAGCGCAGGTATAATATGTGAAGGCCCGGGGGCTCGGGTTTATGAGCAGGCGACATGCGACCGGCGCCCGCGCACCCTTAGGCAACACAACTCTGTACCACGACACTTGTAAAAGCAGAAATCATTATTATTAAACTTACGGATTTTTTTAAACTCGGGCGGAACACTAGACCACTGGACCAGCGCTTATCACTCCAGGCGGTAAAGTTACTGGTACCCACGAGACATTGTTTTTAAGGGTGATAACCACTTGTAACTTATAACCTCGTAATTATTTTGGTTATTGGAATTACAGACCAAATGTAATTTATTACATCAAGAGCAACACCATTCACATATCGTTCTCAATGTAAAGATTTAAGGACGAAATAATTAATTAAATGTCTAGTTAATACACGTGTGTTGTATCATGTTATATTAACCTTTAAAAACATCATATCATCTATTTACGCATGATCTATTGATGTGATAAATAGTCTTTTAATTCGATGTTATCTAAATAAAAACTGTTGGAAATAAATCTGTTTGTGTTATTTATCTACTGACCACTCTACAGTGCGATTTCAATCATGTGGTAATAGATAAAATACGAAATGGATTAAATTTTAAAGTAAAATACATTACAAATATTTCTGATAAAAGCGTCGAAACTAAATGACAGACACATTGCATATAACCAAGTACAAACAGATAACGTTGACAGTAATCGCACCATAAACAAAAACTAAACCACCATCAAAATCTCAGTTAAACGACTGAGCAAAGAATAATTCAAAACAGATAATTGAAAATCCAAAACCATTTCAATAACCAATAAAGGTAAACTACCAAATCGGGTGAAGTCGCAGGCCGAAGCTAATTTCCCGCTGCCCAGCCTTCGGGCAACGTCAGTAAATCAAGAGACGTCATGTGGACTCAAGTATTTATGCTCATACATCGCGATTAGACTTACGAAATCATATTTATTGGCGCAGTGAGAACTCCGAAGGTTACGACTCACTAATTGATTGTTTGATGCATTTCACAATGTTCAACTTCGTGTATTTTTCCGTGAGAAAATTGTTAATCAATGTTTTCGGTGAGTACTTCTTCTAGGACTCTTTTGTTCAAGTTTAAATTGTCTTAACTTCTTACTTACAGTGATGAAGAAAGAAAACCATCACGAAATGAAATTAGAAAATCAATATTATTTATAGTAATGTTTTAGTAAGGTACCTCATCATTTAAATCTTTGCTTAAGAGCTAAATTAAATTTGACTCATTATGTTACTTTATCTAATCAGAGAAATTTATAGTAAAGATCTAAATCCTTTCGCTATATTTTTAAGTTTATATTCGGAGCTACACAATGTGAAAAGTTTTAAGACTTATGCATTATTTTCTTCAAAAGATCATTGGATATCCCTTCAAGCTACTATTCTCCCTTATACACATACAAACTAACTCCTTTTTCATTTTAATAATCAATACCTGTAGCCTCAAAAACGAATGGCCTATTTCGTGTATCGCGAAATCGATTAGTAGAGCCATAAGCCGGAAGGCATTAGTCGGCCTTCGAGGATACTAGCCACTAATAGCGGAGCATTCCTCGTAGCGTGGCCATTGATTAGCCACGACCAATAACTAGCCAACTGCGCCAAAAAACTGTGCCATCGTGAACGGAAACACACGTTTGTCTATCATTTGGATTGCGAAACTGCACGTTGTTGTGTGCAAGGCAATGAATACGATTTGTTTGTTCATTTGTAAATCGATGTTATTTTTTTTCATGTCTGCCTACTTGTACGGGTGCATCAGTTACCAAACAAAGCATTTTCTGTGAAATGTCTCAATCTTAGTCATCGTATTGTTTGTATGAATATTGTCCGTTTTAGAACTATTCTCTTTTCATCTTTACTTTTCAAAGTTATTTTAAACACCAACGAACTAGAACGCCGAACGTTCCGTTTTACTACAACGTTTTTTAAACATCATCAAGCTGACATAGGCTAACTATATGAGTCCTTTCCTTGATAACTTTTGCATCATTGTCCTCGCTTATAGAATGTTTGTCTAGGCCCACGGATTATTTCCTGTACCGGTGGGTAACCTTAAACCATGAGTTCATCAGTTCAGTAATATAAGTTTACGACTATTAATTTCAGGATTGTGTTATTCGCAATCAATTGATCGATTCCATCAGAGAACGTGGCAAAAAAGCAGTTAATCTCACAAAGATTGCTTCTTCATCACTATAACCGTATAGAGATGGTTACAATGGCTGTTATTCAATTATAAATAACGTTTAAAGTTCAATCTTGAGAGCGAATAGACGATCTATCACCATTTGACTGTAAAAGTGTACCGTTTGAGCATGGATGTCAGGATGTTAAGACCGCGCCAAGGTGAAGCCCCGTTTTTTAGTTTTTGGCATCCCAATATTTTCAATGCGTTTCTTTAACTACAAATAATAAAATTACTGTCTTAGCAATAATACCAACCATTGTAGGAACTATAATACTAGGAACTGTCGGGCCACCAGGATTCTTCACTCAGAATTAATGTGTGTGAGTAAATTAAAACTACTTCAAAAGTGAAGATACTCGGTTCATATTATAATTACTTTGTTTTAAGCCTTTATTTGTATCTAAAGATCCTGTTCGGCATTTTTACTTATCATTTTCCAAGTGAATCAGCACGTCCTGCGTTAGTCATCGTTTCGTCCAAACACTTAGTTTTTCGCATTGAAGAAATAGTCTTGACCACCATTATGTGTCATATTCGTATCTAACATTTCTATAGGAAACGTTTTGGCATTATTTCGCAACACAGAACGGTGTCACAGCGCGTATTGTTGTTATTGTGCTGGCTGTCGCAATAACATGTCGAACATGTTGCGCACTGAACGTGTTGTTCTTCGAAAGGCTGTGGTTTTGTGCGCAACGGTTTTTGCAGGTTATAGTTTTTGTGGTGGCTACTAAATTGAAATGTGTCGCACAGCGTTTGGTGCTGTTCGTCCTGATTAAATTTGTCTATAATTAGTATTTAGTTTCTCTGATCTGGGTGGCAAAGTGAATAATGCCTATTTTCACTTACTCTCAAGTAATAAGAGGCGAGCCTTTTGTCATCAACCAGGTACAAATGCAGAATCTGTGACAGCTACTGAAACAATCCAGATGAAAAATCCCAACCCGTAAATCGAACGGAGGATCCTCAAATTCAGCAGTCGTGCTTGCGACCACTGAACAGACTGCTCAGCTAACATCAAAGATGCTTAAAGTCATTTTAACAGCGTAATTTAATAATTTATTTATCAATTATGCAGAGTTAGTGAAAATTGGCATGTATTGTTCGCAAGAGATATGTCATAAAATCTCTCTAAAGTTATGGCTGTTCAGACGAAGCTTTTATTTTATTTCCTCAGTTTTGCAGTCACAGACTATCATCGCCCATCAATAGTTTGGTGGATGGTTAGAAGGAGGTTCGGAGTAAAACACCTTTAATGAAATGACTCAGCTCCTACATTGTAGGTGCCAATGGCCAGGTCAACATATACAATAACAATAAAATTAAAGTACTAAAAACATGGCTGTTATTAATTTCTATAAGGTGTATAAAGACGACGCACAGTGTCAGCGATTTGAAGATTTCCCCACTCGGGCCGAGTTTAATGCCGATGTGTTGAGGTAATGGGCAAAGTTACTTACCGTTGGCTATGATGACTAAGCTGAAGGTGGTTTTCCACTTAAAACTTGGAGACAAATTAATGTGCGTAAAGATTACAGTGACACAGCCAGTAGTGAAATCTTGAGATAATCTCAAAAAGCATTTGTCAGTATAGAAAAGATGTGGTTTCAATCTTCAGTAGGAAAGGAACAGGAGAGAATGATATGGATGACAAAAACGTGTTGCTTTAACCGCAAGTAAATAAGACAAGGTCAGAGAGATGGTTGTTTAAGTAAACCCAAATTATCAACTGTTTTTGAAATTATTGTACTGGCAAACTATTTTACAAGCGAAGCTGAATATTTCGAATTTAATTTTCAAACAGTGAGACCTCATCCTAAAATTGTGGCCAGCGAGAGTAGAGATGTGCGTTTGATGAAATAAATTCGGTATCTAAAGTAACGGGTACCGGTGCTAGATACCGGATACCGGCCGCTAGCAAGTTTATGGGGCAATAAAACTTTGAGTCTGTGTCCCCGCGGTGAATCGCGGTGCCGTACCGATAGCAAGCGCGATTCATTATCCGTTTTATGTTTGTGTAGCGAGTGTCCCGTCCCTACATGTGGAACGTGTGAAAAAGACGTCACTATTTACGGGTTAAGGGCTATTAAGAAGAAAAGTAATTACTGCGGCCAGGAATTAGCAGGTTTCAGATGGACTAATTAAAAACATAATGGGTTTTATTGGATGTTTTTTATGTATGGAAAGATGTTAAACAGTTAGTATTATTTAAAGAGGTGGTCAAGATTTCTGAAAACTAGTTGTAATAACTAAATTTTCTGCTAAATAAGTAAAATCGTACCAATAATAGCGATTCAACATAACATAATATAACATCACGCTTGTAATCTGTAAAATGTAAGGCAGTGGTGTACCTTTATCGTAAACACCTTAACTTAGCCAGGACCGGGCTGAAATAAATATCTACTAAAACATTCGGATTTCACTACCATTTGTAGTATACTTTTTTCCGAACATATTTTCTTATAATTTTCCACTTTCCATAACTCTCGTCGTAATTAGACGGTATCCCAGTTGCGCTGCGTTCGGTACCGCTCGTTTCGTAAAGAGGACTATAAATTCAAGGTTATTTCGTTATTACAGTGAGATTGTACAACGTTTGTGGCTCATAAAACGTTATCACGGCCCTCCCTAAGTCCTCACAATAACTTCATACTTCACACGTTCACATCCGCACCTCATCATTACATTACTTCAATCTAATTTTGCTGCTGATAACGCTAATTGTGCTGAAAATCATTTTAATTGGAAGTACTTCGTAGGTATTTGATAACGATAATACTGGTGTTATATTTGAAAATCTTTTATTCTTACACATTTATATGAAAATAAATTTTAAAATTCAAAAGCTTGTTATCAATAGAAGATAAAATAAAAAATAGTAAATGGTACCTATGGAATTTAATCGGCCTGGGAGGACACCTGCAGATAGCCAAGACCCGGGTCGTGGTCGACTGGTCGCCAACCTGACCTCACAACACAAATAAATATTTTACAAACTGTCTAATTTCTTGTTATTTATATCACCATTTGTTGCTTTTTTAATTAGATTATGTCGCCAAACCGGTATTATAAATTCAAACACAGCAAAAAACTTTTACAATAATTGTCAAATTAAATCATAACTGTATCTGATTATTTTATTCGTTTCGACCAATAAATTGTATTTTCACAAAACAAAAATATGTTATTCCTGCCATAAATATGTCACTTGCGCCCATTAATACATTAATTATTCATTATAACATATTTACAAGAGCGAATAAATACGTTTTTATGGTTTGTGCTATCGAGCCCGCGAGCCGCGAGCCGCGTCTGTCGACCCACCTCTAATGAATGCTAGCGCAATGATTGTCATCGTAAAACGTTGGTGGGTTTATTGTACGCCATTAGAGACTCAACATGTCACTCGACATGTTTCTTAAACTTGACATGGCGATCAATAAATAAAAGATCATTACTAAATAAGATAAAAATTAATTAACTTACGTTTATTTCCGTGATCTCATGGGAATGGAAAAATACTGCAGTTACTTCCATTTTATCGTTATGTGATTTACTTTTGACAGTCATAGCCAACGGAAGAGAATGACGTTTATGATGTGTTCTATGCCTTTGCCTATGCTATGGTCTGACTGAAGAGCGTCTACCTAAGCATAATTATTAAGCGCAGATATTACAGGTTAGTGTTTTCTTTTGCCCCCGTTTGTCGCTTAGCAAGATTATTATAGAGGCTGAATAGTGTAGCGTGAAGTTAGGGAAACATACAGAGTGTTCGAAAGCCTGAATTAGTAGTGGTGAGCACCAGAAAACTGCCGAGCCAATGAAGTTCTCAGAAAACAGCGTGAGGGGGCGGAAGAAAACTGCAATTTCAAATTTCTGGAAAAGTGAAATGGATAGCTCGACGATCAGAAAGCTAGAAAATGATGAGAATGAGAGAGAATCCCATTGGACCGGCTAGCTATTTATAAATCCTAATCGTTGTCCACTTGAGTGTTACAACCAATAAAATGGATGCGCGACGCATCAGCGACATCGAAACTGTTGGAAAGTTTAGTGGTGATGGGAGCGAGGTAAAGTGAACACATACAAACTGCGTATGTCTGTCTGGCTTTGTGTGGAAAAATTAAGAAATGCAGATGCAATTAGAATTTCATTTATATTGGGATGAATGCAATTCAGATGAAAAAACTAAAGCTACAACAATATCTTGTACCTAGAGATATCCTAAGCTTAGTCGGTTTCAAAAACTGGCTCTTATGTCACTACGATTAGGTTCAACATACAATGTATTTCACAGGCGTGCTTTTTTTTCATTTATCGCAACGAGGGATTTTTGTCTGATTTCGCCACGTATTGAACAGAACAGAATAAATAACAATTATTTAAAAAAAAATAATGTGTGTTATGTTTTCATTTGGAATTTATCTTTTTATTTATTTAGCGGCTTCAAACCTTTGCTTCTACGTCAGCTTGAGTAGGTAAAGCGCGGATTAAAAAGCAAATCAAATCATAGTTTCCTATGAACTACGATTTTTTAATTTTGTTTTAAAAGTAATTGCAAAAATATTGTTAGTTCTATTCCTTAATTTTAGTCCTTTTTATTCACGTGGGAATTTGTCATTGCTGTTCTCGGCTCCATAACGTTCTCCGTCGCCTAACGGCTAGGGCGTGAATTCCGCCTCGGTTGCAAAAACAGAGTTTTCTCACTTGAATCAAAATTTACTATTCTGAAACCAATCTAGAATCTTAGGATTCAAAAATAATAGTACTCGTAGTACTCGTTCATATCTAGAATTTTATTGTCTTTTTAATAATCATGTACCTAGGTGCCTACATCCACATCTCCGTCCTCCGTATAATTACAACTGTGCGCTCCCGTACAATCGTCACCAGTGGAATTTCTGAACAATTTATAATTATAATTAGCGAACCTATCTCTGGTACGTAATTAACGCAACATGTCCGTAATTATAATAAAATCTATTTTTATTCCATCGTGTAGCCGGTAGCAGACCCTTGCCACGCAGATCGACTGCGGCCAGCAATGTAATTTATGTATATGTATGCAGAAATGTACAAAGTGGGCGCTCGTTTACGATCACGACATCGTAATCACCGGGAGGTGTTAACAGGAATTTAACGTCCCTAATTATATTGATTTACAAGCCAAATAGTAGTTCACGCGTGCCAGACTACCTGTACCAGCATCATTTTTTATACTTTCGTCTGAGGAAAAGGAATCAGGACGTTCTTTCTTGCGGTGTGATTTAGAAGTTCCTGCTGATAAATTATGTCTGAAAATATGGAGTGATTATTATTCGAACTTGGTTCAATTTAAAGTAAACCTTTTTTTTATTCCTTTCCATATCCTGCATGTAAATTTAAAATACTTATAACAAAACGCAAAATAGTCTACATCCATCGTTTGCAAAAATACATAATTTAGGACTTGAATGCATAGATTGGAACACACACGAAGTAACCGTCTTAGCAGAACCAGCTGCTTAGCGGTTATTTGCTCGTAATGTGCGGATTATTCCATAATGAGAGATTACTCGGCAATACTCTACTAGAGCCAGTAACTGGTAGCAAATACTCGCCCTATAATAACTGTCACTGCTAAGCTCTGCCACTCAAACTATCTTATCAGCAGCGACTCGTTCTATTGCCCTCAATGATTGAGTATCAACGGATTGTCATCGGTCAACTTGCTCATTGTCAGGTAACCGGTACACCAAAGCGATGCCCTCAATCCGCTTTGACAGTTATTGGCTATGCAGGTCTTCTTTCACAAGTGTCTTGATTCTGGACCACATATAGTTTAATTTGCAGTATTATTTGAGTTCTACATGGTCGCATTTTTGGTGACGTATGCCGACTAAGAGCAACGTAGCTGTTCAAAGAGACCAGTATTGGCATAACTGACATGCCAGTACCCCCCCCCCCCCATATTGACAGTGATACTACAAAGGTTAGCTGAAGGAATATGTTTTTTTTAATTAGTTCTTTTGCATTTTTAATCGAAAATCGGAGTTGTTTGTATCCAGCCAGGATGGCTTAGCGCAGGTTGTTTATTTCGTAAGTGAGTAGACTAGTGGCTAGCGGCCAGTGCTGGCATCAAGCCGCTCTATTAGTCGCCATTCGACGGAGTGACCTGTCGCGAAGGAAGGTCGCCCGGTACTGATGTCTGACCAGTATGGCAACTTATTGAAACCCGCACGTTAGCATCTGTGTGGATGGGACTGTTTGTTTGTTGACGAGGTTTTTTTTTATACCAAGATTTGACATAATTATTTAAGTTGATGGAGTCGTTTTTGTTGTCTGTTTTGAATGAATGTTTCTGTCTGATACGATAATTACTTCCGATCACATTTACTAGTAGTTTGCGTTTATCGATCTTTTTGATTATTACAATCTACAAAGCTTTTTTGGTACATCGAATATAACTAAAATACCCTGTTTTATTAATATCTTGATTATTTTTCTTCAAAACTAGCAGATTGAAGTTAGACGAATAGCATTTCGTTCCTTCCTTCCATGTACGCATTGAAGCCCATGCAGTAGCGTATCCACGTTAAGTTGATGTCGTCAGTATCTCACGTGCTCAACTATCTCTATCTAAAACGTAAACAATCTGGTTCGCGTCGATTTCAACAGCAACGTCGTCGGAATGTGTCCGCAAACAGGTAACACTACTGCTGGCTCGCCTAAAATATGTGTAGGCGGGTGAACGAGGCGGGAGCGGGCGCGGGAGAGGGCGCGGAAGAGAGCGCGGTAGTAGGCACAGGTGACATACAGCAAATACAATGCACGAACAAAACAGACGCTGAAAAGAAATAAAGAGGAACACAAAGAGAGCATGGAACATTCGTGCAATCATCTTATGATTGGTCATGAGTTATATAAGTATGCAATGTATTGCCACCCGTGTAAGTCCCACGTGATGTTTGACAGCGGTGGCTGTATTAACCCGCTACCGCTCATTACTTTGACCGCTTCCTAGACTAGTGATTTGGCGCGACCTCGGCCCGCCTTATCGTCAATAACGATTTGCCAGATACTTTATCCTTCTGCATCGTATCAGGTGTCAATTTAAAATCATTTTAGAGTTATTCCGCCATTTTATTTCCTAACCTGTAGAAAGCATCATCTTTATTTTGTAACTATGATTTCGATATGGTGCCAATTTATTGTAGAAATCAATGATAGCAGACGACGAATGTGTGGAATCACTTTGCAATAGTTATCTCGGGTCCAATCTTCTCAGTAACTACTATTTTCTCAAATCATAATAGTAGACAATTATTTATTACTCGAGTATCTTTACATTTAACTTGATTTCATTTGCACAATAAATGTGTTTTTTAAACGTGATTAGTCTTAGTAGCTTCCAATATGTTCCTTAATGGTCTAATATCAATCATTATGGGGCATTTATAACGTGTTCCAGCGCAAGATCTAAATGTTCGCGTTTATTTAGCTGCGCCCGCGCACCACGTATATAATTATACACTTTATGTATTGTGAGGATCGTTGCTATTATAGTTATAATCCTGTCTACTCACCGTCGTTACTTTGCTTATTTATATGATGTTTATCTGTCGAAGGGTCAGTGGGATTCCAAGTTGTATCAATTAAAGGTTCTTCTACCTTATTGGATTCCAATGTATGAGTGTATTGGATATCTGCAGCTTTGAACTAAGTAGACATTAGAGTAGATTATGCAACGTATTTTCTTAGCTATGCAGAACGAGGAGAACCAACGACGAATTATTACAATATCAAGGCCAATCAAACATTAATTAAACTCACGATTACTTCATCTAATAACCCCCTAAGAAGGTTGTTTTTGGCGATTATAAATTATTACGCCCAGAAATTGGTCAAGTACCAGTAAAAGTAAGTCAAGTTTTGTGTTGGCAAGGACTCGGGCGGAGCCGCGGGCGCGGACTAGTCTCGTGTACCGTTCTCTATATGGAAATGGACCGGCTTGACCGATTACACCGGTTATAGCTATTAACTACTTAAACGAATTGCTAAGTTTACATTTTTTTTAACGTGTAATCGTTGGCAATTGAACGCATACCGCTATTAGCTAGTAATCGATAATCAGACAGCGTTTAAAACAAATAACATTAGAGAATTCTCACTCCATTAAACACGTTGCATCAACAACTAAAATGGCATCGACATTGATGCATTCCGGGAAATAATTTGAGTCGAAACTTACGAATCCGAAGTACCTACGTACAGGTAACCAGGCGCACAGGTACAGCAGTAGTAGGTAAAAATTTGACATCGGCAGCGTCTTAACGTCGTAACAGTAAACACAATTCTCATAATGCCACCACTGCGTTTTGGTTGACAGTTTATACGTGTTGGGCAATAAATCTTATCGCAGTATATAAACCTAGACCCACAAATTAGAAATCTAAAATCTAGAAGTACTTTAGTTATTCTGGTGACAAAATGTGTATATCTGAGATTTACGATATTCATATTTTGTGCATATTGATCTGCGCTCGTTGAAATCTTTTATTCTCATCGATCGAACAGTTCCTAAGCAAAAACATTATGTTCCACACACGCGATCTTCCAACCAGTTAAAATTTAGTTGAAATAACTTGTGTGTTTTTGTGCAATGGAATGTTTGTCGAATGATTTCTTGTTTACATAAAATTCTTTTAATGCTGTGTGGTTATATATGTATATTCATATTATACATAAATTTTAAACTATTTTGTTTGTATCTTTTTGTAATTGCCTCTCAAACAATAACATTGGAACATCTCAGAAACAAACAAAAACTAGTTCAATCGAGGATTAAATCTAAGTCCAAGTTCCGAAGCGTTTACATTATAACATTGTAAATCATTCATTCATCATACTTTAATCGAAAATGAGATCAAAAAGTGATCCTGTATGAGCTTCGATTATTGAATGAATCAGAGCGAGAAAAGGGGATGTTTTTACACAGGAGTAAGAGAGATAGAAGCAAGATTACTGCGCCGTTCGATTTCAAGATCGATGCACAATAAATCTTGAATCGTTTTTTTGTAGTGTGTGTCAGGATAAGCGGTGTTGCGAGTGTGTGAGAGACAGTTCGCGGCTACCGGGTAGCGGGTTCGATTCTCGTGTTATTTTATTTAGTGTGCGTACGATTTATCGTCAACATTTACGGCGTCAATTGCTTTGAATGTATCGTATTAATATCAATGGAAGGATTTTAGTTTTATTTCGTAATGGAGACCTGTCCGCGCTGGTTGCTATATTTCTTTGGAATTGAAAAATGTATGGCTTATTTCAGTCTCTTCGCTATTTCCATAAATGGCTACATAAAATGGACTGTTAAACGGCATGATGTAGGCCCATGCAGTCAAGATCATGGTGATAAAAGATGGATGGAAATAGGATGACAACAGGTTAATAATGTGAGGTATATAAAAGTCACACAATGTACTGCTATAAAGTTATGACACTCGTCACATATACTTACCTAAAAGTAGATGTCTAACTTTATGGAAAAGACAGAGTGAATCTAAGATACTTTCAGCTGAAGCTAAGTAGTCCACATTGTTGATAAAAGGCCGTTATTTCTTATACTAGGTCTAACTACGAATGCCTAAACAATAATAATATTAGTAGGAAGTTGACTTTTTTTGTTGTTGTTTTTTATTTTATTTTATTGGAGTTTACATACTCTTAGATTTACAACATGAAGCATGGCCAGCTATTTAGCTTTTTTTTTAATAGATCCTTCGCTCACTTGACTTTAGTTTCGTGTCCCATATGTGTACCTACATAACCCTAAACACGTGACACGTCTCATGGAACACGCTCAGACCTCGACATCTGATGATGGATGGCATGGTCCCGTAGATACGCTGCACTCACTCTATCAGTCCTACAGCTGGCCGTTGACAAACGACCATACAGACTTGGGTAATTAAAACACCCATCAATCATACACTGACGAAATCTTTGGGTCAGTTTGGTGTCCAAGGTTATTGTAACACTTGTGGTCAAAATCGTAATCATGTGGGTTGACATAGATGATATTTTACTGACCACTCTTGGTGAATCAAATGCTGACGGTGGGACCATGAACCTGATGTAGAAAAGCAGTTGAAAAGCAGTTGTCTGTTTTCTCATTAGTCTTCGTTATGTAATTTAGCATTTACTAACTCAACAAGTACCTATAAAAAATCATGTCTATAGAAGTCATATGAGATTATGTCTGAAAGCTTTCTTATTGAATTCATCTGTAGGTAGCGTTCATAATCTAATGCTAGATAGATTTATGTTGAAAACCAAATATACCCAATAACAATCACTATCTGAAGTGAATGACATCTTTTTCTGTTTCCTGTTCACACAATAATCAGCAATTAATCAGCATTTCCGATGATAACGGGCATAAATCATATCATTACCATATCTATACCACTTAGTAATTCATTGACGACCGCGCCCTCTGAATTATTAAAACTGAATTAGACCACACATCATATAGAATTGTTTAACATAATCAGTTAGCAAAAAAGTGTTCAGATATATCAATATGGTATTGACGATTCAATGATTCAATACATTTTTATGTTATTTTCATTTAAAAGTCTGAGTTGGAATAGCTGACAGACTGAGGTGTTGGCACTTTAATATCCATACATCGGCTTTCAGACCGTATTAGTCAACTACTGGTTATGGATACAGATTACCTAATATTACTGCGGTATCTGTACGATAGGCGTAGAAAAACATTAACTTGATTAAGCTTTAGGATGAAGCAACAGAGCTTGCGACAAACTAAATAAATAACAACAAGTAATAAAATATGTAATAATCCAAAGTTTAGTTAGTCATATTATTATCAATCTATTTCAAACTTAGATATTTCAACTACGGCTAAGAATAGGAAGGCAACTAAACGAACTGTCTCTCCACAGAGCCCACGACTGTCCCACGACTTGTGACTCTTGTCAAATTATTCAGTGTTCTCGTAAACCAAATGAAGAAGTATAAGGAGCCATACATTATGATGTCATCTTCCAATAGTTAACAGCGGGAAAGTTAAAGGTCGTCCCATAACCCACACGTGGGAAGAGAAACGTAAACTCACTTTCACTAGAATTTAACTGTAATTTTATATTGACATTAAAAATATCACTTTGTGTCATAAAATTGGGATTATAGTTTAGAAACCAGCTGTTTTGTGTCAAATACTGATTTATACTAATCGATTTCACGAATTAGCTGATGTTTCCTTAATGGGTAACGGTTGATCACCAACCGATCAGATTATAATGATTGGAAGATTGTGGGAATTTCTTTTTATTATTTTATTGCTTGTTTTGTTGGATCTTTTATCGCTGCAAGAGGAGATTACACAAAAAAAAACAAATAAGTTTTTAAAACCTTGTACTTAAGATATTAGAAAAACGACTTTATTAAAATTAATATCAGGCATTTATCGGCAAATGCACAAAGCCTTGGACAGGCTTTATCTTTTCTACAAACCTTTGTCTGACGGTTGTGCGAGTATGAAGACGACAACGGCTTTTCTTAACTGGGTTATAAGTAAAAATAACTGTTAATGTGACCTTACGTGATCCTGCAGTGTTTGAGCATTGTGTCTGTCGGTGTTTGTAATTACTTACAGTTACTTGCATAGCCTAGTGCTTTATGACAGACGGACAGATAGACATCGGAGACTTAGGGTTCCGTTACCACATACTGTAATATTGCCACTAACTATAGAAAAAAAATTAAGAAAACAGCTATAACCGTGGTAAAAAAAGAGCGGTGGTATCCGGGCTGATTTTGCAAAATATATGTAAATGCTACTTCATTTAAATCTCCGTTCTTGTAGAACTTTTGGTTTAGGCAGGTCAAGTTTATGCAGCATTACCTTGGTGACTTTGAAAATTTTCCTAATCAATTGGGAAAACCCCACGAAGACTACGCTGTTCCTCTTGACACATGGCTCCTGATATGCTCCAAGGTGGCTAAAGGTTACGTAGAGGTAATTGTAAATTAAGATAATAAACGTCGCGGTCCAGCTGCGGTCCGTACGACCCGACACCGCCATTTATCGGGATCATCAATCATACCAGATGCGCTTTCTTTGCAAATTTATAATATCAGACTGATTGGTAAAGGGTCATTTTTATTCGGAATAATAAAGGAGTACATGGAAGAAAGGCGGCTAGAAAGGAGCAGAGCTTTTATAGCAGTCTTATATGATTCGTATTGACGCTAAGAGGAGAGACTGTATATCACAATATCTGGATCAAATGTTTTTTTTTATTGCCATAGTCACTACTCGGCATCAGAGCAGTATGAGGCGAGCTAATGTTTTTTGTATGTGTGTTATTTGGCACATTCGATAGAATCCATATTTTATTTCAGATTTTTTAACAGTTTTTTTGCGATGAGTTACACGTGTCGAAATAGCGTGTGACCTGTTGGTCAATTTCTTGCCAATTTTCGTTGATTACCGTAAATCCAGCGTTAAATTCAGACATTATTGATGGCAGAAGCTCACAAATGGAATTTAGCCACTAACTCCTGTACTAAGGCTCTAGACTATGTATGTGTGGCTTCTGATCCAGGTTTAGAAGAAAACTTGAAAAGTAAAGGTAAATCATGCTAATATCAATGTGCTTTAAGCGAATGTCATAAATTGTATAAGTGTATTGAATATTCCAGAAGCGATTTAGCTGCAATGTTTGGAGCAGTTATCCTTTGATGAATTTAAATGGTTCACCGAACAACATAGAATTTCCAATAACTACCCTCCATATAAGGAGAAACGTTAGTTAGTAACATGTCAAATACTGCTCTGAGCTTCGCATAGAATAGTCGTCGTGCTCTAAGGAAAACTATTAGTTAGGTACAAGTAGTGGATGGCCAGTAAGTAACCAGTCGCTAATTGCTACCTACGCTAGGATTTATGACGATAAAGTATTGCTAATTATCGCGCTGAACATAAACTACCGCAATCTATGTGTGTCGGGTAACTTGCAGCTATAATGTTTGCTAATTATCCAGATTAATTGTTTTGTTGTGACTATTTGTTTGTTTGTATCCTTGGTTGGGAACCTGCACGTGGATTGGAAAAGCATCCTTCAATTTAGAGTTTATATCATTTATCTACTTCTAGAATTAAATTTGTTTTAAATCTAAGAATGCGATGCTATTGATAATAATAATGCGATAGCGCCGGATTAATTCACCTCTCTCCGGCTTATTGAACACATTAATCGTCCAACAAACCACAGTGCTCCACCAGTTATAATAAACAGTAATAAATGCTCCTCAGTTTCGCCTCTCAACGTTTATTATTAGCAGTAGTCGCTTTCAGCCAGAGGCGGTACCAGGCGACCAGAACACGACAGAGCTACCGTATAATGCTATGCGAAATTACTCCCAGCTACTGGCTTTCAGAAAATTGCCAGTCAGAGCCAAGTAAAAAGGCCGCATCTACAAGAGATCGTAAATAAACTTCACAAAAAATATATAATATGTCCATTTACGTCATATTCCAAATACCGAACACAAAGAAACGTGAATGAAACGACTTTGTCCACCATTGTATTGGAGTATTGTAAAATAAAATTGGACTTTAATTTCTTGAAAGAAAGGTACAAATTGTATTGCGAGGTGTAATTGACAGATGGACTAGGTAACATGCCATCTCAATAGCAACACAAACATAGCGAGGTGCATAAAAACAACACTCGAGGCTGGGTGCGCGGCTACCAGGCGCGCAGTGCGGCGCGGAGGTGGCCGGTAGCCGGCCGGCCGGCGACCGGTCGCGTAATGATACCACTGCCTTTTAGGGCGCGTGTTATGACGGCCCAGCGGCGAAGTGTGGATGCGACACACTTGTAACTGTAAACGGACCCTGTCCATGTACAGGTCCATGTATCGGTAGCATAATTTATACCATTTTTGGGATTAAAATAATAATAACTTATCTAAACTCTGTACTCAGATCATACAATAATTTTATTTTCTCTGAGACTGTGGCAACCGAAAAAATCTTAGGACGTAAAATAGTTTTAATAAAAAACCAAAATAGAATCATAGGTACACTAAAAATTTGAAGTATTCAAAAAATAAGGTACAATGAGCACGATGTGCTTTAACAAAAGTTATTTATTACAGTGATCGACTTTCTTCAACAAGTAAAACAATGTTTAAACTTCCCACCGTCATCATTATCGGCAGCTCTGGTATGTGTTGTTTGTTTATGTTCCTAAAGTTGCATTGTGAAGCATATCCAAAGAAATAAAGAGCGTATCCTCACAAATCGAATGTGAAGGCCCTTCGCCATCCAGTTTGTCGACTCTCATTAAGACCGCAGTTAGTACATCTGAGTTTTTCCATCAGTTGACAGCGCAACGAGAGCTCTTCGCGACTTCTGTAGTCCTGGTACACAAGCCTTATCTAGCCGATAGCTATGATCATAGATATCTGTATCTGCATCTATCTTTACGAAAAAAACGACTTAACAGTGTTTTTCTGTATTTTTTGCACATTCTCGATACTGGTATTATTGAAATTTATGTTCGTAGGGTTTAGCGGAATGGCAAGTAGAACAGGCCACCTGTTGGCTCTCGGATTTAAAGATTGCATTGTGCAGTGAATAATAAAACTTTGTTGCAATGAAAAGGAACCACCTAGGAAACATCCTAATAGGACGGTCTTGAAGTTGTATCTTGGACTAGTTTTTGTGTCTTTTAAATTTATGAACTCGAGCTAGCCAAGGCTAATGTTAAGATTTATTGCTATGATTTTCCAGTTAATGTTTTAAATGGGTCCCAGAAACCTGATTACACTGCACCTCGATTAACGATTAGCATTGAAGGCAGTTTATATATTAATTACTCCACATCAGTTGCAGTCGCTGGAATTCAACAATAAAGCCCACGGCTGCCATTGACTAAACTGTTTTGTTGTATCAATGGACCAACTGGTGCACAAACAAATTCATATTCCTATACAGTTGATCACAGGCACTATTTATGGCGCAACACATACAAACTACCGTCTCACAAATATTTGAAGTTGCTAGTCTAAAAATTTATATAAAAAGGTATATTTTTTCTATAGACCAGGTTCGATCGGTTCGATCGGTTTAGCGAGGCATTTGAGTCGTTTCTCAGTGTAGAACAAAAGCACAGTTTTTCCTGTGCGACTGATGTAATGTGACAACGAGTTCTTATAAGGAAGATCGCGGCCATTTTAATGGTCATATTGGTATCCAACGGACGGCGCTTGTTAGCACTATTCTTGTATATTCTTATTTTAGTTTAGTATAAGAAGTTAAACTTATTTTTCTTGTATTATCAGTAATTGCGTCGACTGTGGTTGTTTCTTGTTATTGTAGTTCTTGTATTTTATTGTTTTCTGTTCAGATTTTCTTGGAGTTGCATCAATGTTTGTGTTAGGTATCATAGACAATACACATGTAAACATATACTTGTATCATTTCAAAATATCATCGTATATCCGATCAAGATACGGGCAACTCAAAGTCAAGTCTATTAGAAGAAGATTATCAGCTTCTCGTATCTAGATTAGCAGCAATATAAACAATTTAACATCGCCGAGCAGATTAACTCCCGAGTGTTGCCAGATCCAACAAAAGTTTATCTGTTAAAACTTTACCCTTTGCGATAAAATTTATTCAATTTATGATATTTTTCGATCTCTTTGATAGTCTACTATAAGTGGTTGTCATCTACTGATTATGTGGGTTTGTAGGGTTATATATCCATGAGAATGAAATGCGAGCTGAATTTTAAAAGTATGCTGCATTTTTTAATTTCTTTTTTGTAGCATAAATTTATCTGTAACGCCGAATCTAGAATCAGTATTTAATTTACTGTACACAGTTCACACGAAAGTCGAATGCAGCGATTTCCATCGCGGTTGTTGCAGATCGGTTTATTCGAACTAGTCCTGCATCCCTGTGAAAAACCTAATAAGAAATTGTACATTAGATTTGCTAGTAGAACCTTTTGAATCCTACCGCACTTGCAACACCGCACAAGTGCATTACGGTAACTCCCACACACCTGTTTATCTCCACATCGCATAGATAAGGCACCGTCCGAGCACAGAGTCCGATCAAATGCATTTCTCTTGTAGTCTAATAGGAACCGACCTTGAGCCATCGGGAATTCCTATTGAATTTATTGTAGAATAGCGCCCGTTTAAAATAGAAGCTGTGTTCGGCTGTGGGAAAGTGTTGCGTAAGCTTGAGATTCTTCTAAATTGTATGCGTTGAGTGTGGCTCTTGGTGTGTAAGTTATCCTGGTACAAGTATCAGTCTTTTTTGAGTATTTTACTATGTTGTGTGTGATCTTCGAGTTTTATAGGAAAGTGTATTGTGTGTTTAGTATATCATGGCCATATCGTATTACTGATGTGCCTCCCCATCATCCCATAATGAGCATATGTAGTGTTTGGTATACGACTTTTTATAGGAAAGTGTATTGTGTGAGTAATATATGACCATACCTTGACTCCTATCGCCCTCCTACCCGTAATGAGCGCAATCAGCGCGCAGTATTTCACGACACCACTGCGCCACACCAGTCGCTATGATCATGAGGTCAAGCGGCACTGAAACATTGTAAACAAATAAACTGAATACTTTACCGACTGAGTTTGAACTGTTATTCAACTCAACTTTTTTTATGGAAATCTTTCTATTGTTTATGATTTCATCGTACCATCGTTTAAATCAAATAGATTACCTACGCTATTTGCCATTGGCAATCACGTATTAATTTTCAGTGTATTAGGAAGGACAATACATGAGGCAATCGTTTTTAAAACGATATCCGAAGGTTTACGCTATTCCGATTTACCTTTGACCTTTCTATGGCCGTTATCGCTGATAGAATCTAACTTATTCTGGGCAACCAGATCTATTCCACGCGATCCTCAGAAAAGAATATTATAGATGACTGGACAGGAGAAAACAAGCAAGTAGATTCTAATCAGTTTAATAAAGCTTCCGTTCAAAAGCACTCATTCTTCAAAGCGCATTTTCTTTGCATCACGAACAGACATCCCAAAAAGCCCCAAATACACTCGGTAAAATAAAAATCGTGCATCTAAAATCTAAGAGCTTCAGTATCGCGCAGTGATCGTCGGGTCACGAGCGGACTTAGCCGAACGTCTCTATATGTTCGGGCAAGTTCGCGGGTAATTAGCAAGTGGCCTGCGCAGGCGCCGCGGGGAACGATCTTGCTGATAACCGAGCTATTTGCTGGACATTATGGGAGCCGGATTTTGTATTTTTTTATTAATAAGAGGTTTCTTTTGGAGTTATTGTTATCGTTCAGGGAACAGTTCAGTTTGCTTCTTTATAGCGTGTCGATGGCGATGTACATTGATGCAACCTAAAATTTACAGACGTATTCGGTACTTTTAATATATATTTTTGGTACTTTGTCTAGTTGGTGCAGCAAAAAATGAAATAAACAAATATTCAGCTAATAAGATTATCTTCTAGCGCAAAGCTTTTTATTAGCGGGCATTGGTCTATTAGTCGAATGAATGTCGACTTTCTAGACCCGAAATGGCAGTTTTGTTTTACTAAAACAATAGTATTAATAAAACATTAAGCCTATTTGAAAAAAAAAGCTTTATTATTTGATGTAACTTAGCATTTCAATATGTTTTATTTTATCAAGACAACTAAATTATGTTATACTAGCTTTTGCCCGCGGCTTCGCTTGCGCTAAATTCGGGATAACACAGTTCCCCTTTCCTGATTTGAAGGTACCTGCCACCTGTAGTTTTTGCCCTTGCGCCTTATTGATTGTATTTTTCTCTTTCTACCTCATTTCCTACTTTTAAAAAAATATATAAAAAATTAGCCTATGTCCGTCTCCAGGGTCTCTACTATCTCTGTACCAATATTCATCAAAATCGGTTTAGCCGTTTAGGCGTGAAGACGTAAGAAACAAACAAACTCACTTACGCTTTTATAATATTAGTAAGGATTTTGATTTTCACATAGTTGGTTAAATGTTCATGTTGAATAAAATATTTTTTCATGGGGTTTTTTCCTAAAAAATTGTGGTTTTCCAAAGACTCAAAATAAGTAAAACGTCGCCTTAACATAAACAATTGCTTTAACGCAAGTGGTTGTTAAGCTGCAATGTCATCATAAATTAATTACTTATTAGCTTTATCTAAGAATTCAGCCTGTCACACGAATTCTAAATAGCATTTTACTATCGTAGTTATTATCTTATTCTGAGCAATAAAACTACAATGTATCAGCTGCTTATCCCCTTGTCGCAAGTTGTCAAACGATAGCAGCTGACAACTACCCAGCAACACTGATGCGGTGTGTTGTCCTAGTCCAAACAACTTCCAATGACGTCCAACCACGTCTATGTAATGTGTCGCCGGTGGCTAGCACTGCACACTGGGCCGACTCAGGCGCAACTGTCGATGTCGCTTATAGGCAAAACGACAGCTTAATTATGATTATAAAGTGCTTAACTATATCGGAACTAACGTTTTGCGATAATCGATGAATAGTACGTTATTAGAAGGAAATAAGGAATTAAAGTACCGAGCTTGAAGATTATACGTTCATTTGTAAAAGAATCTCTTATTCTATAAATAAACACTCTACGCAACGGCTTCAACAGTGAAAGTATTAGAACATAAAGTCCTCTCAACAAACGTGATCTTTAATCCCTTGCTACACTTATCATCCACATATTTCCGAGAGCTCCGCTCACCCACTAATCAAAAAGACCAAAGAAGCGAACACCTAAATAAGTATAAAATATCTAAGTATCAGAGTCACGACCTATGGCCTCTGGGAACCGACCGTTAATTCCTATCGGAATCCAGTCGGCCCAATAAACTGGGAATCTAACACGTCCATAATTAATTCTCACACGTCTTATGACGAGTGGCTTGATGGACGGTGTCGTAAACGTCCGGACAGCCTGCCGGACAGCTGGACACTTGGACGTCATTAACAGTGCTGTAAAAACGATCTGAGCTGGTAGAATTCAGGTTGTGGGAAACGAAGGAGGGCTTGAGGGTAATGAGCTGGTGTTACAGAGGATGATTGAGCAATCACTTTTTATAGGGGAGACATTATTGCTACCTGCACTTTCATTCCTACTGGAAGTTGTGAAGTCGAATGTACTTTAAAAACAATTTACTTCCTTACATCATATTTTATAACACTATGAGTTTCGAAAAATATAACAAACTTGTATGGGAAATCTATTTCTATTGCGATGATAGATTTAACGCCACAGTCTTTTTTTTTTTTTCGGGTGGGAATCATCCAATGACTTCCCCCGCTCTGGGTGGAGCGGGGGGGCATGTCAGACTTGTACTGACTAAAACCCACCCATGTTCCTTCTATTGCCCTTTACGTTCCGGGGCGGCGGTATCTCTTTTGAACAACCCGCAACCCCGGCAGTTGCAACGCCACAGTCTCAGATGTTAAAAACAAGATGATACAAAAAAAAACAATTCTTCTAGTTTCTATTATCATTATCATCATCACTTCAGCCCGGAAACATCCACTGTTGGGTATAGGCTCCCCTTTTCGTCTGTCACTCTTCTCTGTTTTGTGCGTCTCTCCTCGTTCATAATATCTATGAACGCCCTAAAGTTTTCAGCAACCTACACAGACTCGACAACTTCACCTACCATTATAACAACTTATCAACATAATAACTACTTAAAATCAGAGTTCATTTGATCGTTGGCTTCCATACAAAATGTCGGGTGTTTTATTAGCGGTTCGTTCGGTGGCGCGGGCGCGTGTAATTGAGCACATAAATCTCGCCCGGCGATTGATCCAAAGAAGGCGATTAAAAATTTTGTAGTTCAACACTTAAAGTGTGGACCGGGTTCTGCCGGTTTGAAAAAGTACGGGGAATTTGGGTACATATTTTAAATCAGATTTTTTAAATTAGAATTAGGGATTCTTATTGGATAAAACAACGCATGACGAGGTCTAGAATATACATTCCACTTTTTATGAAATAAATGATTCGTAATAAAAAACAGAACTTTTACGCCAGGGTCTCTTATCGGTGTATCAATTATTAAAATGAAGATTTTAGATATATCAAATGGTATTTACATGAAAAATTGATTTATCAAAAGAATAAGCGTCAGATATAAGCCTGTATTAAACTGTAAGGGCAGTTAAAATTGTGACACACAAGTGCCAGTTTACTCTTTTTACTCCACATCTTTATGGACTTCTAATCTCTCAGATTCCACACCACGAACCCAAGTCCCCCATATCGCAGAACACAGCTTTCTTCCATTAAAATTCATCAGCCGAGGTCCTCTAAGCCTGAGATAAGTGTATTCATACGTTTTTTATTTGCCGCTTCATCCTCAGGTTACATGCGACACGGAATAAATTAAGCTACCGGACTTTGATATTCTCATTCGGTAGTTGTGTCATCATTATATTTATTGGTCTCTTTTGTTTGAGCTGAATCTGGTCCGTTCAATACTACAAGTATAGCTATTAACGTTTTTGGATCAGACTTTCGTTGATTGGTTGTGTTGCTTGTCAACTTTCTTTTAGTTTCCGGAGCTTTATTTTCTTAGTGACTTGTTAGTTCTTAGTGTTGTTATCCTTGTCGTTTATAAACCTTACTCTATCGGCTGAAATATTGTCTTATAGTGTCTGTTACTAATATACTATTAATCTAATCTTTTTATCTGACTTCAAGCTACTCACTATCAGCCTAGTCTTTCTTACAAGACATCGCGTGCCCATCCATCAATGATACCAACAAATCTTGCCGCAACGTTAAATTCACGCTTCCTAATCACTGGATCATAAAATACTCTATAAATCTCGTGGCTAGTACAGCACTTAGTTTTCAGTGTTAGCGGCGGTGCTAATGAAGAGGTTAATTAGGGCCTGTGAACATAAGTCCTCGGTCGTGGGCCGCTTATCTGCAGATAGCGATATCACGCACCGGCCGTATGGGAACGTATTATAACCAGCTACCGAACAATCACAATGTATAGCAGCTGTTAAGGGTGGCACTGGCAGGATGGCAATGATACTCATACGAAGTAATCTAATCGTAATAGTTACTTGGAGAGCTCTAGATTATTTTCTCATTAAAACTGATGTTTTTAATTAACCGATCTGAATACTGCTTAATTTGTTGATCATGGAGGTCTAAGATGATCACAAATACTGAAAACAGGTTCAAAATCGAATGCTCGAACACGGTATCAAAAATAAAAGACTACTTTTAAAACACTGTACAGTTTCCACTCAATACATCTAACGGCTCCAAAATTCTCTCCACAAGAATTTTAATACACCTACTTCTAAACAAATGGAAAGCAAAGCAGAGCGTAACGTTAAGTTCTAATTAGATAAGTATCTGGACAATATATCGCTTCCCCGAGGTGATTGGTGGGCGATGAAAATTTCACGGTAAGCAGTAGGCTCTAGCCATCGAAATTATTTTATTGACGGAAGCCGGCACTCATTAAGGGGCTACCGGGCGAGCCGGAGCGCGCCGCGCGGTGCCACTCACATACACACCGCCTATCGAACCACTTGTTCACAGGGTGCGCTACTTCATGTAGCTTTGGCATTCATTCTATTTTGATCATTGACATGACTTTGTTAGAGCATCGTGGATACTTATTCAGAACAGGTCGTTGCCTAGTTTTGTCGATCAGTGATTTATTAAGTAGAGCATTCCTATTGGAATTATTCTTGTCCACTTTTACCCTAAGTACAAAACTGATAGATTTTTAAGATAGCAGAATCACCTTTATTTTAGTTCGTAAATTCCAAACCAAAAACCTAACCAGCATGGAGTTCAAATGTTGGTAACTAAGCATCACCCTGTGCAGGCAGCCGATCAGGCAGGGCGCGGGTGGCGGGTGGCGCGGGGGCGGAGGTGCGCGTACGCCGCGGATTGAGTTAAATGCCTCCTTATCTCGCCCCTAATGGCCCCGGGAACATGTCAATTCATCACACGCATGTCTCACACGCTCTTTTCTAAATCAGCCTTTTTCCAACGTCTCGTACTTTTTGTTGGGCGGCACTCGGCAGTCACGACGCTGATACCTCGGTGACACCGCTGACAACAAATGTCCGATTTTTATGTCTTCAGATAATAATATGTAAATTATCGTGTGTTTAGCGAAACAAACGACGCTGTAAAAAGGTGTCGGCGTGAGTTTATTCGGTCATAAAAAGATTCGCAAACTTATGCTAAATAAACACAACTGTAAAAATGTTTTAGTTTCACTTGAGCCGCGCTGCAGGCAATTTATTATAAGTTCCTATTTGATATCTGTTTTCATTTGCGTAGCAAAGTCGATGTTTATCTCTTAGTGGCTACAGTTTCCAACATTATAAAACCTAGCAAAACATTTAGGTTGTGTTCCTTTTTCCTCGGAGGATATTTCCACTTTGGAGGCTCTTATAAACTTCTGTGGCGTTTGTTTGTGACAGTGGTTTGTTTTATTGTTCAGTTTTAATATAAAAGGTATAAAAAGTGTCGGTGGCAGCGGAAGCCGCTACTAAGTCGCTCGATAAGTGTGAGAGCCGACAAAGGCACTAATACGTTTAGGAGGCATTATAAATCAGTGAGTCGAGTTATTACCGGCCGACAATTAAGATGTCGACCATCTGAGGGAACGGCCGGTCGGCACGCACTCCCCGACCGGGCGCAGGCTTTTTGGAATATCCCCGTCCATTGCCTTACTTGTGGGAAACATATTCAAACGAGCAGAGAAAAACTTGCTATGAAACGCCAATTGCGTGTTACGTTTTTTTGTTTGGGTCCAGCTCTCAGTAGCATCGAAATGATATGTGTATTAACGTATACTGTACTTATCGATGACGCATATAATTATACATACACGACGTCTCCAAGCTTCATTTTTCAAACAGTAACAAGCATTAACACGTCATTTCATTCTGAGTTATTAAAGTATAAGTCTTCTATACCAATTGGATTCTTATAACATCACGAGATCTCATATTTACGAGCAAATTTCAATTATTTTAATTAATGCGTACATGGAGACGTACTATTAACAAGGCGCTGTAAAGTGTAAATAAAGTTCAATGGCATGACATAAAGTTAGTAATCCGATTAAAAAGTTAACATTCCCAATCAGATTGTGAATACTTAGGAGTTCGTAGTAAAAGTTTGTAACTGTGAAACCGAAAACTTTCCAAGTTGTTCGAGGCGACTATTTCGCAACAAGAAAAACGAAACAAATAACATGAGTCTCGATAACAACACTCGGGAATCGATTTCGAGAGTAACCATTTAATTATTTTATCGATAATCTCGCATCGAGTGGCCAGCAACAAAATAAGAAGAGCGGAGAGTAATCGTCGCTTAGGCCAACGCCCAGTAGCCGGCGGCGGTTGCCGGCCGATTTTATCGTCTCATAACAGTCTCGATTTATAAGTATCGATTATATGTATCGATCCCTTTATACGATGCGTTCACGGTCATTTGGCGCGTTTTTTTCGCTCCGCTTGGGACGATACATGTTCTCTAAATAACAATTTTGTTCGATAAGTAATTAATAATGGTTCCTGTTTTCGAAGCAACCTTTATTTTTAAGAATAAATAAATTGCCTTGTAATTGTAATTGGTAAGTAGTCGTGGATTCCAACCAGAAACTGTTGAACTCGAAAAAACTATCGTGACAATGTGTATAACAGATAATTAAATTCTATTGTTCTTTAAAGGTGACTTCTGATTCTGTTCGATTTCATTATCGATTTTAGTTTTTACTTCTTGCGTGTTGACTCTTTGAGATATTATTTTTTTATAGCGATTCTATCACGAGCATTAGAAGAACGTTTTACTAATCATAGTTTGAAATTAGCCCTGGGCTGTGCGCGAAACTTTGCCTTGCCTTTAGAAGTAATTCAGTGAGAATAAAAGTAGACGAGCCTTTTGTGTGTCAAACTCCTTTGAATTAAATGTCACTGATAGCCATTGTTTCGCGGGAACTAGCGATATTTCTAATTCTAAAGAAGATTGTGCGTGCATCTTGAACAGCTGTTTGCCAACAATATTTCTTTCTACCTTTTATTACCCGTTACCACAGAATAAATAATAGTACTAATCGTAAAAACCAAACGCGATCGTCTATCTATTTGATTCATGTTTTAATGTTGGTCCTGTTTCATAAAAAAATTATTGTATACTTTAGGAGAGTATGATGTAATTCGGTTGTTACAGGGCACCATCATAATTTTAATTATTCTAATTAGGCTTGTGATCGCCGCAACTCGCCGGATGTGAAGCGATGATACAGTCTAGGTCGAAGCACGCTTACCTATAAGAAACTGATTCACTACAACTTTGAAGAGATCTTTTTTAAAATGATCAGGGAACAGCATCATCTGCCTAGATTTTTACCAACAATTGGGGTCGATTCCCTGTCGACCCAGATGTAGCTGAATACCAGATACTGGGTAATACTATTAAAACTGCTTGTTAGACTTTCGGACTGCTGGCTGCTATAGTTAGCCGGCACAAACCATACAAAATGACACTTGCACAATATCATAGACTCACTAGCGCTCACGAGGATCCCCAGAACAACAATCTTGTTAAATCCATGCCTAATAAAAACTACTGCGAAAGGGATTACTTTTTGCATAGTGCGATTTTATTTTTCTTAATGGTGTAGTGTAGACCGATTAAATGAGCAAGTTGACAGTTTTCGACCAAAAGATTTCACCCATGTAATAAAATTCTATTGAGGTTACAAGTGTGTTCAATTAGAACACAGGTGATAGACATGCAAGCTGTCTAATATCAATACTAGCTTTTGCCCGCGGCTTCGCTCGCGTTAAATTCGGTAGCGCCTTATTGATTTGTAATAGCAACGCTAAGTTTTCTTCCCTCTTTCTCCCTCATATCCCACTCTTTTTAAAAAAATAATAGCCTATGTCCGTCTCCTGGTTCCCAACTATCTGTACCAAAATTCATCAAAATCGGTTTAGCCATTAAAGCGTGAAGAATTAACAAACAAACAAAGAAACTCACTTTCGCTTTTATAATATTAGTAAGGAAGTAAGGATAGCAGCAATTAGTTAAATTATCAGCGTCATGCTATTTTTTGTAATTGTATGTATTCAAGATATTAGGTACAAGAACTTAGTACGCTGTTCAACTTCTTTTCTTCTTTCTTAATCCATCTTTGAATATCTGTCCAGCACACAAAATCCATCGATTTATTGAAGAAATGAAGTAAACCATTACCCTTAATCGATTCTCACGATACGTTCACAGATTAGCTCCGTCGATCGATACTCTCAAACTCAAGATCAATATGAGAATCAAAATTAAACTGGAATAAGTTCGGTGCCTCGTTGCATTAACCAAGGTTACTTGGCATCGCGTTAAGAACATATTTAACGCGAGATTCAATTAAAATTTGACATGTATACGGTATAAAGTAGGCAGGTTATGTCTCGGTGGGATTATCTCGTCTGCGGCACGTCGTGTCGTGTCGTGCTGTGACGAGACGATAACGTGGCGAGGGCGACCGCTATACTGTGTAGTTTTGTGTTGAGTACATATATTTCTGTAGTGAGTTAATTAAGGATATTTAATTATCGACAAATTTATAGCTGTAATTAATATCTTTAATACTTGCTTTTTGAGCTTTTGAGAGAAAATAATATAAAGGACTCGTTTACTTATGAAAAGGGGCTTTCATTAAACAGCTTGTCAATATGTGTCATTTATATATTTTAGAAACAAGTTCTTAATAAAAATCATGATCCGTTTTTAAAATACTTTGCGTGAAAAACTGAAGCGAAAACATTTCAACATAACTTGATATTTATTTACGGAATAACTTCAAGATTTAAATGCTAATAATAACACCGAACCAAAAATAATTTCCTGGAACCATTTGTTTGAATTAACAAAACTTTTGACAAATAAAAAAGCTTATTTTGGAAAGTACGGAGTTATAATAGGTAGGCTCGGGCAATCGGCTCCGGGCCAATTTGTAGGGCAATTTGCATAACTTAACCCTTCAATGGTAGCTGTGACGAAAGTGTACGTTTATTGGAGCAAAAACACAAAACATGGGACCCGTTACTGTTTGCTGACGATTTCTTTACGAGCTTTCATGAAAGGATGCAACACAGAAAAAAAATATAGAAATTACTGACTAAACAGTGTGATGTATTTTGACATTCCCGACATTGTATTTGATAACATTTTACTAACCACCACCTCTCTTCATGTCACCTACAGTGTAAAACTGTGTAAAACAATTATTATTCATGAGTGAATTAGTGCAAAAATCTTGGTTTGCTATAACGACAAGACTAAATTGATACCTGAGCACAGATAAAAGGTCCTTTTTTAGTTTCACACCGGTACAGCACACGATATAAAAATATAAATGCTATTAACCAGAACAGTTAATTACTATAGATAATATTCCCCATGCTCACAATTATTGAATCATGCGTCTGCCATACTACTGGTAATGTGAACATTATGTAAAACTAACAAACCCAATTAGGTATAATGAGGTAGTTAAGTACATAATTTTGACAGCTGTAATGATGTGTTGGTGGGTCTAGTTTAATTTGTTTTCTCACTCGTCGAGGAATTAGTAAGTTTAGCGGTTATTAACGCTGCTGCTTTTTCTTATCGCCAAATATTTTAAACGCAATTGTTATCCCCAAGTTCTAAATATTTAATGTCTTTAAATATTTCGAATATGGGGATAAGATGCGTTTAGAATTTAAGGAAATATTTGGTGATAAGTATAAATGTATCTATCTAATATTGCATCATGAAAAGATTTTATTTTAAGTTTTTATTTATTTTGACCAAGTTATTACAGTTAGTTAACTACATAGTAGGAAGCCTATTATTATGTGTATGCTTACTTGTAAACTGATTCTAGAAATTATGTTCGTAAGTGAATTTGACGCACAAAATAGCGGCGGGTAACTAGTTACATCCTGTATAAACTGCAACACTTTTGGGTAATTAAACTTTACGACTTGACTTTTTGCCAGCGGTTCCCCTTTGTCCGTCAGAACGGTTGCGACGTCACAACTCCGATGCCGACAATATCGATGACCATCACACTATTTGTTTTGGTACAAGCAAAAAATAGAGCAAAATGCTTTTCAAAAAAATATGCCGCGGTCGTTGTGACCACTATTCACAAAAAGGGTTACAATTCTGACATGTTTGCATAGGTAAAGTAATGTAACTGTCCATTATTTACATTTAATTTACAAAAAGAGAAACGTTTTATTATTAATTTTATTCAATTTCATTTTGTTATATAAATATAAAATTATACTTATCTCAACTTTATTGACAGTAAAAATTAAAATTATCATAAATAAATTTATGTTAAGAACTCTGTAAAACATTCTACTTAAATAAAAAAATACGCACTTAATTTGAATGTTATTTCTTTATTATTCCCTCGTAATTCTCGTTTATAGAACAATAAAGTCATATGCGCAGTACAAATAAAACAGTTATCTGACTTCATAAAAAAATAAAAAAACCTCATAAAAGACACCAACGGTTACTGTAGACAAAACGTGGACAGTAGTAGTCCAAGGAAAAAATTGTAACGGTCTCATTTTTTAACGTTCACTTTAAGAACCCTTTAACAAGAAATACCGTTATGATCAAACAAAACATCCGAACGTCACGGCCACCGATAGATTATGCAAAAAGCCCACAGGGTCTTCCTATTCAATGTATCAATTCCCAGGCACTATAAAAGGATCTCAACGGCAATCGATATTCAAGGAGATGACATCTTGTTTGAATATTCACATATTTCCCATGAACGCGACTGAACCGAAGCAAAGGGTTGCCTAGGGTGGATGCGTCTATAGGCAAATTCGATTATCTCCTAGCATTCTCACGCACATCCCGCGGCTCCACAATAAATCTTTGCATACAGAGCATAATAAAAAAACGCTATTAAAAAACGAACTATCTATGAGACGCTCCCTTCCGAATATGCATAAGAAAGGAACCGTACACACCCAAATTATACTCCAAGGTGACAAGTGCTGGGATCCATCAAGTATCACAATAGCCTGGAACTCTTTGTGTAGCTATCAATGCGGAACTTTATGCGCGCGCGGTGCGCTTGCAATTTTTTTTCTATGCGTTCGCATACCTGTAACCCTCGCATACTTGTGGGGACAGTTTATTTGCATTTTTTTTATATTATTCCTTTTCAAACAGTATCTTAACCCTATTCAGTAATGTCAGGGGTTAGGTTGCACTTAATATTCAAAAAGGGCAGGTACATTTCTCTTAATATTCTCGCATAAATTATAGTCAGGTACATTTTGGTCTATTGTGCATCGCGAAAGGGGGCCGCGAGCGAAAAGGTGTAACGCCAATTTTATCGATTTGCAATTCTGTTTTTTATGTCAACGAATTAAAGTATATTTTTATTGGATTGTACGTTTAAACTCTAATTTTTAATCCACCATGCAAGCGGATCTACGACATTTCACTTCCTGAATGCTTTAACCCGTTTCCTTTGTAAGAATTTATGCAAAAAAGTTTCTACCCATCCTATTTTTTTATTGAATAAAATTTAGGGGCTATGCACATTATGCAAATGCGCGCATAAATTTTAATGTTACACACGTGGGGCTGCTTTTGAAAAAGATCTTTTATAGCGTTGACTTTAGACATATATTTGATTGTAGTCATCTCGTTGTTTTTTAAGATTATAAGTAAGTATGCAATTTTTTTCCGTATGCTCCTCCGTTAAGAAACGCGGTTCTTGATGTTTTTTTTTCTCAGGACCGGTGAAGAAAGAGTCTACCGTTAGAAGGAGGTCGAATGTGTGTTACCTTTTTTATTGTGTAAGGAGTGACATATGAAGCGGGACCCTGGATTTGGATTAGAATATGTAATTACTTCCTTTACGGTTTTCGGAAACGGTTGTTTGGGCCGTTATTTAGTGTTGCCACCTTTGCCGCGAACGTGAGGGTCGCGGTTAGTGCATCGTCTTTATGTTATCATGGAAACGATTTTTGTATGCTAATCAGTTTGTTGGAAGTAGTAGGTTTGTGTTGTGTGTGATTGGATACGGAAATTGATTTGTAGCAACCAGATTGATATCTGGTGTGACAACATTTAATTAAAGATGGTGCTGCTAAACAACAAAAACGAAAAAACATGGCTTGAATTGAACGCCGTGTTTTTTATTGACTCACCGTAAACTTTTTTAAATTAATATTTTCCCTTATTTTTATGGGACAGTTCTACTTTTTATTATAAAAACCCATTACCAATAATATTAGCCGACAAAATAAACAAACCTCGGGCCCGTTATTAAAAAAAAGCTCCTACTGAAGGGCGGTGCACTGATTGTTGTCGAAGGAACGCTTTTGCAAAAAACCACACTGTTTTTTGGAAAAAAAATAAGTTGGTCCCTTTTTGCGGCCGAGTCCATTGTCTCCAGTCTATTGTCTTGGCGATTTGAAATATTTTTATGCTTCCCGGATGACGATAATGTTTTGGACTTATTTTTCGATAACTATTATTTAGCGAATTTATTGTTTGTGTGTCGCAGGTCGCGATGCCATTGTTTTTGTAACGAGCGGCAGGCAGGCAGGGACGGTAGGCAGGAGGTAGGCAAGTATCAACATCGATTTTTATCGTTTTAAGTAGCAATTTGTACACGGATACCGCTGCCGCCGCCCGACACTGTTCATAAAATTGCCTAATTTCACGTTACGCTGACAGTTTTGTTATTTTCCAATTTGATGGCTGTCAGATAATTCCGTGTTCAACTATTTCTGTTTACAAAGTCTCTAACTGTACTGTTTTTTGTTTAATGAAATTAGGAATGTTGATTACAGATAACAAACTGTGTGTTATTTAGTGTGTGACAAAAAGTAACGGCAAGTTAAACGATTGTTAATGTAAGCTTTTGTTTGATAAATGTGTTCTATTTTGTGAATGGAGATAATTTATTCCGTTTTTTTTTTACAAAAATCATCTGCCTAGCCTTTTCTAAACTATGTTGGGGTCGGCTTTCCGTCTTTTTTTACAGAAATATAGACTTAAATTTGAATGCGTCAATAAATCAAAACAACAAATAAACAATAAAATTCGATTAATATTAGCGTAGGTATAGCTAAGACTAACAGAACAAAACATTTATTCCGACCATTACCTTCCGTAACGCAGTAAACATTCGAGCAGCATCCAACTATGTAAATCAATTCATAATATCATCTCAAATGTTTGATAGTAAAATTAGCATGATTGCGCCGGCGATGATTTATTTTGAAATTATTCAAATTGACGCTCATTGATACCAATCAATGTGTTTTTGTCCAAACGCGACACATTAGCATCAGAATGGCAAAGGTGTTGCACATTGTATGGAAATATGTGATATATTGTTTATTGGAGATCGTTTAGCGACAGCTGCCGACCGATCACCTATATCTAATAATAATAGGCAAATACATAATCTAAAATATATAAACCTACGATATATTCTGTTGTTAATTTGCAATTCGCAGAAACTCAGAATGTAATATGGATGTACCTAACAGGTAGAACAGTTTTAAGATTTTTAGAGTTGTGCCAGTTGTGAGTTCTGCGCAAATAAATGGAAAATTATGTATATGTATGTATGCTAGTGGTTGTATGCAGGAATTATTTACTTACTTGTTTGCTTGTTAAAAGAACAATGTTGCAATATAGCATGTCCCCACGTAAGAAACGAATGAAAAAATGTAACAATTTTATCTGTGTAATTAATAATTACTTACACAGAGAAAATTGTTACATTTTATTTTATCCTTTTTTATATTATTTTATTCTACTAATATTATAAAAGCGAAAGTGAGTTTGTTTGTTTGTTACCTCTTCACGCTTTAATGGCTAAACCGATTTTGATGAATTTTGGTACAGAGATAGTTGGGAACCAGGAGACGGACATAGGCTTTTTTTTAAAGTTGGATGTGAGGGAAATAGGGAAGAACAGGGTAAACTTAGCGTTGCTATTACAAATCAATAAGGCGCAAGGGGAACTGCGTTACCCCGAATTTAACGCGAGCGAAGCCGCGGGCAAAACCTAGTTATTGATAAATTTACAATTTTTTTGACTATTTCGTGTTTTATGAAAATATAATTGCTGTAATTGTTATGGCAATTTGATTAACAGCCCCGCTGTCGCCTGGATAACCCGCCCCGAGTATTGTGTGAGTACTTTGTAACTATGAAGGTGTATGAGGCAGCCATACATAAATCGCACTTAGTAAATTAATGATTATAAAAACGCATCGTCACACCTTTACCAGGTGCGCATTACCCGGACAAATTAACTGAAACCCGTAACCCGGAGTATGCAAATATGTAACCCATAAATAAAGTCACATTTAATGCCATCAATAGTTGAGAAACGCTTGTTATTTATATGTTAATAACGCGTAACCCCGGCGAGGGGTTACAGACTATCGACTACTTATTTGTGACATTGAAGGAATTCCAAGCGATTTGCAATGCAAAGCAGGCATCGTTTCCGTTCGCCCTGCTATTGACAATCGATGATTAACTGAATACGCTGCTTTTTGTTATTTTTGCCTTATAACGTAACGTAACGTAACGGGGCAGATGTCGCCGAGTATCTCCCCGCCGCCGCTAGATGACGCTACTTGTACGATGACAATCGATACGATCTGTAAGATCGACGGTCCCTACGTACATAAAGACATGTCGAAAATGGCATTTTTTTATTGTATCATTGGCTTTAGATTATCTATGCGCACATGCTGATATACGATTTTTATTTTTATTTAATTTATTTACCTTGTTTTAGAAATCGTATAAGAGAACAAGTATTATAAATACAACGAATTAGTGTCGTAGAAACGGTCATCTATCAGTTTTTCCAAGAAAACGTGAAAAAATAAAATACTTATGTGTAAATAGCATTATAAAGCTCTTAAAACTGTTATAATATTGTAGAAAGAAAATGTTTATTATTGCTCATAGAGTTATTTCTAGGGCGTGTTGAACTCAAATTACGCTCTTCTGTAAACCTCGGTTTTTGACTTAACCATAAGTACGTAGGAACCGTCTAGATGGTGTTTTAGATTTCTTTTGAATGGAAGCGTATGTTATACTTGATTATTCTAGCATTCTTTTTTTTAATTTGTTCTTTTACAAAAAAAAACAAAATGCTATTAAGAAAAATAATAAAGTAATATTGGTAAAAACGATGGCAGCTTTTTACCATTCACTTTCAAACTATTTTTATTGCATACTATTTTATTTATTATTTAGTGCGACAGTATTTTATGCATGTTTTACATAAAACAAGAAAACTTACTGATCGTGGCCAGGCAGTTTAGCGCAGTTATTTATTTTTTATTAAGTTTTTCCCCGGTAATAGGCGGAAGCGTTTATGTCAATTACCTGAGATAGCATTTACGTGGCCAAGTGGACATGCATCGGCGATATATTAATCAGATTACTCTGTAACTAATTAAGTAATAACACAGAGTTATTACGTAAATTAATTACAAATATTGGTACCTGCCCAATTACTGAAAAGAGTAATTTTATCATTATTAAAAGTAATACAATAATTCTTCAAGAAGTCTTTACTTTGAGATAATAAAGTTTTCGTAAAAGCAGACTTGCTTTATTTTAGTTTCCAGCGATAATTATTAAATGTTTTCGGAGTTGTTTATATTCGTTTAATAAATTACATATTTGTGTAAATATGCCACGAAGAGCGCAAAGGCTATGCTTAGGCTTAAATGCTACCAGAATATTAATTTGGTACCTAGCACACTTCAATATACATCTTTAACACTATAACAGATATACAAAAAAAAAACTTTACCTATCTATTTGTTTTCCTGTTTCTTCTATTAACAAACGTTCATCGTCTCCTGTCTGGCATTACAGATCTCGATTACTGAAGTCTTTAACAATAAAGTACCCTGTGAGCCTCCTCAAGATGTACTGCTTACATTCCTCCCACAGCCTGACAGCAACATGGGCCAGTGTGTACAGGGCACGCACCACTGTGTACGGCAGTGGTAGTGGATGATTAGTCATACACACGCAGCGTTATGTCAGCCGCTTGTGTACTATTGTCACCGGCTGCGTCTGCGCAGCGTATGTGCGTGGATGTTCAAGCGCACTGGGAATATCTAACGCTACGTTTGGATATCTTGTTGTATTTTTTCTGACTTTCCACTAACAGCCTTGAATGTTCTCACTGGTGATACGTGGGTCTCCCCCCTGTGGGAGAGAATGGGTCATAGTCTGCTACGTGGGCCATACATTTTGCCGCAAATAAATGGTTATTGGTTAAGCTTTTTTCTGCATATGTTTGCTAATTTAAAAATAATGTACCTTCAACAAGGTATCACCTGTGCAGCACAAACCTGCACACTCAGATGCACATAAACTATGACAAGTGTCTCCACATCTAAAGATTTAAATTCGTAAACCTGATTTACATGTTACAAACCCTGTATTAATTGCATCACCCTTTTCATACTAACATTAATTCATTGTAATTTTTTTCTTCGTCTTTTGTGTAACCGCCGCGTTTTTTCGTGCGCATGCGTCTAAACGCACGAGACATGTTATTTTTGTCACATTGTCATTACACCGGTGTTCCGGCCAAATTGCAACGCCGCGATGCCACCATGCATATTCATCGTTGTTATTGTCTCATGCCATATTGTGCCCACCTTAGACATGTGCCAACTTAGCCAGACCCCTCGAAAGACACACACTACCTTCCCTTACATCCACAGGGTCATTGGTAAGGGGAAGGGAAGAAGGTCTTGGTAGACTGGTTTTCTGACACAAAGCGTTCATAAAATGTCAAGAGACCTGGTCTGAAAGAGTGAAGCAAATGAGAAGGCAGGAGTTGTTAAGTTAATCGCAGTTGTTTTGAAAGTGAAGAACTTGGGGTCAATAGCACTGAGGTTGTTTGGGGTGAAACTTTACTGAAAGTAGAACAGAAGTCTCTCACAACTGAATTAAAAAGGAACAACTTTTTAAATTTTATATGAAAACATCCTCATTTCTATGGCTTAAAACGTTGTCTTTTCGCACATTTCAAATAAATTGCCTAACATTCTAAAATAAATATATGCTTTCGTAGTCTATAATGGAGACAACATTCTAACTTAAATCTTTATTAGCTTGTTTAAAAAAGCCGTTTAGACTTTCTTAAACAAACATAAAAAAACGAGGTGGTTTTGCCTGGACCTAAATCACTGATAATCTCTGCTAATCTAGTCGAATAACGCACATTAACATGTTTGCTAAATTAATATATATAAACGATGTTATTGATAGCGATGAGCCGCCAGCTCTCTCCAGCTTTCGCAAAAAATCTATTTAATATCACCGACCGGCCTGACCCGCGACCTCTTGGTTTTGGGCGCCTTTACAGCTTGCGATACGATTTGTCGGATAGTTATATATAAGTATTCTAATTTAATCTATTGATTAGGGCTGACTTAGTTAACGTTTCAAGCTTGTCTTTAAAAACTATGAAGATTCTGCAAGTTAACGATAACAAGAAACAAAATGTAGGTATTTTTTTAATGTGACAACCGAGTATTTAAATTTAATCAATTTATAATTTTTTATGAGGCTATTTCCAATAACGAATATTATTAAAATAAAACAAAATTTAAATAAAAGTAAGTAAATGTCTCGAAGTCCGCTCGCTCAGCCGTTAACTCATAAATCCACCAGTCGTGTGCTCTAAACACCTTTATCACAAAAGTCCGCATAATTTTTAATAAATTGAATTAAATTATATGTATGTATTATATTTCTTTTAACTGTATTATACCTAATGGCGTGTCACGACTCACCTGCTAGACCATTTATACCGATGTCTTGCGTGATGATGTTGTTCAGCACCATCATACACTAACGCGCAATTTTAGACTTTATGCCTTATTCAAAATAAGGTTTTAATGATGATAATTGCATGAGCTTATTGTTAATGTTAAATAAAGAGATACAAGTTACAAATGATTGTGTTTGGTGAATGATAGTATGTGATGTGGGTTGGTTGTGCAATGTCTGAGTTTGATAGATAATAATTGAGGCAGTCTCATATTAACAGTTTCTATACATCATTTATTAGAAACTCTTTATTAGAAAGCACCCTTATGAAAAGATAATTCTTAAGTCTGGCAATTGTCACACTCTGGCTAAATGTTAATCAACTGTCCTAGAATAAATAAAATTTTAATAAATGCTTAACTTAATGTTTTTGGATGTTTGAACGAAAACTCACGCAAGTTGTGGGAGTACTCAAATCAAACGTTATTACAATGTTGCATTTGTCTTGCGCGGTGAACCAGTGAAACCCATTCCAGGCTAACTGGATCTACCGAAGAAAAAATGTAGTTGCGTGGTAACGTCCATGTACTCACATACCCCTTTTTGTTGCAGCCTTCCTTGGTTTTAACGCATCACTTCATATCGATTGTATTTCTTTGAAATTAGTTTCCAATGTAGTACCTAAGTAGGTACTTAATTTTTATGATCTGGGAATTGTGTAAAAAGTTTGCTTATCTGTTACTCTGCTATGTTTTGTTGGAATCTGACACGGAATGTGATGATGTATGTATATAGCACGGACAATGAGCAGTTATCTTATAATTAATCGGCAATACTTATCACTTCATTTGTTTAGTGATTTAGTGAGCAATTTATCTGAGAAGCGGATTTCTTATAACTGCTCCATAGAATTGTAGTGTTCCTGTAACATTTAAGTAGCACGGCACGCTGCAAAACCCTGATGAGTTCATCTCGTATAATCCCAGGAAACATTAAAATGATTTAAGTACCTAATACATATATGACACAGATCTAGTATAGTGTTAAAACCATTTGAACTGACGAATAAGACTATCTTTTTTCTTAAAGAAACTTGCGTCAATCGTGTTTGTCATATCAGTTATACCCAAACTAATTGCAGTAGAAGTGTATGTGTGTGTAATCTTGATGAAGAGGCGCGCGCGCAGTTAGTGTCGCTGTACGTACATACGAAGTGTCATTAACGCTACATTTTAATGGGCTGCTGTTTGGTGGGGACTCGTAGCGGCTACAGATTGGACAGATCGTAGTAAAGAAGAGACATCCCCTCTTAATTTGCGTGGATACCATCCTTCTTTTCTGCGGGAATCGTTTTGGTGGGCGGTACTAAATCTACAGTATGTTCATCTTCTGCAAAGCTTTAATACTTAAATAATGCATGCAGCAATCATGACGTAACAATTACAAACCTTTCAGTATAAAATCACGCTATTACAGTAATTTTTACAGAGCTTATTTCCCAATCCTCTACGTAAGCAATCTCAAATATTTTTCAGGTGTGTGTAACCTACCGCGTGTGGTGGCAAACCTCGGGTAACCACGACGCAGTGCCGTGCGCCGGCGCCGGCCCAGCAACGGCAAACACTTCGTCACGCCACGCCGAACTGCGACGAACGTTTTTATTAGGGCCATTTCGTTAGCTATTGTCTAGGATGGTGGGATCTGATAATTGTAGATGCACTGGAAATTAGTGGTTGCATAACCGTTGATTAGCAGCAACGCTGAGGGTTAGACAAATGATATTTGCTTTTATTGCGCTTACTATTTTCATAACAAATTTCAACAGGATTGCAGACATTGTTGACGTTTCCGTCATCGTTATCGTTGACGAAAATGTCACCTTTTTTAGTTTCTCTTGTTTCGAAGCAACATAATGTCATGGCAATGTTTCAACCAAGCCCAAGCGGAACCGGGGTTGCGGGTTGTCCGGGGTTGCGGGTTGTTCGAAAGAGATACCGCGGCCCCGGAACGTAAAGGGCAATAGAAGGAACATGGGTGGGTTTTAGTCAGTACAAGTCTGACATGCCCCCCCGCTCCGCCCAGAGCGGGGGAAGTCATTGGATGATTTCCCACCCGAAAAAAAAAAAAAAAAAAAAAAAAAGCCCAAGCGGAAGGGTTGAAACTTGATAACTTTTCAGATGTAAACTGTGTTTTGGCGCTACCTATCTCAGAAATTTAAAATGATGAACTAGTAAGAATATGTTTCTTGATATTATTATGACCATGGTTTGCCACAATGGAAATTTCCAAGCAGGAAACACGATCACCACATTCGTACCTACGTTGTGGAGTATAATGCTAACATTACGCAAGGCGTCAATAAATTTCAAAACAATTGAAAGCGACAGCCACCACAACCGAATGTCCTTATCCAACGTTGCCAAATGGGAACAGCTCTACGTGACACGCTATGGCACGTATGGCCAATCAATCACTTGGCAATGGTGAACGACCTCACTATCCTGGCAACAATGCCAGGGCCGGTGACGTCACGGCGGCCATAGCAGCGGATTCAATACCGCGCTAATATGGCGAGGCTGGGACAAAGGAGCAACGCATGAATTTTAAAGGAGCGCCTAAATGATCTGCTGGTAGAAATATTTTGTTGAGTGCACGCCTTTATATAGTGGCGCTGGTAACGTCGCAAGGCTTTGAATGACGCTGTTATTACGACAGGCTGGAGTCGGAATACTTATAAACGTAACCACGATGGATGAACTTAGCCATCTACTACTAGATACCGAAGATTAGTTCGACATCACCTTTTATTATTTTATCCATTCCAGAACCGTCCATTGTCTCCCCCCCCCCCCCCCACCGTCTATTGCCTATTTTGTTAGCCCATAGTCTCCATACCTAAGACGAAATACCACTTTACACTTTCTGCTTCCTTTTGTCAGCATGTTTCCCTCGAAGTGAAGCGAGCTAGAAAGAAACGAAAATGAACTCAAGTGAAGTATCTGATATCATTTTAATGACAGTATGCACCGTCGTCACATGTCACTTTGATTTAATTTTCTCTATTGGCCATCCTTTTGAAAAATGTGTACAAAAACCCGGCATACTATGTGCTCACTGACAATTATGTGCACTTGTATCGAGTGATTGACGCACTAATGGCGGCAATTATCGACAATGCGATAATTGTTATCGACACTCGCCCATCACTGCACGATACTTTCTAAGAGCTGACATTGATCGCCAGGCATCTAGAACTTTCAGTTTGAAAACCGTATGCGGGAAAGTAGCTTTTAACATTATTATGTTCTTAAGAGACACTGAAAATGTTTGATTAATTATTTTCCAATAATTGTCCAGAGCAGCAAGGAGGATTCCTTTATGGCCTGTATTGTAGGCGAAAGCAGCTGTAAGATTCGATAACTTAATTAGTAAGACCATTACAAAAGTTCAGAGATTAAAACGTTAACTCAGTTACGCGTGTTATCAAGGTGATAACTCGATGAGCTTACAACACTAGAACAAGCAACGAGCACTTATCTGTAATGTTGACAATCTTCTGCTCTTACAGTACTAGTTTAGTGTCATTAGCGCAATAATTTCTCTCTACCACGTTGTCCAATTTTATTTCATTACTACGTTTGACGGGCTTTTTATCTCATTCACTTTTGTTGCTAACTGTACCCGAGGCATCGTAATGACTCGCCAAGATAACGATTTTAAACTGGACGAAGACATTTAGAAACTTTAAACGAACAATTTAATTTAAATACAGAGATATAGAAATATATATGACGGTATATTCGGGAGTGTGGTAGATGCGCGTAGATTAGCGCACGGCGACCCACATGCGCACGCGCAGAACATGCGCGCCTCAAGACGATCATACAGTAATACAAGTTATATTGTAGAAATTGTTACTTACGGAAACTATTAGAAAAAAAAGTTGTGATGTTTGGACTGTTGGGCCTGTTGGCTACTTTCTAATTGTTCTTTCAGTCATCAATCTGAAGTAACGAACCTTAAAAACAGCAAGTTAATTATAATTCTCAAGTTAGTCACAGATGGGTTAGCTCGCGACGGGTTAACTATTTTAACGAAACATCGGAGTTGTACTACTTGCGCACATGCGCACTGGTAACAAACGCTCACAACTTTTTACACGGCTCTTGCGTCTACAGCGGCCATTTTAATTACTTAAAAGCGTTCTCTTTTTCGGTTTGTAACGGCAAGCCATAGTTTTACAGTTTTAATTGTAGTTTAATGGTAACTTACAGATAGCACATCAGAAAAAAGTAGCGAAACAGTGGTGAGACGGCGCAAGAAAAATAAAATGAAAAAAATTATCCTCTATGGAGTGGAAAGCGGATCATAGTAGTCTGTTCGAGTGGCTAGTTCCACGCCGATAGCTCCCACTCTGTTATTACACACACTTGACGGCGAATCTGGAACCCACATCAAGTTTTTAACAACAAACTTCTTTTACTTTAATATTTAGGTATTATATTCACACCGCTTCATACTATGTTTCTTTCTTTTGTGACACTGGCAAACAACACACTAGTGTTTCAATAACATAAAGGCAAACAAACGATTTGATTAGATTTAATTCATGCAAAAACATAAGCGAGTAGCACTCAACACGTTTACGTAATGTTTAATACGATAATTACAACTTGCCGTACATAATGAATATAAATGAGTACTGCTGCTTTTCATTTGCTGCACGAGTGTTACATTGCTGCATTTGTACCTGTGTGATGCATTGATACCTGTAGCTAGCACTTAATGCACGGCGTACATATGCAATAGATTGAGATAATCTAAATGTTTGTTAAGCACGCTAGTTGTGTATGCGTTCGATTCCTTTAATTACGTTATGTAATTGAAGGTAAGAATGTATTTATCTGCGGAGATCATTTTCATTTTAATGCATGCTGGCGACCACAACAATGTATAGACCGGACCCTTGTGGTAGTTCTACTAGAAAAATTTAAATGGTTTCGATTAGGGTTTTTCATTTACTACCAAATTATTTTTTCTAGAGGTGCAAGAATAATGACAAGAATTTCTTAAGATTTTCTGGAGTTTTTTTTTTAATATATTTCTTTCAATTATTTAAAATATATGTGTCTTTTTAAAATCATCAAATCAAATCATTTATTTTCGACCATTACAGGCACTTTTGAATGTCAAGAAACAAAATTAATCTACAGTCCCGGTCACAAGGCATTATAACTTGTGAAAGTACTGTAGTAGCCCATTCCAAAGCGTTGATCTCTATGGAGAAGAATGGGCAAGAAACTCCATGGACACTCTTTTAAATCATAATATTATTACAAAATCGCATTAGATCAACATTATTTTATTACACGGTCTTTTCACCATCTGTCTATTTATTTATTTTTAAATGTGGTCGGCGCAGCATGTCTTCTTCCATACTCCACCTATTACTCGTAATTTCATCGAAAACCATTAAATTGGTGTCCCCAAAAGCAGTAAAAATAATTCGGTATCGGTATTGGCTATGAGTCTAATCGCAATTTAAGAATTTAGTCCATTGTCGTGGTCTAACAGGAGATCGTGATCAAAAATCAATGATATTTATTCGATAAATAAGTGCAGGACAGTTGGTAACCTTTACAGGGCGATATAATATCGCGTTTGATAGCTTTAGAGTTATAAATCAGATACAGTTAGCTGGCTTGTCCATTGTTATGTGACGGATTCTGGTCACAATGCAGGCAGCTTGAAATTTTCAACTGACATGCAGAATAAATCTTGAGATGCTCGTGGAGGCGTATATGGTTGTTTATTAGCTTCTCTTATAATATGACAATATATAATTAGTATATCACAATTTTGTTGTACAGACATATCCAACAATGAATAGGTCATCATTTGTTACTGTTTCCATAAAACAAGAACATAATATGTAGTTAGCACTACTTGGCAAAGGGACTTTTAAGGTTCTATACGTAAAAAATAAAAATTGGAACTCATGGTGATTAGTCGTGCGTCTGTCTGCCTGTCCTACTGTCATAGCCAATTTGAATCGCAATGTATTACTACTACTGACTAATTAAGCTGAAATTGGGCCCTTTACTGTGCGTGTCCACACGCTTTGGCCTGTTTTTTTCAGTCCAACTTGTGTTTCTCTCTTACTGTAGTAATCGTATCTGTTTCAACTTACTTGCCCATAGTTATTGTCTGTTCCATTTTTCCTCGATTTCCGTCATGTACTGGAACTATTGGAAGCCTACTAGACGTAAATATTGTCAGTTAAACAGCGAATGCGCATGCGCTGGGAGCACGGTTTGTTAAGCACGTTCGCTGACAGATAACGTAGACCTAAGAAATATTGTAAAGTAGGAAATATTACTTAAAGTAGGACTTCTTTGAAATTACATACCTACATGTAACATGACACAGGTCACTTACACAACAGCACACCCTCCAGATTTTATGACTTCTAATCCTAGAATAGAAATCTTCTACGAGTTTGCAGAGGTTAAAGATCTAATCACGGTTAGGTGTTACAATCACTTTGTTAATCAGGGTGTAGTAGAGACTCGCGATAACTCCAGTCCCTCATCTCTGAACATAATTTATGCATCCTTACAAAAATATACAACGCGTGGATCATCGTAGTAGGCGATAAAATAAAATCAAAAAAGCACACCAACAAAATCATAATTCATGAATATTCTACCACATAATAAATAGAGCATAAATGCAAATAATACCACGGTCATAAATAAATAATAGCATCGCTGACAGTATTCAATTAAGGGTAATTTCTCCATCTAATAGTTTCATGTGGCTAGGTTACTGCGGAGGTACGTTGAGGCCCTGGGCGCGCGATATTTCACCTGTTGAAGTCTCAATGCTAACCGGCCGCGGCGGTATGGACCCGCTACCGCACCGCGCCGAGCCCGCGACAAACCTCAGTGTTGTTTACCTATTAACTGGTTAATATTATGTTCAAGTCAATATTATTTAACCTATTAATAGTATGGCATACTTGGAAGTTGTGTTTGTTTTCGCCTTAAACTTTACTTTACTTGGATTATAATATGTAGGGTTTTCCGGACAGGTTTAGAGTATTGCCGTTTTAGTGGCCTACTATGTGGAGGAATTTCTATATATAAAAAAATTGCAAAGGTATAGGTTGTGCACTTTCTTAGGGCACACAAATGAGTGTTTTCGATTTGTCTTCAAAAGCCAATTTTATTTTTAAAAAATGGAGCCTAAAGTTATACTGCATAATTCAATTGACATAAGTGTTGAAAGACGACACACGACACTGTGCCCATACATTGTTGGCCCTGGAGCCTAGAGCATCCGATAATGATGTACTGTATTCTCTATCATTAAATTAAAGAAACTGTAAAATGATATCATAATACATTTAGCTATTATATATATATATATTTAGCTATATTATTCGCGTAAAATACAATAAAATGTACATTTTGGCACTTCACCAATGTACAGCTAGTCCGTGTTACAGAAGTATTGCAACTTGCATTGTAAAAACATACATGAACCCTAAAAACATAACACTCCCTTTTTGAGGCAGTCGTGTAAAAAAACAATTAATTGCCGTGTATTCCGATACTCTTTATTGCACAGGGCCATTTTGGACGTAGTCTTTTCTTTGTATCTTGGAAAAACCTACATTTTTATACATCCAGAAAATCTAATGACATGGAGCCTATTGAAATGCGGCTAGACTACTAAGTATACCTTCACTTCTGTCTTACCAATCACTGATTAAAGGCGTGATGATATTTTATATTATGTGTTTACGTCTCACAGATTAACCTTAAATCTCTTCAGTAGTGGCGGCAGTCGAGTCGGATCTCCGTTCATTAGACATCAACGCGGTGCCTGCACCTAATAGCACACGCGCCGAAATATAGCGTGCGAATAATAATCATAATCGCACATGCAAATAAGCGTTATTATTTTATTATCAATGTTACTTAATCTAATCACACTGAATTATAGTTTCATTAAAATCGATTTTCCAATCAGTTGAAGGAGTAGGTAGTCAAATAATTACTGTTATGGTAATTTTATTTACAATTTAATTTAATTCTTGGTTTTGTAGGGCATGTCCAGAATGACCGTAAAATGTTATTTAAACGAATATCTAATATTGAACACAAGTTTACGAGTAGCTACTTATAATCCAATTACATCTAACGAAGTTAAATTTAATCTTTCTTAACGTTTAGTGTACTCAATAACAATAAAGTTAGTAACGATAATTTCGTATGCAAGTTTGTGTAGTTTCCGTTTTATTAGATTCATAAAATGTTTGACACATAGCGCGTGGTTGGTCGTTGGTGCACTTTGAACCGAAGGGATCAAGTGCCGAGAGGACGTGTTAAGTGACGTTTTAAAGTGTGTAACGTTATGTAATATAATACTATCATGTACACTTATTGCTGAGAGACACTAAACACGTATCCACTTTAAATAAAATATTTAATTTATTTTATAGACATCTTTCAAATATAATCATGCCAGGAGGTGCACTGATTAAACTTATTCAAGATGTATATAGTCAAGTTAAGCATACAAACTATTTCAATATTATGATACTATTCTTAAGCTGTTGAATGTCGCAAAAAACGCGCGAAAACGCTACACCGTATAAATTTCTTAAGACACTTGTGGCATTTTGTCTTATTTACCCCGATAGGAACTTAACGACATTCAACGGGTTAATGTTCAGAGTTATGCAGATGCCCTAAATACTGGTCTAACACAACATGAGTTTCATTGACACGAAAAGATTAATGATGCTTTTATTTTATGTTTTTAATGATGCTTTAATTTTATTTGTTTTGTTGTAGCTTTAATTTTGTGTTTTTAATTATGGTTTTATTTTATGTATTTAATGATGCTTTTACTAACATTTTTGTAATTTATTTTATCTAGATTTTCTTTTATTATTACAACGCTTGTCAAACCAAAATGTCTCATGGTTTTATCTGTGGAAAACGTTGTTGATATCACATTTGTAAATCTATTGTTATTCTTTATTATGCTTTATATTTAATGTGTTATTGTTTGTTTTTCCCAATAAATAAAATAAAATAAAAAATAAATTAAGAAAACTGCCAAAAAAATTGTTTTTGAACAAAAATATATTTGTTCCAAAACATAGCTTTGCTAATACCGGTGGACCATTAATTGGAAGTGGTTTAAAATTAACCAAATCTTACAAGGCACTCTCTACAGAACCCAGAAGTCCTACCATCTATATTATTTAATTAATGTTGCAGCGACATTCTCAACCTATAGAAGTACGCAGCGTCAAGGCGATCCGCAACAACATAAACAAGCGATCGAGACCAGTTCCACCGATTGAGCACTAAATAACCAGACACCGGTGATTAGCACTAAATAACTCCACACCGGTGATTAGTGAAGGTGAATTCAAGTATTTAATACTGATATTCAAATAAGCCTGCTGGGTACACTAGAAGTAGACTTCATAGTAAGGAGAAGACAAGCAATCTATACTACAGCTGGGTCTTTGAATAGGTTGGGATGCGAATTAATTATGTATTGATGAGTAAAACAATAACCAGGTTAAAAAACTGTATTAGTACATAGTTTTTTAAACTGCTTATTGTTTGTTTTACTAATAACACATTCCCTACCTAATTACAAAAAAAATGGGCATTTTTGTTGAAAGTAGTTTGATGCGTTAGTAGAACTCATGTATGACCTTTTAGTCGTAATAAGAAGTCCTTTAACGACTTGACCTTTCTTGATACACCACTTTTTAGGTAATTTATTTTACTGCTAGATACATCTGACTCAATTGGATACGTTTTGATAAAACACGAAAGAAGTTAAGCTTAATTATTGAATGGCAAAGTCATCGTTTAAAACGAAATATGTCCACTGCTGGCCAAGCTACGGTATTGTGTTTAATAACTACGCAATAATAACAGATTATAAGGAAATTATACTTTCCGGATATGTCAAGTAGAAACCAGTCGCTTATACGTATGTACAAAGGTTCCCACTTCCCTGTGTAACTCTCACAGCCTGTTTGAGGACAAGCGACCATCACACGACGTTTCCCTTTCGTTTCCGACCAGATAGCTATCTTAGGACAAATACAGGCTCGCAAGTACTCGAACTAATCCTCGACACAAACAGCTGCATAAAGACTAACAGTTACATTTAGCAATTATAAGATTATAAACTAAACACCACGACGTTTTGTAAAGGGCGTCGCATAAACACGAAACGATCGGTTTTTCGATTATTCTAATTCTAGCTAACTCACATCCTTATCCTTACTATATTATAAAAAAAGCGAAAGTGAGTTTGTTTGTTTGTTACCTCTTCACGCTTAAATGGCTAAACCGATTTTGATGATTTTTATTTTAAAGTGGGATGTGAGGGAGAAAGAGGGAAGAAAAGGACAAACTTGGCGTTGCTATTACAAATCAATAAGGCGCAAGGGGAACTGTGTTACCCCGAATTTAACGCGAACGCGACGCAAAGCCGCGGGCAAAAGCTAGTTATTGCATATATGCAGCGATGTCACCCATATCTCTCTCTAACAGTCTCTGATATGCACGATATCGCAATGGCTCTCGTGGAGCGACTGCGTGACGTCAGCGCTATGTGTGGTTTATCTGGTACGTATCTTAGTACGGAGGTTAGGCGTTCTCTTAGGTATTATAAACAAGCAATGGCATAGTGTTTAGAAACTGCATATGCTTTAAACCACTTTCCGTCGACGCTTCTAAAGCTATTTTATTGATCACATATTCATGACCCTTGGATTTGTTGCTTCTCTTTATTATTTTTGACTATGATGAGATAACCCTCCACTTTTTAGGTAACTCGAAATTTTTCAAGACATTCCCTTAGTCCTGTATGAAGCCTTCTAACATCACGTGGCACTATTGCGCATATACAGCTTGTTTAATTTACTCTCTGAGTGTTTCTTGTAGTGTTTAGAACGTTTATGTCGGATAATAACATCGCATTAACCCATTAAGGTTTTATAGGCGACGCCTCTATGCTCGTAAATAAATAAGTGGTGATGCAATACGGTTATAGATACCTACCCAAATATCTGATGCTGCGTGCTTTTGTTTATCGTCCTTGGAGATTTGATTTTTTATTATAAAGATAGGTTAAGGTATGCTCAAATAACAATAAAGTTTTTCTTGTTAAAGCCATAACCAGACATCGCATAACCAACCTGACGCAAGAATCAAACCCCAGGCCGTTAGCTACCAGTTCCATCGCTCCACTTTATGAGCAGCCAGGTGCTCTGATAACAAGTGCGTTATGACGTATCGTAACGTTGTCGTGTCGTAACCATTTGTCTCTGTACACGCTGATGGCTGATTGTAGTTGCTATGATAAGGTGATTGAGGCCCGGATTTGGCGACAGTTGGCTATTTAGATCTGTGTGTTGAAAATTGTGAAAAGAAACTAGGTTGTCGATTTAAACATCAGAAATAGTTATGTAACACAATCATGCTAATATTTACTGATTCTAGTGATACTATTGACGTCGTAATTTGCGTAGAGGATGCCGCAGACGTCTATAGTTATACTGCTTATCTAGATTTCATGTCTTACGTAACACCAAAACAGAAAGCAGTTCCAATGACGTCAACGCTACTATACCATGTTTATTAGGATAATGTTGACACTAGTCCTAGTTTTATCAAATTATGTCACAGTTACCACCAACAAACATGTTACGGCACAACTGCAAAATCCAGCATTTCAACAATGTATGAGGCGTAGGTCCGAGGCACACGAGGCGCCTTTCTAAAGCGCGACCTTGCGCAGTCATCGCGCGCCGGATTAATGTCCGAGCGACAGATCGCCGCGATAAGGCGGCCCACTTCCATCACTGAGGCTGACTAGCTGCGTTGCCAACAACCAGAAGAATGCGAGATAAACTTGTGTTGTGACAACTTGTAATAAATAGCGAATATTTGTAATGAATGGTAGCCATGAGGTCTAACACAAATAAAAAACTGACAAACTGATGTCTCCCCGTGGGGGCTTGAAAATAACTTTTATGCTACTTGATAAGACATGTATCGCAGATCTTGTCGGAATGTAAGACTTGCCACATTAAGTGACCTGTTCCGGTGGAGCGTGCTGTACTATCAAAAAGGAAGCCAAGTGTGAACAAGAAAAACAATGAGGGAGAAGCGTCGCATTCCAAGAACTTCTCTTCAAGGACAATTAATGACTTAAATACTACCACTATTAAAATAATCCTTACTAATATTATAAAAGCGAAAGTAAGTTTGTTTATTACGTCTTCACGCCTAAATGGCTAAACCGATTTTGATGTATTTTGATACAGAGATAGTTGGGACCCTGGAGACGGACATAGACAATTTTTTTTTAAAGTGAGAATTGAGGGATAAAGATGGAAGAAAAGGGAAAACTTAGCTTTGCTATTACATTACATACAATAAGACAAGGGCAAAAACTACGGGTAGCAGGTACCTTCAAATCAGGAAAGGGGTGTTACCCCGAATTTAACGCGAGCGAAGCCGCGGACAAAAGCTAGTATTAATATAAATCCAGTACTTGCCATCAGTTGCCATTACGGCACCGTCGCCACACCTGGACTGGTCTCCCTTTAACGTGACGTTGAGGTGTTGTGCCCAATTACAGCAAGTTCCACGTACCACGGCACTGGCTGGTATTTGCCGTTTGCACGTAATTGAAGTACGCGCGGCATTCCAAACAATGTCCGAATTAACTGGTCCGCGTATTAGTAAGGTGTGGTCGCTGATTTGTAGTTCGCGTATATGGTATGACAGAATATCTTGCTAGCTTGTATTTTATTATTTTTAGCTATTTTATTTATTATATACGGAAGATGATATTTAAGCCAATTAATCAAACAAAAAAGTTATATTTTGGTAAATATTAATAGTTTTATAAGAGGGCCAAATATGGTGTTTTAATTGACCGACGACGGCTAGGTTATCCGTTAACGAATGCGTTTTTTTTGTGGTCAGTTTAAAGATACTATAGTTATCGACTGTTATAGTCGACTATTATAATGACTTACAAAGGACATACCTACTTGCGTGGATATGGTTCAAAGAAAAAGCTGTTGAATTCTAGTTATAATGACTATGCGACCCAGCCACTCCGGCCTATAGAATAAATGTGATGCTGTTCTCCAAACCATGGTGCACTTGGTATCGTGGCCTGTTGTTGGCTTGTGACTGTAAACTGACGGACGCAATGAAAGACACCAAACGTCGTAGGTAAATACTGGATGAACTTAATTTCAAATTGCCATCGATACACTTAGAAGAAAATACGATCTCCACGGCAACGCCACACAATCAGTCATATTTATCACCCCTGCTACCTCCCCGTGGTCGCACCGTACCGATGGGCTGGCCATCAATCACCACAAAGCCGCCTCGACAGCTGAACGTCAGTGCACACAATAGCACGGAGTCTGCTCACCCCCGGATCAAAGAGGATGCAGTTATTAGATTTTAATTATACCTTTTTCAGTTTATGGTTTGCAATGATTTCGCATTAAGGACTTAACCCACGTTCAGGAGAGCTTCAATGACTGTCTTCTACTACTAGGTTTTTTTTGTGGATTTAGATGAAGTGCATTGTTCATACTTTCAAAGGCTTCTTCACTCCTGGAAAAATGTCCAGATTGAATTGTTACATTTACTTCTATTTGTAATTTGCATATGTATTTACACAAAGTTGAAATATTTACGATGTTCCATATAGTTTAGCGTTTTAATAATCCGTTGTGAAATTGCAATTCGTCTTTCTAGTTTCATATCGGTATTTTGACCTCTGACCATTGAGCAGTAAGGCTTGGTCATTCATTCTACTGTCTGGCATCAATATTCTTTGCTTATTGAAAAATACGGTGTTACACCCATCACCCAAATTTTATTAAGCCATCATCTCCGGCCAGTTGATATTAAACTGCAGTTCAAATCCCCACGTGTGTCGGGGTGTGGGCAGATTCATCAGCGCTGATCGATCATGTTATGACAGCGGCGTCCGCGCCTACAGCGCTTTGTTGCAGCGCTGCAAGGGTTTAACTACCAACTGTCTATGGATCATTGAATATAAAAGGATGAATGTGACAATATAGAAAGAAAACATTTCGCATGCTTTTAAAAAATAATACTACCTGTTTACTGTATATGTCTAGCTTTTGGCCGCAGCTTCCGTGACAGCCGGAAATTATCTGAAGTGAACAAATAACTGGGATACATTTTTTAACGACACGGTTGGCGCAGTGGCTGAGCTATCGACTGCTGCGCTGCGTGTTGCGGGTTCGATCCCCGCACGGAACAAATACGTAAACGCACCCACGATGGATTCCAAGTGTGGGTCAACGTTTTTTTTTTTTAAATATCCTTTCAATCGTTTTGCTGAAAAGGTAACAAACGGACAGAATAAGAGTTGCATTTAATATTATATGATTGGAATCTCTGTATCTACTCGTATACTATAATTGACCTATTAAAAGGACTGCATTAATTCACATTTAATGTCAATTTAATCGCAATCATCTCAAGTAAACTACGCAAACAGTAAAGCAATAAAACAATAATAAACAGTAGTAAAGTGCAATAAAACATAACGACGTCTCGCGGAGCAGAGGTCAGCAGTGTTACGAGTGCTACCAGAACATGTTCTAATTTGATTCATCCGCTGTTAAATAAACTTAAATAGTTAGTTAAATATTTAAATAGATGTGTTGTGATTACGATGTAGTTGAGTGATACAATGTTGTTTGAATGACGCAGATATGTGTTGCAGGCTTATTGCCATAATGTAAGCCAGAAATTAGACTACAAAAAAAAAGTAACTAAATTTAGCAATTCTGCATTCTTTCTCTATTTCCTTCATCCTTATATATAGCCAACCCCGCTGGAGTGGTGTTTAAAAGGTTTAGTAGTATTATCAGGTTGTGATGCACATTCTTATACAACACTTGTCGAGACTTTTAAGGCAGACACTGATGCTGGATCGTTTTATGTACAGGTAACAAGGGTTATTTATTATTTGGCCCTAGAACATTATTTTCAATGACTAATTTCATCATTAAAACTATAACAGAACAAGTTCTTTCAGAAAAGTGAGAGTAATGAGCTTTACATTAAGTGAACGGGTTCATAATGAAGTTGTATGCATGGCGACATAATGGCCTGTAACAGAGCAGCTCTCGTCACCAGTCAGAGGGTAGCTCGTCTGGACAGCGTATGAATCATAACTCAACTTGGTACGCAAACCAAGGACAGAAGATCCACTCAATATGTGAATTTGAATTATCTATGTGGGACGACTTTCAATATCACAAAATATGAACAAGTAGTAACCTACCTAGTATCTGACGCTGCAATGTTTCTCTAGCTGTTATGTTCAAGTGCATAAAATAGTCCGTTTTACATTGTTGTATCGGCTTTATGCGGCCATGGATAGTAGCGCCATCCTGTGACCTGGGTCATTTGTGACTGGTTTCTCTTTAAGAACATTATTTCCTAAGAGCATCATTTGATGAAAGTTTATCAAAAGAATTGATATAACTAGCCCGAAGCTCTTCGCTGGAATAAGCTTCGCAGCCGTTTAGCAGCTTGTAACAGCAGTAAACGGTACACATGTATCGATGATACTGTCATACAGCTTGCACCTACTTTCATATTACAAGATTTTGGAGACTGAACCTTCTTTATTTACATGTTAGTGTGTTCACTTGATTCATCCGTTCATTATGCCAACTAAGGCTTGAAACACTCTTGTAATTAATTCTATGATGCTTAATAGATTGTTTGACTGTTCATTTGTATAATTCCTAACTGATTGGTTTATCTCGTGATGTATAAAAATCGTTGTATGTAAACATTTCTATAAGATGAGGTAACGGTTTAATAAGTTTATTATTTTTCCTCGTGCAGTTTGTTTGATAGATTTATTGCTATCCCACGCATGATGTATTAATAGATGGTTCTAGCGATTTCGAAGAATCTGAGAGACTTCATGACACAGATATATCATTTGGTTCTTTGAAAAATTGTATAAGGATCTTCGACACGCGACAACAATCTATTCTCATGGAATCTTCCTACAGTAATAATTACTCAAGAAAAGAAAGTTGCATGAGTTATTAGTCTTATTTTAGTTTATAATAAAAGCTTTCAGTTAAATGAATATTTTACTCCACTGCCGCACAAATGCCAAATAGTGCTTTACGGTTTTGTGGCTTCCACATCTATCATTTCAGAATAAAACACTTAAGTTATATTTCAAGCACCACATCCAAACGTTTCTGTGCTCCTAGTACCTCCGTATTGTACAGTAGAGCAAAGCTTCTAAAAGAGGGATGCGGCTATTGTACGAAAGATCCGCGGACGATTGATGACCGGATCACTGATAACACCTTATTTAATTCCGATAGCTCCTACTAGCTCTAACGACCTGGTACTCTTTCAAAGGGTCAACGTAAATTTGAATGCTTGGGATACGTTTTATTGCTTCACGATGATCTGCGTTGGCTAGGATTCAACAATCCAAGCCATGGAAATGACTAAGTTCATAAAAATCTAATTGTTTAAATAGTTACTTACCTAACTATTAATTCTCAACAAGAACAATGCAATTATAAAATGAAACGATAAAATCATAACATTAAACTGCTCTATATCTGTCCTTAATTACACAATTAATACACGAACGAAACTCAAAGGATTTTTTGCGACACAATACACGAATAGTGCAGTAATTAAACATCCGATGTGCACAAAAAAACAATTACCCCAAACACCGGAAACATAAAAAATCCACTTGTTAGTTATTAAAATAACGAAACAAGTTATAATTGCACGTAAACGCATCGTGAGGTACTTATAAAATGTATAAATGATAGAATGGCATTCGATTTTGGCTAATTGTCGAGTGACCCCGGGGGTCGCGGGTCGCGGGCCGATGCGTTGATTGGATCGTAATAGTTCCGTGTTTAGAAAGTTCTTCATGTTTGTTTTGAAACGAGTAATTGGTTTTTATTATGAGTATGGCTCGTGCTTTATTTGCTATAAATAACGTTTATATCATGGTATAACGTCCTCTACGTTCAGAGTCAAAGAGTCGCAATGACTAGTAATATTTCCATATTTATAAAACAGCTCTGAGTTCCTGTACGCACAGCACAGAGGGCCTACGCACTAGGGCTATTCTCTAAAAATACAGCGTCGAGGTCTAAGCTTGACGCTGTATTAGAGAATATCCCTACAGGCATCAATCTCTTTCGAAGCTTCTGTATTTTAACAAACACTAGCTGATCTATAAATTATGTCAAACCATACATATTTACCTATTTCATCATTGTTTTCGCTTATACCTACCACTGTCATTATGGTAAATTCAGGGAGTACCATCCATCCAGATTCCCGTATTATCCTTGCTTTCGTCAACTGTTCCATCATTACTTACAGGTACTAGGATATCATTGGGCCCTACCAGTGTTCTAATTAGTCCGTTTTCCTGGTTGACTGGTTCCAGGCCAAGGCAATCATTAACTAAGCCGTTATCACTCGAGTCTTTTTCATTACCACCAAGTTCATTACCGACTCATTGCAAAGCAGCTGTGACGATAATAATGACATAATAAAACAAATGCGTATTATTAAACATTTTCCCAGGTTTAGTGTCAGCAACAATAAATAATAAATTGTTGTGACCTTCACCGCTATGTGTGGTGTTATTTTCTCTGGGAAGTTTATTCAAAGTGAACATTTCTTACTATCGGTGTTCACACGACGCAACGCGTCCTCCAGCGTCGTGACGTCACGTCAAGGTGTTTCCTCAGTGCGCGCGCGCAGCAACAAAGGATACGCCACGATATGCGCGTGCGCCTGACACCAGCCGCTTCCGTGTTTTATATTTGTTTGGTATTTTTCCTATTATAGTGAAGGAAAACTTGATGGACTAAGGATTTCACGTTCTTTGTCAGGATGTTGTCTTCAACTGCCGCAGGTGGCTTGTGTGTATGTTGGTGTTTGTATGTGTGTGTGTGTATGTGTGTGTGTGTATGTGTGTTAGTGCTTTGTTTGCTACTGTCAGGGAAATGTTACGTTTAGCTGATTGATTAAGCAAGTTTTTCCGTGTTGTAGTGATTCCATGCGGTTGATGAAAAACGCTTCCAACACTGATACCGGTACTGTACAATTATATTGATTATCGTTAGACAAACCTAATTCTGTCTAATTTCACTCAGCATTATTTTCAACAATTTCACTAATAACAGCTATCCCTTTACTAAAGCGTGAAATAAACTTATCAATCTTGATCAGGCTGCTATCAGCTGATCTGAGGTCATTACTACGCTCAGAGCGGAGAGCACGTGGGAAATTATACATTCAAACAATGGCCACTACGATGCTAGGTGTAGATAGCCGCCGGCGATACCACTACAAGGAGCCCCTCACACTTGCCGCACACTATCTTACTAATGCTGACCCTACTTTTGTGGTCTAGAAAACAAATATACTTACATAATTAAATTAATGGAGGACTGTACAATAATTATGCCAAGAAGCTAAGGTGTAAACTTTGCAGTTATTCTGTAAAGTCAAGAAAAACCACAAAACTGTGGTTAATATTACGACAAGGATTTGTGATAAGTACTAATAGTTCTTAAAACCTATGGATTTGTGGTTAAAAATAAAGTCTGACCAATTAATACACAGTATTGAAACCCCTCTTAAAACCAAACTAATAATAAAACTGACGCACTTCTTTTAACCACAAAGACCACATAGTTTAGTGGTCAGGTTAGGTTTCAGTTGTAACCACAATAAAAAACCGCATGAGTTTAAAAAGGACAGTGTGAGTTTTACTTTATAGTGGCATGGATATTAATTCGGATGTTACACATGTTTATTATTTCGTTTCAATGCTACCTCGCAAATAATCAGCTATACAACCTTAAAAATAATACGTATTCTTTTTCAAAATCCTTTTTTCGTTTCTTTTATTGAAATACTTTAAGATCCATTTTACATTCAAAGACGTGTCTTGCGCATTTGTGACAACCCGATAAAACTATAAGAATGTGTACTCGTATTTTATTTGTAATCGTAAACACCAGACCAAGAACATTTAACAGAATCTCAGTTGAAACACTTTTCCATGGCACCTGTTTCATTTCCGTGTATGGAAAGCAGTTAACGCGTTATCCACCGATCAGAATGTCGCGTCGGAACCGTTCGGACATCTCCGCCGGAGTTCGGTGCGCGGCCGCATAAAACTTTTAATTGCCACAATTATGTAAGAGAATTTATTTGGTGGCGTTACAAAGAGCATTGTGGCGGAGTCCCACGGTTTGGGACACGTTCCCTCGCATCTCGTCTGATCCTTATCTCTCGTCAGCTCTTGACCTTGCCTCGGGCGTGACCTTTTCGGCTTTTCTCACAATATATTCGAGATATCTGACTTCCGAATCGCTGGCATTATTGATACTTCCGCACAAACTTGGATGTTTTTGATTCACGTATGAGAGGTAGTAGCACTAACAATGGACAGTGAATGGAATGTACCTGTCAGGCCTTCATATAAAGACAGTGTTTTGCTTCATGGTAAGTCTATGAAATGGAATACGCAATGCACGCTCAAAATTGAGTTCGACTCTAGAGTACCACTCCTTAATCTAGTTTCTTGGTTGAAATCTTTAAGATATATGTAGTATCAACTCGGATATTGACCAGATTCACTATGCAAATAAGGCTAACCTACAAATTTGTGTCGTGTTCCGTAAAGGCAAGCTTAACTTACGAGGCATACATATTGACACCGCCTAAAATTATATCTGTAGCGCTGTCAACTGAGTGAGTTGTTTATTCACTAACAGAACCATTCAAGAGACACAGTCACCACTAAATTCTGTCAAATCTACCAGTTTCCATATCTCGTCGATCATTCCGAGAATATCTGGTATCGGTCTATAATCATCTCACCTCTGTAGCTGTCGTGTTCGGATGGCAGCGCGCAATAAACTAATGCATTTAAGGTACATTGTCGCACGCCCGATACACCGAGCATTGACGACGAATCGAGAATTATCCTATCTCGCCTAATCGGGTCTTAGTACCTACACAATCCGGACTTCGAACACCACAAGAGATTTCAAACCTTAGTTCTTGGTAATAAGGTCGCTGGTAGGTGTGCTGTTGTTAGGGTTGTCGTGTGTGACAAAAGGATTTGTCTGCAGCGTTTAGAAATAAACGATTCGTTGATTGCGTTATGTAAGTTGACGGTTTTAGTTTTGTGTGTTGTCATGTTGTGGGATTACTGAGCTAAGCTTTTTTATTTACTTTTGCGATACGAAGGAGACAATCGATGTTAGAGTGGATTTGTTTGGTTCGGAGATGTCTGATTAAGATATTGCGAAATGTCATTTGTTGTGGGTGTAAACAAGGTGAACAGGTACCTTTAAAGATATCGAATTTTCTCATGAAACTTTTCTTCTTACTAGTTAAATCCTTGTTGAGTCTTTGCTAACCATTTCTTTTAAAAAATGTTTAAGTGACTGACACTCCACATATTCCAAAAGATGAAAAATGAAACGTTTCCCGACTATCTCCATTATTTCGCCTCACTTGGCTCCAGCAATAAACCAGCAGACTCTTGCGCAGTAAATACATAAAGATGTTTATCGAGTGCGATATTTTAAGGCTGCTATCTTAACGCGGCTCATTGTACGACAATTTGTTCGTTGCTGATTGGTCTCATTGAGATTTAGTGTCGAATTAACTCGTATACTTAATTTTGTAAATCGTTTGTGGCAGGTTTGAGGAACACTTTGAGTTTCCTTTGTCTGGGAGGTTTAAAATAAGGTCTAGGATGTTGACAAACAAAGTCAACCAGTAACGGCACATATCCAGCAGCAGCAGCAGCCATGATGTTCCACACAAACAATACTAATAAACAAACGTTAGTTTTTATACAAAGTCTGTACACGTCGGTCGGGGCGTCACTCCTAATACGGCAGCACAAAAACGTAGGATAATATCGAGCAACGCTTTGTGAGGCACGTTCGCTGTATCCTTCCCTTTGTCGTTACTGGGATCAGCAGTGATCCAAGGAATATTAATATGTTTAGTTATAGTTGGGGGTGACCCTTTATAGTTGTACTTTAACCCTCTCGCTGGCGTGAAAGGTGAGTTTATGTCAGTCTGTACCGACAGCTTCCTAGCAGCCAGTTTTTTTGAAAATAGGCTACATTGCTAATGACGTTGTTAAAGGTGAATAAGATGCAAACGTTTCCCTCGGATTGCTCCACTAAGAGCGTTTACAAGTTATTCACCTGTTTCATAAAGCACATTGTACGTTGGAGTACTTTTAAGGGGTTTTGACCTGAAATTGATATGTTTACGAGCTGATTAAACGAATGGAATGTGTAGGTACATCAACGGAGTTCCTAAGTATATTGAGTAAAATAAAGAGTTTCCTTCATCTATGCTGTTTTTGTAACACGTAGAGTAGTGAACACATTAACTGGCACGCAAGGTTGTTCCTGCATTGTATGGAAGTCGTCGCGATAAAACTTTGTGAATCATAAACTTGTGTAATTTAAGCGTATACTGCGCTCATCGAGATACACATCACATAACCGTCAATGAATGCTGCGTTTTTATGAATGTGCGCCTGCGCCTCCGCCCCTCAACCCGCACCCGCACCCCGTTCGTCCTCCGCCCTCACCCGCGCGTCACAGGCATCATTCACACAAACACGCACACATCAACACTATTCAAACGAAAATTTAATTAAATCACAAACGTCTTCGGAACTGTCAACTAAAGCGCGTCGCTATCAAGATCCAACATCAGTATGTACAACTAAATAATAATATTCTAATAACTATAAAGTTATTAAACATTACAAAAAAAACGGTATGACGTTTCCGATAAGCTAATTGGTAACAACAAGCATCAACAGATCGAGATGTGATCAGCAGTCGAGTCGGCGCTAACGAGCGCTATCAGCGATCTATTCAAATCGCCGGCGATTCTATAAATATTAATAATATGAAGCGTTGAGCAGCATTACATTACGTATTCACGAATTTGTTTAATGGAAACACAACGATTGTTGTCTTGTTTTTATTGTGAGCGAATGTGCGCGTGTGATCTCGCCTCGGGTCATGAGAGTTGTCAGCACAGGGTGCTCTCAATTTGTGCAATGTGCAACACCAACATATGGCTTCACGAGGGATCTAACATCAAGTCGTAGCATTACACGTGGGTGGCTGTTGCTATGGATGAAATATTATAAGAGATTGGTTTGATTGAGCTTAGCAACGACTGACCTCGTAATGCTAACTAATCGAGTTAAGGCTTTTAGATTCCTCATTAACATCAAGTCCAATAACAAGTTCGAGAAATTACAAGTGAACAAACTAGTTTCACAATTACCTGTCTCGTTATCGAGTGTCACCATACCCGATAGCTGGTAAATCGATATTAATCGCTGCCGTGACAATTCGAATTAATATTAAATAGAAAATTCGAATTGTCAACGCGAGGTCAATACTGCGACCCGAGTTACGAATAAAATGGTAGTTGTAACGTTTGAAATGTCATTGCCGCCCGCTTGAGATAGCGGTCCCAAGGAAACGCCTATAAGCATGCAACCGATAGAGATGTTAGTGGTTACGTAATGGTGTTTCGATAGGCAGATAGCAAGCATTGTTCTGTATCCCAGATAGCAACTCACTAACTGACGTAAGCCTGGCGCAGGGCTAGCGCGACGTGCGCGCCTTAATTAAAACATCGCAATTTTTTCACTGGTCTGCAATTTTTAATAAATTTGATGACTCAATTTAATAATACCTAAGTATTAGCCTATTACAAAACTCTTGACACCTCCTGGGTTTAGTCGTTCTGCATCAAATACATCGGCATCCATCTTCATAAGAATTCTATCATAATCTATTTTATATCGAGCTCTTTAAATCCTTCACACATTATTATTTTGTCTGACATCTGGAAATGATGAAACCTAGAAGAAGGCTAAAATATTGATATTTTTTTAAAATCCATATTCATGCTCAATAAAATTCAAAATTAATGATAGCACTTTGATCTCATTTTAATAAAAACACCGAATTTACAACTTTAAGTTGTAAATTTCTAAAACTCAGGCACCATTAGCTAGACTGTGGCCAAACTATTTTCCAGTAGTTGCTGTGTTAACGGTTACGTAATGCTAGAGAAACTGTGAGCCGCAGGTTTGGCAACCCTACGCGTTTGGGGCATGCGTGGGCGCAGGCAGCCCGCGACTCAGCCAACACAACCCCGCTCACCTTGAACGTTTAACGCTAAACCTACCGGAGCTCGGCGTAAAAATATCACCTCCGCATCTTACCATATTATACTATCCACCGATGAATAACTTGGCTGTGCTGGAGTAAGTACCGCGGCATCAGGAGCACCGCTCGCTGCCGGCTGGTGCGGCTGCACGACTGCACACGCTGCGCCCGCGCCGCACCCCCGAAGCGCGCACAAACGGCAACAGCCTGTATTACTACGCCTTACGAGTATTTGTTTTAGTAATGAACATACCGAGTTTTAAATAATAAAATTTATTCATAAGCCGGCACTTACCATATTTGAGTGTGCGAACCGCCGTCCATATGTATGAGTGGTTAAGATATTCTTATTTATGGGTCTATGTCAAGGTCGTTTGCGGCGTTTAACTGTGGAATCATCACTTAGCATAATATCAAATTATTTATTCGCGCCGCGCTAAAACTGTCTGGTGTACGTTCAATTTGTAATTCAAATAAATTCTTAGCATTATTCCCGAGGCGAGCAGCTGTCATAATTGTAACGTGCGAGATTTTTTCCTCTCGCTTATTTGAATAACTCGCGATCAATTAGCATGCGCGCGCGCCGCTTATTGTCGTTATTAATTATTTGATGCAAGCGCACAGACAAGGGGTGGATGCCAAGTTTGGAGTGTTTCCATTATTTTGCATAAGTATTCGTTCAATCATTCATGGTGTGCGGTAGGTTAGTTTTCGGTTATGTTAATGACTTGTTAAACGAGATGGTATGGTAATGCACTTCACTTATACTTACTTATAGCAGGTGTTGCCGTTTGTTGTTGTTTCAGTGCATTGCGGTTTTGTTTCAAGTCATCGGTAACTCGGCAAACACTTTTATCCTTCTTTTGATTGACTTCTCGTCTTCCTGAAAGTCGATCCCAGTCAACTCCAACATCGTACATAAATGTCCCGTAAATTTTCTTTCTTCTTTGTTCCGCCCACCTTCGCTATTATAAGTAAGACATTGGTGGCGGTCGTCGCGTGCGCGCTGCGTCCTCGCCGCCGCGTCGCCGTCGTCACGTGACCGCGTGCCTGGACCTAATTTAGCCTAATGAAAACGTCAAATGGACATAATTCGTTCATGTTACATATGCCTGTGCAGTTTCATACATTATATTGTATGCCTTATGAATTGCTTTACTTTGTCACTATTAAAGTACGAGGTTATTATTTCAGGTATTTTGTTGGTATTACGTTTTTTTTTCTTTTATTATTTAATGTTCATATCATTTAGTAATAGTTTAATATTGCCCATTAATCGAGTACGTTCTGGTGATTTTCTGTTCAATCAGTTATGTTAGTGGTAAAGCAATGTTTTACAAACAGTATGTAAAGCTAATAGTGAGAACATCGGAATGGAAAATAATAAACCAGCGTGCAGTTAAGAATCGGAATCTTGTTTCTGTAAGTGGGCCCATAACCTACGTCTTACATAGTCGTACTAGTAGGTCGTCTAACACGAGTAGCAAATTCGTACATTGAACAGTAAATTTTCGCTTTAACCCACTTGTTACTGAATAGACTTTTTGTATCCGATTGCAATGAAATTCAGATATATGTATCCTTGTATAATCAGATGATTAGGAAAAATGCAAAAAAAAATTAAAACCTGTTGGGAAACCGGGAAATGGGTGTCCTTTTAAAAGGACATTAGTAATATGTACTACTTGTTCAAGTAAATCAAAAGAAAATACGAAGTGTCTTTAGTGTCGTTTAATTATTACATAAAATCATGAAAAAAGTAAAGATAAAAAAAAAAATTATAATAATTTAGACTTGAAAAAAAAAACATTATTTTGTATGGTACGTTTCAAAACATTCTTTTGGATGTAATGTAACTTCACACGTTTTACATGAGAAATTTGCTTTTTTGTGGCAAATCACGCACCTCAACTGCTTTTCGTTGTATTTTACAAGGTGCTTCTTATTATCATACCGAGAATTTTGGTGATAGTTTTGTGAAGTGCGACCTGATTTTCTGTTTTCCGTTCTACGATATGTTTCTAGAAGGGAAGTTGCAATATTTCTACGGAATTGCAAATGATCACAATCTCCGCCATCGATGTGGTATAGTTGCCAAGCATTTTGAACTGCCATGTCTAGTGCATGACATATCAATGGGAAATACCATTTTTTACCTCGTATCGATGTTCGGTATAAACCAATATTTTGGTCTGACCTGTCTACACCTCCCATGTTTTCGTTATACACCTTTATCAAGGCTGGCTGATCGACTTGTACATATCTTTTCTCATGTTGTGAAAAGCGTTTTACTTTGCTCAGTGGTAAAACTTTAGCAGCATTTGAAGCCACTGTTACGACACTATTATCATTCCACTTACACACAATAATTTCTTCAGCTCTTGTTGCTTTGTATTTCAGAGAACCACGATCAGTTTTCTTGAATTCTTTGTTTGTTGGAAGCGGACATTTCGATACGCGATTTTCTCTGATTGTTCCGGTGGCCTTCAACCCCCTTTCACGTAGTTCATCTAGTAATGGAATTGATGTGAAGAAATTATCAAAAAATAGGTGGAAAGGTGCCTTTGCATCGATTGTACGAAGAACATCTGCGAAACGTAAAATAACACTTGCTCCAAGTCCCATTTTTTTATAATCATTGAAGTCGTCTCCCGTTTGCCCTTGATACGGATCAAACCATAATATGTACCCAAGACGTGTCGATCCTACCCAAAATTTGTAACCCCATCTGATAGGTTTACCTCTTATAAATTGTTTACAAGGGTGACCACCATAATACGGAATCATCGCTTCATCAATGCTGTAGTTTTCTTCGAATGGGGCATAGTTGAGGAAGTTCTCATTCAACGCGTCAAAGAGTGGTCTCAACTTCGCATATTTGTCATTAGATGGTAAATTTGTATTATCACAGCAATGAATATGAGACATTATAAAAGTAAACCTATCTCTCGACAATGCATTATAAACTATTGGGTTCCCACAGTCTGCAGCATTTTCCCAATACATATATCTTCTGGGTACTACCACATACCCACTGAAGAGTAAAATTCCGATAAAGCATTTCATCTCTTCACACGTTATGTTTCCAATTTTATTTTTTTGATTTATATAATTATTGGTGTAATTTGTCAGCAAAACTGTAATTCTGTCGCTAAAAAGTTGCTCAAAATAATAAAATGCATTTTACTGTCTTGCAACTTGCTGCATTCCGGCCCATGGTCTAAATATTGGACGTATATCTCTTGAAATCCAGTTATACTGTTTAGTTTTTGGAATTGTTATGCTTGTGGAAGTCGAGGGTGTTGGTTCGTCGTCGGGTAACTGATTTTCAATCGGAGGATTTGAAATTCTGATGCGCATTTTTTTCGATACTTGAGCTAGACTTATTTCGTCTTCACTGTCACTACCGTCTGTCAAATTCATATAATGAACTTGCGCTGGAGTCCTTAGCTGAGTGCCAGGTAAATTATGAATGCGGACTTGATTTTCGTCACCAGAATCTTCGTCGGTGACATCAGCATTACAATTTTCTGGTGGAAAAAATGTGATGCTGTCAGGAATAGGAGCCTCCTCATCAAATTCCAATTCTTCCATGATTTCATGAAGTTGCGACTCCCATCCTCTTCCAAAAACTCTCCTGACAAAACAAAACATTTTTTTGTATCAAGTAGTAGTAGATATTACTATTGGGCTTTATAAAGAACACCAAATGTTGCACCAAAAAAAAGTATCAAAAATTACAGTTGGTACTTATATTTAATTTAATTCACTTAGAAGAGATGTGAAAGTTTTATTATTCATTGTCAAAAAAACCGATTTTTTAATAATAATAAAATAACTCACCTCATATCAGTCATGATAAATTTGCCGTAAAACAAAAGCTCCAAAACTGATTAATAATAATGCGTTATACCACTCACAATACTTATATTGTACTGCCACACAATCCAACTTTCAAATGTCACCAACAATATTTGTTTACTTTACCCTCATTAATCACAAGATTTTTGTTTATGCGCCGTCCTTTTAAGAGGACGATAGTAATAAGTGGGTTAAGATAGTGGCAGGTCGAGTGCGCCGGAGTCGTTGAAGCGTGCTTCCTTGAGCCAATTAAAACAAGTCCGACATGCCTTGCCACCCCCCCCCCGCCCCTCCTGCCCTGCCGATGCCGTGCGCAGACGTCTCTGCTGCCCCCCTCCTCCCTGCGACCGCGCACTCGCCTGCACCGCGACGCGCAAAAACACTGATAACACAGTTGATAGGTACTGTGTGAGGTGATACAACAATTGCTGTATTCAGATGTATTGTATTGTTTCGAAATAATAATCAAATAACTAGATCTTCTCTTAAACACTTCTATTTTTATGATCCATCATTAACATCATTTTGCTGCCCTCATCCCAAATAATTTGTAGATATTTAACTAGTAAAGTGGTGTGGTTCTTGTTCTTGTAAACTGATAGTTTGAATCGTGATAACTTGTGACATTGTTATGATCCATGGTTGCCATAATGGTGGTGACTTCAAGTTCGAGTCACCACGTCTTCAAAAGTGGCCTTCAGTGTTCTCGGGTTACCATCCACACCTAGTTTTTCCTCGTGGGAAAATAATAGTTAGGGGGAGCGATGACAAACGGCATATCGACGAACGTTACATAAATTAGCAGCCTACGTGTATTGTCATACTGTTAACACATTAGGAGGTTTTGTTCCAGACCCATTCACACCGCAGACTTGAATGAAAGCCTTACTGTAACACACTTGACACACAAGCCGCGGTTTTCCGTTGAAAGCCTTTCAAGAAACAGTTAGATCAGCAAAATGTTCTTTGAGATTACAATAGCATCCCGCCGAGGACGGTTGACTTCAAGCGCAGTTCATCATAACGAATGGTACTCGTAGTATTGTTTACTGGAGGTCTCACATTTCCATAACTATAGTTTTCTTCATTTGTTCGGCCCTTACTTAGGTGATAATTATTCTTTCTGTCCACATCACATCATCGCAAATTACAAGCTGAAACTGTACCATTAATTTGTATCGGACGATCCTTTTGGAAAAAATATGTGAAATGTCATTGAGGCGATGTCATTAAGAATACGGAGCGTTCAGCCACGGTCGGCTAGTTTTTTTTATGTACTTTTTATCTCGTAGGCAATAGTCGTGGCGGCGCGCGTACAGCCATCAACATTTTAGGTTTATCTGCGTAACGGGTACATAAAGATGTGGTTTTCATTGGTGTCGCGATACAGCGCGGTAATTATGTCCGGGCCAGTCCGGGGCGACGCACGCGGGCGTTTTCTCTTCATAAATTTGACATGTTTACGAGACGACGTGGCGGCGGTTTTCGCCATCACTAAAGTTGTTCTGTACAAACAGGCGGGCGGTTGAAACGCTAGTGGACAGGACTATAGGCGTGTGTAACAGTAAAAAAATAGCATTTTTTATCGTATTTAAGAACTTGAGAAGCTAAGCAGTTTTTATTGTCCTCGTAGGTACCCGACTTGCTTAATAATAATATGCACTGCTGGATTGAGACATTTACCGCCATCAGGAAATAGCTTATGCAGTTAAACAAATAATTAAATGTAACTTTGATTCAGACTACAGTCCATAGTTTTGTAATCGTATAAATAGGTAGGTAATCTCCTTCAACGCAAAGCTTATTATAATAATTTAAAGCCAAGGCGCCGTAAAATCTACTGCGTTTGAACCACCAGTCTGCACACTCCACAGTCTACACAACCATTTGTGTGTCTATTGCACGTAACGCGCAACCTGTATGCAGCACTGCGGACCAGCCACGCGCACCGTATGATCGTCGCGCTCGGACCGCGTGCTAGCCGCCCGTCTGCACGGCCGCGACCAATAGGTACCGTAGTATCGTGTGCGTAGGATCACTTGCGATACGCCGTGTTTATTGCCAGCGTTCAATACCTACCTACGAGCTACGGATAGAAAAATTGTGAAACTGACCCGTCTACCCATAGCGCTCATAGAAGGCCATTGAGTAAAGGAAATTTATGAAGCCGTGGGCCGAGAGCACTGGACTAAAGTAACGTTTTGTTGAATTTAATGCACTTCTATGAACGGATTTCGATGGCATTGTAGTGAAAAGCGCATGTTTTAGTGGGAATATTCTTCTTTTTTTTAACTTTGCCCTCACTAGGAATTTCTCCTGTATCGTGGGTGCATTTACAAACATTTAAACTCACATACACAAGCAACCAGATCCGGAACAGCTATCTGTAGGCTGTCTGTAGAAATATTTGTTTCGTGCGGGGATCGAACCCGCGACACGCAGCGCAGCAGTCGATCACTCAGCCACTGCACCAACCGTGTCGTCATTGATAAAATTGTGCCTCAAATTATTTGAGTCAAATACCAACGTCAAACTTGTTATGTTATTTCCATCGATAGTTAACCTAACGTCTATAACCATTCATTTTAACGTACACATGTTATTAGTAACACATCTTTTGATATTGGCTTAGCAATTAGGGAATGCAATCTCGAGGCGAGATCGCAAATTCGAGATCTCGCGAGATTAGAAATATCAATCTCGCGAGATCTCGGGAATTTCGAGATCTCGGCTGAAATTTAAAAAAATATCGTTTTTCTTAAGTAAGTAAAACGCAAAGAAAACAGCTTAGTTTTCTTTATTACGAGAGTAAGATACAGAACGAATTGGAAAATAAAACCCTCATTTATTTAGTAATCATTTACTAAAAGCTTAATAATTAAGCCATTAATGAACATACGAATCACAATTAAGTTTTTGAAATTAAAATTACCAGTCTTTGGTTTATAAAGATATAAAAATTAACAACATCTCTCACGGTAAAGAATTTTAACAAAAAATAGACTCTTTATTGCGCAGTAAACCGTTCTTATTTTTCATTTAAGAGCATGGATCATTAATGTAGTAAACGGTTACAGTAACTACTTATCAGTAGACTTAAGTTGAACCTATGTTAGAGTACAAAAATAATAAATATAAAAGAAACAAGTCTTATGAATGGTTTTGGAAATAACTCCTTATAAAACATCATCAGCGTAAATTGCGAGCGTTATGCGTCCCTGACTGCCGCCATTCAATCTCGTCAATCTCGGCCGAGATCTCGTCATTTTATGCTTCGAGATTAATCTCAAAAAATAAGGCGAGATCTCGCGAGATCTCGATCTCGCGAGATCGAGATTGCATTCCCTATTAGCAATATGAAGAATGAAACACATTCTCAATTTTGAGTAGATCCACGTAAATAATTATAAACCAGTGTTGTGCGTCAATCCGGGTTGTTGGCTATTGCCAATCCTACTCAGCAATCCCACAGCAACTCTCACCTAGAATAGTTTATTGCATTTTCGAAAATAAAAGACAAAACTGAATAATTTAAAAAGCAATTCCGCATTTCTAAATCACTAAAATGAGAGAGTAGCCTGATAAAAATGTCTCCCCTACAGATTTTTATCTTGAAAGTAGAAATAATTTCTAAAATGAAATCAAGCTGGTTCTAATTCAAGATCTACTTTATATTGCCGCCACTACAACATCAGCCGCTATTATGTTAATTCCATTGATCTTCTATTTAATTACCGATAATGGGCACACTAAAGCGATGCGTTGATATTTTATGTTTAACATCTACACTACATTTGAATGTTGTTCGTAAAATAAAATATTTACGAATTACGCGATCATAAAAAAAACAAGATTGGCAGATCATACAGATTTTTAAATAATCTGTTTTATTTAAATAGTAATATTGATTTTTTCATAACAGCATGTAGTGCTGAATGTTGTTGTACTAATAGACTACTTCTGGCTAGCACTTTGGACAATTCAGACAAAGTAAGAGTTCGGAATGCTGTTAAATTTCAGGCATACAAGACTTAGCCGAACGAAAAGCTTCTAGGCTTTACCGGTCACCAAGCTAGGAAGAAATACCTATATAACCTTGATCTAGCTGTCTAACAAGCCTTATCAGGTATTGTTTGAAGTTCTTGGCATTGAAGCCATTGGCTGAAGTGACTATCGGCACAATTACTGCGGCGTTCGCATCTCATATGTCGACAAACTCGTGCACCAAGTCAAGATTCTTGATTTGCTTATCTTTCTTCCAAAGATTTATTATTATGAAAAATAAAAACTAATTAGAAAAAGCCAAGAAAATCCATGTCCGCACACAAATTATGAGCAGACGACGAAACAATTTAAATACGCGCAGAAACAAAATGCGAAATTACGCCTCTTCATTACCGAGTATTGAATATTCATAGATGAGTTCGCGTGTTAGGTAATTTATATGAGTACGTCATAGCTTGCGCTTTTTGTCGGTGGTGCAGCGGATAAATGTATCGAAATCGGGTAATGCGTGCGCCGACATGCATAAGTATATGGCGCGAGGAGAGGGCGGTAGCGGGCAACATGGCCAGCGTAAAAACCTGAAGATCTACCGAATGGCAGCCTATAATGTTCCCCCTCTGGAAAACGGGCCTCCTCACTGCAGGAGAGAGGACATCACTCACCAAGTGCACCTTGTGCAGGTTGATAAATGCCACAACTTTCAGATTTTTCAAACACAGGATATCGATCTCTGTACATTATTGTAGTCACGATAATTCAATTGATTTAGAAACTATAGTCGTCTAAACCTCACGACTAAGATAAGTAAGTCAGTGGTTATGAGAAACCAGTAAGTGATTACACCGGATACGGAAATAATTAGGAGCAATCATTATAATCGTTAACTGAATCATTTTTTCCCGTTCGTGAAACTAGACAAGAGTCAAGGACATATTTACATTAGTAATTACGTTTACCTAAAGATCTCGGTGGTTTATTTATTTTCCTTTAAATTAACCATAAAGGTTCAGTTTGATTTTGGCACTGAGATATCTCAATAATCAAATTTAAGTTTTGTAACTACCGCTACATACATCACCTGATACAAACACGAAAATACTCAAGTATAATGTTCATTTCTACAGTTATCTATCGTCCCACACGAGTTTAGAAACAATTTAGTGAGTGCTTTCAACCTGTGCTTACACCACCGTGACATTGCTATCGTATTAAAAAGATTAACAAAATGTAGCTCAAACATATCTTTTATATAAAACAGGTTCCACTACCGCGCCAAATAGAGAAAAAATATTTTATTTCTCTATGTAACCAACTTTTCGAATACTAACTGATAAACGGTTTTTTATGTGAAAGTGAAGAGAAACGTTAAGACAACAATCATACGTATCCTGTTTATTATAAATAGTTTGCCAAAAACAAAATCATTCAGAGCAGGATTCGCTGATAAATCCGAATCAATACTATACATCATCTATATCGAAATATATACCTAATAGTAATGGTACCGAAGCTTGGACCCTGTTCCCGATATCGGTGGGCTACTATTTTTATATTTTTAAATGTTTTTTTTTTTGTTTTTGATAAAAAATATGTAAAAATATGTATGTAAATAAATAAATGATAATAATAATGGTACCGAGATTGAAAGTAGGCACTATTTTTTTGAGAAATTTCTTTAAAACCTTTCCGTTGTTTTTGCTTGAGATAATAACAAACATCCGTACATCGTCATACACCTTCTGAATTATAGTATTAGTAGGACGTAGGTTTATATGGAGTGACTCCTAATATTGGTATCGATTCAAATGCATCAGCTTAGCCTGGAAACAGAGTCAGGGTAGCTGAGTAAAGGCTAGTAATAATTATGATACCGCCAAATTCAATGTATCTAGCCGATGAGAGAATATTCTCGAAGAATCGCTATCAGCTTCTACCTAGTTCGTGCGATGTATACTCAACATCGTTTTTGCGCTCGCAGTTACACTGAATCGATCGATATTCATTTATCGAGTGTGTGCAGAATCTCGCGCCGCGACGTACAGCGTGTAGCGCTCAGCTGATTTACCCATATACAGGGGGCTGCCAATACTTTTGACACATTATTTTGTAGTCTGTAGGTTTAAAACGTGTCTGTGTTCCTGGCCTTTCTTCAGTTATAGTGTTCGGATAAGAGAAGGAAATAAATATATACACAACTTAGACTGTGTCGAAGACTTTTCAAGAGCAAAATAACTTCTCAATTTGGGCCCCCTTCTACTTCTGGAAGAGAGTATAAGATTAATTGTGAAGGTTTGAGATGAGGCAATTCTATTGTTCGATTAACCAGGTTTCTGAATGAATAAAATTAAAATTATATTTTGGGCTTTGTTAGAATTAGCGCTTAAGGCAAGATGTGAACGAGCAGGTCTTTGACCGAGCGGGTCCCAGCGCTCGGCGCCCATATACGGCTTGTCGAGGGTGGTATATAATTATAGTATAAGGCATTCAATATTTTCGCAGCATTTCCCAGCCCGCTGTAGCGCGCCCGACGGTCCGGAACCGCTACAAAAACACACACCGCATCACGGTCAAATGAAGATGTGTAATTACTTGTTTTTTATTAAACCTATCGGTATTTTTTACGGCCATATATGGTGATGGCCGCAAGCCAACGCCCGTTTACGTTGGCTGGTCTTCAAAATAATAACTTGGCGTGAACTCACGGCTGCGAGAGAGCCCGCACACATAAATACTAGTTTTTATTTTCAACATTTCTATTATCTGGTCTGCGTCGCAGCTCGCAGCGGCTCCGCGCTCCGCTAACGAGCCTCCATTACATATGCGTATATTATAACTCGCGTCCGATAACACCGCTTATAATTACTTTTAATTCTCAAGCCTCCTTACTAAAGAGTCCGCTGCGATTAATTTAACGCATAAGTAGTGCTAACACTCGTAAACAAACCGCATACACGTCTATAAATGGTATCGAACGAATCGAAGACGATATTCACAACGATGCGAATTAAACGCCGCATCGCGACCGCATATTATATTATTTTACAACAAAATACCAATTTTCCTTCAAATCGGCAATAAATTATTTCGCCCGGAGGTGCGCCCGCGCCGCCGACCGAGACGCGCCGCGTGTTAATGGCGGACGAGACGAAAAAAAAAACGCTGTTAAATGAAAACGGCGAACAATTATTATATAAGCCAGTCCGACGTTTAGGGACCCCCGCGGCGGCGCCCGCGCTGCTAAATAAAACGGATGTCAGCGGACGACTCGCGGCCCATGGGCTCCGTTCGCCGAGCATGCGCACACCGCTGTTATTAAGGGCTATAATTGCGTCTTAGATAACAGATACTTTACTGGATTTTATTAAAGCTTTTTTCTGCGACGACGCAAATCTGTATACAAATAACAAGGTCCATCGTACCACGAGCACCGCGACACCACACCACACCACTTCACATCGCTTCTCGCTCATCTCACCACAATACTAAATATACAATATGAGAGTAACCAATCCTTACTAATATTATAAAAGCGTAAGTGAGTTTGTTTGTTTGTTTGTTTGTTACCTCTTCACGCTTTAATGGCTACACCGATTTTGATGAATTTTGGTACAGAGATAGTTGGGAACCAGGAGACGGACATAGGCTAATTTTTATTTTAAAAAAGTGGGATGTGAGGGAGAAAGAGGGAATAAAAGGGAAAACTTAGCGTTGCTATTACAAATCAATAAGGCGCAAGGGGAACTGTGTTACCCCGAATTTAACGCGAGCGAAGCCGCGGGCAAAAGCTAGTTTATTATAATTGCTAAAACATCACTCATGATTTAATTAAAATCAATGTCTGTGTTTTCGGGCAGGACTGTATTCGAGCAAAGCCAAATTAAATGATTTCAAAACTAATATTAAGGTAGGTCCGCTCATTAAACAGATTTGCAACAACATTATTAAAACTGGTTATAATAATTTCAGGGTATTACATTGGTCACTGACATCACAAAAAGAACTGGGCTTTGATATTGCAAAACACACAAAAACCAACTGTATTGATTAATAGATAGGTCCCTATTTATTAATCTCGGACAAGGGAAGTTTCGTAGACTCCCGCAGTCTACGAAACGCTACGAGCTTGCTACGGCTACGGACCACGACAAAAACTTAAGAAAATCTGCTTTTAATGCCACTCATTGACTATTCGACTTATTGGTTACTAGCTTTTGCCCGCGGCTTCGCTCGCGTTAAATTCGGAGTAACACAGTTCTCCTTTCCTGATTTGCAGGTACCGGCTACCTGTAGTTTTTGCCTTTGCGCCTTATTTATTGTAATAACAAAGCTTAGTTTTCCCTTTTCTTCCTTCTTTCTCCTTCATATCTCAATCTCTTTAAAAAAATATAGTCCATGTCCGTCTCCAGGGTCCCAACTATCTCTGTACCAAAATTCATCAAAATCGGTTTAGCCATTTAGGCGTGAAGACGTAACAAACAAACAAACTCACTTTCGCTTTTATAATATTAGTAAGGATACTCGTAAACTATTTTATACTGAAGCAATGAATTGCCGTATTCTCAAAACAGTCCCGGAGTCTGGATTTAATTCTGGTTTATGGCAGTAGGCTTGATGTGTTACATGAGACACATACACAACTGGCGTTTATTGAACGTTTATCTGTAACGAATGGTATCTTGCAAATTAAATGTATGAAAAAACTATCTATGCTTTATATATGGCATACGTATCAGATTTCACAGCTCACAAAATGCACCCTAAACTATTGTAATTTTCGCGGCGCGTCAGGAATGCTTGCTGCAGTCACTTATGCACCTAAGAGAACAGATTACTGTGAATTAGTGAAATGCTGTTCATGTAAATCCTTACTAATATTAATGTCCTTACTATTCTTACTAATATTATAAAAGCGAAAGTGAGTTTGTTTGTTATAGTTGGGACCCTGGAAACATTTATATTTATTTAAAAAAAAAAGATTGAGATATGAGGGAGAACGAGGGAAGAAAAGGGAAAACTTAGCTTTGCTATTACAATAAATAAGGCGCAAGGGCAAAAACTACGGGTAGCAGGTACCTGCAAATCAGGAAAGGGGAACTGTGTTATCCTGAATTTAACGCGAGCGAAGCCGCGGGCAAATGCTAGTAGTCAAATATAATTTTCAACTAAACCGTCTGGCAGTCAATCAACGCTTGTGCTTTACAAGCGATATAAATAAAATGGTCTGGAACCAAGAGCGAGTGGAAATTGCTAGAAGTGGTTCCATTACGGCACGTAACGCGGGAGCATGCTGCGAGCGTATTAGCATAGGCCCGGAGCGGACTGGCGCGGGCCCGGGCGGCCCTACCACGGGTGCGAGGCGTACGTCCGCGTCGGTGGAGCGACGTGACAAACTATCGAGTAAAGTACGAAAGGAGATTATTTATGAAGCTAGGAATACTGCAAAAGAAAGAGCCAATGAACAAATATTAGCGAATGTGTTTTAATTCTGATTTATCTTGTTCTGGAGACAGATTTGTATTTTAAACTTAGTAATGTTTGTTTCTATTAGTATTATAATTTTGTTATCTCAAGTAGGTAAGTGAACAAGTACCTACACCTCAATGATACATTAATTTTTTTGTACACAAATATTATTTAATTTTCATGATCAGCGTACATCCTTTGTTGGAGATCCTAAAAAAAATAAACAAGGGTCTGAATTGGAGTCTAAAAACAATCAAACTTTTCACGTGTATGAAGGAAACGCAGAATAGGCAAAGGTGAGTTTGGTTCTGTAAAATATTCGTGATGCACGTAATAGTGGTGGCAGTTCGATTAAGTCTAGATAATAAATATTTGTATCGATCACAGGTTCGTGCGGACAGCTCGCGACCCGCGCTTTGAATAATCAAATCAAAGTCCAGCATTCGCGACAACCGGACCCGGCCGTATCTACACGTTATGATCTAACACATAACCGTGCACATAAACTTATTATTTCGTACAAAAAATATTCACGCATGCCGTAAAAGTAATATCAATAAATTAAACTTGTCGTTTTTGGTCAAGTATCTCCATGAGCCAGATTTAAACACATTATTAATATTATAAATAGTAGAATTGTGAGCTCACTGTTCCGAAACACCATTAAGTGGAATGGCACCATATGTTTCGATATTTTATTTTTATAGAATGGCTGTAGGCCGTGCTGCGGAGCCACCTACCTGTCGGTATGTGGACTAATCACTTCGGAGCTATCGGTGACCTTCGCGTTCAGATTTTATAAAGATACTGCGGCTTGGGAGGTGCAGCTACTACCGTTTGTTTAATAATTCAACTTATTAAGGAAACGATGTTATACTAGGGACTCATTATGGCTATTGTCTGTCTTCAAGAGATTCACAATACTACAACATTATATTTATTGTATGGTGTGTATTACGAAATTGTAGCCTAGGTGTGACAACGTTGTCGACATGTCACAGAACTTGACACTGCGGATGGCAAACATGCACACGCGGCTGTCTGCCGAGCTAGCACCGCACAGTGCACACCGCACACCGCACACCGCGCACCGCACACCGGCAGCGACAGTCGGCGCAGGAGCGCTAACTAATACGACACCAAATGTAAACATTCACAAAACTCGTAAAAACGTGAAGCACAAAGCAATGAGTCGCGGGCGTGGGCGGGGGCCGACAACATTCAATTATACGCCTTTAACACTTATAAACCGACAAATTAACATGTCATGAATATTATTTAACTTTTTCTCAATTATGTTAATACGAGTGCAATTCGTAAAGTTATGTTGCCCTAGTATTAAGTGGAGAGCAAAAACCTCGAGCGGATCTTTAGCAAAAATTTGCATACATTACAATACTTAATTCGTACTCACCAACTTGTGCGCACAGAGAAAATACATACATACAGACAGACGCACACCCGGAAAGGAACAGCCGGCGCGTGCGCAGCCGATGTGGTGCCCAGACGCCCAGTGACATTCTCAATATTCAAATAGCCCACTTATTACCATTTTAAAACAGTGAATCATTTTACGATGTCAAAAAAAACAAGGTGTTTTATTATGTTATTTGTTATGAATAACGGAAGATTTATTCTAAAAGGATTTTAATTCGTGTTTTTGTTGCTACGCGTTATTATTTTTTGTTATGGAGCGGTTCCGCGGTAATCGCTGCTCGGAACCGGTGCGTGCTGGTGTGTGGAGTGGCAGGGAGCGATATACTTACAAGTTTTAGTGGATTGATTACGAATGATGATTGACGATCTTTATATTCAAATGATGAAATCATTGTCCAGCGCGTATTATCATATTAAAACAATGAATCAATTTTAAACGCTAAATAATACATTTAATAGTTTTGTGATCGTTCCTATTTACTGTTCGAATCAAATTGAGATTTATTGTCGAATTTTAATGTTGTTTTCTATTATTATAGAAATTACGCGGAGAGAATTTGACTTTTGTAACCAACTGCGTAATGGACACCCTATTTGCTTCAAGACTTAACTTCGATGACAAAATCAACGTCATTCATTTTAATCGGCTAATTAGATAAATCTTCCTTTAAGGAACTACGTTAGAAAACATTTTTGTGTTCACATCTAAAGTGACACTTTAAAAGCTTCTCATAAATCACTGGTGTTTAAAGGTTTACGTGGCGCTGGCCACGCGTAACTCTTGCGCAACACAAAGTAAGTACGTTATTTATTTTTGCGTCAACGTAGAAATCATAAATCTATGATATTATAAGTTCCGGTATGACTGTCTCAAGAACGGACTCTTTTGTTGGTATTTTGGTATTATTATTGTTTTTGAACGTTTGGTATTTTAGCCTGGGAGTCCTACAAATTATTTGATATTCATCGATTTTGTCGATGTGCTATGCATCGGACGGCTAGTAAACTCTGCTACACAAACTATAACTGGTATTTGTTTCAGATCCTAAGTCAGTACTTATATCAAAGAATAGATACTAATACCTCTGATTTTTCGAAAGCAGTCTTAAGAAATGTACATATCCATGTCATATGCAACAAACGCTCAAACATAATCATTTAGAACAGTGGCTTATGAAGAAACCAATGAGCTAGAAGATATGTCTTGGTCATTCGATAAGTACTTATGTTGTAATGGGAACCCGACCACACAAAATGGCGAGCCGATCACTTAATGCTTGATATATGGCGCCGGGTGCTCGCGAACAGGTTCGTAATTTGTCGCCATCATTAGCGCACGTGACTGCCGCTGCTGCTGCTCCTTCCTCGTGGGTGTGGCAGACGATCTCCTTGAGCGCGTGCCAGCCGCGAACAACCTATGTGCGTGTTTACAACAAAAGATCCACTTCGAATGGTTCATGATATAGAGCTTCCGTATATTAGAACTCAGGGCAAAAATATCCAAAAGAAGAGTAAATCCAGTGGTTTGATAGGCTGCTCCAATTCATTCCTCGTCTCTCCTGTCTTCTTTATAAACGTTCCTCTAGTTTATTTACTTACTCAATCTGTTACGGTCTCATTGAACTGTTTGTGTTGGGTAGTTTTTAAGTAGATCATTTAATAGCACTGACATCTTTTGAGTCTTTAAAGATTGCACGTACACCTCAGGTGACGACGAAAATAAGCAAAGAGTTCAGCTTGTTGTCATCACCACCTCTGTTAAAGAACGTCAGAGACCGATAATTCGTTACTTCTCCTGTCACAGAGGTGGTTCTTCTGTATTTTTTTACATTGTGGCACTGTTGTGAACTGTTGTCCATCAAATAGAAGTGTGCGTAAGTATGTGTGTGTTCGATTCTGTATTTCTAATTCGATATAAGAAGTGGCCGAGATATTTAAAATCTTTTATTACCTTATGTATTTGTTTTATAATCGTAAATTGATAAGAGGATCCTTGACATTTTGTTACTAAATATAAAATCAAAATAAAGTATATGTTACCAAGAACGATAAAACAAACAAGTTAGCATGTCCAGCTAAAAGTTAAAACTTTATGCACAAGTAAAAACTGCCTCATTATATCAGTGGTTACTTTTGTAAAATTCTGAATTTTATTGAGATAGATAGCATACTACTATGTACACCATACAAATAAGCACAAACAGTAACCTTAGCTTTCAGAATCATATGCTGCAGTAGCATAAGCTACCTAAAATAATGTGTCATGGTTGGTGAACTTCTTGCAGAAATACGAAAATCTTCAAAAGCGATGGTCGATCATCCAGGCTCTTTGGTCAGATCTAATCTTAACAATCAATCTGTTCCCATTTTTTGTCAAATCTTTAGTTTCCATTTTCTATAATATTCATAGATGCATGTGTTTCTGTAACTGTTGAAACGTCGCGTCGCCGTCGTATCGTACGCAAGTATTGCAGCGCTGAGCGACCTCGACTTGCTGATGTCATCATGGCACTGGACTGGTTGTGAGATCCAGGCTATCTGCGACGGCCATTTGATTTCCCCTAGTTTATTTGCGGAGATAGTGGCTAGCTCACATATAGATAACTTGGCTTTAGTATACTATGAAGGTTCCATTCTAGCGAGGTTTTTAATGAATATTGCCATTAGGGAGGCACGTATACTTTCACGCAGGGTAGTAGCCAATGGCTCAGCCAAAGCGCAAACCGTATTGTCAAACTTTTTAATAAATAATCCATACATTCAATAATGTGGTCTATCTTAGTTCGTGCTTTCTTGTGTCAATCATGTTACAATTACAAGCACCATCATCACAAACATCAATTAATAAAAAAATGGTTTCAGACCTTTTTGATCATCCTTAAATAATATAAGTATATTTACATGAACAGCATTTGACTAATTCACTGTTCTCTTAGGTGCAAAGATAAGTGACTGCAGCAAGCATTCCTGATGCGCCGCGTCAAACTGACTGCATTGAAAGTAGTGCCCTGGAGTTGCAGTTGATAGGTAGCGATTGACTGACGAATGTGACGTCATAATATACTGAGATACTATAGTCGGAAATTGAATAATGACGATTGCATTAACAGATGTATACACTTATGTTATTTCAGGATGATAACTTAAAGCTCTTTCTTATGTTTGATGATGAAAGAGTAGTGTAACAGGCATTGTAATCCTTTCTATCGACCCAAATCCAGGCTTGTTGGGTAAAATCTTTTAAAACCTTGGCATTTCTACCTTCCAATTTTTAAAATATTATGATGGTACTTGGCATGCGCACGTAGACCCAACAGACTTCTAATATTTACCGCGCACCGGTTCAAGTGTACATTTGCTTGAAACTCGGGTAATTAAAAACATAGCCGTTACGCCAATTAATTTCTCAAAGTCAAAAGTTGTTTAGGTGTTTTCCAACTATACTATTTAGTAACACAGTGCGGCATAAGTTTACAGGTGCAATGGGCACAGTGCGACGTAGTTGGGCACAGTGATGCGCGTGTGTTTTTGATAGGCAGTGCGTTTTGGAGACTCGATACGGTTTGGAGAGTTTATTGCCGGTGCTGGGAAGCGACGGTCAATTAATTCTGACCGAGTAACAAGCTTAGATTTACTGTATAGCGTACTCAATGGCGGTTTCTCTCCGACTCGACGATTGACGCGATTATTGTCTAATTGGCGCGCTAATGTGATGAGATAGCGTCCTAGTCCGGCTCCACTACGTACACGGGTGCTATACGCTAGATTTTTCGTAGAGATCTTTTCAAGATATATAACAATAGTAGTCATAATTGCTGCCAAAAAGAGGTTCCTAATTAAGACTTCAAACTAAAACTTTATGACTGCATTCGCCTGATCATAAATGCTAATTGCACCCGTGATACTTTTTAGAGTTTTAAAACTTATAATCCAAACTCAGCTCCCAATCCGACATTAAAGCAAGATTTGCAACCAATAGGAACCGGGTACATCATTTCTGTAACACTTATAATCCTTACTATCCTTATCCTTTCCTTACTAATATAAAAGCGAAAGTGAGTTTGTTTGTTTGTTTGTTACCTCTTCACGCTTTAATGGCTAAACCGATTTTGATGAATTTTGGTACAGAGATAGTTGGGAACCAGGAGACGGACATAGGCTATTATTTTTTTAAAAAGAGTGGGATAAGAGGGAGAAAGAGGGAAGAAACGGGAAATCTTAGCGTTGCTATTACAAATCAATCAGGCGCTACCGAATTTAACGCGAGCGAAGCCGCGGGGAAAAGCTAGTTGAGTATATTTGCTCTCGTTTACAACTAGTAGCGCTGATTCCAATGCGCGCTGGTCATCAGTCGCAGTGATCAGCATATTTTCAGCGCAGCGCATGTGATGCGGTTCCGCTTGCTAGCGGCGTGTCTTGGGGCTAACAATACTGCAAGCCCCTAAAGCAAACAGACTGTTCAGTAACCCTAACATCATGAAGAGGAGTAGGTTATAAGAGCAAACCAAACTTATAGGCTTGTGTGAAAATACCGGCACAACCACTTGCATGTTGATTGTAATTAATTTGGCTCGCGGCAGCACAGCGGCACGGCGACATGCGGTATTGCTGCAATGTCGATGCAGTATAAATAACTTGCTCTCACGAAGGGCTACTGTATGTGTATCACTTGCTAAGAATATTGCAGACGCATCTGTGCTATTGTGCAGATATATCGTGATCACCACCACTAAGTAGTAAAAAAGTTGGGACTTTATTCCAATTACACTGGTTTGTTATCTCACACACTATCTGTGATATCCAAGGAAATTATTCAAACGAAACTTACTACGCACTTGTAATGAAGGCTCACTGAACATTGTGTCTAAGCTAACCCACAAAAGCATAACATTACAAGACACTTACTTAGCTTGAAGTTTCGTAAAAACTAAATAAGATGTAACAACACGTATCTATTTGTGGTTTCAAGTTTTGAGTTCAATGGAATACAATAACAGTTATTCCGTATTTTGAAACAGCATGTGATCGTATCTTCCAAAGTTCTATTGGCAAGTCGGGCTCGTGTGGGCGACAGCCACGCGTTGAGCAGCTCATACACATCATAACGCGTCGCACACCAATTGCTGTAAAACTTTACATTCAAATCTATTTCTTAGACCATTATCACCTACATGGAGCATACAATCTAATAACATAAACTCGTCTTCATCACCGCCAATAGGTTTATTAATTATTGCTCTGAAATGTGTTAAATGGAATGCGGTAGCAGTCGCACCAGTCAATGATCTCAGACATCCCTGTGAGTTAGCTTCACGTCACGATGAGAGGATATAATAATTATGTTCGTAATATTAATAATTTGTAATTATTAAAATATCCACAAAACAATTATGTTCCACACAAATAGTTGTCTAAAATGTTGAAGCAGTTATAACAACTTGTTTGTAAAGCACCTGCTTCCTTCATCATAATTTATAGTCAACTCGTTCGTAATGTTTGTCTACTATAAATATTGTTCGACTTTTATTTATTCTATATTTTTTTACAACTAGTATTCTGGTTGATGCGAGTTAGCGTTATTTTACGACTAGCCTAATGGGTAACACCTACTTTGATTGAAATTGATTGAATGTATAATTATCGTCGATCAGCTGACCGGCTCTCTCCAGTTACATTACTCATAAAAGTATCTAATAAGGAATCCAAAAGAAAGTTAGAGTCCCCGCGCCCGCGCCCGCGCCCAGAGGCTCGGTGATTTTTATTTTAATAATAAAGTTAATCCGAACATTAAGCAAGGCAGAAGGCGTGACCAGCGAAATCGTAATTAACGGCTCATATCTGTGTGTAAACACGCGCGTTGGTTTGGGCGCGCGGGCGCAGGCCGCCGACCCCGGGCACGCGGGCACAGAGCCGCCACCACGGGCACAGCGGGCACGGTGCTGTGACGGTGCAGCCGCGGGATCGTATTCCACTTGACCGGATTTTGTATGACACTTGAATGAAAGGGCACACCGAACACGTTCAACGATGATGTGCTTTTCGCGGTACTGTTAATTGTTCTTGAAAAATTCTTTGTTCAACGATGAGGGCTACATCATAATTAATTGCCTCTAAGATGTAAACTCACTTGAACTCTAGCTAAAATGTACAGAGTGCCTGAAACTAAACTTCTCGTAAACCGAGGGATGTTACTAGAACACCGTCTGCTTTTTACTAAACACCGACAACGACCTATCAAAGTGTAGTCCATGTAGAATGTGTTCTGTGCGTACCCTGATGACGTTTATTAAATTTATCTATGTATAAAGCAGAAAATCCATGCAATTTCTTAAAGTACCTACCTATACCGCAGTAACGTCCAACAAAGAATTTCGAACTGATACTGATTGCATTCAATTTGATTGTCTTGATAAATAATAGCAATAATAAATCAATCGGTCATATCTATTAGAAGTCAAAGGGACGAGGTAGACGTACCGTAGTCGTTCGAAGCTGCACCGTGACGGATCGCCATAAAATGTTCCATTCACCAACATTATAACAAATGCTAAACTGTGTGTAGAAGCATTCGTCACTGGTCGTATAAATCAGTCGGATTGCGCCCATTACGACGGTGGAAGTAGTGGATAGGCCGCATTAAACCGTCGCGATGATTAAACAATATGGCGCTGTAAACAACGAGGAAACTGCGCTAACTAACCTTCGGCTGGAATGTTTATAGAAAAATTGTTCAAGTGCTTCAAAGTTTGTGGTGAGAACTTTGGTTTAAGTAAATAATTTCGACCACAATATACACCGGTTTTAGTTGAATTGTGTGCTTAATGTATGTCACTGTTTGGATAGACGCCAATCTTATTAAAACATTATCCTTAATGAATGGGTGGAAAAGGCGTGAGTTTATGTATGTACCTATGTGTGTTCACATTAATAATTACATCTTCATAAACATCTTCATTGATTCCAAACTATGTTGAACCTACAAACACTTAGTCAGCCCATAGGGTTCTATCGTTGCCCCTCCTGGAATATGGAGCTAGTCAGAGCGGTTTACACAAATGGTGAGACAAATGTTTTAAATGTGTGTTTTATCGTTCAAAAAAGAGTTGAGCCCAATTGACACTAGTTCAATCCTAGCAAAACCTATGTCTTTAGGAGACATAGGGTTTGCTGCATGACCGTCCACACACATGCGCAGCCACATCTCAGACAATACTAGCTAAAGACACTCCTAATCCAGATCGGCGATAACCTCGGACAGCGCTGTCACCGCGCCGCACTCGGGCAGGATAGCCAGCGATCAGCGATTGCTATCGCTAATATCTGTGAGATAAAGCCCTGTTCCACTGCCTGTCAGCCCTTGTCACCGCTCACCGCTCACCGGCGCTAACGATTCTTAATTTTTTTAACATGTAGCTCTTGTTAATTGCAATCTTAATATCGAGGGTAAATTTTATAAAGAATTTCTGATTATGTTAGTTAAGATCTCGCAGATGGGATGCTGTGACATGAATACGCCAAAGGTACCGCGAACCACTTTAAGTTTTATATTTATACCTGCAGAAGCTTTCGAGTTTCAATGTCTTAGGACATAAACTACATGTTGCAGTTTAGTAGCGCTTCTTCAATATAATATTACTTAGATAACCAGGTGATGCTCGGTCTTCGCTTTTTTTTTAATATATGGAAATTTCCTATCCGAGAACGTACTAGTATTTAAAGCTCTTTCTGTGTTCAGTTATCTCTCAAGTGTATATTATACATGAACACCGTCCAGTAGACAGGCTATCTCCAAGTAACGGTGTAAGTTTTCTTGTAATCTCCACTTCTTTGGTGGCTTCACTTCTAGATAATCGTCTTAAGCGTAAAATATTAGTGATTTTGAGAAAACTTTTATCTTAATTCTTAAAGTTTTATCTTAATTGTTTCAAACTTTTATCATTTCTTCAATTTGAGTGTATTTTAGTTGTGAGAGCTGTCGAGAACAGTTTTTATTTACTTTCGTCGGTTCCCAATCGCGGCAATCACCAACGGTTATGACCCAAATCGAAAGTATCAATTACACACGAGTTTCTAATTTGTAAACGGCAACAAATTACACATCGCTGGTGTACGGTGGACCCGTGCGGGCTTCACTGTAGCCGTGAGCCGTGAGCCGTGAGCCGTGACGCAAACATCGCATGGAACTACTACGTAGGTACCTATATAGTATAGATACACAGAAAAAAACACAAACCTGTAGCTGCGGCTGTGGGCTGTTTCGTCAGAGTAGTGGCGTGGTGGCGTGGTGGCGTGGTGTTAGTGTCAACTGGCCGCAGTCGGCGCAGACCGCATTGCTCAGTAATGAACCAGCATCGGGAATACATAACACAACACGTGACGACGCCATGTAAGTTATGTTAATACATGAACAGTTGACGCAAGTACGCGAACACGTGGCACACCTTGCAGCTACACACTACACCTACACATTGCCTATTAACTTGCAAATCGATACGACATTCCAAAAACTATATAAATAAGAACTCTTCATACATTTATTACACAAATCAAAATAGAAAACCGATTTCAAGATTAAAAATTACGCAAATGCACATAAAAACAAACAGTGGGAGCTTGAATGGGTGATCACTTTACCTTTTAGTATCTGAAATAATCAGAAAATCACGTCGAACATGGAAACAGTGAAAACAATAAAAACGAAAGTCAATGAGTTCTATAAAAATATCGTAAAACCCAACTGTATCATTGTTTTACGATCAAAAATAGAGACATCAAATGGTTATTGATAATTTTATTTAAAATATGAGTAGTTGCATGAGACCATCCTCACGCACCGGACAGGCGGACAGTCGGAGAGCCGGCCCGTGTCAGACGGCGGCGTTGACGTGACCGTCACCGGACAACAGTATGTACTTGGACAATAGCGATCAACGAACTAATGAACTTAATTAGGTACGGTATAAGTACTTACGTTAAAACAACATAAAATTCCAATGTCCGCAAAACTAAAAATTACCAACCCTGTAGCGTACTTCTCAAACAAGATTTCTATTCAAATCGAATAAACTAAAACTTTAAAGACCTGAAGATAAGACCAAAAGCAATGAAACAACTTCCACAAATGTGCACCGAAATATTATTTATCTTTACCAGTTTAAATAACAGTGCCTGCACTCAAGTAGTGAACTTAATGTATGGCCTAGAGTTGTTTACCTACATTCTGCTTGATAGTGACCACACACTTGACAGAACAGCAGATATAAAAGCCACTCAGCGCCTAACTGTTCAATGAAACGCTATAAGTATGCAGCCTGTTTCAAATATTGACTTTGCTAATATTACGATGAAGTTTGACGAGTTCGTAATCTACACTAATACTATTATTAGGAAATATGGGATTAAAAAAAAAACATTATAAGTAAACTTGTTCAACTTGACAGTGATGATAAAATAAACTCGATATAATTGCCCCGAAAATATTCTGATAGCATTTTATTTAATAGTCAGGTTCCTGTGACTGATAGAGAAAGCGAATGGGAAGTCCTTGCACCGCGTTCCATCTCGGCTGGGTGCAGCATGCAGCAAGCGAGGTAGCTCACTAGCCGTTGTCCAATATTTTCATAATCTGTAGTGTCAAGTGCTCGCTGCTCGGCTACCAGCTGCGCCCGCGCACTTCGTGGACGCAGCGCAAACATCGCTTGTGTGCGCATTGTATTGTTAAACCATGTTTGCTCGGTCGTCGCCAGTTTACCTTTTTTTAGACCCCGACCCTTGAAGTGTACCCTTGGACCAGTCACAAACAACACGACCTCGTACACTCGCCCTATAATTTCAGCAGACTTTAATACTCCAATAGGTAATTAATTATACGTTATCGATTGTCTAACGCTCATTAATTTGCCAAAATACCAGAGACAAAATCGTAAAATTTAATGTCCCCGCCTCATGGACGAGGTTATTACAATTTTTAACTATCGAATGATTTATTTTATGGCCGCTCTAATGGAATCGTTGGACGTTAATAGTAAATATTTAATTGGTTAATGTTACCGGTTTTTGGCGATGTCTCTCTAACCCTAAGATTCCTTACATAACCTCTGCGTGATATCTGATGACGTCACTGCCAGAGGATAGTATCTCACACAAGCTCACTAAGCTTGCTGACTTCGGTTCGTTTCGGTTAACAATATCGAATGAAGATACTATTAATAAAGGTTTTATCAGGAATTTAGATTCCTGATAAAACCTTCTAAGACAAGCAACTACATTTGTGCAACTGCTGCAGTAACAACTAGTGAAAGTACTGAAAGCTCTAAATATGACAAAGCCTAGACGTCCAACACTCTAGTCTAGATAAACATAGAATTTCTAAGTTTTATAAAACTCCGTAATTATAATAATACGTCACAAACAAATAACTGCCAATAAAATGTTTGTAGACAAACTAGACGTGTCACATGACTCTCATAAAATGATCTCACATAATAAAACCGTTTTAGCAACCTTACCAACCGTAATATAATCTGTTTCCAAAAGTTTCGACCAGCAATGAATCTCAAGGAAACCAATAAACTCACATAAAATGATGTTATCAACAAAATTATTCACATCATAATATTATCATTTTTATGTAGGTGACCACATTATAATAATTCTTGATACAACAATCTTTAACAATCAAAATCTGAAACCAGATTTAAACGAAGATATCACAGAGAATAGAGATATAGGAACACAGATACACGTTAAATAACAAGTATTTAAAACAATAAAAGACTATCATTTAAATAGTTCCGTAGCCCCATACATACATACATGCTATCGGTAAACATTTTTATTTCTTCATAAAAACGTATTGATGCTGCATAAATCACTGTGATAAATATTTAACACTTGTAGGTATAAAAACTTACATTTTACGCAACATCGTTATATTTTTTGTTTCTTTGTAGTTGTATAACTAACCGTTTTAGGATAATTTACATTTCTAAATAAGATTCAGAATTTTGGGAAAGTTTGACATTATTGAATTTAATCAAGTACTGTAAACAAATCCGGTTGAACGGTGATCCCCAAACGAGACATGTCTCTAAATCTTGGGGAAAATACTGAACCTACTTTTGCATTTTTCGGAATGTGAATATACTTAAAATTTTAGATACTTTTTAGAACTAGAACTTCTAGCTATAAAAATGATATAAAAACAAAATAGAAATGGATTTCAGATACGCATTTGCAATAAATTCTCATCATAAATTAGATAACATTTTGAATCGTGTCACCATGTACCTATGCCGTGTATGCCGAATAAGTAAAGAATTTTTCATGATATTCACTTACTAATCGCAAAAGAAACTGCAAATGAACAGCGTCGCCGGGGCCGCCCAGAAAGAACTGGCGTGACGAGCTGGACGCATACCTAGAGGGTTGGTTAGAGGCGGCGCGTGACAAGAATTCATGGAAAGGTTTGGAGGAGCCTTTGCCTACCAGTGGGCCAGTATGGGGTTGTGAAATAGAAAAGGTACCATTAATAAAGAAATACCTACCGTATCGCTTACTTACCAGAACACTGACAACTACTTTTTACAGATGGGACCTCTCACCTCATGCACTCTATCCTTTGAGGTTATTATGGCAATAAACTCGATGATCCGTTAAAAGAAACCGTAATATAAAGTATCGGGAGGTGATTACTTAACACTAAACTGTATCTAACGAGCTGTACTTAAACAAAGTCAATGTTATAGGTTCACCACCACCAGACTTGCCACGTTGTCATCAATGGTGCAACCACTTCAACAAACCTGTCGTCAGTTTCAATAACGACACCACGAAGCAGTTTAGATCGTGTGACTGACAGTTTTCCCATGAGGATGCAGCCTGCTCATCATCACACCGATGTTATTATCCAGTAATATGGCGGATGTTAGTTCATTGCACCTTGTCGTGTTTGTGAGCGTAATGGCGCGCGCCACACGGATGTGCGTACGCAAATATTAGTAGTGGCTTCACAAGGTCGGGGCAAATAGATAACGAGGAATGCTCTTTGCTGTGTACCCACTCAAAGAGCATTCCATTTGGCAGATATCATACTTATTTCTGTTGTTTGCTTAGGTTTTTACGAAGGGCCCTCCGAGTAAAAGAATCAGGAGTACCTACGCTCATAGATTTAAAAAATATTGTTTCTGCCTGCGTATAGAGAGGCAATACTCAATGTTACGAAACGACTTTAGAAAAGGCAAAAAACTTAGTATCAGTGTGCCAAATTCAAAAAACCATTTGTTTATTACAAACATGTAATAAAGATCATTTCCCCGGACGAACTTAGTAAAGTTTAAGACTTACAATAGCCGCCAACGATATATCACAGTCTATTTATTTATATTCGCATTATCTACAATCACACTTTTCTTTCGGCGAGCCTGATGAAGTTCTCGGCAGATAATATCGCGTCATCGCGTGAATAAATAAAAACCTTTATAACGCGTAATTCGGTGCGACCGTGCGATGCGACTCTGCGTACGCGGCGCGACAAGGCGCAACAGCGCATGTATAAATATCGCGTTATCGCGGAACGTCGCGACCACTCGCCCTTTATCCGATTTCATGAGTTAATCTCTGAGCTACACCATGAGAAGACTGTTGATATGACATATCCTGGCAACAAAATCTAAACCAGGATGTCAAAAGGATTTCAATATTGTGACAGATTGTAACTGTTAAAACCGCAGAGACCAGATGACTTTGCCTTAAAATGGAGATATAAAAGTTGTTCTTGAATGAAATTTCTCCAAAATAATTTCAAAAGAAAAAAGTATCGTCACCCATCGTCATCATCAATTCTAATATTGTAGTATTTCGTCTTATCCCAGAGAAGAGATCAAATAACAGTCTTGAGCAACTACCTCTTGAGACAGGTCCACACGAATCATGCGGCAATATGATGGAAAGTAAGAAGCGATCAGATTATGGCGCGTACCGTGTCCCAAACAAAACAACAGGAGTCCTCACGTCACCGCCAGTTGCCGTGACCTTCACCTCTTTAACAATTGTTGTTAACATTTGTTAAAGAGGATGTAACAACAAAATAATTGATTAGCAGTTTGGATAGCACCTGTTAGAATTTACTTTTAACACAAATGCCACATACAGGTACAATTTTATCAATTCCTGTACCGTTTTGCTTCTCTGCTTATAACAAAAGGTATTACGGAGATCTTCTCTGTTAGTCGATCTGTTTTCAGGAAGTCTTTGGAAGTTAGTATTACAATGTCGAACGTAGACAACAAGAATAACGACAATGTTTTTACAGTCCGTTGTCACCATCACATACAAGTGTTCAGGAACTGGCCGACATGCTCCTTTGCATTACTGTTACTTGCCATAACTTAAATATTTGTCAGTCAACCTGTGTGCACGAAATCATTCAATAATTCTTTCATAATGCTCGTCATTCATCAGTTTACCGCGTTGATTAGCGTTCCTCCTCTGTTTGCGTACAAGTGAACCGAAATTACGTCAGGTAACACTGTACTGTCATACCGCCTCGCCTAAAATTACACACGATAATCACCTCTAAATCTATAGAGATAAGAAACATAAATGTGTTTGAATATGGTGTTGTCTCTGCAAACATTCGGCCGCTGCGCCTGCGCCGCCGTTCGCACCAAACAGTGTCTTGTCTTTGAGCTGCCGTGGTTCCTGTCATAGATTATGAATGTAGATCAGGAATGTTTTATTCCTATCTTCATTAAACAGGTGAAACTGTTCTTGAGAAACAGGTGGACATATGAAACGGATATACCCTGTCTGTTTTCAGTTTAGCACATACCTGTGGGTGAACACAGAGAATCTTAGAAGAGGAACTTTATAGACATCTGGCCAGCACGTTTTCCTCCCATATACCTAGTATAATTTGACTTCATGAACTTCCTACCAATTGCCAATGAAAACCCAAATTTTGATCACATTCTTTACTCCACCCCAAGTAAGTTAAACTAGTCGCATGTCCAACGTGTGCAGTTCAAGGTGCGTCTTCTGCACCTAACTAGTCTCTCCCTTCGTCAGTTGTCAGTCCACATAAGACAAAGCGTGTTTAATTAGCCGCGTGTTGACTGTCGCCTACTGCCTGTATTGGTTCTCAGAATACTCGTACTCGCGAGGTTTGCTCGCGCACCGCTCTTCGACAGTTACTGTTAACCAAACTGATTGTGGGAAACGAAAGTTTGGAACTATTGTTTTTGAGTTGAAGATAAGCTGTTGACTTAGTGCTTTGGACGATTTCAAAACTTTGTATGATCAACATGATAATGAAGATAAATAGCTATCGAAATGACCAGTTGCGAGGTCAAATTAGAAACGCTTTGATTTGAATTAAAAAAAATATTAACGCGTAGAGTATCTTTTTCACTAATGATAAATATTGTTAAGAAATTTGTTGTCTTAACACTAAGTATTAAAAAAGCCGCATGCGATTCAGGTTTAATTTAACCTAGTACAGGCATCGAATTTTGTTATACCAACATTATTTTCAGAATTTAAATTGTATTTATAGTGCCAATTCTTTTGATCTTTGAATAAATATATTCTATTCTATCATGTGGCTGTCAATACTTGAAATAATGCCTGCGTCTGCCTGGTATCTTTAGCTGTTTCTTGCATCGTACATATGTACGGCACCTGATATGCTCATGTTTTTTTCATGGCTATCACGTAAGTTCGGTATGCAGATACATGGAGGAAATAGCCAGAGATGTGTTATTTATTACAAAATCCAATGGTGGTCAAAGCGCGGCGAATAAATTTTCCGAGTGCGAGCGGCCCCGTCTCACATGTATTTATTACTTCCTGACCGACGACAAACGTCGGTAATTGAGCGATCACGACGAGACCATAACTCCTATCAAACTATCGAATTACACGAGCAACCCTATCGCTGACCGTTCACCAGGCCTCTCATTCTTTGGCGCCTTCTTTCAGATATAACAGCCCCATCCCTTTCGCACTCATTGTTACAGAGCGGACGAGAAAAGGATAAAAGATCGAGTGCCCATAATCGGTACGCAGGTGGAAATAGTGACCACCGGTCACTAGGGTTATCAAATTACAGATGATGCGATGTGAAATTTATCGATACAACGCACGCGTGTAGCGGGTAACGCGGTGAATTTATAAAAAGAATTATATATCGGATGAAAGTGACCGTTGTCCGCCAAATCGGGTACATTGTCGAGCGTGTGAATAGTATTCATTTGAAATTGTAATCAATCGGTTTGTGAATTAAGTAGGATACTCGGAGGTCAGTGCGAAGGGCAAGACGTACGACTTCCAACAAGCATTGTTTTTGCTGAGTCTTCCTGGATCGTATTTTATAAGGTCGTAAACAAGTTCAACTGTTTACCCGATGCCTGATGGCTAGGAAAATTTATTCATTCAAAAGCAATTAAGGGTTAAAACTAGTTTTTCTAACGTGTCTACTAGCTAAACATGTGGAAACATATTTCGCACAATTTACATTACACTTGCATTTGCTTCCATTACCAACTGATGTTTAAAAGATGTGAAACTGAAAGTTGTCGGTAATACTTCTGCAAATACTTTCATACAAAACGTGACACTGTGTAGTGTATAACTCTACATGAATCTGTTGGCACCAATCAGCCTATAGGAACTTTGAGAATGAGCACTATGATTGAATGTTTAAGTATTTATTAATTAATTATTTAGTCTTTAGAATTTAAGTACTACACTGAATTTTAAGAGTATTTTTTTAAACTACAGAGAGCACTTTGCATGTGGTGTTTGCCTGTAATTGGTTGTACAGTGAGACTTAAAGACAAAATTATTTGTATGTTCTATCTACATTATATATATAACAACTGTTGGTGAACCTTAATTAAATAAATAAATTACTACATCCAGTCTATGAGACTTGCTTTATGAGACTAAACTCTGTGGAAAAGCTTTCTGTACATTATTTGATCAATCTACTGGAGAGCTACATACTATTTCGAAGCGTCTCCACAGCAAACTCAAATAAACCCGAATTCAAATGACATAACAGTTGAATTATCGAGTATAGTTAATTGAAGGCATACGTGCGTGTGTCGCAACGGACCGCTGTGACCGATACCGACATGGAGTAAGCAGAAATGGACTGCTCATGTGCAAGCTACGGGTATTTGCCTGAACTTTAATCTTAGGAGACTTAGAGACTAACGATGTGACAAAACATCTATCATGGGGTCTAAAATCCGATTAATTGGAATTATTTCCAGAATGGTGGATAATTATAAAGCCCCTTAAATATTAAGAAACTCATTCCAATTTATGTGGTAAAAATGGACAGATTCTGTCAGTAATTGATGATTGTCAAGTGGACAGAGAGCGGTCATGAGCATTCTGGTCACTCCATTCTTGTATCATCCGTGTGGATTTGAGCGTTGGACGGCGGCCGATGGCGACGCGCGGCTAATTCGGCGTGCCCGATCTCCGTCATAAATTGTGCTAGAGCCGCGCAGCGTGATGCCGGCTCGTCTTACCGCCGACCACACTTAATTGACCCAACTTAGATATTTATATTAGGGTTTACCATATATTATCTTCCACAACAGTATGGATTTGTGCGATTGTGGGAACTTCCTTGTTCAAAAAATCAAAGTTATTATGTAAGTACTTGAAAACAGATTTCTGAATTTTGTCCGGGGTCAATGATATCGTTACAAGGGAATGGGTTTTCCCGCTGTAATATCCGCGGGATTCTCCTAATGCTGAGCTTTATTTGATAGATGGACCGTGAAGTGTAGCTAACAAATTGGTGATCGCAAAATTATGATAATAATGAAATAAGAATAGTAGTCTAATTAGTTTAACTCAATGTTACGCCACATTAAACATTGTAGGAGATGCTGAGCCAAGAATTTGGATTGAAAAAATCACAAATATTTAAATGTCAATGAAACTAGGGGTCTTCCAGTGACTGTGAAAAACATTGTTTAATTAAGGTTTCTACAATTAATATGTAGGCAAGCAACCTCAGGCTGTTTAATTTTTTAATTGTTTGGGCTAAATAACAATGTTTTTGTTACGTTCAGTGGGTGGAGTCACTGTTAGAGACAAAGTGCGTAAGGAACACGTAAGGGAGAGTTTCAAAGTAACGCCTATTACTGAGAAGAGAACAGAGTCCAGACTAAGGCGGTATCGACATCGTATGCGTAAACACGATGACCACATCGTGAAAAAGTGACTTTCCATGGTTACAAAAAGTAGAGGGAAAAGTAGACCACAACTTACCTGGATGACAAATGTCTGAAAGGATATGCAAAAACTTGGCCTTACTAACTTTGATGAAGGATTAAGAAAACTGACCGCACGTAACTGGAAGAGGCGAGGGCAAAGAAGAAGGAGACTTTATAACAATGCTTTTATATCGGTATTCATGTCGGTATGACAGGGTTGGCATGGTTTTAGATTCCACTCTCCCTTCTAGTATTCTTTAGTATCTTTATCTCTTACATCGCTTGCAACTAAACAACTGAATACTACTCGTGGTAATAACAGTCAACGGATAACTGTATTGATAAATTAGGCTCCCTAGTTCCTGACCTACAGGTTACACCACCGAACAGCTATCTAATCACAGGCATGACTACTGCCAATGTTCGCCCATTTATGTTCAATTTACTGGCAGAAACAATTACTAAGCTTTCCTAAAGTTAACAGATACAAATCTATAAATCACAACTCAACAAGAGCCCGAGTATTCAAAGCAGTATTTAAGTGAAGGGAACATTTGTAATATATCGTAAATTATCGATTAAAATCGGTTTGAGTGCGCGTGAGACAACGCGTTTATGTGCACAGCCAACACTAGATCAATCCAGCGTGTAGGCAGCTCAAGCATCATAACGGACATGTTTACGCAAATACTATTCACAGGTTCTATCACTTAATATCGACGACGACGAAATTTAGAAACGCTCGAATCATCAGCGTGGACAGTCACGTATATCCATGGCAAACGATCAATAAGTTAGAATCAACAGTAACAGTAGCCAAATAACTGGCTCTAATCCGAGTCGAATCGCTGGATATTTTTCAATAACGCACAGAATCGATGATCGGAATAGTTAGTGAGGAGTCGGGACTGGATCGCTCGCTCGATTCGTTTTTTTTGTGTGGGAACATTTCGTTTTTCAATCACAAGCTAACCTTTTTACGGTGCTGGTGTACGTCGAAGGCGATAAATATCGAAGCTTATGGCCGCGGTCGGCTTTGAACTGCGCGTTTTATCCAGATTGCTACACAATTTTTTGGGTGTTCATATATTGTGGATAGCGGCGAGTCCGGCGCGTGGGCACCAACCGTACATTTGTTTTACACGAAACAAACTCGCTAAAAACTTGGAACATGATTATCACCACTGTGTTATACCTACTCACTTTTCTGCTTGTACCGAAGAATGCCCTTACATGTTGACATGCTCGACATTTCTTGCGATTTCATCTCTGATTAATAAAACTATTAAAAGCTATCTTAGTGATCATGCCGCCTGTTGGTAACATCAAGTTTGCAGTAAAATCTGAGCTGATCATCGTAAGCACGATTGACATCAAACATGTTGAAACCAGACATGTGACGGTATGCGTAGAGCAAATACGCAAAAGCTTATAATAATCTGCCAAAATGTGTTCCGCGTCTACTTATAGAACGTTGCGCAAACATGGGTGTCTCTGGTGTTAGACGTCCTCAGCGTTGGTCCGCTGACGAGCATCGAGTGTGGACCACTCAGAGGTCACCAATACTTACATAAACAGCTATAATATATTCGCGCCGAATCGCCAGCATTTCAATATTGATAGAATAAAGTGAGGTGACGTGATAACAAGATATGTGCAAACAGATAAACATAATACATTATTAATGAATGATCACTCGTGTATTCGAGAGCGATTATCGATGTTTTACGATTTGAAAATCAGTTTTATGGGTCAGGAAGTGCATCATGTTTTTGTACCATTTCATGTTTATTTTTACTTATGTTCTAATTATGCTTGCTGTTTATGATAAACATTATCGAAATTCGAACAATATCATCATTTATATATTCTTTGTTTTATTATAAACTAGCTTTTGCCCGCGGCTTCGCTTGCGTTTGATTCGGGGTAACACAGTTCCCCTTTCCTGATTTACAGGTACGTGCTACCTGTAGTTTTTGCGCCTTATTTATTGTAATAGCAATGCTAAGTTTTTCCTTTTCTTCCCTCTTTCTCCCTCATATCTCAATACTTTTTTTAAAATAGCCTATGTCCGTCTCCAGGGTCCCAACTATCTCTGTACCAAAATTCTTCAAAATCGGTTTAGCCATTTAGGCGTGAAGACGTAACAAACAAACAAACTCACTTTCGCCTTTATAATATTAGTAAGGCTTTACATTATCCAACTGCAAGGCAAAGGCCTCCTTCCATCTTTCGCGGTGTAGTGCGGTTGTAAGCTAAACCTTTGAGAAAGACTCCAGCACATCCTTCCATCTCCACCTGGGCCTGCTGCGTTGGTTTTCACTGAGTGGCTAGTTTCACACATTTTCGGAAGAACTAACTACTCAGTGGTATCCCCCCCACCCCTTCCCGAACGATAATATGGTTTCATGATAATTCAGTTAACATAATATTCTCATAGGAACAGGTCTTGTAACCGCAAGTAATATGTTCGCTAATGATAATGTTTATATACCAGATCGGCACACACCTATATCGGTTCAGGAACTAGCGCAACCACATTACAGTCCTGCTTATGACTGGTCCCTCGTTAGTTGAGTTGTCCTCGAGCAAGGAACGGACAAACATTATGCTCCTTTAATTTCCTCTGAATAATCATATCTTGATCTAAATCTTTCATAAAGCCAGGAATTTGTGTGGTTCTGGACCAATATTCCGAACCGGGTAGCGTCATAATTTTTGAGTTATAGTGTAGTGTGTTTTAGTTTCGGTTTCTTGTATAGTCAGGTGTGTCAACTATCTCCAGCGCTGGACAAGGAGTGTGGGGCGTGTGTGGCGTGGGTGTGCGTTGCGCAGACGCAGCCACGCGCCCGGTTTCTCTGCAACAAAAGACACACGGGTGACTTTTGACTTTAGCCGTGCGGTTAAGCTTCATAATATAATTGAGCTCGAACAAAATCCGGCCGGGTATTACCATACAATGGGCCAGTCAGTTCCGTCGAGCCCGCCAGGTCGCCGAGGGCAAAAAAACACTACCACTTGCCATCCCGCGTCGACGACAACGTCGCAACTCCATAGCGGCCGCGATCAAATTGATACTCAATTGTCCCAGATATAGATTTTAATTTGGATTGCTTGTTGATGCGCTCAAAGCGTTGTTGCGTTCAGGGGGAGGTTGGCAGGCGTCCATCGAAGGCAGCCCATCATGAGCCCGACGACTGTTTGACGAGTGACAACAGTCTAAAAAACGCACAGTGTAAGTTACCTACTGGCCAAGCGAGTCGGGATGTTCGCAGTTTTGAGTTATTGCCTGGGAGCAGTAGTTTTTGCGCGCGTCGCTGTGTCCCGCGTCCTCTGTTGCACTGAATGCTTCTGATTGATGCGTTTTGTTTACTTTTCTGTCTCGGACGACGAGCGTTGAGCTTTTTGACGTTTCCAGTTTGTTTTTTTTACGTTTTTGGGACGTCGCGCGCATCTTTAGCGGAGTTTACATACAGTATTGTGGAGTAATTGATTGTTGGAATAGTTGAGGAGCGCGCTCGTGTGGGATGTGAGATGCCGGCCAGGTGGTCTGCTCGTAGGTGACAATACACACTCGTGACGTCTCTGAACACATTTACAGCTATCACTGGACTATCACTAGTTGTAAAAACGTCAAGTTTATTTTACTTTTCGATGGGTGCTACGCTTTCGATAGTTTGTGGTTTATTTACATTTTCAAGTTTCGTCTGTGTAGAAATCGCTTTCTATTGGGATTTTAATTAGCGTTTATTAGCTGTATCAAAGATTTGATGGATATATTGAGGCTGTTTTTTGATTTCTTGGATGATTCAAACACCGCCTTGAGGTTTTTCATCGATATTATCCGATACATCTTACACAATAGATGTTTTGATATCTAACAGCTAACGATCAACTAGACACCTCACTATGGTAGCACCTACATATCGTAGCTGTAGTGCCACATGTGTGCGTAACTTTCTACGCGCGACGCCGCACACGTACGCACACATCCGCAAGTGGCCGCATCCGGGTAACGCATTGTTTGTACGTTTGTTTGTTTCACTTACAACACGTGATGGAAACACACCTAAGTTATTTTGGAAGTAGAAACTATGGGACAGTTCTGTGGACTTCTGTGTCAAATCAAAGTTACTGAGTCGCTATGTCAATATAATCCTTTCTGCAGGAAAATATTTAACAAATTAGCAATCTACAGTCTACCAACAGAGGAAGTGGTGGGTTTGTGATTAGTTTGCATTTTGCGAAACATTTACTACCGTAGCTGGAAAGTGGTTTAGATGTGCTGATCGAGTTCATTTTCAATGGTGAAATTCACTATTATATTCCATCGTAGACCTCATCTGTCGCTTACCATCAGGCGAGATCGAGGTCAAGAGTGAGTTCATTCTAAATAAAAAAAAAAAACGCATTTTCGTCTTTCGTAGCAGCACGCACATAACATCACGCCTGTACCGCCGAAGGGTTAGGTTGTGTTGTACCTAATTATACACACACTTTTCGTCAGTTATGTTTTTTTTAAGTCTCATTATAGGGAGTGAGCTGATTGCTATCGACCGGGCAAATCCATCCCCATCATCAACCCTTTGCCAGACCTGGAAATCGAACGAGAATATACTGAACGTTATTAGCAACAAACAACCCATATAAAACCTTAGCAACAACTTACGTCTAAACATGTTGTTAATTTAATCCGTCGCTCCATCACGACTCTATGCTAATTGTAATCCTGATCGCCGCCGCCGCCTGCCTACGTACTGACACCAACTTATGTCGCTAATACAACATTATTCTTAAGTTACAAACAAAAATAATCGAGGGTTAAACATCTGCATTATATTGATAAAGAACTATGTAATAAGGTTAGTTGACTATGGATTATGCAGAGTTTACCAATAAGAAGGCCACACCAACAGAACATTATAGAGCCAAGACTATGTGGCATTCAATGGTAACGGTGATGGAAAAGTCAAAAATGTTTTAACTACCACAAGCAACTCTGAAACGACCGGAAACTTTGACACTCGTGTTGAAAGGCTTAGCGACTTGTCTATGCTCTCATAATAGCCACTTCTAATGACTTTACTGAAACCCTATGGTACCTAGTACCATACTTTTTCGCTATTACAAGCTTGTTACAGACATTTACACACTAAATCGTGATTTACATTTGTATTCGGTAAGTAACCATTAGGCCTAGTACTGCTTATGACTCGACAGTTGTTGCGAGTTCGCGAAGTATTTGGTTGGCTGCTTACGCCTTCTTCTATGATTCTTCTATAGCTATGGTTTTAGCGCTTCACAAAAGTCCATTGACTGTTACGTCCGAGGAGACTGTAACGTCCGCACACTGCTCATCTATATTGTACCTGCACTACTCGGCTATCTTAGTCATTAGGTTTCTAGCGTCTTCTGATTCACCTTAGTAAATCCCCATGCTTCACCCTTAAAACCAGTACTCACGTACTATGTTCGCATGTGTGTATGTGTGTGTTCGCGTGTGTGTCTGTGTGTGTCGGCGTAAAGTCCGGTAGCTAGATATAGTTGTGATTACTTACGCGGCGCGACGTGACCGCCGTACTAACGAGCCTCCATCGATCGCCTTCTTATATTATACCCAATTATAAGGAAATATCCTCCGTACAACCTTCACTGTACTTCGAAATATCCTCTTAGCCACTGGAAGTTACTATGGAAGATTTGGAAGTAGATATAAATATTACAACTTAGCACAGGTGCCATACCATGGTGACCAATAGGCTAAATGGACATGTAAAAGGAAGTTTTGAATTCAATAAAATAAACAAATAGAAAACTAACACATTAATTAAAAATTAAAATACCAGAAATGCCTCCGCTAAAAAAAAGTTTGTATCCCCAGTAATGAACAAGATGTCACTAGAACGATACTAAATAACTCCATATTGACATATCGTGTCGTACGAACAATTTTAGAGAAACTTTAACAATAAATAAAACAAGTAATGATATGCAGACAGTTTCGCGTAAGTGCCACTGCCCACTGAGGCGTAGCGTCATAGATTCGTGGACGCGCCACAAAAACGACGCATCGAAGCATGCGTTGACAAACGCTCGTCGCTCCGCGTCAATACCACACGCGCGAATATCTATGATGACACGCATCATTGGGCAGTATGCCTAATGCACCATTTCGAAAGAGGCTGTAAATATTTTTTGCGGTTATTTTAACATGCTCCAGTGATTGATGAACTAACATAAAGCACTATAGCAGTATATACTGTTACTTACAACATATCAAAAGTATTTTAGCAAAACATTGTAGAATGTAAAAACGCTGCTCCCCATCAAAAATAAAAGTGCAGAAAATTTTTACGTACAAAAAATATTATTTTAATTGAGCATTTGAAATAGCAATGAACTCGACAGCCGTTTCGGCGCTAAGCCGGCGGCTAGCTATCTACATACATTCCTTTGGTAATTAAATCATTACAAAGTAGGTATCTAACTCAACACGTCAAATACTAATATCATAAATAGCTTAGCATATTTAATACATATCTGACCGGAAGATACGAAAATTAATGCTAATGACAATTTGTTTAGCAAAATTTAGAATATTAATATTGCAACTGTGCGTATGCCATCATTCAGAACATAATAGGTGTCATTAAATATAAGTGGTGTTTAGAAACCCTTTATGGTAACTTCAATAGTTATGGCCCAATATACTTATGTTTATACACACATACAAACATAACACAGAACTGGTGCTAGAATCAGCAAAGTGTATCAACTAAATCGTGAAGGACGGTATTACTGTTGGAGTATTTCAGTTCAACATTACTCATTATGCAAAAACAAAGACGGGCACAGTTTTATAATAAATCAAAGAACTCTAGGTTACCTGCCTCATCAATGAATTGGCCACAATTTTGAAGGGAAGTTTTCAGAACATTGAGACCCTGCCAAAAAATTGCAGGATCAAAATAAATGTGGTTCACTATCAGAATTTTAGACAGGATGCGAGAGCCATCTGACGTCTAATATCTGATCCTTATGCAATATATCTTAATGTAATGACTTTTAAATGACGCATGTAACGTAAATTCTACAGAGGCATGACGTAGGTAAGTAAATGTATTATTTTCTAATTAAGTAGAAAGTAATTTAGTTCAATTGTAGAACACGATGAACCAACGGTTTGTCATCCTATTTTTATTAACAAGATTATTAAAAAAAGCCACGAAATGCGATTCCATTCACGAATCATAATGATGCGCCTATAAACCTTGTGATAATTATTACACATTCATTTCGGTGACAAAGTGATAAATCTGTGGAGAAAGTCTCTCTGGGTGGCGATGGCAGCGTTATGGCGGCAACGCAGTGGACATGCATATGATCGTGTCAAAGCTCTAAATTAATATGAATTGGGAGCTTAGCTTACATTCAGATTGATTGAATGCTTGGAAACCAGATATCGAGAAAGTTATCTATCATCTATTATGTACGCACGAAACCATACGCACTATATGTAAAACATAACTGGCTATTGGCAGAATAGAATATAGTATAGTATATCTTCTTCTTTTTGCAATTACTTAAACCTTAGTCCTTTCCTTACATATCCTCTCCTATTGTTTAGTATTTGGTTATTACATTACACTTTCTCGGTTCTATGGATAACGTAATTAATCGACAAACTGAACAGCATTGCCATAGATTCCAAAATTTGCGCTCAGTTGTGTTGTGTTATATGTTCGTGTCGTCTGAATACATTCTCGAAAGAACGAAGTAAAGAGATTCACTCTATTTATATCACAAGCAACAAATTTACAGGCGACAAAACTCCTAAAATAACTCGTACAACAGCCTAAAAACATAGTAAAGTTGTGTGAGGATTTGTTTGGTATCGATTGAAGCGTTAGCCCTCGGCGCCATTAGTATGCCGTGCGCGCGCGCGCCCGCTCCGCAAGCGGCTCTACTTGGGACGCCCTATAAGTCCGGCCGGACGTCTGGCGACGGCGACGGCACGATACGCGGCGACGTGCTGCATCCCGCGCAGCCGACACGGCGCACGCCATGCCCAAACATGCACAACAATGATTTACTTCCAACTCCCAAAAATATAGGACAATAGACTACCTCCCCTTATTCGAAGATGCGCGTTCATAATGATCGCGATGGCTGTCCGTCAATACTTGTGACTCGTCCTAAACTTATTTTAATATGTCTAAATTGGCGTGATTTGCATAATAAATCTTACTAGACCTCCCTGAAAATTAAGAAATAAAATTTATAATGCAACATTTACTGAAGTGATAAATTCTTATTAATTTATCACTTTATTTATGACTGCAATGACCTGCTGCGTGTCAAATATATCGTGAAATATATTTGCTACATCGACAAGCATCTCTAAGATTTAAATAACTATTTACGCAATAGGTTAGACTTGTTTTAATAACAGGTTGTAAAAATATCGCAAGAGATACGCAACATTGACAAGCGAGAAATGTATCATTGATATGAACGAATATTGATAAATTGATATAAAGCAGTGATGGCCTAGTGGTGAACGTCGGACTGCAAAGGTCCTGAGTTCGAACTCAACGCATACATTCTGATTTTTCGGATTCATGTGCGTATTGTTTAATTATGACATGCTTCGGTGAGGGAAACATCGTGAGGAAACCAGCATGCATGAGAGATATTCCTCGACGGCAGGCTCGCCAAGTTAGAGGCTCATGGGCGGCATAGATACTGTGACATTAGGCACCTACCACACAATAAAGAAAGATAGCCTATTTAAAATACTGAATTTAATGATGTCCTAAGCTGTAACTGGAAATGACACTTAGGTCTAGTTCTGATCAGGTAGATAGGCGTATTTCCATTACATAATTAATTACTACGCTTAGTGACTTTCCACTTTCATTAGCGACTCTCACTCTCCAAATTAGCTTATCAAAAATACAGATGCATAAATGATTTGCATAGTGAAAAGTAACTGACAGAGTCACAAACTTTATGAAATTGAATGAGTTATATAAAGTAGAGCAGTATTCTCGGCGTACCGTTCACAAACAGGAGGAAAGCTTTTCTCTGACACGGTTTCCCGCAAGGTCGACGGCCGCGCCACGGTCGCACCACGGTCGCGCTAGGGTCGCGCCCCGCCACTGATGGCCGCATAGGAACATGCCACACCAGAGGTCTAACTCAGCTATGGCATACGACTTACGAACCAGTAACCAATATCATTAAGTAGATTCTTACGCTGCAAGTCCAATGCCCACAATATTGCCGATTATGAAAAACTTAAGGGTCGTAATCCTATAAATATTACATAGTGTTTATCTATTGTTTATGTAGTTTAACTAATTTAAATGATTGATCTGTGGTTAAAAACTGAATTATCTGATTTTTACTCTCTCAACCTTTCAGTAATTGTGCACTGCTAGATAATGGCGCCGAATCCGAACCACGATTTATCGGATTTATATTTAGACTTTCTGAGTGCTAGAAAAAACAGAATATTTATAACGTTATAATCACATTCTCACCACCGAACTAGTCCGTACCCGTAGCAACGACAAAGGATCCGGAGTGTTCCCGTATCGTCGCCGCACGCACGGCTGTCCGCACGTGACGCACGACGCATGACTTGCGACGCTTTACGTCAACGGAGTGCCAGCTTCCTATACATGTAGACATACATTATACCTATGAGAATACCTACATATTTATATATATATATATATATATATATAAATATATATATATATATATATATATATATATATATGTAGGTATTCTATATATATATATATATGTTATGTGTAATGGCTGTTGGCGTCACAAAAGTGAAGAGACTGTAGAAGACATAAGGAATGTTTTCTAAAATAAATTGAGTAATTTGACAGAACTTTGAATAAATATTTTTTTATTGTGTTTGAAATACCTAGGAATTACTTTGAATCAAGAAAACAAGAGTGGAAACAAATAGTCGCCATACGACGGCTAAAGCCTCCGCCATTAAGTGTCCGCATTATGCGACTAGCGACCAGCAACCGGGCGACGGCGACCGGCGAGCGGCGACCAGGTGCCTCACGCCCATGTGTTCCGCACTTTATAGTCAAGCCGCGGTATTGAGATAGCAAAAGAAGCTGAGTGCAGATAAGTGAATCACTCCCAATAAACATAAAGTGTGTATGGTACGTCGTCGGACGCAACTACGGGATCGTAGATAAATGGACGACTGCAACACTGACACACGTTTTACTGAGTTAGTCAGTCATCATTTGTGATTTGAAACTATCATAGAGACAAATGTAACTTTACTAGCTGGAAGGAAAGTGCAACAAACGTAAATTGTCGCCATTCTACATGATGGTACAAAAGCGTAGCAATTGCTACGATATTCGTAGACGTTCAGGGTATGAAAACCACTCTTCCGAAATAAATTATTTGATATCCCGTACAACCTTGGCTTATAATTTTACTTAAGTAGAATTCATTGATTAATTTTATTATATAAGTAAGTGAACTTAGTGCTCAAAGACTTTAAGTACCTACTTATCTGACCAGAAAGGGCGAGGTTCAGTCCGCAGGTCGCAGCTCGCAGTCACCATCCGGTCCCGAGAGCCATCCTTGATGTGATACGTATCGTAATACTTACGCTGCACGTTCACTCGACCACCTTGCAATACACGAATCTAAAAATGTCAACGAGTTATAACGTTTATAATGTAAGGTAATCGATACGCCGCCGCTAGATAAACAGGAGATCGGCCGAGAGCCGAGGAAAATAACCAGAACCTGTCCTCGACTGACTTGTAGAGAGGTCGGCGAGGAGCTTCTGCTGCTGATCTATTTGTGGAGACATCTAGTGGAATGTTACGTTTGGAGCTCAGCAGAGCTTAAAGGTACTGGAATTAGATTGTGTAGAAACTCCAGAACTTGAAACAAAAGAAAACATTTTGCTTTCATCTCAAAACCCGATATTTTTTTTATAAAACTACCGATATACTTACTACGTTGTTTAATTAAAATTTCCAGAAACTTATCTATAGCAAATAGATAGGGAACAGGTTTGCGCTATTGCGTCAGTAGGTACATCATACTAACGTCTGTTTTCCTTATTTAAGTGACATAGTTGGCGCGGAAGCATAACAACAAACACGTTGCATATCTTTAACCGTCAAATGTGTCAGACAAATAACAATACAGAATCAACTACACCTTTAAATTTTGTTCACAAGATAGAGTATCTTGTGAACACAGTAGAGCAGAACAGAGTATCCTGCGCAGTCAACACTCTTTTCAAACATTAACTAAAATAAAATGGAGCTAATTAGCTTGGTCGTAGAGGATCAACAACATACAAGGATTCGGGAGGTTATTAGCTGCTGTCTGCTTACGAGGTCGCAGGATGCGCAACACTTCTGAAGCTATTGAATATAAACAGCATGAGGTATCATTAGGTTGAGACGATTTGCCAGTATAAAATCAAGCTGATTACATTCTAGGGATGCCAAAATGTCCTATTATAGGTATCCTTTTCATTGCAACAAGATATTGTTGCTTGACCTTTTAAACATTATTATCTGACGATGAGTTTTCCCGACAGTGCTGCCATCTTCACCTTAAAGTTGTCCCATTCTTCTAAACTGTCACAAGCTGTCGTGTACCTGGAATTACCTTTCAAAACTGTAGAGTATATCATATCAGAGAACTATCATAATATATTCCCAGGTGCAGTCGGGAGGCAGGCAGGGTGGGGCTGGCTTGCGCCGGCGCATGCGGGCGGTAATTGCGCAATCGACGTAATTACTGCATCCTCACATACATGCGACGTGGATATTTGTCTCGTTTTTCAGAGCTTGAAATATTTATGCAAAAATTATATTCATATTATTTTCAAGCATCATCTTATTGCACATTTATATTAGTATTAGATTTGGCTATAATGGGTTTTATTCCTATTCTCTTCTACAACACAGTTAACTACCGCAGGACTCCGAATCCCACACACCGTGTAATAATGTTTCTTTTTATTTATTACTCCTAATGGTACGACACTCGTGGACTAACAGATCAGTCTTTAAAATCATTCAGAAATTAGTCAAAGAATATTAATATTATACAAATCTGTTCAATCTGACGTTTAAGTCAACAGATCGGTTTTCGATCGGCCATTAGCACACGGTTCATAATTTATCTCAATTATAGTAAGGTCAATATTCAAATGTAACAAGCTCAGGAGTCGTAAAGTTTTCATGTCACCTCATTAAGCGAACCGCGTTAAGGCCGCTCATTTGCGAAATCCTCTACATTAGAATGCCAAAGATCATGATCTGTTCGAATATTTTTCCTAATGATTGGAGGTCGCCCGAACAGCGGTACTGCCACTAAGTTGTCACCAAGTCACGCTACATTTAAATATTGATCGTGGTATAAGTTCGCTACATTCGGCTAACGAACCGTTCTCTAAAAAGCTAATATCAGTATATCACACTCATCGGCGTTTTGGACACAACCACATTCAATGAAAACTCTAAAATAGTCACAGCGAACGCGTTGGAGTCGCCATTACGTATTTAAATAAATATGTTCAAACTAATTCAGTGTTTTATTAAATTTAATACAGTAAACTGTTTAATCATAGTAATTACCTACTTTTTAAATTAACGAAAAGTTAAATAATTTAGATCAACAACAAAAACTTATTTACTATTCAGAACACAATCGCAGACCACAATCGTATGTTTCCTGCGCTTCCATAATATGACTATATCCGTCTTTTACGCGCAAAAACGCAACAATATTGAAATGGTCATTGAGCACATTAGCGTGTACTGTCAAAATGTCATATATCATTAGAAAAAACCGGCCAAGTACCAGTCGGATTCGTGCATCGAGGGATCCGTACACACTGCGACATACATGGCCATATCTTTTGATTGCTTTGATTTTTTCACAGCTCCTAGTGACTACAAACTTGAGTATATGGTTTTAATTTAAACTCGATACCTCCACGCGTTCCCGAGATAAAATATCTTGACAGACAGACAGCATAGTGATTCTATAAGGGTTCCATTTTTGAGGTAAGGAACCCTAAAAATAATCGAGTCATTAATTTGCTCTGAAATTGTAAACTTGTGTGTTAGTGCATGGAGACTTGAGTTGTATTAGCATAAGATAGGGTTTGTTTTGTTAAAGCGCGCGTTTTTACGGGAATGTAAGCATGTTGTCCATATATGGTAATAAGCGAGCTTGTGCATGAAAAGTTGTTTGTTTTGTGGTGCGTGGTGGTTGGTGGTTGGTGGTTGGTAACATCTATAACTGCGAACACAATCAACCGGATCGTTCCGTGCCACTGGACGCCGCCATTATTTCGTCTTGCGATGTTCGCGTCCACGAAGTTTTCCTACTGAAGGCGTTAGACGCTGAATACATGCTGTAATTGGCTGATGCAATATTATCATGATTTGCAACATCTATGTAGAACAAGAGCTGGCCAAGTACAGACTTACAAAAATAGAGTAAAAACAAAGTACAATTAAAAATCACCACCTTTTAAGTACAAAACAAGTAAGTAACTCTGGAACTTTCTCCGTAACAACCGAAGATTAAACTAAAATTATGTTTAAAGTCTGGCAGTAATTGAATACTAAGCTTTACGTATAATTCGTGTACACACGACGACTCCACCGCCGACTGTAGCCTACGAAAACGTGTTGAACCCATTATGAAACACGAAACTATGATATTTGAAGTGGGCTCGCTGTCCGCAGCCGTCCGCGCCGGCCCGCACCGGCCCGCGCCGGCCCGCACCCGTCCGCACGGCTCCGTGCGACAGCCGCCTAGCGACAACGCGACACATCAATATACTGTACTGTTATCTAGCAAGCCTTCAGTTGGGAGCAACCGGTATCGAAGCGAAACTATTCTAATAAAAATGAACCAAAACCAGTCCAAATTAATGATAACATGTTGGAAAATGGTGTTTTATAGTATAGGCCGTCAGCGACGAGCGACGAGCGTAGGAAGAGCCCGATCTACTTGGCGCGATATCTGTCTGTTTACAAATAACTTATCGAACTTAATTGTCCCCGCTCTTCCTCTGCTCTTCATACAACCCAACGAATTAACATCGATCTTTCGAAATCTCAATTTAAAACTGAATTTATGTGAATGCTAAATAAAAGTATATAACAGTAATAAAAGTGTAATATAGTAATATTAAGCAATTAAATAAAACTGTTATTCAAATAGGAATCTTTCTGATTTGTGCATAATTTAGAGTATGACGTTAATGATCACGCTGGAATACTTTCTACGGTAATCCTACATGAATGTGTCTAGACTAGGTAACACCATTTTGAAAACATTTCTTTAAATATATAAATAATATTTTAGTACTAGCGTATCACGTTGCGCGTGATATAATTGTCGTATGATCGGACTAACAATGGTGGCGCTGGTCGCTGACAGCCACAATTTGTTCCTGATATATCGCGCCTACCGATTAATCGCTTCTTTGTAAAATGATTGATACGTTACGACCATTCCGATCATTATGGCCATTGTGTGGCTACCAAACGGCCACTATTACCCATTATCATAACATTTTAATACATTATAGTTTTACGACTCAGACACCCGAGCTGCGTTTAGTGGTGATCGTGAACAAATATCATCTCATCAATATTATATTTCACAAATATTTTTTAATAGAAATAAATAGCATATTGCCACGTTTATTAGTGTTTGACGAAATTGAAACCTTAATAGTGAGCGGCTGATGAAATTGTTGGTAATGTTGCTTGAAACTTGACTACTGACGATAACTTGTACGAACATCACGGCAGGTTGGAATTATGCCATCGGATTTTGTGTAAATGCATGATAGTTAATAAGTATGGTGTAGGCAGGGAAAGTATAATATTATACATTCCATACAGCGGAGCTTGTATATCGTATGTATCTTCTGTAATAACTGACACTTAATGGGATGAGAAAATCGGTTATCTTATACTTTGAAATTTAAAAAAAAAACCGTTTTGTTGGTGTTCTTCACACCTACACAATCATAACAGAACTAATGTAAACCAACCATTTAATGTACGTTATCAATAAAACATAAGTTATCAGAAGCTGCCATCATTCACATAACATTTATCAACATCACCAGCGGAACATTATCATAACTCGTGATGATCACAACGAGTATCAGACCCGGGCCATAAAAGCGGTCACATTAACAGGGCGGCCATAGAGATGGCCGACTCTATGATATCACTAATTAGTGGTCACCTAACTGTTCGTAGCTTTACAACGTTTTTAATCAGTCTAGATGGGTGCCGTTTTAACACTCGACATATATCTTAGTAATTGAGCTGAATCAGTGGTGTCAAGATCAATCCATTTTTTACAGCTCCTCAGGCCTGGCAAAGTTTTATTGCATGTTTTTTGGGAAACCAGTAGCAACACGTAGTATGAAGTTTGTTATATGTATTACGTGTAAATTGCTTGTTATGGAACAAGCAAAGTTAATCTGGTGCTATCCGAAGCGACCACGTTTCCGTTTCAGTCTATCTGCGTGTATTCTACAGACATGCCCGCTTCGCAACGCTTCATCAAGTATGCCAAGGACTTTAGCTTGTCTTAAAATGTTTCATATTTTATCATCATCATGTCCATTATGCTTCGGAGACATTTAAGATGGAATTTGTCCAAGATCCGCATGTGTCTACGATAGAGGCACCACATTCCCGACGTGTACAGTAAATATGGAAAAACTATTTCAATGTACATAGAGATCTTGGTAGTCAACTTCAGATCGTGCAAACGGATAACTTTGGGCTGCAATTTGCCAAAAGCATATTGGTCTGATTTTTTAAAGTTGAAAAACATGTTGGATGAACTTTGTATGTTTGTGGCTACCCGCGCAGTGGTCATCTATCAATGTAACAGGTACTAATTGCTGGATAAATTCTTATTTAAATATTTCGTTCTTGTTTTGTATCGATTTGAGCAGTAATTGACTTCATTTCTCAAAGTCACAGCCAATGTAATTGCAAACTGGAACAGATGAAAGAGCCCGAAAATATAACACATTCAATTTGATATGTTTAATCGAATTTAAATTGTGTTACAGTTATTTTATTTTGACTCGTTTGCTACTTTAGATTTACCAACTAAACCGGTGCGGACGTTGACTGATATTGCTCAGATACTTCAGTATCTGTCAGTTCTTGTCCTCATCCACCGCGCTACTTGGTCGTTCCGTTATGTCAGACCTCTACGCAGGTGCATTAGAAAAGTGTTTTTTTTTTCATGTATATTTGACGTTTTCTAGAACATTATTAAATAATAAAAGGGACCAAAATCATATACCAGCAGTTTACCTTACAATTACCAAGGAATCATCAGGAAACATCACATAGTGCAGACCATGAGCGTAAGATTGCTCGCGTGTTGGTGTCAGAAGTAACGCATCCGACTGCTTTACGTTATCATCCTCAGTTGTATCACTTTCCCGGTGCCTAGGTAGGTAGAAGGGAGGTAGGTAGGCAATACCGGATTGATGCGGATGTATTAACTTTCCATCTCTGACAACCTGCGAGAAAACTGGGATACGTGGACAGCTGATTCTAGATAGCAATAAATCTGACATATTGCGTCGTTGGTTTAGTGGTCGCACATGTGACTGGTGAGCCTGGAGTCCTGGGTTCAATCCTAGGGTTAGTAAAAGTTACAGAAAATGATCAGTCGTTTGCTGATATCTGGATTAGTGAGCGCGGGTTGACTCGCCGATTAAATGGGGTTAACATAAAACTGTCAACATGTGTATATACAATTCACCTCTGCTTACACTTCGTAAAATAAACCGTGTTAAAAGCGTAAAGTCACAGTTGGCACTTACTACATTGCTCATCACTGGCATGTGTACTTACTTGGGTAGGCCTTTAATGTTAGGTACTAATTAACCAGTTTGTCTTTGTGTTTATTAAAAACGGGTATTGATAATGTGAGTAAGGTACAGAGGACTAGCTGGCTGGCTCGTGTAACGATAACGCGGGATAATGACCGCTGGTAGCTGACACTTGTCAGCTAACTGATCGTATATCCTATTTATTCATCTAAAGGAGATACAGATTCTGCCTTCAGGTTTCATGAAAAATACCTTCACAATAAAAAAAAAACATTGAAATTCATCTAATAAAAGTCTATTTGTCGGCAATTTGTATCGGGGCTTAAAATACTAATTATTTCAATAGGTTTCCTTTTTAATACTGATTCGAAAAATTATCGACAAAAAACAAGTTTAATTTCAGTAGGTAAATCTTGATTGTCTAATAACATGCTACAAAACTTGTTGAACTAAATGTTCACTTAAAACAACATTCTTTGCCCTTAATCCGATTACTTAATGTTTTTGAATAATGCATGTATGAGCTTTATAACTTAAATTGTCACTTACGGGATATCTTCCCGTCGAGCCCCGGCCCCGGCCACCGTAGATGCGGACGGCCTGTGGACGGTGAGCAATGGGTAGCTCACCGTGCATCCGTCTATTGACGAAAGGCCGTGTCGACGGCGCGTTCGTGTTTCACGCGCGCCTCAAAGAGATGTCAGCAAAGCAGAGGGGCTTGCCAGGGCCTCCGCCTGCCGGGGTTGCAGGTTGTTCGAAAGAGATACCGCGGAACATAAAGGGCAATAGAAGGAACATGGGTGAGTTTTAGTTAGTACAAGTTTGACACTTCCCCGCGCACCGCCCAGAGTGGGGAAAGTTATTACAACACATTAGTGATAAGATATGAACTAAGAAAGTAGTCGTTGCTATGACACAATAATAGTTTAATGTTTTTTTGCTGGGAGGGTTGATTTTGCACAACACTCTGATCTCATCACGCAACAGAGTGTATTTCAATTTCTACAAGGAACAAGAGTTAGTCCGAACTTGTAGGATGTTATACCATAATAATATGATGTTCATTAGTTAAGGCTCTTATTCCATGTTCTGTCTTTTCCGTGTGGTCAGTGCCTAAATAGGAACGTAATAATTTTTAATGATAGATAGATAGATAACATTGTTGAATCTTGAAGTTGATTATTAACAGGTTTAGAGTGTCAATTTCATGAACTTCGATAATTACTTATTTTCGTTTAAAACAATAACAAATTCAAAAACAATAAGTACTAACTGTTAGCCTGCTTCATTCCACCGCTGTGCAAAGGTCTGTCCTGCCGCATGACTTCCAGTTAGTAATAAAAATAAATAATTTAACATAACAAAACGTAATACCGATAGTAACAATGACAAAGACGGCTCTCTTGATTGTAAAAAATACCTACTTCGTCTCACGTGGTGAGCAAAATTGCGCTCACTGTTTTCACGCAGCAAAACCTACAGATATGAACTGTTGAGGTGAAAACATATTTAGTGAGACAACATAGCCACGAACGAAATAAGGTCTTAAGAGACCTAAAGACATAACTATAACCTCTGGCGACGATGGTATATAGCGTGTTGCCCGAGATAGGTACGTGTCGTATATATTGAGAGCGATAACATATTATACACTCCTATACATTCTGTAATAAAACGGATGCAACAAAGTATAACATTGACTTCATAATCGGCACTATGCAGGTCGTACCTTTAAAGGCTACATCCGAAAATAGTCTTTAAAACATATCCAATCTAGCTGTCGCATAAAAACCATAAATAACTTGATTTGGAGATAAAAATAATTGAAGTGCAGCTTACCGCATGTTCCCTTCGCTTGAGCCCGTCACGAGCGCCGCAAACGAAAAACTATCATCTCCCACAATCGTAAATACAGATTAGGACTCATATCCACTCGTGCATCGATTTGCAGCGCCATCAAATATTGACGCGTCCCGCACCGCGGCGCGGGTACTGCTCGCCGGGGATGCATAATTCTGTGAATATGGTTTACGAGCCCTTCCCTCCCCGCTCCCCCCCCCCCCCCACTCCCTGCGTACCCTGTATACCCTGTGTATCCTGCACGGAGACTGTGCCCCCCGTACTGCCCTACATCTTCATAAAGTATGAATCCTCGCGTCAGGTGCGATCGGTTACAGCCGCGATTTATTATCGCTCCGATATGTACCGTTACGCATCTCTCCCCGTTTTATTTGGAACATATTATTGAATTATTGAGATGTTATGCGTTAGTGTTACTGATATATTTCAGAGTAGTTCACGGTCGACGATATCGTTTTGCGAAACGTTTAATGTGTCCAGTGGCATCTTTGTTTTTGTTTAGCATATTTCTAAATCGACATTGTGTGCAGTGTGATATGTTCGGAAACTGGTCCAAATGTCATCAATAGCATAAATTTCATCAAGAGTTTCTCAACGTCGTGTTATCTGCATCTTTGGGCTTTCAGCAACATGTTGTACACCGATCATGCTGACATTCGTTCGTGTATCAAACCGTACAAGTACATATCGGTTATCGTCGGGTGTCAGTACACGTTTACGTAGTCGCGGCCACATTCCGTTAGCCGTCGACCAGTCTGGTGGCATCTCCACCACATTGCCCAACACTCGACGCCATTCAATATGCCACTACTTATGTCCAGAGCGTAAATTAAAATATAATGTCGAAATAAATGTCACCGTTTCTAATGGTGTTCGACGATTTGCGATATTTTATTGCAAAATTTCTAGATCGTTAAAATTATCTTAAAATAACAGTCAAGAACACAAGATACCTCGTTTAGAAATCTGTGAATTTGAATATTTTTTTGAAACACATTTTGTCTAGTTTCATCACGGACAGCAACAATATTTCAGAAGTACAAGTTTGATTTGCAAAAGCAAACTTAATATTTGTGTTGTTTTTAAAAATATGTATCTATCTTTCGTAGGCAAAGAAAAAGATTGTGTTCCATACATATTGATTGTGTGGGTTAAGTAGGTACTTGTTGTAGGAAACAGCAGATTTAAAATAATAATAAAGTAAAAGATTTTTTCTTTCAATCGGTTCCGACTGATATGCTGAATATGACCTGGTATTCGTCTGTGTGTCGATAGTATTTACAAAGTCTCTCCTAACTGGTGCTTCTGCTCAGAACCCAGTCATGACATCGCCTAGCTCCATAAACTACAGCCACAGAGCACATTATACGCGACTCCGTGATATACTGTAATGATCAGGAGGCTTTCGTTTTTATATCGTTATTTTGGTTTTACAAATGCTTTACCTACACACACGTTTCAACTACATTAAATAATTTTACAATGATAACCGGAACTGCTACGTCATAAGGTGCTGTCAATGGCATATTATTACTATTGAGGTGAGGTGACCAGTGCCTAAGAATGAGGAGGCTTCCTACCTGTATCCACAATAAATCATTTTTCATAATTTCTGCCTAATTTGGCCACACTCATAGAACTTGACGGTGGTCTATAAACACCTGAGACCACACGCCATTAACAATAAATCTTTAATTAATTTCACACTAACGAATTAATGAATAATAACAAATTAAAATAGCACATTAATCTCAGTTTGACATGCGCCAAATTATCACGCCGTATTAATCATAAGCGACATTTTAGTGGCACCGTTAGTTAAGTGATTATCAATATTTTTTAATACCCTTTTCATATATAACGAAAATGTAATTAATGTATCATTACAATAGACGCTTATATGATAGTGATAATGCAGAACTTTTCATTAGGTAGCACTTTCATGAGCGATCGCGACAAAAATCCTATTCCTCTAAAATATATTTAGTTGTCCAATAGTAATAATAAGTTCTAGAGATGCCATTAATACTAATAATTCTAGTTTATGCTATTTGTTTCTATTTAAAAATTTCCGCATATTCCGTATGCATATAGATAGGAACATAAATGTCAATCGTAGCTTTAAATTACTATACCGTATAGTTCCGCCTGCCCATGTTGGCTTATTTTGACGAGTTCTTTATTAAAATAGACCAGTATATTGAAATAGATATTCTGTTTATTTATCAATAAAGAGACAAATGCGATAAATATTTATAAATGCTCACCAGTAGCGTTCGACGGTGTTTTAAATTAATAATATTAATTTTCGTCATTAATCTGTGCAATACAATATTTTGCTAACTGGTTTGTCTGATCACTTCGCAATATTTTGCAATACTGGGTATCTTTGGATTAATACAGGTAATACTAGCAATATTCGTTATTCGCAGAAAAATATCACCTGAAACTGTTAAAGAAATAAAAGTGAATCGAACTAGCAACACAAATAACGTTGCAAGTTTCTTGCCTACTAAATTCTCGTGACGCCTATGGCACTTTCTTTTTGGATATCTTCTGTCACTAACAATTTCTAAAATAAATAATAAATTAGTTTTCTAAACTTAAGAAATATGGCTGAAATAAAAGTAGTAAGCGGCACATGTGCCGATATGAACGTTGCTATTCGTTGTGTGCGCGATGACAGCGCCCCTAGTGGCCACAACTATTCAGGACTTGTCATCTGAAGATATCTTTGTGATATTGATTTTCGACTAGTTTTTCAACGAAATTGAAAAAAATAGTGTAAAAAGTGAGTGTGTACCTATATTATACCTAGCGATTTTCTTCCTCGTGAAAAATATGGATATTATAATACGTACGGGATTTGAATCGATTAAGCATAAAATACATTTCCAACCTCAAACTGAGCAAAAAGGGAAAAAATTAGTATTAGCGCAGCATGTGAGAGAAGTGGAAGAGCTTAGAACGAACGGGAAAAGCTTCTTAATAAGAGCTCTGATCATAAGACAAACGTCTGTGACACAAACTCCCTACAAAACATCATTAAATGTGAGTACATACCTACCTACATATCAAGTTATAGAAATAGTATATTTGAGTTAGCTTCATGTCAGCTTACTTATATTAATTATTTTATTGTTTATTTTAATTCCAGATAAATGATGAACGTGTTGTTACAAATGTTAAGTGCGCCTGTGTTTACAACCAAAGTGGCAAGTGTAAGCATGTTGCTGCTTTGATACATTACATCAACACAAAAGAGAGCTTATCAAAAACAAGCAGCGAACAGCAGTGGGGAAAACCCAGCACTCGACAATTTGTTAAAAATAAATATACTAAAGGTAGATATTTCGAAGAAATGTTCCCGCCAGTTGCAAATCATACCCGTTTCGCATCATATTTCGTTTTTGCATAATCATGTCGTTTTGGGTGCCATGGGGACCCATCAGCACTAAAACAAATAAAAAAGGACTGTAATTTTGGAACGCTTATTATTATTATAGTGTACTAGGTTAAATTTCTTACTTTTTTCTCTTCACAGCAGCTATCCATTTTTGTCTTTGCTGTAATGTCCACTTTGATGTTGGAAACGAATAAAACTTGCACGAACTGTTTTTCTCATTGTTTTTACAATTTACGACACAGCATGTACTATGACCCATATCGCAAATTTTTACGTTTTTACTTAAAATTATAAAGGAAGTTATGAAAATAAAGCAATTTGACACATGACAGCCCAGAATTAATTCACATTTCTGCCACGTCGTGCGCTACGATCGATTTGCCGTTCCCCACCACCCACTTCGCACATTGCGAATAACGTCTCATAAGAAATTATTGAGATCTTCTGTTTGCGCGTATTATGTTATGACAGGTGAAGCGGCGGGTGATTCATTTCGCTGTTTTCTGTTTTATTGTTCGTACGAGCCCCGTGGACTAACGTGACAAATGTTTTAATTGTTGCTAACTCTCACGTAAACTAAATATTATTTCTATCATTGACGGTTTTGAAGGAAAAAATGGTGTACGAAGATGTGTTTTAAAACTCTTAGGTAGCATTGAGAAAGAAGGCTATCAACTAAATGTCAAGTGACAGAATGTTGCACAATTCTCATAAAATTAGGAGTGTAAATGTTAATACTTTATTTTAAATGATTGTAACAGAATTTAAAACATTCCGTACGTCTGTTTATTCTTTTAATAAAAATATAAAGGCAAGTTCATAAAATGCCTCCTAAAATATACGTTTTAATTTCATAGCCGTTTCATGCCGTGACCGAAGGCAAAGGGCTCATTATTAATAAAGGCGTAGCTGCACTCTAATAAGAGCTGCTCGTAAATCGTTCTCAACAACAGATCCCGAATTACGACCGAACTGTTGTTACTTTTTATATTTCACTTTCCACTTTTTACACGTACGCCGCACCGGAGACGCGTAGAGCTAGGACATGTTTAGACAGGGCACTCCTGAAAAAATGGAAAAAAGTACCTTTGTAGTCTGTACCTATCTACATCACGTTTGTGGACTGGTCAGTGTTAGCGTCACGTAAGTTTAAAAAGCAAATTGTAATTAATCATCCTTTTGAAACCCATTTTCTTTAAGTATCTTTCTTTGAGTTATTTTTTCTATAATTGCACTAAGTCTTTGTATATTTTATGACAAAGTTCTGTGATAGCCATTGTCGATATCTTGTTACGTCGCTATAGCTTCGCACTGCCCTTTCTAGCAATACCGTTGTCTACAAACTAAACCCTTTCGCGCGTTCTGCGCCAATAATGAAATCTGGGGTGTGAAATAAAAAGAAAAACTCTCTTAATTAAATTTTCTTTTAGCAAAATTTAATAAACGTAGGGGCGAGTGTGCCGACCGGCCGCGCCCGCGCCCGCGCCTGTACCGCCACCTAGCGACCAGCTGAACCGATTATATCCACGTAACTGTATATATTGGGAAAAGGAAATCGTATTTTTGGAAAACGTTTTCAAAAGAAAATTGTTATTTTTGTTAAAAATAGTAACTTTATTTCGAAATGAAACTTAGTAGAGCGACTTCGTAATTCTATTTTAAATTTTCAGATAGACAATAATTTTCTGATTTCTAAGTACTTGACGCATGAGGGCTTTTCCTTGGGAATCACTCACAGCATAATATGAACTAGGTAGGTAGGTACAAATAAGAAAAACTCAATGTGGTTGTTTCGATAGGAAATTTCTCAGAAACGTACAAGAGTCTGCAAATCCGTCAGTGTGAAACAAAGGAGAATGGTCAAAATTGCCCAAGTTGTAGGTAGGGTAGGAAGGGGGAATGGCGTTCACTTAAGGAAAATATGGCATATATTTTTATTTATTTATTATAAATTAAAATTATGAAATGTAATAAAGTCTTTAATTATTTAGTAATCAAAAATTTAACAACGAAAACTTATATCTATGACCGATTAATTGTTTTAAATTATTAAAAAAAAAACATGTTTGAGCGGCGTTGCCCATGACTTTGGGTAATGCCGTTCAGGGTACGGGGTACTAACGCTCCAACAGTTTTTTTGTAATATAACAAGTAAGACATATTTTAATTAAATAAATATTAATGAAATCACCCTTATACAATAAAAGAATAATATTTTTTTTTGTCTGGTAAGATTTTTGTTGCTTAATTTTGTTCTTTTTTTCTTTGACAACATTCTTTGGTTTATCTTGTTTTCCAATCTTATTGAGTTTCGCTATTTTTTTTAAAGGAGTCGCAGTCAATATGGTAGCATGCTGTTTTCGCTCTCATTGAGCTGGCTTTGAAGATGCCGCAACAGTTGGTGTCTTTGCTATTGTAGCAAAAGATACCGAAGTTTCATGCCCATCAGGAAGTTCTTGGTTAGAAATCACTGCCAAAACAGATTGGCAAAGGAGATGTATGTAATAAAATAATAAGTTGAGAAAAACGGGCTTGCAACCTAGCCTTGGACTGCCCATGTTTTCATTTTTAAAGTACTAAACGGTATAATTATATTTCTTTGCGGCTTTTCTTATGGAAGAACCTCCTTCAATCGCAGTTTAAGCCGATTGAAGGTTTTCTTCAGTCCAATCCGCTTTAGCGGTGGTCCTTTGACGATTTTGTTGCATACCTACTACAATAAAAAAATATGTCACTAAGGGGTAATGGCGCTCAGGTGAGCGGTATAGCCCCAAATGGTTGTTAGGTAAATAATTTGAAATCTTTAAAAAAATATCCACGATTGGTGAAGATTTATTACATTATTTTAAAATAGAATAGTTTATCTCTGAAACGAAACATTAACAATTAAAAAATCATTAAAGAATTAGACTTACCGGCTAAAAACACTAGACGAAAAATTAGATCAGCGCGGTCCCAAACAAAGAAACGTACTTCACTGTCACATGACGCGGGATGACCGTCCGCTTGCATCGTTGTCCGTTAGAGCCCCCGTCCCCGCGCCCTTCATACGACGTGGCGTGCTTCTACGTACTATTTTGACAGAGATACAGAGGTGAGCGCCATTGCCCGCTGAGCGGTATTCCCCCTTCCTACCCTACCTAAGTATTTGGATGACACATACCAATGAATTTCAAAGGCGACTACTTTTCGATTCAGAGTCAGAGGTCTAAATATGAGGTATTCAGTGAAATATACTGTGTATTCGCCAATTTATTAATTTTCATTGATATTGTAGATATATTTTATTTCTATTTTAAATAAACTCTTAACTTCGTGTCCAGCTATACAGCTATAATATTGTGTAGGTCTTTAACTGCAAACGGAGTACAAATTAATAAAATGTATGTAGGTAGTAATAAAAGTTTTCATTGTTAAGCTCTCTTTACAATGATATATATATTACTGTTGTTGGTTACCCAGAAAATCTTAACTTCGGTGTGCAAATAGTCACCTTTTTTGTAGGTTTATACCTTTGAACACCTTGCTAATTGCCAAAACTCGTGTAAATAGCAAAGGTTCTAATTGAAAAGCTCTTTTCAATTATCTATATCTTATGGCCTTAGAGTAGATGCCTGCACTTCAATCTCCTTTAAAATATTTATTTTTATTTTGTGAAACCTTCAGTACCTCTATGCACTGTAAGCTAACAGAGATTAGTAGCAAATCTATGAGATAGGCGTCCGCTGACCAGTGCCACATACGTGAGAGGCAGCGCTGTGCGGCGCTGCGTGGAGCGGTGCGGTGCGGTGCGTTGCGGTGCTGCGCGGTGCTTCGGCGATATTTAAATAAACACTTAACAACAATAAGCGATAAGTGCCGCGCCGCTCAAGCTCGCGGCAGATACCGACCGACATACGCACGGTACCGACTGCACAACAAGCATATCACTTTATAAAAAACTTAAAGCAAATCACAATAAATAAACTTTTTGTGTTTGTAGCAGTAAAAAAAGAAAGGTTCTGTTAAGCATCTCTCTGAATAATCCTTGGCGTATTTACTCATTATCGCATTTAATTTAGAACTAAATTATGAATTGGTCTCACAGCTCTTCTTTCGTTCATAGAAATTAAGCAGTAGGTAAGAATAACAAAAGGAAAGCAACTCGATGCAACCAACAATGTTCTTATTAGTGAATGACACAAAAAGCCACACCATCACGGTATCGCGTGTAACTAATACTTCACATTAATAATTACAAATACCTATATAATTGCAATGGCCGCTCAACGCTCGACAGCGGCACAGCGCGCTATTTCTTCATAAAAAACTACCAATATATGGATTCCACTCAAATTATTTAGCAGTATATAATGCTCATTTAGCTGATGTGAGCTCGTAAGCTCGTTCCCGTCACATTACCGTTGCGCTGCGGAATGATTGAGATCTATGGTGGAAACATTTAGCTGCATTGTTTGTGTTCCACCTTTCTATTCTTAATTATCAAAGGAATTGTTGATAAATCAACTGTCTGTAATTTTATATGATTTGTATATTTTTTGTTGAGATCCACTCAATTTTCTGCAGGTATATGTTTGATGCAGTTTTAAATCAACATACATTAATTGCTACCCACATCTTTATTTCTAAAACTAAACAATATTTTACACTAAACAAGACTCCACAAAAACCAAAGTGGTGTGTGTTTGTGTGTTGTGCTGACGCTACGGGGTGAACCTTACTCCACGTATCATAGCCTCATGAATAATGCACGCCGCTCCAAATAATATACGATTACACTGTAGTCTGTAGGAAAATGCACTTTCTTTGTCTCGTGTGTTTGTCCGCCGAATTCGGGTAATGACCGCGACCAACGCAATGCCTTGCACGGACTTCTGGAAGAAACTTACTCTTGTTATATACACTACTGAAGATGTTTTGCCATCGAGATTACTTGAATAAGAAAGAGTTTGCAGTTCGTTTTGAAACATTAAAAGTAAGCCTTCCTTGGCAGTCGGATTGAACATATTATATTGTTGCACGAGTACGTAACATTGGGTCTGTACGTCAACGTGAAATCAGATATCAGCCAGTCGGCTCGATATGATCGAAACCTTCTTAATCGTCGCTCAACTAATCACATTATTTTATTTATTGCTCTAATTGTTATTTTCCTACCATCGCGCCTAGTTCTATGTTAATCAGCGCGAAGTAGGCGGTGTTCGTATTTTATTGTTTTTAAACTAGCATTTACGTGATTTAGACGAGTCGCTCTGTGCGCGTTATAATTTGTCTCAGAATCCTAATTTATCGCCGGAGTCCCACTGAGTGATTTATGTTATTTAACATTATGTTGCTTTTCCATTTGAATCGAAAACAAAAACAAATTTAAAATAAGTAAAAAACAAATCAAAGATAACAACTGTTTTTTTAAGATGAGCAAATAGACACGAAGCGTTTGATCTCCTCATTGTTATCGAGTAAATTATGAGAAAAGTCATAGTTAGTGAAGTGATTGTGCAGTAAACGGTTACGCCCACCCGGCGAGTGTCGATATTGTTCGCTGTGTTGTTCAGATGCGCCACGCTCGTGCCGGATCGCTGTTATTAGCGTATCTGTTAATTGCGCAATTTGCAGCTGCTCCGCGGGCTTGCCACGCCACAGCACGAGCCAGCACGCGCAGTAGCACCGCTCACGAACATGACTGTTGAGTGATAGGTAAATACCTGTTAACTACATAGACCTAGTTAAAGTAGCTTCTCATTAGGCTTCCCAATAAATGACGCTGAACTTTTGAAGAATTTTTATTTTTTTAACAATAAATCGCCAACTGTAGTAACTGAAACACCTAGTTTTTTATGCTTACATCCCAAAATGTAACACGAAATTTCATCTTCTTCTTAGTAAACAAAATGTATGTATTGTTATCTGTCATAGACGTCAGCCACAGAGTGAACCCACTGCAACCACAGTGTCAGTGTCATTGTAATGTAAAATCGCTGTGAATAATTTATTTGCGTGATCAGTCCAAGGACCGAACGTGGGACAGTGATCGCTTCCCAGAAGCGATAGCATAGCATCTATTACGCGACACGCCTGACTGTGGGAACATTCAGACTTGCTGGCTAGCTGATAACCTAGTGATAACGCAATAGTACTCGTTAATGTCTAATAAGAATCAGCGCGCTGGGAGAGCGCTTTGCGAAGGGAGAAAATATTTGTGCCAAGTTTCCAACAAGAATGTCTATCTGTTCGCCCCGCGAGAAAAAATAATATAATAGTAATTTAAAATACATTTGAACCTGTTTCGTGATACAAATTAGCCGACTTTCTTCAAAACTGCAATGTAAAAGGCAAATGTCGCGTAGGTCCAGGTTGCTGCGTGTCTTGCGTTTGATTGCCGATTCTTTTATTTTATGTAGGTAAATTATTATGTCAGTTAAACTAACCTTAAAAAAATAATCAATTTTTTAAGTTAATTTAATTTTAACACATTTTAATTTATTTTTATGTTTTTATTATAGTGTTATTTTATTTGTGTTATTTTTTTATAATATTTTTAATTCACATAGGCATACACGAGCGCTATGGTGAATGCCGCGTATACGGTAAACCTGTATATAATAATAAATAAGTTCGGAACATTAAAATGCCTGAATGCTGAAATAGACGGCATTTAATATAGAAATGTCATCAAATTAAAATTCCTAAATACTTACTATCAGTCAACGCGCATGATTGCATTAACGTACAAATATTTAATAACCATTATTAATTCAATTTATTCAGGAACAATTTACAATGTGTTTGAAACATACAATTGAAATCATAATTAAACAAAATTCCCCAATGGGAGTGGAAGAATATGATATTAATCAATATTAATATCATATTCTTAAATCGTCTATCGAATAGAGACATTTCTCCAATCGGAACACCTTGAGTCTAGACATAAAAGAGCTCGTGTAAAGTGTACTTTTTAAGTCTACTGGCAACCTGTTCAAATTCTGATATTGAATAATATTAAGTCGGAGTATTATTTTGTCCTTCATAATTAATAAGTTCTAAATCTATGTCTAAATCAAGTATTTTGACTTGGCTCGCGAAGTTGTCGAAAAGTGGGATGTGGACTCAGCGATCATTGTGCCGATAGACGTAACTGCCAATGGTTTAATTGCCAAGAGCCTCGACCAACACCTGAGGAGGCCCTCGTTAGGCAGCTGGATCAAGGGATACAGAAAGCGGTACTTTTGGACACGACTCGTAATGTTAGGAGGTTCCTCCCTCTGGAGCCCTAACTGCCGGTTCAGCTTGGACCCTGTTCCCGATGGGCTACTATTTTTTGTATTTGTTTTTATTTGATTTTTTAAATAGTAAATATGTCAAAATATGTGTAAAAATAAATAAACGAACTAATAATTTCTGTATCGTTGGCCTATCTAAAGGTCATCAGACAACACTGAACACCACACAACAGAACTAGTCGTCGTAATGTGGAGGTGTTATTTTATAACGACGTCGGATGTGGAAGTGCAAAAACTATGAAATGCCTTCTCGTAATACTGGGAATTGTAAACAGGAACACACAAGGGGACACAAGTAAGGAGTTGTTGATAAACTGTTTAAAAAAACATATTGTGTTTGTACACAGACAAACTGTCCAGCTGGTGTAAAATGGGCACACCTGCAACATCAGCTTTTGAGGTGCTTAAACATGAACTTTGCCATTGAGCCTGACATCCTCAAACCGGTAGATAACTACATGTGCTTGCATTGTTATATGAAATAGTTCAGCTGGGTAACCAACTGCCAGAGAATTAGACACATTAGATGTTGCAAGTAATACAGATAGAACAAGAAAAAGCAAGGGGAATCCCTAAGACATATTTAGGAGTTGTGGATCACGGCTGCCAATAATTATGATGATGGTGGTACTCCGGGCAAGCGTTTCGTCGGTTTTTCTATTTAAAAAGACAAACCTACGACATGTTTCTTTACGCAAGACTGGTCCCTTCCCACAAAGGAGCAGTGGTCAAAGAAGTGCCATTCAAAAAGTAATAATGCGGCTGTCGAAACGCGTACGAGACGATTGAAACTTAAACGTTTGTCTTCAACAGTGAGATTTGAGTCGTTACAATACAAACAGTAGAGTGTAGTCACCTCTGCGGGTAGGGAAGGTACTACAGAAGGCTCACTTCTTACAAGTACCAAATATAACCGGCGGTAGGTGGTACAAGATACAGAAATACCGAATTTACCTGCGCGTCTAGGCTGCACGTTTGTGAATATTATTCCTATCAACTTCAATTCAACTTTAGTTAAACTGAACATGAACAAGGGGCCATGTCTTGTATCGAACATATTTCAAAGGGTGACACAGGACATGGCCTTCTTTAAGCTGACAATGGTTATTGAGTTTGGTTATTGAGTTTTTGAAAGATGGTAACTATTTTTATGATTTTTAAAACACTTTTCAAGATTTCATAATAACGGTTCAAATTGTTAGAGTCGTAGCACTCCTTCATAAGCACTGCTTTTCTTTTGAGAAAAGCCGCTGCCTTCAGCTCTGTGAAATAATTTATGTTTACTTTCATGTGTAACCAGTAGTTCTTCTGTATGTAGTTCCTGTCGCGGGTACGTGTCGTATGCTCGTCACGCGCGCACATCTCGCCGCGCCGCGATGTCGCCGCGCGTAGTAGCGCGTGTGTGGGGGGCCTAACGCTGAATTCTCATCGCACGGGTATTTTTAGACGCCGCCAGTTGGTTACAAGTGTACGGCCATGCTGAGGTAATGTAGCCTATTTAACTTAGCTTCATTCAACCTAGCTTTAGTTATGTAAAAGCACGCAGAAACTAAAAAGTGACTATTTCGTCTCAAATTCCATACTGGTAGATACAATAATTGGGGATTGGACAATTTAAAATTATCAACATAGGGAATTTATTTTATTGCACATTAATTGTAAATTGTATTGTAGGTATTACTCATTTGATATAGATTCAAAGGCAGGGTAGGCAGGCAGGCAGGCGCAGGGCTGTATGCACAGATAGGAATTGATAGTTTACCGCAAAAGCACGACCTATATGGGCCAAGCTTAAATAACACCTTTATATATGCACATATGATTCACCATTTACTATGCACGACACCGTATCATTTTACAGTCCATTGGTCTCTTACTACAATGCTTACATCGATGTCTTTAAAGATAACCAGCAAAGTTTTTGGAACTGGAAAGTAGCAGAGCATTTAAATCCCCACACTTGCGGGCGTCAATCAATGGCTTCGAGAAACGACGATTGACATCGGTCAGTAAATGTATTTATTTAAACTTTCATGAACACTCTTAACTTTTTGCATAGTTGAGGTAAACACGGTGCATGGCCAGGCATGTCATAAGATACCTACGCGAACGTGTCCTCGATGGCTATCTAATGTATATTTGTAAAGACAATAATTATAATCTCGACATTGTAGAGAACTAAACATTAAATACAATATATATTCATAGCAAAGAAACAACAATATAATGTTAATGTAATTGAAATATGAACTTGAGTGTTCCACAAAGGTAGAGTTTTCATCGGATGAAAAGGCAATGTATGAATGTCTATTAAAACTAAAGTTTCAAATTAAGCACATACTCGTACTATTTGTCATAAATCAATTCGGTGTCGTGATCGTGACAGCATGCCATTACAACACGTATTTATAATTTGATTCAAGCCATGTTTGCCTAACAGTCATTTATAAAACGTGATGCATCCCACAAACGTCTTCCGTGGTCCACGGGCGAGGGCGGCATGTGAGCGGCCGCTAAGTCAAAGCTCTCGCCCTTCAAATAAAAGGTCCGTAGCGAAAAGTGTATTAATATTCAGTGTATCTTGAGGGAAGTTAAATAGCCGTGTATTTGTATTCATTATCCTCCGAGTCTAACCGCTTACGTGTGAGCCGAATAGTTGAACGACGCGAACTGGCGCCGTGTCCGTTGTCGCACGATACGACAAGTGCAACAGGATCTACTACGTGAATAGATCGTCAAGACTCTTCTAGCATGATTTTGCACTGTGAGAACGAGCAGCCAGATCTTTCAGAGCATGCTTCAGAATCTGCAAGAGTTACCATCAACAGAAAGTTTTTAGTTTCCTTGCTTTGTATCAAAATTGCAGTGACTAAGTATGTCAGGAATTTATCTTCTATATAAAAACGTAAAACCCAGATTCCTGACACTCGTGAGTGCTAAATGGCCAAAGTTGAATTAAGGCGCCACCCCGACCAAAACGCCGCGCAAGCCGTTTTTGTACAGTTTTCTAGAGCTATCTACTTGTTATTTAAAACGAACTAAGTAACAAAAAAAATACATTAAATTTCTTTATAATCTTGATTCCATTATTGTAGATTTAGTTTTTATTTTTATTGAGTCATTATTTAGTAAATCTCCTTACAACAAAGCCCCCAAAATGAGAAAAAATATCAATAAAATACATCTCCTCGTAAAGTAAACATTGTTTAATTTTGCTACTGACATTAATGGATACACAATTCTTTAATGAACATTTTGGTAGAAATATTTTTTCCAAAAACCCAATACTTAATTTTATATAGATTTTATTCCAAAAAATAGGCAAAATTCACTACTGCTCTCACTCACTCACTCTTGCGCGGCAAAGAGGGAAGCAAATACTCAAGGTTATTTGCGTAGGGTACGGCCTTAAAGAGCAGTCCTGACTTCCTGAATGCTCTGATACATATGAACAACGTGGCCGCGCACTAACAGTTTTGTCTGGTGTCAGTGTGCCGGACTGCGCGGCGGCGGCGGCGCGGCGGCGCGGTGTGCGGGTAGCATTAGTCCGCATTAGCCACGCCGCTAGCTGCCGCTACGTGTCCCATTGTGCGCCTGCCGTAGCTCTCCGGTAGGTGACCATCGGCAACAATACGTCGCGACGCTACAGACGCCCGTACAACATTGATGCCACACGTCGCAGGAGCCATTGTTTCTAGTGAGGGGTTACTACGTCTCATCCTTATTGCTACATCATTGTCGTGTTAGTTACACAAGTGAAGGAAATTAATCATCGGGAATTAAAGAGCATTGTAAAGAGTAGTCCGGGATGATTAGAATCTAATCGACACTTAATGTTTCACTATCGAAAGCGTACCTACTAAGTAATCGTGGATAGTGTTTAGGTATGAACTACAGTTGACAATGGTTCGAGCCGTTCTATTGACCCTATAAAGGACAACTATCAAGAATGTACGCATTGCTAATAGTAGACAACCTTGAACACCGCAAACTAAGTAATAAACAATGAGATTTTACTCCAAGTAAGTACTAATAAATTTCAATGCTACATAAACTTACGAGTACAGCACTGACCACGACAGCACTTCGTGTCTGTAATCACCGCGGGCCCAAACTCCGCCGTGCCGTACATAATATAACTGGGCCTATCTCACAAAGAACAATATTTTAATATTCCCCAATAGAAAAAGCTGTATAATCCTCGTCTCACTAAATAGGTATACTTAATCAATGAGAATGTTAGCATTAAGTCCCCCACGCCGCCGATACGTATCGAATCGGAATGACGTCTCATTCGTCCGATTTATAGCGTGTGCACACTGCGACTGATAGACGTTCTCGACCACCCATATACACCTAATATTTCGAATACTGCAAGCAGCAAAGCAGCAGTGCGAAAATGAGCTAGAACTGAATGTTTGTAGCATGTGGCGCTACGGAGTCCCGCAGCACGCGTAGTATGAACGTAGCGTGACGCAACATTTTGCATGGCGTTCGATTCCCGCGCGGCTATAAATCATGTCGTCCGACAAGCGAACAAAGCCGGGTAACGCGCCGTGTCTTTGTGGATTTTGAGCGATTTCGGTTTATAATCATTTTTCATCCCGCTACGCCGCGTGCCGCGCTGGAATTTTACGCTGATCACCGAAATATACGAGCTTTGTTAGTATTGTGTACCACTTTACTTTATGTGTGGCTCATTTACTTCTTGTAAAGTCGAACCCGTAAATTTTAAACACAACTTGTCAGTTTTATTACACTTTGGTTGATAAAATAGGTCTTATGAATAATAAGAACATACAAAGTTGCACGTTGCATGTTTAAGGTCGCAAAACATTCGTAAAATGGAAAAAAAACTTATCTTTTGCAATTACAGATTAACTTTTTAAGTCATTTAAGCTAAGCAATTCGCGTCTCAACTTTTTGTCACCGAAGATACTGCATTGAGATGTCACTGGAGTGCTGACCGGGGCGGCAGCGGGGCGCGGGGGACGGAGGGGGCGCCCAGTTCCCATAGAGAACGTCTCTAATTAATCATAATAGCGGTTTTTATATCAATGTAATGAGGCAATAAATTTTTGTCAATTGTTTGTAGCTGCACGTTGGTGTGCTGACCCGCTACCCGCTAGCGTGCGCCGCGCGGTGTGCCTTGACCGGCCCAGCCTCGCGTGTCACTAATAGGTAAGCCCAAGGTCCATATGAGAGATTCGACATCAATATGGGCTTCTTAGATAATGTATTGTTTGTTTCTACAGATTCGGGTCGAAGGTGGATGCGAATACGTGGTACTTGTGCTGTGTTTCACTTTCTTAGCATGCACAGCTTGAAATTCGTAACTGAGCCTCGTGATATTATAGACTGGAACCAAGCCTAGTAAAGGCTTGGTCACAGCTGTACGGACAAATTATGAACGCGTTTCCGGACACTACACTGTGACAGATAATGTAAAGAAAGTACCTGTCAGTGTCCGGTGTCCGCAGCCAGTTCGAGCCCCAAGAGGTTCTAACTGGCCATAGTGCGAAACGAAAGGGAATGGGTAGAAGTCACCTTCTTCTGCGAAGCAGTTATGCTAGCTAATGAGTTGGCTGGTCGTTTGAGAGAGAGATAGAGAAAGAGAGAGAGAGATCTTCAATCCAACCCTAACTGGGTTGGTCTGAATTCCGCGGAAGGCGGTCCAGGCGTCGGGAGCCACGAGACGACTCCCTGCCACCGTAGACACGGGTTTGTTGCCGGTGGGCAATGGGCAGCTCAGCTCAGCAGTTTAATTTCATGTATTAATTTGCCTACCTGTTCATCATCATAGTAGAATGTCTCCTGTTCTACAATTCCCTGCAGTCAGCGACGCGTCGCCGCACGTCGTTGTGGCAGTTAATAGCATGTTGCGGCATTAAGGCGCAGTTTAGTGTAGAACAAATGCGACGCGACAGTTACGCTAGCGGGCCGCTGATTAATTGTACGCGCGATCCTATACAACTGTATCATTCTTCTGATACCGTTTTATCACTTATTTTCAGGTTCAAAATGAAATATATTAACACGAATGATGTAAATACGATTTTGTAATAATATTCTAATTTAAAAGAGTGTCTATGGAGTTTCTTGCCCATTCCTCTCCATAGAGATCAACGATTTGTAATGGACAACTACAGTACTTTCACAAGTGATTATGTCTTGTGACCGGGACTGTAGCTTCAACATTTTGTTTTTTTTTTACATTCAAAAGTTCCTGTAATGGCCTAATTGAAATAAATGCTTTTTAGTTTTTTTTTTTGCGAATAAGAATTACAATCAACATAGTTACCTAATATTAAGAGGAACGATGGAACATAGCTGGACAAGGGAAATGGCTGGGCAGATAAAGATGTATTTTTATAACGTTATGATATACGTAACGTTATAATATAGCTGGAACATTATTTTTAAATGATAAGTGCATCATCATCGTTGATGGTCTATCGGTCGCAAGAGACACTACCGTGCATAAGTCGTTAGGTTCGATTCTCGGGTCAACCAAAATTGATCAAAGAATTCCTCGGTTGATAGCTATAGGTTCGTACATACTAGGTACATGAAACTAGAAATGGCGGAATTCTAATGCACTATATCTACGTACACCTTTGGCCGTGGAACACAAAAGGCAAAAAAAGGAACATGAATCGCCCGAGTGCAAGAACTTATTTGATGAAATCCCATCCAAAAAAAGGATTAGCCCTTTAGAGATGGTGTGACCAGGCGTGGTGTTAGTTATATATTCGCTCTTCACATCCACATCAAACAGTGATCTCCATTCAACAACCAAAACAAAAAATGTATCTAAGACTCTACATCTAAACCTCCCAAGCACATATAATGCAAACATCTAGTTAGCACATGGTAAAGTAAGGCTGCGTCCACGGCGACAGCGCGATTATTGCGACTAAACGCAATTTAGCTGGCTGTCCGGCCGTCCGACACAGTCCGGCCGCCCGCGCCCGCGCCCGGTCGCTCTGCGCAGTGCGCCGGTAGTAATGCGCGCGGCTGATTAATGCGCCGTGTGAGCGATGCTTAATGATACGCGCGCAATTATTTACACCTCTACTGCACAAGTCGGCTTGCGTTAAAACTTTAATGATCCAGTAATTAGTACTTGCCTTAAGATATTGGCATGTCCACAAACACTGCTACTAGGCTACTTCTCAACAAATTAGTAAAATATAATATTAAATTTTATAGTTTTAAATGACGTAGTATCATTATAGGTACTTATGGAAACAATATTTTTTACCAATCCTTTGTATTATTAATAATAATTCGTCCTTTTATAAAAAAGCTTGTGCAATGAGACATCCCCTTTCGGACAAAAAACAACCCTTACGATGGACAGTATGTAGGTACAGTCAGCCACGTAAACTAGTTGCTGTTGTAACTATAAAAGTTATGCAGTAATTTCTTACCTTAAAAAGAAAAAAATACTTTGTAATTCCTGTTTAATTAGTAAAGGTTCATGTTTTTGATCAAGTTACTTAGTTAGTTCGCGGCAGAAAAATTATAGCTATAAGCACGTTAAGCTGTTGGTCCCGGTTGTCATTTGTAGATCTTTGTCAGTCGTTACAGGTAGTCAGCGTCCCGGACGTCTGACAACCAGTCTTACCAAGGAGTGTTGTAATACCCAGTACTAACTGAGTTGAGGAGATCAGATAGGCTCCACACTAAAATACTGTTATTCAGCTGCATCCGGTAAGACTGGAAGCAGACTCCAACAAAGTTGTGAAAAGGCAGGAAGATGATGATGATTTAGTTAGTTTTTCAGTGATTAATGTAATTTATTTAAAATGAATTTTAAAAGTTTTTTACTACATGACCGCAAAGTTTTATATCTCAATATGTTGTGTAACTAAGACTTGTACCTGCGTGTTTATTAAAATATGTAAATTACTCTAAGGGGAATAAAAGCAAAAAACTGTGACACACTGTAACGGTTTTTTCTAAACCACGAGATGAATGCAGAATCGACTAGAATTATTCAAATATCCACTTGCACTGTGCTTCGTATGGGAATTTATTTAAATTAGTGTACTTTTACAAAACCTGTTCTAGATGATAAGGGTGCTTGATTGTCTCCCCTCGCGTTGTACCGGTCAGCCTCCGGACCCGAGCAGCGCGCAGCGCCACCCGGCACCCGGCACGACATTACAATATTGCGAAACAAATCAACACACAATTTAATACTTTTTTTTTATTGTTAAAATATTTCGTCAAAATACCAAAGTTTAAAAAATCTAAATGCGCCGACCAAACACCGTAGCTAACCTAGTTCCTGGTCAATTTACATTTGTGAAATAACAAATATGTACATTCCCCTTCGAAACGAAACCAACTGTGTTAGAAGTAAACTATAATTTAGCGTGGATGACAAAATTAATTTAAAAAAAAAAACGTGGATCAAGCTTCGATAACAATTTATGTGCCGTTACAATCGTATGCAAAAATCGTCCTTGGACGGTTCGCCATTAGCAATGCGTAATTAATTTAAATATATTCAAGGTGGGTTCACTTTCGGAGTATTCATGTAATTTTTACAAAACCATACGGAAACGAAGAAGAAAAATGCGCACGCGTAGATTATTATTATTTATTTAACAGACTACAGTGTAGTCCAGTGTGTTAGTAACAATATGACTTGGCCTATGTTAGTACTTAATAACTTGACTATGTTAGAGTGCAGGCTTAGTTCGAAAGAGATACCGCGGCCCCGGAACACAAAGGGCAAAAGAGATACCGCGGCCCCGGAACACAAAGGGCAAAAGAGATACCGCGGCCCCGGAACACAAAGGGCAAAAGAGATACCGCAGCCCGGAACACAAAGGGCAAAAGAGATACCGCGGCCCCGGAACACAAAGGGCAAAAGTAGGCACATGCCCAGAGCGCGAGAAAATATTTAATGCTTTCTCGACCGAAAAAAAGGCTCAGATGAGCGATACTTTAATTTTGCGTTGACTGTACTTAGTCTAAGTTATAGAACAAACATTTAATGGCAAGTTTGTGGTCGGCGCTGATTTTTTATAAAAGCTTTCATTTTCGCTTTACTTTACTTCTGTCACATTCATTCAGGGATTCACATGAGCAGAATTCTTCGCATAGACAATTTTCCCAATTGTTGATCTGTTGTTGTTAATTTTCCATTGGCAGATATTTAAATTGTAAATCGTTCGTACGTCACTCAGCAGTGCATACCTACTTACATATATTATATCAGTTCAGTTTTTGTACGTCATTGTTGTTTTGATCTTTCCCCTATACCTATAGGAATCGTGAGCGTGTCGTGAACCCTGTCGACAAACATCACGCAACGAGTATTTTTACTTTGAAGTTTGAGTATTGTAACATATTACACCAGTATTGTATCTGCGGAAATAAAGAAATGCAGATTTCAAGCTTAGTTTGTTTGGATGCAAATTGATGATAATTGAAATGGCGCAGGTTTTCAAAACCGAAAATTGGGTGCTGTTTTTAAGTTCCTATTTAATGTCTCATAACCGAACCACCCTTGTTTATTTCAGATATAAAAGAATACAATGAGCGAATGTTTAGGAGGGATCTTGGAGTCACCACAAAAGGGATGGTGCATAATGCAGTTATATTAGGCCACGTGAGTCTGTGCGTTCCGGACAGGTGCGTGCGGCGACGACGGCCAGAGGTACTACACGCTCAACCGCATAACGAGTGACACGGATTTAATTTATTGTTCTCTAAGTCAATTCACAAGAAAAGCATTGTTTGTAATTACATAGAGATATAAGCTATAATTAAGTAAAGCGCATTTATCGCATTGGGTTAGCCTTTAATTGTAGATAAATAAATAAATTTTCCATAAATAAATTCTCCAATTAGGGTAAACTACATCAAAATCCACGCGAATTATTTATTGAAACACTTAGCGGTCTCAGTGACACACACGCAAAAGTGACTTAGTTATACCTAGCACGTACTCTATTCTGTCTGAAAACACTACAGATGAAGATAGTCCAGTAGCTGAATGTAACAGGATGCTGCAACGCGTATCGCGGCGCATGCGGGGTGACGTATGCTGCGCGCGCGCATTCTCATGGTAATCCGCATGACGACACTCACTTAACACATGCAAATCGTTTATTGATAAACAAATAATGGTATTATAAGTTTTATTGCGTATTGTCGGCCCTCGGCAGTGCGCCGCCGCCGCCGCCGGGCGCGGTGCCGATGTCGCTGACCGCTCACTCCAATACAGTTTAATTTATAATATTTTTTATTGTTTCGCTTCCATCGCATAATATTTGTGTAACTATTATAGCGGCTTATGGTAACATCGTTTACACTGAGCTGTCATAACTTTATAATCGACCACTTGTGTTAAGCACTGTTGACTCTCATTGTCACTTTAAGTGTAAAACACTTGGTTGCTGTCATACATAATGCTGATAAATAAATACAGAAATATGCTGCGATGTAACTTCTTAAGTAATGTTCCAAACTAAGTATATTAAAATAGAACAAGAAGCGTGGCATGTCTTGACGTAGCATGTCGTAGCGTTACGTGTCTTGACGTAGCATGTCGTAGCGTTACGTGTCTTGACGTAGCATGTCGTAGCGTTACGTGTCTTGACGTAGCATGTCGTAGCGTTACGTGTCTTGACGTAGCATGTCGTAGCGTTACGTGTCTTGACGTAGCATGCCATGGCGTAGCATATCGTAGCGTAGCGTATGAATGTAACTGCGAGATGAATCCGACACTGCATACTGAACACGAATGTAACTGAATTCCACTAGTCATAATATTTTTTCTTTACTTTAACTAAATTGGTCTATTTACAATTCTTCAGCTATTCGGGACTTGGCAACCGGTTCTGAACTCCCAATCTTAGGAGCGTACTAGTGTAGCTAATTATCTTGGGACGTGTCAATTAACCGCCTCGTCGATGACAACTGACTGACATTTACACAACTGTGCAACATTCTGTTCCAAGCGTATTGTAAGACCGCCATACTATGCTACATTCAAATAATATAATATTATATTTGCACGCGTTTGTTCCAACTATTGTAATTTCTATATTTTGACAAGTGGACGCGAATCGGTAGGAACTTGGCACCAACACTGTCCTTGAAACGCGCGAAATCGATTTGAATTTCGGATTTCCTTTCCACATGGAACACATTTACTATATTCATTGAAATTATTAAATTTGATAGTACGTACATTGGTAGTGTCTGCAGCAATAACTTTATGAGTTGTTATACTTTTAGACATCCACATATCGCGTCGTTACAAATTAATGTTTAAGTGTTGTTTTCGCTATCGATTCTCAGATCTCGTTCTATACACTCAAGTCAAGTATTTAACTACAAGAGCTACTTAATAAATAAGTTGTAATGCGAATTATCTGTATTTCGAGGTGCTAATAATGTTCCAGCTTATATTACTGACCGGGCATATAATTGTAAAGTACAAGGTGTGTCTAATCGTCGTGTCCTCCCACACAGGCTGACTCTGCTGAGAAACAGCCTGCTCGATGGTTGCTGGTGGTTGGTGACGACACCGAACAACCCGCGAACACTACAAGAGTTTTGCGATAGTTGATAGTGTCAATAACGTCATTTCAAAAAATGCGCTCTGTACGGTTATAATATAATTTGTGTATGTACCAGCTGCAGTCGCATAGATTCACTTAACACGCAAATTTCATACGATTATTCTAGATTGATAAGCTCGTCAGTAGCTTATGTCTAGTCAATACCGTTTCCATTATATAGTCACGCACTTTATATACTTAGGTCTCTCTGCATCAGCTATGAAGATGGCGAAAAACAGAAATCGCATTGAACAATACAAGTTATTGATGTTGAACGATCGTGTTCTCGTACTAATACCTGACAGTATGCAGCAGCTGATGGCAATAGGCTCGCCCCTATTACCATTTGGGACTTTAACATAACTGGCGAAATGGGGGAGTAGATACTATAAGGTACACCTCTAGCTAACCCTTCGGGGGCTACTGGCGTGATGTTATGGTACTTTGTTAGAAATAAGATATTGTTAAAGACTTCGTTTTTTGTGGTTCACTAAAGAATAGTTCATCAGCGGCGGTGGTGAGGGTCTGCCGGCGGTGCGGGGGGCGGGGGGCGGGGGGCAGTAACGTGATTACCAGCCACAGTTACCAGCTAACTGGATTACTGCCAGCCGCAGAGGGTGACGGGGGCTACGAGTGCCCATTCATGTGTTGCACCAGATTCGATAACAAACATAAAAATTTACTTAATTCAATTTAGTATATTTTTAACGTTTATTTTTTTTTCCTAAATATCTGCATAAGTTACACGTATTTTGAAGCAAGTTTCATAACTTGGTTGGTCCCAGGACAGTTACATATAAGCTGAAGCTTACCAAGTGGTCTGCTGAACAATGGGCTCTCCTAACATGCACCACCTGCTCTCAGAATTATACATGTCATTTTAATTGCATTATGAATCGTAAGAACTTTTACAAACCCGCATAGTAGAGTAGATACAGGGTGTACCATTCCGCCTCCCGTTGACGCACAGCTAACACTTATCAGATAACCGCTCTCTTGGTACCTTCTTCGGTTCGCGTCGATGTTACCTCTATAGTTTGGTCGCAGTAAGTGGCAATGTTGATTGTAGACAGTAACTTCTCACAGTATTCAGTAGGTATAGTAAGAAAGCTAGAAAAAAAACCTATAATACTTAACTTGCCCCTTGGGTTCAACCCCAGGACCCTATGCTCAACCATCATACTTGCGACCACTAGACCAAAGAGACAGTCGTCAACATTTAAAGGCTTTTCCAGCTGACTGGTGTCCGTATAAGGAGCCATTGTATAAGGGTACTTAATATTAATTACGCGTCCTTCACGGCGCGCGGCGCGGGGTAGGCAGAACTCGGACTGATTCAGTTACTGGTGTGGATGCGCGGCTTGTTGCTAAATATTCATAATGCTATTACTTACGCATTTGATTTTTAGTAGTGTGATCGAATTGTATCTACAAGTTCAAATGATGTATTAAAAAATGATGAAATGCATTTTTTTTTTCAAATTTCTTTTGATATAATTAACGAAAGTAATTATTTGAATTTGTTGCAGGCCTTGTCATCTAAAATATTCATTTGTAAGTACAGTACTGATAGCAAATAATTCTTCTTTAACCTAACTATTGGCGAATCATTTCACACAGCACAAATAGGATGAGAAAAATTAATTTGGTCAGATCAACTTTTTATAATTTCCTTGGCAGCAGCAAAGTAGCGGACATTTGTGAAACCAATTAGATTCTCAAACCAGACAAAATGCTATTTTGTGGTTCAGTCGGTTAATTTATGCATTTAAAATGCATTTAAATGCATAAATTAACCGATTAAACCACACACAACCACGTTTTTTTAGCACAAAATAATTGGATTACCCTAATATGCCTAATATACCTTCTGCTCAATAACCCACACTCGACCGCAATCCACGTACCGCGAGTTAGGTGCTATTATATTCTACATGAAGTCACACAAACAGAAAAACTATTTGCAATAAATGCAGTGATAAATGATTGCGAGCAAGCGTGACGTCTGACCGGGCGCGGGCAGCGTACATTGAGCACCGAGCTCTCCTCCCGGCTGATGTGGACACTGCTCAGTGATCAATCAGCCGGCAACTATGCGCTGCGCCACAAATGACGCGTTTTGATCATGTGATTCGGGGAGATAATCACTTCTAATGTTCAGCGTACTATTATTAATTTGGTAAAAGTGATTTAGAACCGTATGTGCACTTGAAAACATGTGCTATTCACATTTGTAGACAAATTATTAGGGACGTTTCGTGGTGATATCCATTCAAAAGTGGCAAAATATGATTGGCAAAATTTGACCAACCAACTTTTTATATCTGGTAACTCCTACACTTACTGCAAATAAATAAGTCTTGATTCTTGACTTCCTAAGACGGTACGTATATGCTTACCTATATCTCAGTATAGAGTTTTTTTTTGTCGACTCTCATGAACAACCAGACTAAGAAAAAATATAAATTGGATATGGGAATCGAACCATGCATGAGTAGGTACACAGACAGCCTGCAGACTTGTACCCAACGCACCGCAACTACTCACTAACATACGGAAAACGAATAATGATCGTTAGGAATCTGAAGTAATGTTAATGATCGGGTTCATACAATGTAATGAGACAATCAATATGATCAATGTAATTAGCGCTGTGTCATGTGTTTGCACAAGTGTCGCGACGATGTTTGTGATCGGAGACACTGCGAGCTGTGAGCTGTGAGCTGCGAGCTGTGAGCTGTGAGCTGCGTGGACGACTGAACAACTAATGGTAAGCACACGTGAGATCTAATCACGAAAAGGAAACTCGGTTGTGGTAGGCTCTCCTCCTTAATCTTAATCGCTGTTTAATAAAAGATGTAGAGTATACATCTTTTATTAAACAGCAATTAAGGTAATCCCTCAACAAAATAACAGTTTGATGGCATGGCAATCATCGCACGAAGCTCCTGAAATCTTCACAATGACACAACCATCATCAATATCTTTATAACTGGAACAGGAGTCAATAGATTAACTGCTCATACAAATCAATTGGAGAGCTCATAACGATAACTACAAAATTAATCGAAGCTATGTTAACTAGCGTTACAGCTACAGCGATGCTCATCCATTAGCGCGATACCATCGCCTGTCAATAACATCCTCGCGTTTCATATCACTTTTATTAAACTACAACAAATTCGGTTTTGTAAAACTACCCACACAGCCGCGGACCTTGGGTCGCTAGAACCGCGGAAACTAACCGAAACAGAACGAAATAACCGCAACAACTACACTTGCCAATTTCAACTCTCCATTTAGCAAATTAGGTTCAATTCCGTTTGGCAGCCACGCTGTGTGTGACCTTATTATATGTTTGTGATATTTTGGAGTATGGTAACATCTGCTTTTATTTACGTTTTGTCTGGAAACAGCAGCACAATAGGTGCGGCGAATCGGACGGCTCCACAATAGCCCCGCGGCCGCGAGGGGGCGCCACTCACACCGCACGCTTTTTATGGACAAATAGATGACCTTCTGTTTGGAAGATTCGCCATTTACTGTTTAGCTGCGGTTCGCGATAACTTTGTGTCAAGTATTACATTGACATTTCTTGTGGAGCAGTGTGCTGAAAATTAATGTTGTTGCGACTTCATTAGTAACCAGGTACTTGTGTACATGCGATGAAAAAAAAAAGACTTGCAAATTGATTAAATATGATAAGAATACCCGGAATTAGAATTGCCTAAGGAACCTAACTAATTGATTGGATTGAGTAGCTACTTATTACCGAATGGAACAGACTTCTTCTATTCTGTCACTAGGGTTAATGACCAGCACTTGAACTTTATAGCTCATTTGGTATCGCCATGTAGGGCGGCCGTGGCTCGTGCGCCGGGTGGAGGAAACCATAGCGATACAAAGTCAAGTGATCTAGCGCGTCATGTCGCCTCCCCAAACAAGACATAATGGAACAATTAAAATGCACGTGCTCACCGCACTTACGAGTGAGCCGCACTCCACGAGTCAAAACCGCGACATATGGCTCCCCGCGCGTGCGACGCCCTCACACCGACAAATTACTGTTTAAGAGATTGCCATCAATTCGAGAAGTACAAACTGTCCCATCCATTAGGAACAAATGGCGTTATTCAGCGGCCGGTGGCTCCGCCAGGCCGGCAGGCACCAGCAGGCACCGGCACAGCCGACAGGCCGCCACGCGCTGACTTACGGCCGCGCGCTAATCGAAGATCATTATCAACCGCGATTCAATCAGAAACATGATTAAAAACGATTGAGTGCATCATATCTCATTCGTTACGTTCACTTTCGCGCCGCGTCTCGCCGATTTATTGGAAGCCTCTTAATATCAGTGTGTCAATCGTATTCTAACTCGGAATTAGTGGTCATCAGAGATGGCGTGGTCACTGAGTAGCCAACCCGACGCAGACAGCGCACTTCTCAAGAGGTGAACCTCTCACCTCTCCTACAACTTGATTATAAGCAGCTCTCGTTGATAAATGACACAATTTTTAGAACCTGCGTGATACAGTCCCACCTAGTTCTAATAAAAAACCTCGTGTTTAGCCCGTCAGAGGAAACATAAATCATTTGATTCAAAACCTTTACAAACGCGATGTCAAATAGATAATGAATGGCGTCCTATAACTATGAGAACGATTGTTACAAAGAGATTGGCCGATTTGTAGTAGATTATTGAAAAGCACAAATGGAACTAAATGAATATACCTCAAGAGACGACTCGAGTTTTTTAGTGTCTTGACTCTTTGGAAAAAATACACAATCCACGCATTGTGTACCCAAACACGATAAGGGCCAACAATCGCACGAACCCTATTCCCTCCCCTTCGCCCTCTCGCCCCCGCGCAGACAAATGAATTAACATAATATGATATCGGCATGGCGCAGATGCGACACCAGCGCGTCTGCCGCAAGACTTTTACTTTTCTCGTCTCGTTCAACTTTCACCTCCACAATAATGTGATTTACATGTGTTTGGTGTTCGAGTGACGAGCACACGTGTCTACTAGATCCGATGCGATACTCGCGGATCGATCTCCTGCGATTGTGCTGCGCGACAATGCGACACAAAGCGCGTGGGCGCAGCGCATTGTGGCGTCGCTAAATGCGCTCACGCACGCTCTCGAGGGCTTCTTTGTCCATTGTCTGCGCGCCTGAGGGTGGCACTGTGACACATTTATTTTAGGCCAGTTTTTTACAGCACCCATTGTATTGGAAATTAGACATCGGCGCAGAGTTCACGAAACACGATATTATCTGAGCCCTCAGAGCCGCGCATCCTCCGACGATTTCTCCCGAAGCCATTGTATCTCCAGTTACAACGGATATTCCTAAACGCTCATAACCTGCCCATCTTAAAACGAGAAGACTCATGCGTTATTGAAATAAAAAAACTGGTTAGCTTTCCATTTCTATGAGAGTGAATCGAAAAAGTTCGTTAGACGAAGCGGTTAGGGAGTAGGACTAGTCGATCGAATAATTGATCTCGCTTGGACCGTTAGTGTTGTAGAACGGGTACTATCAGCTGATTATACGGATTCCTTTCATCTGCGCGTGATGAATGACAAGCGAGCGTCGTTATGAAAGGGTCAGTCGTCGGCCAGCGCTAGAGATCACATAAAGAAGTGTAGGGCTGCTTTATAATGTTTGTGACCGTTTTATCGATGGCCGAGAGACGCAGCATCCGGTTTTGTGCATTAATCTGGACAATGTGGCTCTATGTGAAGGTCCGTTTGGACACAAACTAGTTTGGGTAACGTTTCCCTAGGCGCGCTCTAACGCGCCCTCCGCGGTGCATAGTAATCGAATTCTTTTCTTTATAACATCTTCGCTATTGAAACGTCAAGATTTACATGTAACGGCATCCAAATCAACTATTTATTCTGTAACGATTCCCACGAATTATTATCTCTTAAGTCCATGCGGTTCTCATCTAGTACTGTGCTTGCCTACATTCTTATCGCTAGTTAATCAACCGACTAATATCGTTTATTAATCAATCTACTGATTACGTGTCATCACTCGATCAGTCAACATTATAGCTGAGATCTGTTATTATGTTGCTAATACCTTTTTTATGATGTGCTATAAATTATACTTTCTATAATTCGGTTCCAATATTTTACTTTATCGGCGTAAGTACGAGATCGATTTCTATGCGGACATTAGGTATGTTTTCAAGTTAAAGCATTCGAATGTAAACTAGGAGGCATGCCATAAACCAAATAATTTACATTAAGCCACTAACGGATCTCACGAGAACCGGTCGCGAGCATATTAATGTTTGTGATATATTAGAAAATCGGCAACAACACGCTCCAAACGGATACTTGTGTTTCTTTTTGTGGCGTCTCTTTTTTATTCTAATTTCTTTCCCATTAAGTGGACCATTCTTCCAAGAGTGTTCCCCATAACAAGCACTTCGTACATTTGCATATGATAGCGGGGAGCGGTATTACTACTGGCTAGTTCTCATTTGGCTCGTGTTGTCCGCGAACATCCAAGATTTATATTTATTACTACAAAAGTTTATATTAGATAGAGTATAGTAAGTGTGTGTGATAGTTAAAGTTTATAATAGCTATTTCTGAAGAGACGGGTGATGATTGCATTACTACCATTCGAGATCAATGAATTCCTCATTCAGATTGCCTTGTTGATTATACAGAAATTAGTATACGTGTAAATATTTTCATAAGTTTATTGTTACAAGGTCATAAAAATTGGTACAGCTTCAAAACAAGCGCAGTATATCGCCTTACTATTGTATCGGACAATAGGTACTAGTAGTTACGCATTATCTGCGCAGGAGCACTCCCAGGATTCCGTTAGCGGTTCACATGGAGCGCATCCCTTTCGCGCGAGTCAAGTGATGAGCCACAAAGAACCAGCTGCCGACCCCTGGCGACCAGGTGACACCACACACCAATCTGCCAAGCAAAACACAACTTTAACAAACCCAACACACAGTACACAATTCAACAAATCAAAGTCTGGATTGAAGATACTCAAGACGCTTCTGAAAAGGTTAAATTTCAACTTAGTGTAGTTACGCTAGCGTTGGTTTTAGAATAAAGAATTATTGATGGTGAGATGATTGCAATAGATAACAAAGCGCTCAGTGATCTGTAACTAGTTCGACAAATAAAAATAATTACGTAAGACGTACGGACGTCTGATTGTAAGAGAGGTGGAGCACATGCATTAGACTCATGATTTACAAGAAAACGGTATATTTATATTTTTCCAAGAACGACATTTGCGGTTGACCCCTTTAATAACAATGGCAGGTCAAAAGATATGCTTTCGCTCGGGTACAATTGCGAAAATGATAATTTATGCAAAGGGGAAGTGGGAGCAAAAAATACAAATAAAGCTTATGCACCTGAGCGTCGCATGCGCCGCAATAGAAGCGCACGTATCCGTCACTCTTACAATTAATTATTCAAACATAACGAGACAGCACGCGCGCGAGGTACGCTAAGCGCATTCTCTACATCTTCTGCCGCCATTTGCATTGAACATATTCCATAACAGCTGCAAGTGCTGAAGAAGGAAACCCAATTACAAAACGTGACTGGATTTTCTCGAGGGTGACAAATTGTGGTCGCAAAAACTTCTCTGCCCGATAATTACTGTTCATCGACACGTAAACACGGGCTTCCCTATTTGCAAGTGAATAGCGCGTTCGATCGAGGATTTTACTCAAAAAATAATACACCTGAACAAAAGCTAATTATACTTTGATAAAAGCTGGGCCACAATGGGTGGCGTCGGAACAATCGCGCCTGGAGCACAGGAGGGCGGCGATGACGATGGCGACGTGTTAATTAGCGGATTTTCTCACCTTTCGACAATTATTATTTTTTGTACAGTGACTGATGTTTTTTTTTGTATTTTTTTGTAGTTATGCTTTCATAGTCTATGTGTGTTTTGTAACGAGCTTTTAAAACGATGGTTGTTTATAGAAACCATAACCAAAAAAAAAAAAATTAATGCACAAATATAGCAACACTGATTCTATTTTCTGTTGGTTATTTTTATCAAATATTTAAGCCGCTTACAATATCAAACTGTAGCTTATCGATATCAGTTTTGGAAGGAAATGATGATTTTCAAATGAATACTGAGTATAAACAATTTATAAGCTGTAGGTAATGAATTAATAAAGCGCCCTGCACAGTGCAGTGATATCGATGCGCGCACAATGATGGCGGCAGGTGTCGCAAGCGCGCTCGCCTGACCTCCACCTCTGCGCCGCATTGTTACCGCTGTCACTACCTACACCTACAGCACTAGCACAACACACTGATATAGAGGTGGAGAAAATCTTTGATGTAATGGAGTCCAAAGATTTAATAGAGAAGTGTTAAACACACATTGTGGCCATCGCGTGTTAAATTAGGATGATGAGGTTTGAGCAGCAGCGCGGGAATTCACATGCGCAAAGAGAATTATTACCAAACAGCGGGTGACAGCAAGTCAAGTTACTCGCAGATAAAAATATTAAAAAAATAAAAATGCGTGAAATTTTTATTAGTATCATATTGTGATAGAATGACGGTTTAGTGTTGAACTCTACACTTTGATTAAGAATTACATGACAACAGTGAGCAAATAGAACCTACTGGTTTCACCGTATGTCCTTTTATATTTTGAAACTAAAATTATCATGGCCGTGCTTGAAACGATAAATTAATTAACAAAATCATTAACAGTGTGACGCAATATAGTAATACATATTCATTATTAAACTGTAGCCCACCGGTCACTCCGACATGAAATAAAAGTAAATCAATATATTTTGGCAATGTACTTTGTAACAAAATTGTATTATCGTCGTGAACATCGATAGGTAATACTCATGACGCAGGACGTCTCAAGGTAACGCAAAACTTTGAACCCCTGAACCTCATGGAGACATCCAAACCAAAGATCATATCAACCAAGGTATGTACCTACTGCAGTACTGAACAGATATTATTGTACGAGCTTAGTGGAAAATGCCGAGCCAGACACGGGTTAAAGGGCAACTTTAATTCGTCGGTACCTAAACAACCTATTGTGAAAGAAATTACAATGAAAGCAGTTGTCGTCAAGTCTTAGGATCAAAGACCGCTTCCAATCACAATTTGGAGGTGAACGTTTTGTTTTTTTTTTAATGTTTATGATAATTTCTCTTTGTAAATTTTTCAGTAATTTCACGCATATTTGAAGGCATGTGTTCTTCGCATGGTTGACAATGGTGCCGTATGTACGGTGGTGTCGTCGGGCACGGGTGACAGTGACACTGTCACCTCTGGCCCTCGACCCGCTTTGTATGCAAGCTACGAGGGAACTTACCTGCTAAAAGTATCGTTCTTGATATTATTTGTGCTACACTCTATCTTATATATCTATCCTAATATATAACACCAGAAATTTTAAGGAATTGCTTAGTATACTAGATCATCGATGTATTCATTAAGTACATGTAATAAGATTAATCGACATCCGGGGTTGCGGGTCGTTCGAAAGAGTTACCGCCACCCTGGAACATAAAGGGCAAAAGAAGGAACATGGGCGAGTTTTAGTTACTAAAAGTCTGACACGTCTCCCCGTTCCACCCAAAGCGGGGGAAGTTATTAGATTATTTCCCATCCGCAAAAAAAATCTAACGACATTTGTACTGACTTCCTGATTCTTAAGTTGCTTACATCAGAATCTGTATCAGAAGAATAAATATATTTTTAATATAATCATAGACTTTATTCACTGGTAAAATATATCTATCAAGAAAATTTTAAATTCAATTACGTCATTCAGGCATCAAGTTAATGCTTCCCAGACACTCTCGAGCAGTTATACAGACAGTTCAGAGATCGAAGATCACAAACCATTAATAACCGGGAGCAACTTGTAAAGTAACGTAGTGAGACAGACAGACAGACTGATGAGCAGATCATGATACGTAAACGTTTTCAATGAACTTCTGTCGTTAATATGTGGGTACACAGCCACACGTTTCGCCTAAAGGTATACATCTATCGTTAACTGCGCATTATCAAGCGGGACCATAACAAATAGTTATTTGAAGACGTCGTCATTGGATTGGCATGATTGTGTCCCCAAAACTAGTGACATGTCGACAATAGCTCGGTGGAGGCACAACGAACAAAACCAAACAAAATTGAAACCGGATTTCCAAAATCCCGTTCCGTCGCATCGGCAAGAAGCTCTGTTTTCGATTTCTATTCGGATTGTTTGTTTTTTGGATCCATTGTTGAGTCTGTCGGGGCTGCGACACGCGTACCCATTTTTGCAAAGTCTATTCCATTGTGTTAGCGAGAGGAATGACGTTTGACGGACGCGCGGGAGTGACGCGCCCTGCACCGCGCCGCTCCTGTGAGGTCAGATATTTTAACAGTCCTCACCGAGCATCGTTAGCGCAGTGACAAAAAGGAAGATATGATCTCCGCTCGTCCGCAGCTCACCTCCACAACATTTGGCCGAACACCGCGGGCTACGCAACGGGATTCCTGTTATCATATTGGGTGCCGTCATCATGGTCTAAATTACTTTTTGTGTTGTGTAAAAGGAACGAAAAGTTTTCGTCGGTCAACCATCGCTCGGAGCAACACTCGACCGATTTTTGTTTTGAGGGTCTCGCGTACCCCTTTTCTTACCTGCACCTCAGGATGTCTTTCGAATTCATTATAAGCGGCTGTTATTGTTCCATAGATAGGTTATGTCGTTCAGGCCATAAAAATATAGTAGTATAAGCAGTGGTTACAACATTTTCATCAAAATGACCATATTAATCGAGGATAACAAAGTTTGATTGTATTCATTGAGTTCATTCATCGCCTCGGAAGGTAGGTCACGCCGAACTTTTTAATTTTCATTCAAACGTTATATTTTATGTTTTTCAATAATCAGTACACCGCCACAACGTGCGGGTAATGTTCAACCTATAGTGAAAAACTGTCCAAGTCGATTAATGCATATTCGGACAAGTGAATGTTTATGTTCGCGTCTACGTATGGACTATTACGTTTAGAGAAGCTCAATAGGTTGCCTATGGGTCATTGTGTTATCAATAGAGCGTGGTCCGGGTTCCGTTACGAAGGGACGGTTATCAAACGGCGACTCGTCTTGTCCGCAAAAAACGCTCGCTCCTGCGCGTCCGGCGCGCCAATTATACCGCGCGCACGCGCCTCGAAAAAAAAGCAGCCGCAGACCATCTCAACCATTTTTAAAAGCCCCAGCTTAAATAATAATGCAGTAACACGCGAGAGTATTCGCAAAATGCGATCCACGAATTTCGTTTCCAAATTCCACCGGCTCGCAGCTCGCAGCTCGCGGCTCGGGGGTTCGACGTCGTTTTTTGCTGGTACTATTGTCTGCTTGTCTTTAGATTTGTGTTCTGCTGTTCCCGGAGCTTTGTCGGTTTTGGTGCAGCTTCGTTTTCAGAGTTCCGTTCGTTCGGATTAAAATTTTATAAAACTGGTTGCTTAATTGGTTCGTGTCCTATATCGTTCTCGGCGTTGTCAAACTTCCCCGCGTGCGCTCCACTCACCGTAAAGGAATGCAAAATCAACTGTCTGCAGCCCGGCCATCGCGTCGTCCCGAGCGGGCTTTAATAATGCACACGTATAGCTATAATGAAGTGCCCAAAGTTTTTTGTGTCGGCGCACGATTAGTCCCTCCCGGCGATCTGGTCGAGTACTCCGGCCCTATCATTACTAAAAACGATCCTAATAATATAATAGTCCTGTCACATCCCTTCGAGGGATCGAGTTCTTAAAGGACAATTTCCTTAATAGGCGACGAAATTTAGCAGTCGTTTAGAAAATTTGATAGTTTAAACTGTCCTTCCTCTGATAATTTTTGTTGCTCGATCGTCCGGAGATTTAATTTGAAATCGTTTTTCTGGGTTCATGATTATGACTGTCGTCTGCCTCGAGGGCTTAAACGATTTCAATAAACCTTGTCGTTGTACATTTTGGATAACTCAAAATATGACATAAGTTATTCCAAGAAGTGGCTGAAGACCGGTTGAGACCAGGAGGTACCTCCTCAACTTCAACAAATCGTCAACAGTTTTATTATCCACAATCCTGAGATGGATACGACAGATTGCCTGCACTTAAACGGTTATTTATTGCGGTGGAGTTAAATTATGAGTTTATAGATTCAGTAGCAAATACAAGGCTGTAAATCATGGTTGGTATCTAGCATTAGCTATGGATGTAAGGTGTAGGTGTGCACGTATACCTGTGCGTGGAGGAGTGTTGTGGAGGGTGTCGAGCTCGGCGGGGCTCTGCGGTGCTCGACGGGGCCGGCAAATGGCACATTTATATTGTTCATTACGGGGCCCCGGAGGTGAGAGATGTTGGCGCTGTCGCCGCGCCGGGGGGCCGCACCAGGGCTGACGCCGCCGCCGCTCCGAACTCACCCCGCATCTGGGAAACATCACAACCACCAATTATAATACCACTAACTTATTGAATGTTCTGCTGCAGATTGATGTCGAGTAGGTAAGTGCGCGAGTAAAGGTTAGTAAGAATATCATTAAAATGAATCTCAAATAATGTCCTATCAAAGTCTATTACAATTACGTGTTTCGGTGGTACTGCTTCCTAGAATTCTCAAATGTATACATATACTGTAGCATGTAGCTCAAGTTTAGCATTGTAGCGACCGGGGCTGCGCCGGGCAGCCCTGGCGGCGCGCCTGCCACCGGGGGTCCGGTGCGCGCACGTCCGATCGCGTTGATTTGTGCGCGGACTCCCGCCGACAGTATTTGTACAGGGCACGCGTGGGCCGCGCCGCACCGCGCCGACCCGCGACCGCAACACGCGACATCGCGCGACGTGACGCGCCCGCGACATTGACCGTCTTGTTCAACCACGTCTCCAACGATGTTACTAAATAATTTACGTCACACTTTTCTATCAGAGATATGTAGGTTGAACATATTTTAGGTAGGTTCGAATTGTTTAGTTTGAACACTCATATTTTGGCTTAAATTAAACCACGATCCCAAAAATAAATAACCTATAGTTCGACGTAGGATCGATATGGTCTTTATATAAATCTGACATTTGCGTATTTTATGTTAGTGTAAATCATTTTATAGATATTTGTAAATTATGCGGCGTCAGTAAGCAGCATCCTACAGCACAGGGACTATAAGATCTAGTCGTTAAATGGACATGTTTATGCGAAAGTTGGAAGTTACTTTCAATGCCATAAGGTGTTTAATGAATGACTTAACAGCAAAGACAGACAATGATCGGTAGAATCTTAATGCGGGTGGCGGCGAGTGGCTACGTGAGTGAAAACATGGCTCCGATCTCACTCGGCTGAGTTTAATTTCGAATATCTTTGTCGACGTATTTTCCAATCTAAACGAGCCGAAATTAGAAGGCTAAGACAACTTTGAAACCGGTCAACATAAAATTGGAAACCAACTGTAGTCTCCGAGTTGCGCAAGAGTCGATCGACCAGTTTGGCGCGGGCTCGCCGCGCTGGCTTGTGGGATCTATGGGTCTGCGACTGCACGGTACGTCGCGGGACAAAACGTCGCGCGCGCATGCGCACTACCTGCACTTACGACGTTTCACACCGACACACAAATTATTTAGTCTGTCACTTTATTGCCGCGGATTAAGAATCTCGTTGACGTAAATTGTTATGTGTATAGCGCCTAAAACATGACCAATAAATGAAACATAAACCACAGCACGAATATGCGCATGAGTGAAGTACGACGCTGGAATTTTGCCACCATTTGTTTATATGCTGCTTTTTTGTTTGACAAATATCGTATCCAAGTTAAGCATGAATGATACCCACCTTAGTACCGACACGCTGCCTTTTCGTATCGGATTCGATTTCCAGGTCAAGCGAAACATGTTTCAGATTGTGCAAACAGATCTAGCGTCCTTGATCACCGACATATTGTCGGCTGCGATGCGATTACGCCAACATCTTCTCTAAATTTCGTCAATTTCAAATGGATAGACTTCTCAACGCGCAGCATTAATAGCCAGCAAATGTGTTACGTTGGGTGTATCAGAGAAAGAAAGTGTCACACTGGCAGAACTCTAAGTTGCAACAAGTATATATATATATAGTTATCTCGCTTTAATTTGACGCCACTAATGTAGGCACCGGTCGCGTTATCGCTGGATAACTTCATCAGAAGCTGAGTGCGGCTGCCGAGCCCGTCAGCTCTGGCATGTCGGCCGGTGCGGTGACTGCCGACTGCTGATGCGTGCGTTATGTGACTCTTATCACTTACAAATCACTTGCCGCTAAAGCATCACATTTCTAAAGCCAATTAAGGACTAAGATATCGAAACGAGTTTTTAGTAAAATTTCATTTCGTAACAAACAGTTGCCGCGCCGCCGCCGCCAATCTGCGCCGAACTATCGTACGTTATATGTTTTATAAGATTCCTTACGCGTATTTAGAGCTTAATTCGGAATCAAATTCGGGTCGACGCCGTAAAGTGTCCACTATATCAGGATTATTGACTATTCAAAATTTTTCACTACGACCTTTCGCTTAACGAATAGACAGCTACCATTTCGGATGAGCTATTAAAATAACCCGTAAATCGTATTTATAGTTATTAGTTTATTTATCTGTAATAAAATATTGTTTTATGCAAATTCCCAAATGGACTGATGCCGAAATGTTACGCTCGAAATTACCGTTTGCTTAATCTTTGAGGGGAATCTCCGTCGGTCTATAAGGCATACAAAAACTTATGTCGTGGACACGCGTGCCCCGATGATACCTGACCAGCTAATAAGTGTACCGGATAAAGCATCGTGACCACAATTACGGTTTTATATTCCGACCATGGAAGGGTGTGCGTCGCTCTGCTATATTGATGGCATATATTTATCATAGACAATTTAGGAACACCTGCTGTTAGTTCGGATGAGCGGTATATGTCAAATTAATACGCTCCTCGGCGAGGGTTTATAGTTAGTTGGCGTTTGACGCGGCTAATGTTTTATTTGTTCTGTCCGGTGCTCGAGACCGATTGATGGCTCTCGGGTAGATTCCTGAGCGAGCCTTTTTTTCTTTCCTTATTTTTATCTTTTTATGGTTGGGAGAAGGTAATCGATTTCTATTGTTTGCTAATTGTTGCTTTGGAAATAACTCTTTTGTGCCTATTATCTTTCCCTTTGTGATAATGTTACCCTTTCTTTATGTTAATGTTGTGACACTTAAATATTATTATAACATTATATGAGCAATTTAATCGTTTCCGGTTGCTAGATCATCATCGCAACCTTTGATGTTTTGTGTTTTAGGTTTCTCCGTTATGATCACTGAATGCGGTAGAACACTAGGATTCTAGGTAGGTACGCAACACTGACTGACATTCAACGTTCGTAATTCTGGTGGTTGAGTGGCGCCGGGAAATTTCCACAACTCGTAACTTTCATTCGCATGATTTTCCATCCGTTACAGTAATTTTGTTGTCGACTTCAGTGACAACAGTTTCCTTACGGCGCGCTGTCGTCGTCATTGGCGGGTAAAAATAGCAGCGTGCGTGGTAGCAAGCGGCCTTGCCCCGCTCCGTGGGCGCACCGCGCATGCGCCACCCCCGCCACGCCGCCCGCGCGCCGCACCCCGCCCGCTACTCGTGCGCCTCGAACCGCACTCACTTGCTGCAGCAATTTAACAGTGTCAGTGCTTCTACTGAGCGATGACAACGTGAAAACAATTCCTTGAAGAGACAATAAGTCTTCACCGAATTGTCATTTATTGACCAGCACATAATCATCTATAAGTGCAAACACTTATTCTACGGAAGAAGTTTGAAAGTTGCGCCTATTACAGAAAAAAATAAAAGTAGTCGTCTATCTTAGCATGGACATGTATTCAAAAGAACCGAAGCACATGTGACTAAAAGAGTAATGGATCTGAATGTTGATGGATGGAGAGGGAGAGGAAGGCCAAAGAAAATATGGATGTATTTTGTAAGGAATGATATGAAGGAGAAAGGCCTGTCAGACGTCACGGCATCATTTACTATGATGCCGTGACGTCTGACAGGGGAGAATGGAAGAAGAAAACGTGTTGCGCCGACCACAAATAGAATGGGACAAGTGCAGGAAAATAATGATTACACTTATTCTACGATTAGGTAAGGTTCAATTCGAGCTTCTAAAGTTTTACTAAGTACATAAAATCTAAACTAGCAGGACAAGCTGAGAGTCCTATACTTATGGACTTTATGGACCGGCGTTGACAATACCTTAGTGATGAAGTTCGTGGTACAGTGAGCTTTGAAATCACCAAGGTTTCTTTATTAGTCACCGTTTCTCAAAGACAATACAATTCACGCTGTTTTCATTATAATTTTGAGTGATATAATAAATTAATTGGCACAAACATTTTGATTTACACCTCCTTCGTTAGCAACCGCGGCCGTCAGTGGCAGATGCGTGCGCGCAGGTGACCGCGCACCTTATCGCGCACAAAAACGCCGTATCGGTTGCAACGCCTACCATACATACAATGTTACTTCATGGCATTATATATATTAATTATGTGCGACTCCACTCATGAAATTACGTAACGTGAAGTAATGCTTAATTAGATACAATACTTTGAATCAACAAGAAACCCTAGGCTTAGGCTGTAGCGCGAGTGCGTGGTGTACGATAACCTGTAGCATTTAAAAAAAATTATTGGCTAAAGCAAAATCAGCATCGTCCATACGCACGCATAAATTATGAAAATATTACATGTGAAGCGAGAATGATAAATTTTAAAATTTACGTAACGTTTACACACTCTCGCTCTACCACGAACTCTAGCTAGAGCCTCCGGATAAAGGACGCGCTCAGTAATGAAGCAATTTTAACGATTTTTTTGCAAATACCCAAAAATGTGAAGTAGTCGCCTACATAAATATACAAAAGTCATGCCGTAGAAAGCTTTCTCGGGAACAGGTTTACAAGTAATCCTTACTAATATTATAAAAGCGAAAGTGAGTTTGTTTGTTTGTTTGTTTGTTTGTTACCTCTTCACGCTTTAATGGCTACACCGATTTTGATGAAATTTGGTACAGAGATAGTTGGGAACCAGGAGACGGACATAGGCTAACTTTTATTTTAAAAAAGTGGGATGTGAGGGAGAAAGAGGGAAGAAAAGGGAAAACTTAGCGTTGCTATTACAAATCAATAAGGCGCAAGAGGAACTGTGTTACCCCGAATTTAACGCGAGCGAAGCCGCGGGCAAAAGCTAGTCTTTCATAAACAGTTTTCATTCTTAATAACAATCCTAGTGAACACGACATTATTTATTCATTTCAGTACTTTTCGTATTTCTCTTGAACAAGCTCTCCTCTAGCTTAAAACTAAGTCCCAGATTGTTATACTTTTTGTATGAAGTCAAGCATGCTTGAAGCTGGTTCGGAATGAGAAGCATTTTCTAAAATAACTGCCTTATCTAACAAGTTTTTAATTGACGTTCAGTAAATTAAAGAAATGTCTACTAAGCACTAAACATGTATTTTTTACCATACCTTTATTACCATTCAAATACCAAAATATTAAAATAGGTACCTATGCGACCTCATTGTCGCAGTAGTCCAAAACTATTCAATTCATCAGTACCTACAACTTTAGTTCTTCAAAATAAGTAAGCTCACGAGTTGGTTCCACCGACTGGCACTAACTGACTGCTTACTAAGGGCTTGTGGCTTCGCAGGGGGTGGTTACGATGGTTCCAAAAAGTCAAACGAGTAATGCTTATTAGACCGGTGTTTCTGCAAATTCAATACGTTTTCAACTTTTTGCTTGCACGGTATCCTTAAAACACAAATTACGGTGGTTGCGCGCACGCTGCCCACGCCTGCGCCCGCTCCGGTGCGCCCGCGTGGCTCGCGCATGCGCGCCACTGTTTACCCATATTCACGCTCATTTAAACGCTGTCAGTCGCCGAACGCTCACGTGTTTGTTTTGCGCTCATGTAAGTGTTCAGCGAGCGTTTTGCAGTAATTGCTTTTTTAAACTTCATATAATTACATACCTCGACCATGCTTCTCTGTCTGCGCTGTCTGAAGTTGTAACGTTTTTCTGACGAACATAATCTGCGGTAGTCCACTTACGAGACACACACTACTAATATACATTACTTCATTTTATACTTGCAATTAACTACCTAATGCTTGAAAATATAAATAGTCATTCTTATTACACCCAAGTTGTTCCTACAGAATCATTTAATGTAAAATTAAATTAAGCGTCTCATTTGTGTGCTAGCCCGGGGTGGGTGAGGTGGGTGTGCGGGCGGCATGTGCGCTATCAATATCGGTTACTGATGCCGCGGGCGCGAGATTTATCGCCAATATTTATACGAAGCTAGTGCAATCCGCCGCTCCTTTCAACTGCGCACATTTATCCGGCGTGAGTCAGGGAGCCAAGCGCTAACACTCTCAGACTAACTTATTGGGATGTAATCTATAATTCTATCAACTGTCCGCTGACTTAGTGGTCACTCTACTGCTCAACATGACTTCTTGAGTTCGATGCGACATTGTTATTGGGTTATTCCTTTATAATTTCGAATTGTAAGTTCGGAGTTTGGATCTGTGTCGGGTAACTGGCAACAGGCTTGGCTCCTATCGCGTGCTTCATTTTTGCCTAGTTCAACGGGTAATACAGACGTGATTAGTAATTTCCTCTGCAAATGTTTATTATTTTATCCTTGTTACACTTGCACTTCTTTTTCATGATGTGTAAAGCACCATGTAGGTATAGGTTTTAGTTTAAGAAAATAATACAGTGCACAACATCATAAAGTGATATAAATAATGTAGGTGCAAGGATCGTACCAGGGGGTGTTCTGTGGTTCCTGTCCACTTCCTTTCGAAAATTCGTGAATGTATGTAAATAATCTAGAGGTCAGTAACGAACTACGTAAACAAACATTTCCCTTACTTACTTCAAATAATTTCTTTAAGTGAAATAGCACAGGACTACACCAGCAACAGTTTATTTAAATATTGTAATTTCATATTGAGAGAAAATAATAGCTATCTATCATGAGTCCATTAAAAGATCATATAATTAGTTGGTTCTGCTATATCTTCTGCTACTGTACCTACTATTAAAGGCACGATGCACTTACCGTACTACTTACCCCTGATTCGACTCGTCTGCGCGTCGTGTGAAGAAGCAACAGTAGAGCAACTCGCGGCGCCCGCCAGCGTATACCCTTCATTGTTGATCGTGACTCCTTCTCGTTACTTTCTAGATTGTGATAATTTCTAAAATTAGACCACATTTCGTATGGTCTCTGACTGACTTCGTTTCCCAGTAAATGCTTTGAAATTGGATATTAATGCAACTTTAAAAAAATCCCTATCAAAAAGAAATCACACAAAATGTGCCTGTTTGGGCAAAGATGATGTATATTCAAATACTATAATCAATTGCGTAATACTCAGTCAGTCAATAAGCCGATTGATGTACAAATTAAATAGCAGAGGTGAGCATAACGCCGCCTGCCTATCCCCGCATTCCAGCCTGTACGCGTCTGACAGAGTTCCTATCCCTGTCAACCAGATTTTTGATTAGCGTGCGAATATTTGAGGATAGTATTTTAATTATTTATTTTATTAAAAAAAAACGTTGCCCCACACTAGGAATGTCTCCCGTATTGTGGGTGCGTTAACAAACATTCAATCTTACATACACAAACAGCCAGACCCGGAACAACTATCTGTAGGCCATACAAATATTTGTTCCGTGCGGGGATCGAACCCGCGACACGCAGCGCAGCAGTCGATCGCTCAGCCACTGCGCCAACCGTGTCGTCTAACTATAATTATTAATCTATCATAATTAACTTGATCAAAAACTTTTGTCAAGTCGAGGAAACACGCGTATGTCCTTTTTAAAATAGCGCGCTCTATTATTCATTTCTAACGCGGTATTGGAGTGGAACTTCTGTATCTCTCTACTCTACAAGGTGCACAGACGCAGGTGCTCGGCGAGATTCCCGGCTGCCTACACGCGCTCTCAACCTACTATCATTTAGTACCCTGCTAACTACGAATACACTGCTTACGCAAACACCAGGCATTCGGAAAGCACATGCACCATCAAAGCTCTAAGCTATAATAGTAAAGGGTCTTAGAAACTCGAAGACAACTGACATGTTCCTACCCGCACCAGAGCCGCGTGCTGTATTACAGCTCACTCCCTCTCCCAAAGACAGGTCTCCGCAGTGGGAACGTTACAGGCTGATGCTGTGGTCTTACAGGAACTGTACGCAACTGTCGGAAGTGCACTGGAACGTTACATTATAGGAAAGTTACAAAGAAGGATCAGGTTACAAAACGTTATTCACTCACCAATTACGTTCACAGCTTAGTTTAACTTTACTTGCCATGGATATCGAAACTAGTTTGAAAACAGTTTAACAATCATACGCTAAGCCGGACCGGAACAATAATTTTGATGTCAACAGGAACAAATGAGCGCGTGGGCCGCGCAGTGCAGCGACCGCGGCGCGCGCAACTGTCGCGCGGCTGTCGCCTGCCAGTCGCGCGCCTGCCGCGCCGGCGGCGGCGGGAAGGTGCTGCGACACTGTAGTTCCGGCTCGGTTATTTATGATTGGTTACTGGTTCCGAAGGTTCTGAGCTCAATAGCTCTTTCTTCACGATTCACACTCAGCTACAAATATACTCGCTGCCAATATCTGTTGTCCTCGGATATGTTTTTCATACTCATAACAAAAACGGTTTCTTTTTATAGTAATGACAAAAACAATACTGTACAATAAATTACTATGTTGTGTAATATGAATAACCTTTCGACAAAAGTAGATATTAAATAGATACAGGGCCAGGGGCAGTACAAACCAGCACTCAAGAGCTACTGTAAACCTACGCTGAAAATACGAGTTTTCCAGTAATACTTCCAAATATAAAAAAAGAAACATAAGTACCTACTTTTATAAAGTTGCAAAAAAGATCATTTGAATAGAATACCCGAATATGTTAACACTGTTTATCTGGGTGTGCTCGGGTAGAAAAACGTTAAATATCGGCTTATCAGTCGCAGTACCTATTTCCTGGTTGTTACTAAACGGCTATAAACAAAAGTGTGACGCGAAGGACGTGTCGCATGTCGTCAAACTTAAGGGCCGTGACAGGTCCGCGTTATCGCGATCGCACGCGCACACTCGCACACACTCGCACCTGCCGACTGCCGACTACCGGCTAGTCGCCGACAATGATGTAATTAATGCCTTTATTCAATTTTATGCATTTTTGTCATTGATATATTTTTTCCCTTTGTATTTAGAACTCTGTCATTCTTGAGGGCTATTTCGATGAATAACCCGCAACACGTCCTAATTAGGTTCTAAAAGTAACTGCATAGCAACAAGCGTTAATTAATCATTTGCTTCTGATGAAAACATCTCCAAAGCAGAAATATACTTATTAATCGCTGGCATTATACTATCTGTGAGCCGTAAATACAAAACTCATCATCGTCGTTCTATTCGAATTGGCGACGTAGTCAATTACACTGGCGTGTGTTATATTAACGTAAAGGGAAAAGCAATCAAAACATTTTCTAATGAAAAAGTCATTATACAAATAATGGTCAACAAAAACACAAAAGAACTTAGTAGAGAATTCTGTGAATCGCCACTACGTACATAGTGCCGGTGACATTAGGTGTAATGTGGCACGAACATGAAACAAAGGAAGTGGCGGGGTGACCTCCAGGCATGTACACAGTGGCCACACATCGGCCATGGCTCGCGCCGACTCTACGCCATACATCACGCATATCTGCCTTCAGCTACTTCTTTCGTGCTCACTAATGTATTACCTACACTCGTGAAATTTCTCCATTATTCAACATTAATAATATTATTTCCTCGTAAGAAAAATAATAGGTTAGCTTAATAATCACGATAACTGTTTCCATCAATTGCAAGCAAGGGATATAAAAGCTTTTGTACGTATTCATGATCTGATTATAAAACTTAAAACAAAACTTGCATACAATCAACATAAAAATACACCTCTACTATTACTGAAACTTTACAAAAATGTCTGAACTAAATGAGTGAAGTAAAACAAAGTGAGCTATTAGTAAAGTAAATGTTTTATCTAGTTAGTTCGTTAAACAGGAGTAGTTCCAGTTCCACGTAACATTGCAGGCGTGACCGAAGGCTGTCGCCTGCGGAAACGGAAACACAGTCGAGTGTCGCCTCACTATAACTGAATATAGTGCCACTGTGTGTACACGCATCACATGTACCTACATTATCTGTGTACTAGTCTGCTCTGCTTGCAGGCTTTGAACGAAGCACAATGCTTCATCTTTCAATGCATCAACTTAGCTCACTAAATAATAAGTCTAAGTTTAGTAATACTTACGCTTAAATGTATAAATGTCTCTTATACTTACTCTTTTGCAGGATTTTCAGGCCCATTATCTCTTCTAGGCTCAGGTCGTGTCGCCGTCGTGTCGCCGCCGTGTCGTCGAGACGAAAGCGCTTCAAATAAATCGTCGAGATTGAAAAACCTCCAGCCAACAATTAATAGTCGTCACTACAACGTTGTAACAATTTAGTCGAAGTAATTCCCTTCGTGTGCGGCACACATTACTTATTCTCGCTAATATTTGTAATACTAATGTGACGTATGAGTGTGACCCATATATGTTTGTGGTGTGCGCAAATAGCGATCCAACTGCGATCCAACTGCGACCCGCCGCGCGGCTGCGCCTTATTGCGGTCAAATGTTAGATGTACAGAAGACGCACTATCAGAAACACACAATAACAAAATCATATAACAATAAGTAATAAATATGATGTAGAACTGTAAAATGTAAGTCTAACCTTAGTATCACATGTGTGTATAACAAAACTTTACTAAGTGAGTTATAGTTAGTTAGTGTCTTCTGAACTTTCGTTTTATTTTTGCTAGCCTGTCAACTGTCCCACAGCTGGGCAAAAGTCTTCCTTTTCTCCTTCCAAATCTGTTTATTTGTGAACAATTATTTAGCTTGCCTTTTGTACAGACGCCTGCACATCAAGCTACCCGAAACTGTCAATTTTTCCCAATGAACCTTGAACCTAATACTTTAGAAATAAAGTCGAAAATCTATCAAAGAAATTTGACAGATTGTAGTAGCTTGATGTGCAGGCGTCTGTACAAACAAATACACCAATAAAGTAAGTGTTATCAGCAACGTTACGTTACGTGGCTAACAGTCGGCCGCGACGTGTTCCAGTGAGTTTGTTACTTTGTAGTAATTACCGATGTAGCGCGTTATTATACCTACTGCGAGTAATTTAGTCGTTTTCATTCATTTATGGAGATTGAATTGAAATTATTATTTCATACATTATTGTTGATAGCTGCATTGGTGAGGAAATTGCTGGAAAGCTGTTGTAGAAGGAAGTGTTGGCGCGCGAGCTGTGGGCTCGACCAGGTCGCGCGACTGCAAGCTCGGAACAGACAATATTTATAAATGAGTAGTGAAACTCGATGACAGAGGAAATTGGACGTCGTGTCAACTTGTGCACTGTGCAGCTCATAAATGTACGTAAGTTTTCCTAAAGATTAGAAAATTTGTACAGTGTCCCTAGGTCAGGACTACTCAGGACTGAATCGATATAAATTAAATGGATGTTGTGAATAATATTCAATTCATGTTGCAGTACGCTGAACTAGAATTAAAGATGATTTTCCGTCATCAAAGGTCAGAAAAAATGAGACAAATGTTTGTGCAAACAAACTTTTTTGAAAAACTTGAGAGCAAAGCTATAAAACTACTTTATTAGCTCATTTTGCACCTTAAAAGTTTATGAAACGGTACCTAATACTTCGATCTTTTCAATAAAAAATAACCTCAACAAATTAGTCCTCACAATGTCGTACTGAAATACAGATTGGTCAAATAGGCGTTACACATCCTGGCCTGTTCCTGTGGAGTATAGCTTGAACGTTGAATACGTTCTTTCTAAGTTATTGTACAAGATAGTGCGTATAGAACAGTATGCCAGCCGGATACTTACTTCGTCATAGTTTCTGGCTTCCTAGCCTGCTATAGCCAATGCTGTGGTCACAAGCGTGGCTTCTATGCTCGAGGGTCTGGGTCAATGCCAGCGGTACCGAGGTGGACGTAAACAAACAGGTGTGTGGTGTTGTTCCACACATACAAAGGAAATGATAGTCCGGTACGTTTCGGCATTGAGAAGGAGTTAATTAAACGAACCGGTCGGTGCTCCTTCCGCGTCCGGACTTAAAGACAACTACTAGAAAAGCGTTCTTTTTTGCTAGTAACTAAACATACACGGTATCTGGGCTGGCCTGCGAAACAGATTATTGTTACTATTACCAATTATTAAAAGAAAATTATTTTTGCAAAAAAAAATATCCGATTCCAACAGAATATTAATAAAAGTTGAAAATAACTTTATTCTGGACTAGCTTTTGCCCGCGTCTTCGCTCGCGTTAAATTCGGGGTAACACAGTTCCCCTTGTGCCTTATTGATTTGTAATAGCAACGCTAAGTTTTCCCTTTTCTTCCCTCTTTCTCCCTCACATCCCTACTTTTTCCTAAAAAATTAGCCTATGTCCGTCTCCTGGTTCCCAACTATCTCTGTACAAAAAAATCATCAAAATCGGTCTAGCCATTAAAGCGTGAAGAGGTAACAAACAAACTCACTTTCGCTTTTATAATATTAGTAAGGATGTAGAGTTACTTTCCACGTCCGAACCCTTATTGGATCACTCTGTTGTCCGTCTGTCTGTCTGTCTATCAAGACCTTTGTCTCGGGAACGGATGGAGGTATCGAATTGAAATTAACAAACTACATTTACTAAAAACCATATACTCAAGTCTGTGGTCCCTTTGTGCTGTGAATAAATCAACCATCGAAGTCTAGGTAGACAAAAGAAACGGTCGTTTACGTCGCAAGTTTCATTCAAAAACATTCGTGGATCTTGAAGAAAAGTTGTCTGTATCTGACGAGGCTCATTACTTCTATCTGGTTATCTCTTTCGCTGACTGTGCCCAGTTGCAACATTTTTTAGAATAGATTTAGGCTTCAATTCAACAGGAAAACCTTCTCAATGAAGACCAGGCTACATTATAACACAGCGCTCAGCAATTTACATAAGTGAAAAAACTGACATGATCTCTATGTCACACTAATTAGATGCATAAAAAGTAATAACTTGTATTATGTTCTATTTCCGTCACATGAATGGCACCTTCACACTCACACATATGCCGGTCTGATATATAACACGTGCACTCTGTGCGTATGTGATGTCTATGTCATAGAAGTATGCAGTGCTCGACACACACACACACATACACGTGCGTGGTCACGACAACCGCGAATATCGATCACGTAATTAATCGATGAGTGACGTGCGCTCGACAATATATCATAAGTGTTGAATTTATTAAATTAATTATGTTAATACCGCGGCTATGTTTACATTAGGAGCTCGTCACAACATCCAACAATCAAATAATGAACAGCATTCGTGGCTAATGCTCACAACTTGCTACATATTAATATTTATAACAAATTCGCATAATATCCGTGGGATGGGCAGCTCTATTTATTATAATGAATGCAAATTATGATTAATATGATACTCAGTGTGTCAGTGGGTACGAAAACGTATTAAACATACTTAGTGTATTTACATAGCGCTCGTTATTAGTCGAATTTAAATACCGCGATTATAGCGAATACACGTAGACGTTAAGTACCGTAATCTATCAACAAATAATCGAAATTCATTGATTGGAACAGTTTGCAACTTCCTACGACATTACAGTTTCATGCGTCGCAACCGATGCGACTGGAGCCGATCCAATTACCGTCCGGCTGCCTTACCGATACACAATAAGAAGCTCCCCCGCACCCCGCGCCCCGCGCCCCGCGCCCCGCACCCCGCGACTCACGAGGAACTTGTAACACACTACAACTAGTTTATTTGCATCCACTAACAATGTCATTATGTTAATCATACGCGAGCGACTCAATCGAGACCGAGAGTGAATCGAGATCGACGTATGATCGGTTAATTACTATCCAATTCCGTATCGAGTCGGCACTCGCCACTCGGCACTCGGTCGGTAATCGATTGGTGTGGTATTAAAGTAATGGTTTATATTAATTGGCGCGGCGGCGGCGGCGGCGGACGGTAGCGCGGATGGTAATAGTTAATAGTTGCTCGTCATTATAGTGTAATTGTGGGCTGCGCTATATTTGTTTAGAACACCGCTAGTGGCATCAGTTCTACCGTGTTACGAACGCATGGAACAATAATAAACGATTCGTGTAGGCGTGAACAGAGATATAGGCAACAAACACAAATGCTGCCGGACTACTTATGCTTTTAATTCAAATAACATACAAGTGACAAGAAATAGACTTTGAAAGAGCCTATGACTTGTCAAATTGTCAGAAATAAGCGACCAGGAAACATACTATCAGCTAAAATTGGAAATCAAAATGACAGTTGACAGTTGCATAGCACCGCTCATCGCACTCGATAGATACATACTAGCTTGTCACTTTACATTGTCTAATATTGTCGCTACAAGTGCATGGCAACCCCACAGTGCACCAGCAGACGCGGTCTCCAGACGGGCAGCCACGTCGCGCGTCGTCTAGACGCTCTCAATTGCAGGATACGTCTGCCGGACGCCGCCGGAGCCGGGCGGCTGCCGGCAACTATCCATCACAATCACACTAGCCAGCTTATTAATTGGAGACCCATGTTAAGATGTCCACGACCTTCTTGGACCTATTGAACTATTCAATATTGATGAATATAATGAATAATATAATATAATGAATATAAAATAACTTGCAAATATTGTAATGATTGTGTACAATACCCCCTTCACTGCCTACTTCTTTAACGTTTCGCTATTACTTTTAAAATCGACAAATAGTTGGCGAAATTATTGTTTTAATTATAACTTTCTGTACGAGTTACAAACTGTACGAAGGCAGTCCAGTATCACTAGGCGGTTATCAGCGGCTGAACATCAACACATATTTATATTTCTTCGGTATTGGTAGTTTTTAGGGTTTTCTTCCTCAAAACGAAAATACGGAATATAGTACTTATTATGTTGTTCTTAATTTCTTGTGATAAACGGAATTTTATAAAATTTGGTTCTTCTAACCTGACAGACAGATGTGTTGCTGGGGAGTTTGTTCCGCCACTTCTTCTTCCCAGCTAAAACACTAGGAAGTGGCGAAGGGCAGGGCGTTTTTGTGGGACTATCTCTTGTAATGTGACGTTCAAAAAGTGCTGATTATCAGCCTAATTTGAATAAATGACTTTTGATTTGATTTTGTTGTAGTCTGTCTATGTGGTTGTGGTCCCTGCAGCTGCGCAAATTACTCATCTAGCTTAACGCAATTAAAAGATATGGTCGTTTATGTTCGCAAACGTAATCAAAATCTATAAGGTACTTCCCATTGAACTAAGACCATGAAATTTGGCAAGAGGCTACATCATAGAGTACCAGTAAAGGTAAAAATCCGAAAACCGTAAAAAAGTGCATCACAAGATAAAATGTCCCAGTTGCAGTGAGTTAATGAGTTAACTAACTGCGGCCTATGTCGATGTATACGAACACCAGTATTCCAACAGCAAAGTTACGTTTGTCCTTCACTATAGTTTACATTTTTGTTAGAGCAATGTTCGGTACTTTTAAAAGTTACTAACAAGTTTGTGTGGAACCCTTGGTGGACTGGTTTTAGGATACCGTACCTCAAAGGGAAATACGGAACCCTTTTTGATCACGTTGTCCGTCTGTCTGTCAAGACCCTTTATCTAGGGAACGCGTGGAGGCATCGAGTTGAAATTAAAACTATATACCCAAGCCTAAGGTCCCTTGTAAAAAGTCAACCCTCTAAGTTTACGCAGTCAAAAGAAATAGCCGTTAATGTCGTAAGTTTGTACGGAACCCTCGCCCTCGGTGCGCGAGTCACACTTGACCCTTTTTGCCTCACCGTTTAAGTTTACATTCACTAGTGTAACGATTCTAATATTACAAGCACTTTATTTCTTAATAAACTTAACTTGAACACAAACTCTAGTCATCACTGAGGGTGGAAGGATCCCACAATCAGTAATGACTAGACTTAGGAAACTATCTTCTGAACAGGACAGGTCAATTGTTAATCCTCTCACTAATTGAACTCGTCGCAAATCAAATCAACTAAATTAGACTATAACTTCACTTTATCAGATGCCACTCAAACACTAACAATAAATCTGACAGACTCCGTTACATTAACCTGGCTGACTTATTTACACATTAAATTATGATAATTATTTCATCAACATCACATTTAATTAATAATTGCCGGCAAATCATTATTTAACCATACATTTAGGTATAATTATACAGTCGGTTATCAGCGGCTGAAGATCAGCCTCATGAAAATAACAGCCGCGAGTACATCTTACGTTTACTTTATATATTTTATTTTAATAAAGATGTCGTTGATTATTCTCGAAAATACCAACTTGAAGTATTAACAACAATAGATATTTATAGAAGAGATAACATCGTAACACCGAGTGGTAATGTGAGCGGAGTCACGGCACGTCATAGGCGTAGCTCATTAAGTGCCGGCAGAAGTGCGTCCTCACTTTATCAGCAGGACCATCTGTTGCTGTGTATGTATAAACTCTGTGGCGCAGAGGTCGAGCTAGATCAAGATAATTAATTAGCGCCCGCTAATTAACAAAAAAAAAAACAGTTCCTGCTGTTACAATCTTGTTTCACTGATTCTATTGACTATTATATTTTGACCACAAAGTATATTTATTGTGACTAAAGGAACATACCCGTGGATGTAGAGCGGAAAATATAGTATTTGTAAAGGTAACAAAAACCAAGGATTGGCAAAGTTCTTAATATTAGAGACTTCATTTATATCATTTGTAAGTGTGTGTTATCAACTAATTGAAATGTAAAATGAACGTAACAGACGCATGAATAGCATGTAACGAACTCAATTATAAAGTTATTCTAATATTTCGTTCTGAATAAACATTGGATTACCAACTAAAATAGTTTCTGATAATATTCCGATTAGATATGTTAATTCTTGCTTGTTATTATTGCTAAAGTATAGTGTTATCGACAACTAAATAACTATATACAACCGCAACTAGGTAATGACATGCGAAATTGTTTTAATCAGTAATTATCTATGTAAGTCAATAGCTGTATTAGCCAAGCTATTCATATCTATGCCTCTATCGCATTGTTAACATTTTTTCTTATTAAATAGCTCCCTTTCATCAAATATTTACTAGTTGATGTTGTCTAAATTAATCCCTTTAACACAATAAACGTGTCTGGTTTTAAAAGGCAGATAACTGAATGGTACTAGCATCAAATGTGAAATTTCGCATGTCAGCCATTCATATCGGGGCCTGTAAAAATATAGTAACAAATGTACTGATTGTCACAAGCCGCCGGTGGCTTGTGTCAGGGCGTCATACATTACGGGCTGGCAGTATACAGTTAAGGTGGGCACCGGACAGTCAGGAGGCGCGCGTTAGCGAACGGATCGAAGGAGTCGCGGCTCACGGCTGTAACGTTCAGCGTGTAATATGATGTGTAGTTGTGTAGCTAGTGATGTTGTGTGAGATATGTATTTCAGCGGTGATTGGTCGGCGGGCGGAGGCGGGAGGGGGGCGCCGCCGCCCGGGGGGTGGGGGGGAGGGTGCGAGGGTGGCGGCTCCATCTAGCGACGCCCGCGGGAAGCTCGGCCATCTGTTGTAATGGCTCCCGAGCTATGATACGTCGCGCCGGATTTGTTCCAACTTGTTATGTTTCTGTATTGTTGTGTTGTACTCCAATACACGGCAAGTAATCATTCTGCTTCAACGATCTCATCAGATACGATCAAAACATGGCAATTGCTTGCTACTGCTAAACGCTTACCTTTCTGAAAGTTTCATGCGGCGATAAGTGTTTTTCACAAATGAAGTAAATATGTATTCTGTACCTACCGACACAAAAAAAAACAATGGTGTTTTAGTAATTAGTTTAGCTTTTTCAACCAAAACCACTGTGAAGGCTTTTCCTGCACAATCATATATGATAAATAATGCCAATTACAGCGAACACTAACCGCTAGCACGTGGCGGCCGTGAGCAGAGATCAGTCGCGGTGACAGATGGCATGAGAACCGATTCTACTGGAGCTTGTAGGTACATACTGTGTCATAGTGCCACTGTGGTGCTGACGTCAAACATAACAATTAAGTTTCTTCTAGTAATCAACTAGAAGTTAGTGGCAATAATTACAAGTACAAGTTTCTGCAACAAACCTTTTTATTTAATAACTTAACATTGATAGCGCCATAACAACAAATCAATAAGGGCGGTTCTGTAGCTGTCCCGGCGTGGTATTGATAAGTACCTACTGATTAACTTAATGAAAACTTGTTTACCGCTTAATAATCACAAAATTAGAGATTTGCCTGAAATATTTGATTTAAAAAGGTGTCAATCAATGCAATGCAAGCTCGTTAATTAGATAATTATGTTAAAGACAGTCGCATAGAGGTACGTGCGTGTTGCATGACATACTCAATGAAACTCCTATATTTCTAGATAACGATAAAGAATCCTTAATAAACCTGCACAGAAACTAACCGTCCTCTAAGACATTCTTTTAAACATCTGCTAAAGACCAAGTGTCTTGTTGAAGTAACCCAACCCTGTTGTCACAAACCCTCACATAAATACAAACACCTTTTTGCCACCTGTTGCTCAAGCTAGGAATCGAACCCTGAACCATACGACCCTAAGCTCTATAACCGTTGGCTTAGTTTCGTCACTCTACAATACGTGGTGAGGTGAGCCTTTGAAGGAGTGTTGCCATCATCAGTCAGGCTTGCCGCAAGGCTGTGCTGACAGTAAGTAATGCGTGGTGTGGCAACACTTGCCTGTCGGTGCTGTCGCGGTGGTAAGCGTTATTGATGGCGGATCGAGCGCCGGTCAAGGATGCTGTGAGCACTACGATGGTAGGCAGCCACAAGAACTCCACGGTAGCGTTTGAAAGACTAGCATGCGAAGTGTATCAATCTATACGCATAAGTACAGGTAGGTATGCGCCTTACGAGCAATCTAATGATTTTAAGGTGCATAGTAAGAGGTTATCTTGCAAATTAATTCATGAAACAATTCCTGTACTCGCGCTACCGATCCATAACTGTTATAATTGAAAAGCTTTGAAAAAAATCTTTGCTTTTTCTTTTTTTTAAAACGTTGCCCCACACTAGGATTTCTCCTGTATCGTGGGTGCGTTTACAAACATTTAAACTCACATACACAAACAGCCAAACTCAGAACAACTACCTGTAGGTCATAAAAATATTTGTTCCGTGCGGGAATCGAACCTGCAACACGCAGCGCAGCAGTCGATCGCTCAGCCACTGCGCTAACCATGTCGTCATAATTAGAAGCTACTGTTACACTTTACTTTTGAACTTTTCACTAATAACAGCGTATCGTATCGCTTTCTACACAAGTGCGATAATGTTTAATAGTAGCAATATATCATAACGCCATGTAACATTGGTTATTACTTGCTGGGAGAGTATGCAGTGGGTATGAATGGGCCCACCATTCATGCTCGCTCAACGCAAAAAATATAAAGTTATTATGATCATTTGTCGGCTCCGTTTTACTTCGGCGTGAATATATGAATGGAGCACTTTGCGTTTTCATCACTATTTGTATAAGATGACCCATGGGTTAGAAGTTGTGGCTTTTTTATATACTTAGGCGTCACGCTTGTGCTTTCAAGGGTACTTTTATCCATTTCAGCCAACAGCTGTTAAATTAAAGAACCTAATATAAGTTCTATAAAAGGCTTAACTAGAAAACAAACTTGATGTTAACGTGTTTTTTGGTGTAGGTACATAAATGTCAACAGCTGCTTCATTATTAGATTCCAACTGCAATGTCGCAACTTTACGTACTTCGATAAAGCTCCTAAGTAGTTGATGGAAAACACTTATTTCACAGGCAATAACGTCGTCTAAAGCGCAACTATGTTTTTCTCGCAACACCGTCGTGCCTCAAGAATATTGTCTCGTAATCTTTACTAATATGTTTTATAAAAGCGAAAGTGAGTTTGTTTGTTTGTTACCTCTTTACGCCTTAATGGCTAAACCGATTTTGATGAATTTTGGTACAGAGATAGTTGAGACCCAGGAGACGGACATGGGCTAATTATTTTTTTAATGGGTTATGAGGGAGAAAGAGGGAAGAAAAGGGAAAACTTAGCTTTGCTATTACAAATCAATAAGGCGCAAGGGCAAAAACTGCAGGTAGCAGGTACCTGCAAATCAGGAAAGGGGGAACTGTATTACCCCGAATTCAACGACCGATACCGACGATCACGTGACAGCCAGGCGAGCGCCGCTACCGCCGCGCCGGTGAGCACCGCGGTGCTGACCCGGGGGGACCTACCCACCTTAAGGTAAGTACTTACGTCTATGGAAGAACCACACAAAGCTAGCGGTAATTACCTTAGGCTTTTATGAAGGGAACGAACGAATATCGACTGAAGTAGGTACTACAATAAATTTTGCGATGCAACGATGGAAGAGCAGCTACCTAATGTAACTTTAGTTGCGATGATAAATGCTAATTATCAAATTGATATTACAAATCATTGCAATTGTTAACAAGAACTTGGCAGTTTGCAGCAATTAGGAATTGCACAAAATTTTGCTACGCCAAATTTCGTAGCACAATTCATAGAAACGACATTTTGCCGTCCACATTGAACTTATATCTAGAAAAACTTTCTCTAGTGTAGTACCTATTAGTAGATAGGTACGCGTAGGGATTCTTTCTTCACGCATGGCCACGCCGTTTTTCTACGGATAAGTAACTTTTTTCTCTGCCTACCCCAACCCCACCGAGCGTGAAGAACGCGCATTACATTCTGCTACTAGTAAGAAGTATGTCTGTGTGTTGAGTAGGTTTTTGCTGAGGACTGTCATTAGAGTCAGTCAGTGTCCAGCGTGCCAACACGGGGGTCAAGCCGACGGGGACGGATGGATGACTGAGGGATATTATGCGTAGAGCTACGAGAGTCGTGTGAAGCAGTCGGCCTACCTATGTATGCAATATCAATGAATACTATATGTATAGAGCATTTGTTTACCTTACAATTAAAAAAACTATACCAGATCAACAACTTGGGTCAAATCCTTTAGGAGGTTGATACAAAACTTTGAGATATATTTGCTCCATTCGTAGAATATTTTGATGCTCGAAAGATGTTACCTATAGTACTTAACATTTAAATCTGCTTATACAACTTCTTTGAATTGTGAGAAAAATAAACGAAACTAAACTGCTACCAGTTAATTCTTAAATTCCCAAAAGTACATAAATAAACAATGCCAAATTAAAACTGAACTTGACACCCGCCTCGTGAAATAAATTCCACATAAGGAGGCTATGTGAAGCCAATAAAATAAATAAGTGGTTCAACGACCCAAGTTAGTGCACAGTCAGACTACTCGGCGGATCGCTCCCGAACTGAGAGCTACACGAACACAGACAGACAGATCACATCTCATGCAAACTGGACCCACGAACGATTTCTATTCACTGATCGCTTGTAGAACTAGTTTTAATTACTACTTGATATTACGGTGGCTTAGATTTTTATGATATTCGCAATGAAAGCGGTAAAATGTCGAAAGTACCGTTGATACAGTTTTGTCAGTTACCTAAAGATTTATTTGATTCAAAAGTGTGTTGAAATGAGAGAAACACTCATTAGAGACAGGATTCTTTGATAGACATTAACGATCAGACATACTTTAACACACTTTTCAATACTAGTACCTGCTCGATAAAGTTATATAGAAAGTGTAATTTCGAGATTTGTAATTAAAAATTATTAAGCCGTCGGCACAGTTATTGCAAAAGAATTATCTTGAATTGGAAAGAAAGTTGACACACCTGACTGAACTAATTTGAGTAGGTACCTATCTTATCCTTCCATATATTCCAGTTCTATACATTTACTTGCATTATGTTCCCGGATGAGATAACGCTAGGTCTTGCCAAGCTACAATGATTTGTAAGACTTGAATGCTTAAAAAGAATCTCAATGGTTAATACAATTGTTTGTTAAATATATTTTATTAGATCAGCGCTGATGGGTCACGGGGGTCAGTCCGGGTGACCCAGCATCGTCGCGCGGCCCACTGACCGTCATCACTAATTACTGTTCAATTGACCAAGACTTGACCGACACAATCACTGGCATCTTACAAGTGCCTATACTCTTCATTATTGGTTTGATATTTATCAAAAAGGAAGTGCTGCGAGAAGGCTCACTGTAGGACTTGGATGTCAAGTTTCAACTTCAGACAGAACTACGAAATTCTTCAATCCTAACATCTGTTAGTAACTCATTTGCATCCACTGTTGTCTAATGTTTAGCCTCATCGTTTTGGTGCAAGACATTTTAAGGTCTGGTGCGTTTTAAACTACGATGTTATCAAAGTTTTACAAAAACTTTATAAAACTTAACTGAAGGTATTGAAGATTTCAAGGGAAATATTATGTGTGTCACTTTCTTGGTGAACAGCCACTCACTTGTAAGTTAGGAGAATTATATTTGACACAATACATAAAGGTGTTTAATTTTCATATCCCGACTTGAAATCATTAATACTGCCACGAGGCAGGAATCTTTATGACGACCATGAGAGAAGGACGGTTGCAGACATAAGAACTAGACTGCCCACATGGCATAAAAGCGAGGTTTAAAGGTGAGGGTATTTCTGTTCAGCCTAATTTTATGATGTTTTTCCTGTAGCTGTCGATAAAAATAAGCTGAAGGTTTGTTGGATATGTCATTGACAGTTCCAATAATTTCAGCCGGTAGGCATGTACCCACGAGCCACGACTGGTCGGCAGCGCATGCGGGCGTGTTATCCTGTAGATAATGATTTCAGTCATGTCACTCGCGGAAATCATTGTCTACCTACATAGTAGGAACTTTAAGTGTTTCCGTGGCAGTTGGTTTTTATCTAAGCACAATAGATTTGTTTATAAGTTGAATGGACTTAAAATTGACACTGAATGGTTTTAGGTACTTTAAAGTGTGAATAAAGTAAAGGAAGGAGCATGAAACATTGAAATCTGTAAAGTTTCTTGACTACTTTCCAGGTATGTAAAAGTATTCATACCGTTAATTATGTCAGTTTGTCCTTATTAAAGTAACAGACCAATTCATTATAGTTGCTATTAGAAATACCTCTGTTTAAGTTCTATTTTTTTCAGATGCACGTGTGGCCTAGCAGAACGTCCCATAACACTGAACATAAAATGCAGATCCATTATAAGAACACAAGTAATAGTGTTGGACAAACACATAATGATATATTATCATAATAAATGTACAAGCATACAAATTAATTAGTTAAACACTAACATAATGTAGCCAATCAAAAGGCAGTAAATCATCTGCAGTAAAAAGTTATGAATAATTGTCTGAAAGTGAAATATGATCGAATAGAACTGGTTGGTGCAGCGGATGTAGGCAGGTCATTTCATAAATAATACATTGATTAGGAACACTCATTGTGAGCACTAAGTGGATGTGTGAGATTCACCTCAATAGCTACCTAACTAATCATATGTCACAACTTGCGGATTACTTATTGGTTTCGGAAATACTAAAAAAGTAAAGTTAAAAATAAATCTTAAGCTGAAGCATTGGATTAAAATAAATAAATACCTATATGTAGGTATACGTTTGTAGTTGTTCAAATCAAAATATTGATAATATTTAAATGTATTTAATATTTAAATATTACTAAGGTATCAGTTTTTTTGTATAAGTAATGATTTTTAGGTATTTAATGTGACTTTTGTAAATGTATTGCAAGCCACTCTACTACTTTACACAGAGAAGGTAGGGAGGAAACGAAAACGTCGAAAATTAAACAGTTATTTAATTACAACAATTAGTAGATAAACACCGTGCACTACATATCACCTCGATCTACTCGTTTATCTTAATAGAAAAACTTTTAATTTTCCGAACTGTTAGCACTCACTCCTGCGTAAAGGACAAAACTGTGAAGTACCTATGTATGTAAAACGAATGCTCATTTATTTTAGCATATAAATCATAGTTCCTGCCAACCCGGTAATGAGCGTGCACCGTGAAGGAGCACAGCTTATCGTTAGTAAACATTTTTCCACTCCGCCTCGAATCAAACTTTAACCCGAAGGTTGGTACCTAAGTCTAAGCAAAATATGTTAATGCTGTAACATCTAAACATTACCAACTTAGTTTATCAGTATTTAGGAGAATGACATGATTTTCTTTACAAGTCATAATTAGTGAAGTGGAAAGTGTTCTAAAAATAACTCCCTTGGAGTTAATTTGAATAAAACATCGCTATTTCCGGAAAGTTTTCTAAATGAAAACGGAATAATTTTAAAATATCGACTCGACAATATTTTCTCCGTGATCTTACTGTCACCTCGGTTGCGCAACCACTGGTGTTAGAAATAAACCAGAAGTGGCACCGAGCAACCGGAGGGAGCCGCACTGCCATCGACAACCAAGGACCAATTTAATAATATCAGTCTGTGAAGCTAGTTTCGAACCTTACTGAAGTATTCACTTGATAAGAAAAATAACCCAAAAATGAAAACAAATCGATTTAGAAAAAGAGTTTCAATATCACATAAATCTAGGGTCCATTAAAAATCATGAGACTATGTGTTAGTACAGAAATGAGCACAAATACATGTATAACTGTATAAGCAAATGATAGTCGTTCATCGCTTTAGATTAATTCATTTTATTAGTCAAAAAGTAGTTTGTTTAATTGAGAAAAGTAATAAGCCTTCCTGACTACAGATTTACGACTGGCCAGCAAAACTCCAACTTTCTCTAATTATGGCCATCATATTAAAATCACGGGTAATATAAAACGCAAATTTATAACATATGAAGTGTGAACACTCGTAACTACGCAGTCCTAACTGTTCTGTTTGACTGTCTGTGTATGAACCAAGTGCTGGAAGATATCGTTAGTAGTGCGTAGGTGGCTGCAGCGGACACTTTACTCTGCACATCTGACAGTTTTTATGAGTTAGAGAGTTAGTGCCAGGGTCACGTGCCGCAGTGCTAATGAGCGCGTCGGGTGACACTTGGACACAAGTTCGGCGCGCGACGCCGCCCGTGCCCGACGGACGCGATGCGCCTACGCTCCTACGCGGCTACGAGCTACGCGGAAAAAATACACGAAGGGCGCGATAGCGGTGCGAGACCGCTTGCGGCGCTACCAAAACCGAGGCGACTATAAATTGAGTAGAACATGGCCGCTGATAAAGGTGGCCTCGCCGCCATGCCGCCGCACCTGCCACAGAGCCGCCGTTTTTTAAATACATATTTTACGACAAAACGCAGAAAAACTGACAGGTAAGTTGGTACGAGCGCTCGTTTGCGGGACAGTGTCACCGCGCGCCGGAATAGTCGCCAGACATTCTGACACAATCGCAAAACAGAACAGATGTAAACTCACATATTAGTAACCACTTTATACAACTCTTTAATTTAATTAATTCTTTGTTTTAGATTCGCGGAAACAGGAACATTCCTACATTTGCTGAATTTAAAAAATGACCCAATCCGTTAACTTTATTAATTGTTTGTTTTGATCAATCTGGATGATAATTACACGTCTTGAAACATTCATATTTGGCACGCAGTTTTTATAATTGAATGTGAATTATTGTTAAAATCTCGTATAAAATACCTAAGTTGAAAAAAATATATTCCTGCCACTGAAGTAAGAAGTAGGCGCATGGAATGAATGCCATTCATAAATCAGTTTCAGTAAGTCGTCGGTATCGCAGTGACGCGATCACGTTGGCGTTATCATTGTTTTCCACATTTTCGCTGTTCGCCCATTTGACATTAATTGTCAACACCTTCGACTGTCAGTACGCAAGACGACTGTGTGCAATCTACTACAAAGACCATGAAAAAATACCTTTTGTTAAATAGTAATATTTCTGATGTTGGCTGAAATACATGGGTATCGTTTATTTAAATTGGAAAGTAAGTCCTGAAGACAGTCGCTTATTAACAAAGAGGATTGTATTACACAAGACGAGTTAGAAACGTCGGGCAACGTAAATGTACGTGTGTTACATAGTGGTGGTGTGGAAGTAGGTACCGGCGCGGGCGCGGGCGCGGGCGCAGGCGCGGTGAACAGATCGAACTGAGCTAAGGTAGGAGCCGACATGTTGTGTTTCAGCGCTCGGTGCGTTAGTGCCGCTTGTGTAGGATTGTGAGTGAAGGCCGAACACCTCGATACGTATTCGTGTCAGGTGACGACGACCGCCGAGAGCTGCCAGCCGATCCTTGAGTGTCTAACAGGCAGAACGTCTATCCACAACTACACAGCCTGCACTGAACACCATTGTTTCTAATGTCACATAAAAAAAATTTGCTCGAACGTTTGTCAAAAAATACTAAAATGATTATAAAGAAGCCTTATTTCCTCTGTTCGTTACAATCGTTATACATAATTGTTTTATTTGCGTACATACCTACTAGCAACCTATTTGAAATTAAAATGTTTGCCAATTAGCACCCCTCTGATGAATGATGAAGAATAACTAGGAAAAGATTACAATCGTAATAATATAAAATAACCGGACAACTGCGAGTCGGACTCGCGCACTCAAGGTTCCGTACAAGCTTGTACGTAGCTAATGAAACCGAACATTGCTCTAAGATAACGGATAGATTACTGTTTTTTGTGTCTGTTGTGTTGGATAAAATTTAACTTTGCTGTTGGAAAATTGTTGTCCCCACACATGGACATAGGTCGCGGTTAGTTTAACAACTGCAGTTAATTTTACAATTATACCTTTTTTTGCAATGCATCTACAAATTTCCGGTTTTCGGATTTTTCCCTATATTAATTAGGTGCTCTTTGATAGTTTCTTGCCAAATTTCATGCGTCTAGGTCAACTGGAAGTACCCGTTTTGATTCTTTTTGCGTATTTAAGGGAAATGCGACATAAAAGGCCATATTTTTTGATTGCATATACTTACACAGTAATTTTTAACAAAACATTAAAAACAAATTTAAGACTTCAAGGGACTGCAGATGTCAATGTTAAATATAATGTTTCCGAGAAAAAGGAACTTGACAGACATACAGGCAGACAATAAAGTGATTCTATGTCTATGATTCTCTGTCAATACATTTATGAAAACATAATGTACGTAAGAAAAAATCTGCATCTTTTTGCTAAAAGAGGTGACAGACATAATTACAATACCAGAAATAGGAACCAATTAGTTCAGCCGGGCTTCAGACTCGCTAAAGTAGACAAATCTTTCATGGGGTACTGTTTAAGGTGCTATAATAAAATTCCACAAAGTATCCTTGAACTGAGTGAGACGAAATTTAAAACATGCATTAAACGCACACTATGTAAACAAGCATATTATAAGTTGGACGATTATATTACTGACAAAAATGCTTGGCTCAATGTCGGTCCTGCTCCACAAGAACAGGGGCGAATAAATTGATAGCATTCAATAGTATTGTTGGAGCTGCTGAAGATTGTACAACTATCTTTGCATTGTATAGATTCAATTTTTTAGCATTATATAATCGCATAGCCCAAATTGTGTGAGTACTATGTACTACAAAGCTATCATTCAATGGAAACCTACGTCTTTTCTTGACTAATTTGCTCTGGCGGTTGAGAGCATGTCATGCTCACTCAAAATGTCTCGCTGATGGTGGCGCGTGTGTCGGGTCATTTAGTTCCCTTCAAAACGGTTGAGTTGAATGGTGCTGATCTATGCGTCATGTTCGTGAACGGGCGCTGTCAGTTGTGACTGGTCATCTCTCAGTTGCCACAGCTTTTTTTAAATTTAATTATGTATTTTTGAAATTAATTTTCTTTTACTATGGACACTTTTAATGTGCACGTCTTGCTACATCGTTCTCACATAGTTTACCACATTAACACGAATGATGTAACCAAGGTTTTGTAACAATATTTTGATTTAAAAGAGTGTCCATGGAGTTTCTTGCCCATTCTTCTCCATAGAGATCTACGCTTTGGAATGGGCAACTACAGTACTTTCACAGTTATTATGCCTTGTGACTGGGACTGTAGCTTCATTTTTATTGTTGTCAATGTTTCGACAGTTCAAAAGTGCCTGTAACTGGCCTACTTGAAATAAATGATTTTGATTTGATTTGATTTGATCTATAAGGGTACCGATTTTTCCTTTTAAGGTACGGAACCCTAAAAAACACTATTATTAATAATAGTCGACACATTATTAATAATAGTCCATTTATTGATGTTAGATAGCACTTATTACACACGGCTAAAATATGAAAATAAATATCGTTGAAAATATTCTAACATATACGCGTGTAGCACAGGGAAGGTCGCGTCGCGCTTCTCTAATTATAATTTGACAATGGTTAGACAGACGTAGTTTTTTGCGGAACATTCTTGTTCGAATTCGTCGAGAAAAAAGTTCGGGGTTAACAGGCGGAAACAAACGAGCGATTGTCGTTTTAATTTTGAAAATAATCGCCAACACAAAAAGTTATACAGAGTGAGCATAAAAAGTGTCGCCCCAGGTCGCACGTATGTGTGCGTGAGCGTGGCTAGATCACCTTTACTTTTATTAACTTTGGCTAGACATTACAAGTAAACATGCAAGTTTACTTTAATTAATTACGTCTACGTTTGGGGATATTGGTGATAGATAAAAACCATTGCGTATCTATACAAACCGATAAAATGTAAATAAATCACAAACTATATTAGTCGCTAGTTGTCTTATGAAATGACAGTCTAATACGTACAATTAATATTTTTTCAAAAAGCTTGCCGCTTTATTAGACTAAAAAAAAATTAAGTATTTGGTTAATCTGTGCTTAAATCTGCTACTACATTTTAAAGTAAAATCAGGTTAAAATGTCGCCGAGCCCAGAACATAGGTAACTGCCAATACTGAATGTATCGGTGAAGTTTCCTGAAACGTAAATGTGTGTTGTTTATTTTTAATATTTTTTCAGCAGAGAAGGTTTCACTACGGCTGCTACGCTTCATTAGCCAGGCGGAATGTCATTTGGTGTAGTGTGGAGTGTGCAGCGAGCGAGTTGCAGCCGCGGGTAGATACCTACACGTGAAGTTTTTGCTACGGCCGCGTCACCCGCGCACTGCCGCCGCGTCACAACCGTCACATTCCTTCTTCACTCCTTTACGTTTTTTATGCTCGTCACTATTGACAAGAGAAAGCTATCAACACACACTCGTTAAAGCGAAAAAGTTTTTTTATTCGCCTTCGGCCACAGAAACAATTTGAGTTTAATTGCACCACAAAGTTCGGCCGCGAGCCGCAGATATACTTGTTTAAGTGAAAACCTGTCCTAACCTGTAATTATTCATTAGAGTGTAATTAAATTAAGTTTAGATTGAAGTAGTAAAATGCGTTGAACATTAGGTATTATAAACGTTATTTAAAATAAATACAACTGTAAAGGAACATTCAGAAATGCAGTTTTCATAAGTTATCAATGACGATCAATAACAATTAAATAGGTACTTAATTGTTTTAGTGCTGATAGGTGAAAATTTATTAAAACACATCGATGCAATTGGTTTAGGTAGGTATAAGAACACTAAAAAGTAAAAAACAAAAACATAAAAGAATAAGATAGTCATGTATGAATAGCTGCAGCTGTTAGGTAACTGTGATGTTTGTAGATCAACCAGATGATTAGTTTAGATAGGAAATATCATACAGCATGTGTAAATACTTGAGTCACTCAGTACAGTGACATATTGTACAATGTGAAGTTATGTGTGTGCCTGTGCATGGCAAGTGTGCGAACAATTGATATTGTGTTTAAATTATTGCAAATAGGGATTGATATTATTCAAAACGATTGAATTCTCTTGAACAACAATAAAACAATGAATTGGCCAAATGTAACAGTAAATGTCACTCAGTTTAATTCATCTAACAAATAAATTAGAAACGTCATGCGATAACACTAGCTGCAGTCAATTTATATGTTAACAGAACCAAGTGCACAAACTTATAGCGCGGACAATAACGTACAAAGGCAACTTTATGAAATATAAAAAGAATGTGCGATGTGTTTAGCTACACGATACGATCTGCGTGTAGTTTGTCAAAGCTTTGATAAGTGTGTTGTGCTGAGCCGTCGGCGCGGCGCGGCGGTACGGGACGCAGGACGACCCACTACCTGCCCCGCTGCTTGTACCCTCATAAATAAAACAAACAACACTAAGCCGACTCACAACATTTTTTCACATTATAATTATGACCTACTGACCGGGATTTATCAATAATACTCTTTAGTAAAATATTTACTCTGTTTTATTAAATACTTAGACGATAATATAAAATATCATATCACTAAGTAATATTTACTCGCTATGTAGACTTGCATACCTAATCCATCGTGATGCGCTTATTTATTTACATTATTCATCTAGTTCAACTTTAGCAAAAACATTTCACAAGTATTACTGAGCTTCTGTTCGTTAATAGTAAGACTATGTAAACAATCCTCCCTAAAACTAAACATTCGTTGGTGTCCGACACTGACGCGGCCACGACACGCGCTACTTGTAGCGGGGGTGCGCGACCTGTCGTGTCACTAATATAACTAATAACATAACTATCATTACGAAAACAAACAAAGTGTCTGTCGAGGCAGAGAGATAATCAGGACATGTTTCAATAAAAGTCATTTCCATATTTCAATTTCTATAAAGAACTTTTTTAATATATATCATCATATACGTCGTAGGTACATTATTTTATATAGAAAAAATACCTATTTTTACAAGTTTAAGTACCAAGGTTGGCCACAAATACATACAAACGAAAAAAAACAACAAAACAAGTAAAAAACAGGAATAAAACCATTTTGGCATCGTGTCTGCATCCTTTTAATAATAATTTTTAATAAATTATGTAAGTAGTGGGAGCTAGGTGTGCGTCGAGTGCGTGTCGGCGCATGTCGCGCGAACACGCGGCGCGGCGCGGCGGCGCGCTCACAACACCAACAGAGCGCGCCGCCGCGCCGCGCCGCGCCTGCCGCGCTCGTGACTTACTACGTACATGATTGCTCTCACATTCGGATCGTTTCATTAAACACTTAAAATAAAAATTGCACCTATTGACTCACTCGTATTCCCTTACAAAACGAAGCTTCGACCCGATTCATATTTTTTACTCTCGTCCTCGTCACTAATCATAAATTTACAGTAATAGCAACAATTTAAATTTATTCCACACCACAATGACTCCCTACTGACAGGTAGGCATGTATGAACATCGTTAATTTGTAATATCTATAAATAAATTCGATGAAATCGTCCTTTACAAAACTGAATGGTGCTACGCACTCCTCGCCGGAGCGGCCGCTCGCTCGCGCGACTCGCAGGTCGCGACGACGTGCGTCAAGTACGCGATTACGCGAGAACGCGTGAGGTGTGGTACGAGCGTTACTGTGCTACTGAGTGTGTAATGTCGCCGTACTTACCGCACGACGTCTGATGCGGCCGCGGCCACCGGCGAGGCGCGAGCGACGCCGGGATCCACCTCCGATTTAAGCTCTTATTTATCAATTAGACTATCTAGCTAAACGTATCGGCGATCACTCCGAACCTCGGCGTTTCGATAAAGTATAAACGATTACTGGCTTCGATCTTAACATTACTCACATAATTAATCAATGACTTCACTGAAATTATAAAGAACAACTTAAACGTAGCGTTCGGTCCTTGCGGGGCTCGCGATATGTACAGAGGCGCGGGCCCCGCTCACTACGCCGCACGCACGTCCGGGCGGCGGCGCTATGTACACGTATCCCGCGGGCGCGGCGCTAGTCGGCGCTAGTGAGGCTCCGAATAGTAGGGCCGCGGCGGCGCCCACGGGGCGAACTGTTAGTGCGCGGCCAGCGTGTGGCCGGGCGCGAGGTGCTGCGGCGACAGGCCGGGCGGCGAGTGCGAGTGCTGCAGCGGCGAGCCGTGCACCTCACCGTGCCCGTAGTGCCCGTGGCCCATGCCCTCCATCATCTCGTTGCCCAGCGTGTTGGGTGGCGTCATGCGCTTCTCCTTCTGCCGCCGGTTGCAGAACCACACTCGCACTACCTCCTTCTCCAGCTGTAGGCTGTCAGCCAGTGACGTGATCTCCTGCGCCGACGGCTTCGGTTGCTTGTGGAAGTGCTGCTCGAGCGCGCCCTTCACTGACACTTCTATAGACGTGCGCTTCTTTCTTTTCCTTCCTTGTGCGGCTATTTTGTCGATGCTCGTGGGGCTCCCCGTTGTGGAGTCAGCCTCCTCGAGCCACTTCTGCAGTAACGGTTTCAACTTGCACATGTTTTTAAAACTGAGCTGTAGCGCCTCGAACCTGCAGATGGTGGTCTGCGAGAACACATTGCCGTAGAGCGTGCCGAGCGCCAGGCCCACATCGGCCTGCGTGAAGCCCAGCTTGATGCGGCGCTGCTTGAACTGCTTGGCGAAGGCCTCGAGGTCGTCACTGGTGGGCGTGTCCTCCTCGGGCGGCTCGCGCTCCATGGCGTGGTGGTGCAGCGCGTGCGGGGAGGGCTGGATGTCGCGCAGCATGTGGTGCTGGTGCATGGGCATGGGATACCCTCCGTGCAGCCCTACGGGTGAGCCCGCGCCGTAGTGCGGGGACACCACGGGCGCGTGCCAGCCGCCGTGCTGCAGGTGGCGGTGCTCGTGCGGCGCGGGCGGCGGCTTCACGTCGGGCTGGTGCGCGTGCGCGTGGTGCCCGTGCATGGCCCAGGGGTCCGCGGGCGGCAGCGACGTCCAGGGGTTGAGCACGGGCGCGCCCGGGGACGGCGAGCCGCCCGCATGCAGCGAGTGGCCGTACTTCATGTCGGCGGGCTCGGCGCTGCGCGGCGACGCGGCGTACCCACCGATGTTGCCCAGATCCATGTCGGCGGGCATGTACGTGGTCGCCGCCATGGCGCCGTACCTCAGATCCACGGTGGACGGCGTCTTGCCGGCTCGAAGGCTCTCGAGCCTTCAACTGGCTTACTAAGTCGCGAAACAAGCGCGTTAGTCGCGCGACGTTGCGGCAGCGGCGGGGGCCACCTCACATCACCGAGATACACAGCGAGCGACATGCGCGTGCGTGCGCGACGGCAGCACGGAGCGGACTGGAGCGCTCGACGGCGCTGCGCGCGCCCGCAGAGGTAGAGGGGCGGCCCCGCCCAGACGCCGCCCGCTAATGACGATGTAATTACTGCGCCCCGCCCCCCGCGCGCCCCCCTCGCCCCGCGCGCCGCAGCCCGCTCCCCGCGCTCCTCGCTCGCACACAATACTGTGCGACGCGTCGCTACTCTCCGCGACCGCTCCGCCGACGCCGACGGACTCTACAACATAGAGATCACGTTCATGACTTATCGAATGATACCAATGATAGAGCCCATTAATATATCTCCATACTCTAAATTAAGCTGATCTACATTTCATTCTTCATGTATGTAGGTAATTCAAATACACAAAACTAAATTTAAAAAAAGATTACAATTAATCACCGTTTTTTTACCAATTATAATAATAAGTATTTTTAAAATCCTCTTTAAATCCACTTATTAATCGATTTTTAAACTAGTAGTTTTGTATTTATTATAATAATAAATGGCTTAACTGGTTAGCGTTACCAGTTACCAGACAACTGTATAGTATATAGGTAAACATGCACTTAGCTAGTATGATGCAACTAAAACAAAAATAATTGTTACATTATTATAAATATAAATTATGTTATATTTATATTAATTTGCCTACGAACCCTACTAACAAATGTTGTAAAGAAACAAAATTCAAGTGCTTTTTACCAATTCAGTAATGAAGGATTGTACCTTGAAAATAAAATGTTTGTTAACACATCAAATATTTGGATATATAGCAAAATTGGAAGTAACAGGCGAATATATTAGATTGAGTATGTTGTAAACGCTACCTTGAACATAGCAGAGGCATCAACACCTGCTTTTATATAACTCACATTATACAAAATATTTACAAGTTGTTCGACAATGACTCAACAGTTTAAGTAAAATAGATTATATGCTTATTACGTTTTCGTGAATGCCATCGGATACACCGGGTACACCGTTTTATTTTTAATTTTTGTAACTTTCTTTTTTAGAATAATTATGTTTTGCATGTCCAACTTGATCGACTTTTGTCTTTATAATTATTTCTGTTTCCTGAAGCGTACCTACCTACTTTGTTATGCTGTTCCGTAACCTACCACAATGAGAAGTCACTCTACGCACTCACCACATATTATTATAATTTATTAAAATATTTACCGAAGTGTAACCACTTGATAATTTTACAAATTAACTTTATTATGTCTGTAAGTAGGGGTCTTCGTGTTTAAATGTAAAGTGACAGGAGATACATTTTAGATAAATAATAAATCAAGCTTTTGTTCTAAATGTCTGATGAAAAAATTACAATATTTCTGTGGGGAAAATCTTAATAAAATTTTAGACACCCTGTACCTAATTCCATTCCCGTTTTGGGACTAGTACCTACATGTTTGTTTTGATATTATTTGCCCGTTTATTCATTTTTACACATATTTTTGTCTTTTTACATATTCCTGATTAAAATGTACATAAAACAAAAAACATTTAAAAATACAAAAAAAGAAATAGTTTTTATTGATGACTTTGAGGATAAATAAACTACATACCATTAAAAGGATCGATATCAAAATTTTATGTTTTGCCTGGGTTCTAAAATGATATCTACCAAATAGAAAAGTGAATCTTTCAAAGTCAAATTATTTATTATTTTATTTAACCTTTCAATTAAACATTTCAATTTAAAAGAGAAAAATTGCTTCCTTTAAACAATTATACATCAGAATTGCTCAATTATATCCAATTAGTTTTTTTTTTTATATCAAAAACTCTATTCTACAAAACTCTTGACTTGCAAAATGTAACGCGTGATATTCGCGACCGACTGGACTGCTAGCGCCACCTGTTGTCGAATAGTAAGACTAAACGCGAACTTACAACTTACGTACTTTTAGAAATTGTTCATTGTAGTTTCGTATTCCTTCCTATTACGTGATACTTATTATCGAGGTTTTTTTTATAAAAATATCACTGTGTTTTAAGTAGAACTTAAACAATACGTAAATAGAAAAGGTTTTTTTAACAATCTGCTTTATTACCTACTATTTTTGCGTGAGTACTTAATGTTAATTTAAAAACAGTGTTGGCTTATTATTAAACGCTTCGATGGTTTTTCGTTACAACAGTTATTTTCTTTATAAAATTAATAATAATTAAACATAGCGGCAAAAAAACGCGGTGAGAGCTATCTAGCGGCGGGTAGCAGAACTACTAGCTACCCCTGGCAAAGGGTAGTAAAATGTAAGTTGTGAGGGCGCTGTTTCACAGAGGGATGTGTTAGTATGTTCACGGTAGACAGTAGCGCTTTAAAGCTGAGTTAAACTTCAAAGCTGTGACTTTAGTAAAACTTTGTAGTTTAAAAATGAAATATCTTTTTGACTAATGACCATATCACTATTATCTGCTATTGAAAAACAACACATTACGTTATTCGACATCGTTCGTTGTTAAGCTTTTGTGTAATAACAACTCTGAAACTTGATGTTTTGATTTGCATTTGTAAGTACGAAAGTACACTAACAATAAAAATTATATTCTGTATCTTATACTTGATGAACATTTTAAATGTACTAATTTGATAAACCGAAACCTAACCGCGGAGGTCTACGAGCAAGTGATGTTGTAAGAGATTTTCCTTTTATAACAAAACGGAACATTAAGAAAGGATTGATGAACATTCAGGGTATTATCGGTTACATTTACTTATATTTTGTTTGGTTCGTCACTGTTGAAGTAAGATACGTGAAGTTGGTACTTATTGGTGATAGTAAAGGAGCAATCTCGCGTGTCTCGGACACAAAGCTTGTAGTAATGTTTCTGTCTTCGTCTTCTAGTTTTGTTTAGCGATGAGAACAGGTTCGATGGTTTTTCCTACGAAGCTGCTTGATTGTTTACAGGTCTACAAACATACAAGTGCTGTGTCATACAAAATACCTCAGGCATATACGTGATTCGCCTTCTTCAAAACCTATTTTTTGCTCTAGTATAAAGTTTTAATCAATAAATAAATAATTTTAACATGTGAGAGGCCTAAGTAAACCATTATGTTGTGATAATATTTTAACTATTCAGTATGCGTCGAAGACGTGCCTTAATTATAAGTAGGTGAGGTACCTACTTATAATTAAGGCACGTCACTCACTAACACTTCATAATTATTTACTGTTTCCATAACACAAACTACAGAGTATCGTTTAATTACTCCGATATCGTTTGTTTATCTTTATCATTTTCTTTTCAAGAAGGTAATTATTTGTTTTACTCATTGAATAGTTTGTATGAAATAGCTAGTTTTTTTGTAACTTGACTAAACCGTATCACTTTAAATGACACGTTAATCACATGACGTAGTTTGTTCCTATTGTCATGTCAACATCAAAATACCCAATTTTTGCGTGTTTATAAAAACCGATTTGATTTTGCAATCAGATTTTATTGGTAAACATATTTTTTAGATTCTTTTTTTTTTTGTAGTGGTTAACCAATGGGTTATAGTGGAATCTGTAGGTCCAATATTATAGTCTGGCAAAAGCCTATGCCCAACTTTTTTTTTATTTTTTTACAAAAAAACGTTGCTCCACTCTAGGAATTTCTCCTGTATCGTGGGTGCGTTTACAAACATTTAAACTCACATACACAAACAGGCAGATTCGGAATAACTATTTGTAGGCCATACAAATATTTGTTCCGAGCGGGAACCGAACCCGCAACGCAGCAGTCGATCGCTCAGCCACTGCGCCAACCGTGTCGTCAACTTGCATTAGCTTGCTTAGTTTGCATAACATTATTTGACAATATCGAGCAGGTGATTTCAGTTTTATTTATATCCATATACATTATAACAATTTTATGAACCAAAATAATAACTTAACTATATATAACTACTAATAATACTAAACTAAAATTATAATTATAATTTTTAATATCAAGAAGACAGATGATTAGGTAAGTGAACATCGCAGATACCATGTACTTATACTTATTTAACTTTGTTTTGGACAAAACTATTTTCAACTATTCTGGTCTTCTTAACATACAAAACTTTACTATGCAAAATATGTCGGGCATTTGCCCGTCACATCTAAAGTTATACTGACATACAAGGGCAGACGTGGGTACTTGTTAAATTCTAACAAAAATATACAATATTCTTATTAGTCACCCCGAATCAAATTACCAGCTTCAGTAGGATGCTCTTACAAGAGAGCGCAGCAAGCAGGGGGCGCAAACATATTAGTTGGGCAACGGAGGCTCAGCAAATACGGACGATGGGCCCGGTGGGGCTGATAGGGCTGGTGGGCCCGGTGGGGCCGGTGGGGCCGGTGGGGCCCTCCGCCGACACTCAACTAGTGTACTCAACACTTGACGAACTGATATTGCGATTGAGGACAATGTTACTGATATCACACCACTTGATTTAACAAGAGCTTGACTCTGATAATCACTTTACATACATCATATTATATATATATATATATATATGTATTAAGACAAAACTCAAAGCATAAACAAAAATATGGGGTTTTAAATATAAAATCCTACTTATACCTATTATTAATGCGAAAGTTTGTGAGTATGGAAGTATGTTTGATCCTCTTTCTTGAAAAAATTACTAAACGAATCTTGATGAAATTTGGCACAGAGGTAGATTATAGTCTGGAATAACACATAGGATACTGTTTTTCCGATAACACGCGGGCGAAGCCGCGGGCGCCAGCTAGTAATTTATAAAGTCAAATAATAAAATTACGTAATAAGTATTAAGGGATGCCATCTGTACGTAATTATAATCAATGACACGACTACTTACTTGTGTACTGTGTTCTGGTGGCGGTATACGTACATAGGAACGCCTAACAGATGGATTGTGTTTAACCAAAACTAAAAAATAATCATTTGATCATTTAATTCAGTCGCTGGTGCAGATGATATAGCATTAACAAATTCATAAGTTAATCCTGGATTTCGTCTGACAACCTACAGTACTTGGGAACTGTTTATATAGAGCAGCTTGGATTTGCAGATATAAATACTTTCAATACACTTCCTCGAAAACTCAACATTCAAGATTAATTTATTTGCAAAAACATGTGTAGATAATATACATGATATGATGTTTATTATTGGTGATACAAACAACAACAATAAAAAACTAAAAATAAATCAATTCATTTTTTCTGTTTCATCACGGATAACAATAAACAACTGCTCAAATCCTTACTAAGGGTTATGGCTTACCGGCAGTATGTTTTTTTTAAGCAAAGAGGCGCTTGTTTTTAAGGCCTACATATTTATTATAAAAAATAAATTTTGTTTATCAACGGAATATCACAAATGAACATGTTCATTTATAAACAAAAAATCTTATAACAAAAAAAAATTATTTGAGTTCTAAATTTAAAAAATGTTTGAATTTCTTATTTTTAGCGATGTTCATACCTTTGTTTCTCCTTCAGTATGAAAAGACAAAGCTCGAGGAAGAATCAAAATAAATCATAGTCTCATATTGATTAATGACAAAAGTACTTTTTGTTCTGTTATTTAATTTCAGCGAAGTGTATTGAAAAACTTCGTTTAATTCACTTGAGATTTTGTCACTTGATTTGCCACTGCTGCGGTTCTATAACGGTCGGCTGCAATGACATAGTTTCCTCACTTGAATCAAAATATACTATTCTAATACACTAAAGTGATCAAAATCGACCACGTGACTAGTGACAGAAAATGACAAGTTATTCACAAGAGCACAGTGACTCTGATCAACCAACACAACTAATGTGTCGCGGTAATCGTCGAAGAAGACAAGTTTATAGCAACTGTTTTCACCACTGCATTAAATAAATGCATTTATAGTTTTACATTCTTATAAGACTAGTCTTTCCCTGCAATTTCGCACGCGTGTAGATATGAGGTTCCACAGAAACGTGGGTCATCCGCTGATATATGTAGGTCTTGACCTAGGTTTAATTCGACCTGTATGCCACGTTTCATACAAATTTTCGTGAACAGGTACCACACAAGTTACCTCCGCACATTATGTGTGGATTAGAACTCATTATCCCGTAGTTACGTTTGGTACAGTTATATGTTTATAATACGCATTCATAAAAAACTCTAAAAGACTCAGATTTCTAAATGTTACTTAGCGTATATAGAAGAGTAGCTGTCTACCGGCGACGTGTGTTTACTTGTTTAGCAAAACGGCAGTTTTCTATTAACGAATATTTATTACTGTACCTGACCACTTCAATAACATTCAATTTAATGTTTTTTTTATTCGCAAGGACAACACTAAGTAAAGGGTTTATTTTTAACAAAAAAACTTCAAATTAGATTTTAAAGAATACAAAAGTTATTTATCGGGGCTAAAATGACCGTCCCACCTGGAGCCCGCGTAGTATCGGGGCTGCGGTCACCGTCCCGCCGAATAGCCCGAGGGCTTCACCAAAATGCAATCTAGCACAATATTAATATGCCTTAAATTCAAGTTTCAGTTGTGTTTTTTCTTAATTGTTCTTGTACTTGAATTGGAATCGTATACAACACCTCAGTTATTGGCGACTTACTAATAAAGCTACAACTCTGCTGACATGCAGCGCTAGCCCAATAAACAGACTTATAACAGGCAATCGTTAGGAAGCACCCGTGCAGCCGTGGTACGTGCTGTCGTACTCATATTATTCTTGAGTCATTTTCACAAGACGCTGATTAGTACCAATACATTAGTGATATTCAATTTATGTTTATTGTGAACTATCTTAATTTGCGTTAACATACAGGGATTTATTATCAATGATGTCACTCCGAATGTGCTACAGCTACTGACATCAGATTACAATCAATCACTCAACCACATTATTATGTGCCTATATCGTAATATTAACAGTTTAGGTAAGTCCTCGACAGTCTTTGGCGATAACCAGTTCATATAAGGTTCTACATTTAAGTTTGTTAGAAAATATAAAGCCTTATATTTGGTTTCAGATATATATGAAAGTCTCTCTTTCTTCAGGCGGAATACCGTGAATGTGATGTATCATACCGTACCCTAGGTAGATACAGCGCGTGGTACATCAGCGGGAGGATGGTTGTGCAAGATATTTTCAATTTGACTGGCTGGCTGGTGCGTGAGCGCAGGCGCGTCTGATCAATCCGTTCCGTCGCCGCCGCCGCGCGATCATTACATCAGCTATCGGATCGCACACTCACTTTTTATACCAAACCGACCTTTTTGACTCCTAAATATTATTTAAAATTCAAAATAACTATAATTTGCGCCGAGGAACAATTATAATAGTGAGTTGCAGAAAATTAATTATATCAATTTTCCAACAGGAAGATAAAAGCTAAAAGCACGTCATGATGGTTTATTGTCCACTAAGAAAAATATAGTCGTTGTATTGTAACTATTCAAAAAATATAACAACAGCCCATAATCGCCAATTAATACTAGCTGGTGCCAGTAAACATGGTTTTAATAAATTTAAAAAAAAAAGGTTTAAGAGCCCTCAAAAAACGACCCTTGAACACTATGATAAGGGTATCAATCCATTTGTTACCCGATTAGAAAACACCATGGTAAAAGTGAGAAATTAATTAATGGGTTTGATTTAATTTTAAAAAAAAAACAGGTCGAATTGAGAACCTCCTTTTTTTCGTCGGTTAAAAAGTATATTTTCTTATTTTTAGAATAAAAAACTCTTATTTTCAAAAATTACTTAACTATTAATTTTTTATTCTAACTCAAATTCTTCTGACGCCAGACTCACCTTCAGGCTTCACAAAATAAATCTCGGCCACATCGAAGTGGCGCTTGCACGCTTGCACCGCCACTGTGCTGGTTACGTGGAGTTGTTTTATGCGTTACAGTTTTCAATTGCCTTATTAAAATTAAGTGCTCTGAAAATCCATTAGTAAAAAAAACTTTAACTGTAGCAGCTTGTAGCGGCTACGGCGTAGCAACAATAAATCTTTGACGAACGGTAGTGAAAAAAAACCAGAGGTGATCTGATGTTACGATTTTCCTATAGAATACCTTTAGATGTATTGCGAGTTCGTTATAGCAATGATGTCATCGCGTTGTTATTATCTTATTAGGTAAAGGTGTAGAGGCAGCAGGTTGCAGGCAGGCCGGGCCCGCCGCCGCCGCCAGCGATCCGCGAATCAATTTCAAGCGGATACTAGGAATTGAACCCGCGACTAATATGGACATACGGCGAATACGATCTTTAGATAATTTGGTACGTGTGATCATGCACATTGGTATGCCGTATTATGTCTGTCAAAAAAGTAGTTTTCAAAACCATGGAACATGTTTAGTAACGTTTGTACTTAATGATATGAGGTGTGGAGAAAGATGTTCATGTTTATTTGACTCCAAATATCCAAACGAACGCCTGCTGGCTGTCACAGAGGTTTACATCGCTGCGACACCTACCACGGTATTAGACTGAACCAGATAGGCAACTTTATCGTCGTCAGAATGACGTTCGGGATTTTTTCAATAATCAAGGTTTAATGCTGCCTCCAGCTGCTTACATGTGACTGCTACATGTCAGTTCAAATTAGATGGTACAGCTTTGGCTACGCCCCCGGGGATTACGGGTGATCTCACGTTTTTTTGTTGATATGTACTTTACTTATTTCGGTCAAATTTACAACATCTTTTATAAATCCGTATGAAGTCCCTCGATATTTCAGTTGATATACGCGGTCACCGCGATTGGGTCCGGGGTCTGGGGTCGCGAATCAATTCGCGCGAGTGCACGGTGCATGGTGCAGCGGTGCAGCGGTGTTGGCTCGCGGCGATCTGACCCCACACGAAGTGTTCACGTGTTATTAGCACCATTACTGTTTGTTGCTTAACGTTGCATTACGTCACCTAAAGCTTAGTATAGCTGATAATTAGGTATGGGTGCTGTTGGAAGGTATGCCAATACCTGATCGCTATGATTATGCACTTGTAAAATTACATTGAATAAAATAAGAAGTGATTAAGCCTTCTTACGAGAATGAGCTATACGAGAATAAGTCATCACCGGACACAACCCTAGCCAGTCCGTATGGTTGTTCGGGCTAAGTGTACCTGTCAAAACTATTGACAATCACAGTGGCGACATGTGACGACTCATGCGCACTGTAACTGCATACCAGATCGAGCCTGAAACATACCACAAGGGCCGTGGACCCGTTCAAACACCACAAATTGTGAAAAAATAAGCTGATATTTAAATTCATTTGCTTTAAAGTAAGTTCATTTTTAGTACACACACTAGCACACCTCACACGACTGTGTTGTGCGCAGTGATAAGACGTTCCTTGGTGCCGATATTATATTTGACGACACGGTTGGCGCAGTGGCTGAGCAATCGACTGCTGCGCTGCGTGTCGCGGGTTCGATCCCCGCACGGAACAAATATTTGTATGACCTACAGATAGTTATTCCGGGTCTGGCTGTTTGTGTATGTGAGTTTAAATGATTGTAAACGCACCCACGATACAGGAAAAAATATCTGGTGTGGGGCAAGGTTAAAAAAAATATCCTTCATAGCTAAGTCCTGCGGCGCTGCCGCAAAGTTCATGTCGATTTTTAACGAACTTCGGTGAGTGTACCCAAGAGCTTCACGAGCTCATTTCTAATTTAGTTATAGTTTATAAAATATAAACAATTAGATACTACTACTTAACGTAGATGTTACATGGGTACTACTAGTTTTACATTTATTATTTGTTCAACTAAGTTTCTATTTCTCGATGCGTTGATCACAAATATTCCACAAAAAAAATATTGTAGCCAAACTATAGGATATGTTTTCTTCATTCTAATGTCTTTCGTCTTGCAGGTATCTCAGAGGTTTAGGTGTCCAATCTACTGGACTTACTCGTAACTAGGTGTTATTACTTCGTCTATTAATGATGGCTGACTGTTTAGCACTCGCAGTGCGCGGACATGATGCGCTGACACCCGGCGACGAGCCGGCGGCGCGCGCGCATGGGCGGGGCCGGCGCCGCCCACGCGACATCCATCTTGCGATTGTGTCGCGCACCCACTGCCTCATGCCTGCATCCACCAAGTCCACGCTCTCTGCACCATGTCACTGCACATACCTAGATACATTGTTATTTCTATATTTCATTCTGATTTAAGTTCCTCGATCATTGTACTGTTCTTTATTCAGTTTTTACATATTTTCATAAAAAATATGTCTTTAATCAAACGTACAAAATAAAATTTAATTAGTGTTTAATTAAAAAAATAGGGGTCCGCCCGACCAGGGTCAAAAGCTACCGGTGGTTAGGGCTTCACAGACATGAACCTCCTCACAATACGGACCGTAGCCGGGAGAACTATCTTCTGATTCAGTCTCTTGACCTAACCGCCTAAGAAGAGCATCGACAGATCATAATTATTAGGTATTATGAGTAACTGGAATCATTTTGTTTTATGTTAACTTTTAGGTATATTCAAAATAGCCTTTTAACGACGAGTGTGAAAGAGTGGCACAGAAACCAAAGTATATTGCAGTCGATGTTTTTTGTTTTCATACCGACGGAATTTTTCTCGAAACGTCTCGAATAGAATGATCGATCAAGATAGGGATATACCTAGTCCTTTACATATCAGTTGCGAATATGTAACGCGTTTTAAATTAAACATAACGATGACGAATTTTGTCAACAGTACCTATCTCACAAAAGTGACCTTTGACTTGACAGACAGACAGACAGACCTGTAAATGAAAATAATAATTGTCAAAAAGAAAGGGAGAAGGCTTAGAAGGAGAATCTTTAAAATATTCTGAAGGAGATGTTAAAAGGAATTTTTTGGGTTTTTTTTTTATTACGTCGTCAAGAGGCACAAGAATGAAGTAACCAGATACGTGCTATATCCGTGTAATAAATATCCAGTAAGTCTACCCATGGAAACATCATATCATCACTACCCACTTGAGAATAGAGGAACATTCTAAGTCATAGAGATACGAGAATGATCTAATCCCTGCATGAACAGAAGTCCAGTGAACTAATCTCAAAACTACGCGAAACTAAGTATGTATATACTGACGGACCTGTTGGTCTAGTGGTTAGTGGCCCTGACTGCTGAGCCGGAGGTCGTGGGTTCGTTTCCCACCCAGGACAAACTTTGTGTGATGAGCATGATTGTTTGTTCTGTGTCTGGGTGTGATTTATCTATAATATGTATGTATTTATAAATTATCTAAGTATGTATATCAGTTGTCTGGTTACCATAACACTAGCTCTGCTTAGCTTGGGATCAGATAGCCGTGTGTGAGTTGTCCCAAGATATTTATTTATTATTTATTTATTTATTTATATCCCCATATTAATGTAGCACGTATCACCAAAGTCGTGCATCTAAGCACAGTTCGCAAGTACCGAGCTGTGCTTAGCTACGCCGCGTCGAAGTAGCAGTTCAAGTTACCTATTTTTTATCAAAAACTAGTCATAAACAGTGCAGGTGTATGCGCAGGTATCTGTTAGGTATATAGTAGGATGTAATAAAAACGTAGCGCGGCATAGCTGCAGTTCAAATCCACGTCGTTTAACGTTTATGTCTCACAAACTGCAGTCCTGGTGTTTCTTTCGACATTTGAAAAAGCATAGTTATTGCACCCAGGAATGTCGCCACCGCCGCAGATTATATTTGTTTCATAACGAGAGGCGGTCGCACTGATCTTATCGTACGAAGATTTTCTTCGTCGTAATTGCGCGGAGGCATGTGGTCCATGTCACATGTTGCGTCTGCGCGTAATGAAACGAGCGCTGGTCGAGTGCGCCTGCGCCAGCCGCGCGCTCGAAGTGAGTTACTTCGTTAGACGGACGACCACGTCAGCAGCAGATGGCCATAACATTATCTGTGGTAGATTACCTAACTTGCAACTCAGTAACTGTTCACATGTTCACACCGAGCAAAATAATCCGTCGCATAAAACTGAAGCCAAAAATAGCACATGACGAGAGTAAATCGTCCCACCGAGTCTGCCAACGGTAAAGCGGGAATGCAAAACATGTTCCTTGCATCCGACAAGTTTATTTTAAGAAAAAATCGATTGACAGTGACGTGACGCAATCGTTGTCCGAGACATTTCCAACAATTTGTACTCGGAACAGTTGTCGCGTTCAACACTGGAATTATAAGTGAACGAGAAAATAATCTCACATTCCGACGGTGAGTCGTATTATGGAGATACATTATCGCTTATGTTACTTAATTTTAAGCAATTGTCCCAAAGTCGTAGTCACTAATAGAATAAAAGACAGGTCGCGGTGAGACTGAAAGCCCTAGCACGCGCGCGCCGTCGTGCGTCCTAAATACGTTGATATTTTAAAAGAAAATACAATTTAACGTAAGCGTTTTTGTTAAATTATTTGCAACAAGCACAATCAGTATCACCCATAGATACATAATTAATTGTGAAAATATAACGTATTTACACAATGTATTTACATCTCTGGACAATAATTTGACGTAGTTTTGTCACCTCACGACGACGAATAATTGCAAAGTGAAATTAAGATTAACGTTTAATGTTCAACATCGATAAAACTATGACAGATCCCAATTTGTTTACGACTGCAAGTTGTATTGTTGAAGGACAGCTATGTATACAACATAAACATGATGACGTTTTTTGTGCAGTTTGTTGTGTAAGCTACCATAAGTGATAACTGTCGGAGCATGACATTACATCGATGCCTGTCCGACAACATACATTAAATACTGTGCGCACATATAATGGTAATTTTCGATATTTGCATCGCATGAATGTATTTTACGAAGCTCGCTAGTTTTTCACATTTGTCGACAAAACAATGTTGAACGTTTTGTGCAAATATTGCGACGTCGTCGCGTCGGTGACAGCTGTCGCGTGAACTTCTCAAATGGGTTCAACTATAAGTTATAATGACCATTCGCTGCATTTTTTGTGCAGTTTGAATGTGGTTCCAAGCTTGTTCTAATGGATATTTCCTTCGTAAAACATTTTTATGAACTGCAGTTATAGTGCAGATTACTTATTTATGTACCTGATCTATCCGCTGTTTATGTTCTTTCCATCTTAAACAACCAAAAACATTCCGGTCTATCAACAAATGAAATCAGATGTTTTAAATTGTAGATTCCAATCAACGCGACTTATAAATAGATAAATAATACACCGTGTATTTCAGGTAACAAAGGTCCGACGACAGATACGACGCACAGTGGTCCCATATCGAAAATTAGTGGACATAGGCAACAAAGTTCCAATATCGATACGATTTTTAAGACGTGATAACGTCTTTAAAATCGTTTTAGTCGGGTGACATGTTCAGAAACTTGTGTCACACCAAAACCTCACAAGCGACATTTCATAAAGATGGTAGCGCCATCTGTTACTTGGCTCGAAAAAAAAACTTTAAATTAGTACTTAATTTCATTTTAGATGTCACTACTGGTGATAACTTATATCACCAATAAGACGTTATCACGTAAACATCTCGATCGTAAACCTACTTTACAAACAACCAATTTTTTTAAAATGATTTATTAATGATATTCCTGACAACGTTTACTCTTGTAAAATTTTAAAAAAAATATAAATATTTTTTCTCTTCTAAAGAAAAGGTATCAATTGTCTTGTCTTTTTTTTCAGACAAGGTATCAATTGTCTGAAAAAAAAATTAGATTTTTTTGTATGGAGCGAATCACGTTTCATTTTTTTTTTCTTTAATTGTACCAATATGTTGGGTGTATGGCGTGAGTATATGATAGCTAGGGTCATTCTCTATCCACGAAAAAATAAATCAGCGCCGCGACGCCATGACGATGCACTAATAAACACATGCTTAAGGCGCTGTACAAAGCAAACACTTCGTAAAACGTCTAGTTTTTCGTCGCAAAGTTAGCCGTATCTGTACATGCCTCTAGCCAAAAAAAAATTACCGTGTATAGTTCAATACATAAAGTAAAGAGTTAAACAATATAAGTTTACAAAAGTGGTCTAGTACTACGAAAAAAAAAATGTTTAAAAAGATCAAGAAAAAAATTTTTTCGTCTCGAAATACTCAATTTTTTCAGCGACAACCATCATATTTTTTATATCTATAACAAAGAAAATTGTATATACTAAAGAGATATCAAAAATTTTTTAAACATTGAGCTGTATTTTTTTTTATATTCAATAAAAACTGCAAAATGACCTACATTTTGGCGGACATGATATTCAAATAAAATCATACACCGAAATATTTTCGGCCTTATTTCTATTCTTTCGATGCAATACTGTCGTGTACTTGTGTCAGACCATGCATAGTATGCAGCTAGCGTCACTTTCGTGAATACCTAAAGATTAGCTTATTGCCGCGCCTTAACATACATTAGGTACCGAGTGATTAATATTATATTACCATCAGGTGGACGTTGTGTTACACGCCGCGTATTTATCGTGCACATACTATTGTAAAACCAAAAGTGGTAATGAGCAGAGGAGACGATAGTTATGACTTGGACCTCTTCCGCCAGACGACGACGACGACGACGACGACGTGACGACGCCGACGTACCTGCATTTATTATCTGTAAACCTTCGTTTAAACATTCGATTGTCAGATTATGTCATATAATTTGATATACATATTTTTTGTCTATGTCTGTATAGATGATTTGCTAATCTTTTAGTAACAATGGAAAATTAATCCTTACTATATAATTATATATATTTAATATTATAAAAGCGAAAGTGAGTTTGTTTGTTACCTAAAAAAAATAGGGATGTGAGGGAGAAAGAGGGAAGAAAAGGGAAAACTAAGCGTTGCTATAACAAATCAATAAGGCGCAAGGGGAACTGTGTTACCCCGAATTTAACGCGAGCGAAACCGCGGGCAGAAGCTAGTACTCGATAAAAATAATGTGGTATATCATTATACCATAACTTAAACTGCTGATATAAAAAACTTTTTTGTAACATATAAAAACTAAAAAGTGGAAAATAACTTTACTTCCGAAATTCGGTGGCAAAAAATTCGACGAAACCAACAAGTCTTAAAAATATTTATTACAGACAATAACTCATAAACTACCTAAGCAATGTAAATAAAACTGTTCTGGGACCACCTGGGAAGTGGAAACCTATCCAACAAAACAAGAATTTTGCAAATCAGTCCAGGCGTCTTTGAGTTATCGCTGAACATACCTACATAAAAAAAAAAACAAAAAAAAAAGGTTCCGACGAATTGAGAAAGAAAAAAGAAAGAGGCTTCTTTTTGAAGTCGGTTAAAAATACTCGTCAATCAGGTGATACTTACTTTAACCTCCAACTGATCCAGTAGCTATGGGGCTCAGGAATCGAATCAAAGTCCCCGACCGGGTTCAGTTAGCCAGAAGTGTAGGTATCTAACAATACACGTACCTTCTGCTAGTTACATAACTAGTTACATTGCTAGTTATGTTAAAGTCCCATGTAATGGGGGTGTCTGTAAGTGTCATCAACCGAGCACAGCTCTAGACTCTGGGACTGTTACTGATGATTCCTGATGGAAAAACCCACCAGGAAATCAAACATCCTCTTGCTTAATAGTCGCGCTAGTGGCCACTCGGCCAACGAGGCAGATTGGAAAACTTTAGAAAAAAAGCAGGACTTATCCTCGTGTAAGTCAAGCAAGGTTTGTATGTACTTACTTAATTAGTCTGATCTATCCAGATTAATGTGAATCCTTTTACTAGGCTCTCACAATGTTTGTTGAAAGAACAAGTTCTCGTATACAAGAATCGCCACGAGCATCACCCAATAAATTGTGCTCCAACACTATTACTGTACGCGTCCCTCCTGATGAGTGTCGTCCTGGGAGGCGGGGCCGGCCGCATGACTGAGCGGAATCCGATCGTACTCCAACTAGCGACACACTGCTAAGAAATCAACATATCGCCGTTCCAACTCATGACACAATGAGACACTGTGTTGCAATGTTTAAAGGGGTGGTCTCGAGATCTGGTATCAGATCAAGCGGCTAATGCAATACATATTGGGCATTAATAACGCGCATCGACGCGTCATGAATAATAGCTGCCATTTTACAGTGTCAGCTCATGTGCGCTGTGCAGAGCTCGGCAGTGGAGACAAGTCGATGTATTTCATACAATATTGTGAACCACATGCCTTCATCACAAACTTACACTAAACGTCTATCAACGTTTATCCATTAGCAAGCTCTAAAGTGCCTGTGCCTTACGTTTATAGCATCATGTTGTCACGTCAATATTCCCCCTACCAGGAGGTAGATAACTTACTCCCGTGTTACTCGTCGTCCTCTTCATCCTCGAGCTAGCAGCTCACAGATAACAATGACTGCGAGCGGCCCGGGTAGCCCCACGAGTAGCTGCCGGTGTATTACGGACGGACGATCATGTTCTTATAGAACACTTCTCTTGAATCAGTCTGCGCCGCTCGTTATACAGCTACTGTATCATCTCGACGCTACCGGCGACGCTAAATTCTTCTTACAAAACCGCAAGTCAAAATACGCTCTACGTCTGAAACTTAAGGTTGGTTTTTGGTTGTTCGTCATAGCATGTTGTGATGTTTTGATTGGGAGCGTGTTTGAGTTAAATGCAGAGTTTATTTCATAAGAATATAATTAGTGGGTGGAGTTCAATCAAATAGTTGTTGTTCGGCTGCCGACTGCAAAATAAATCGACTCCCGCACCGACGCGATGCGAGTCCCTGCGCGGGCGCAACCACACACACACGATTCAGTACTAAGGTAAATTAAGTTTTTGATGTTATTCACAAAAATGACATGAATGAAATAAAACAAATTGGTTGTTTATTTGTCTGGCTTTATTAACAGTGTCAGAGTATCATGGCTCATGACTGTCTTTACATTATTCTATCTATAGATTGTAATTACGTACTGTTTTGCTGTCGCTATGCAGTAATCTAGTAATTCTGGTAGATTTAGTTCTCCTGCAAGTGTCACGTGATCTTTTTTCGATTAACTACGGTAGTAATAAATCACGGAGGTATCAATTATTGCGCTAGGCAGTAAACAGCACATAGTAATTGTGTACCTACGCGGATAATGTAACAAGGCCCTGTTTCTGTGCTAGGTACTCGAATACCTAGGATAGTTAGAACTAAGCACAGGGCTTGCCAGTATTATTGCAGACTAGCTTTTGCCCGCGGCTTCGCTCGCGTTAAACGTTAAATTCGGGGTAAAACAGTTCCCCTTTCCTTATTTGCAGATACCAGCTACCTGTAATTTTTGCCCTTGCGCCTTATTTATTGTAATAGCAAAAGCTGAGTTTTTCTTTTTTTCCCTCTTTCTCCCTCCTTTCTCACTTTTTTTTTAAATAAGCCTATGTCCGTCTCCAGAGTCCCAACTATATCTGTACCAAAATTCATCAAAATCGGTTTAGCCATTTAGGCGTGAAGACGTAACAAACAAACAAACTCACTTTCGCTTTTATAATATTAGTAAGGATACGGGAAAAGTCCAACTTGAGATCTGCGAGTTATAAGTATTGTAAGTAATATCGAGTAAAATTAAAATCGCTCCATTTATCGTCTTAGAAGCCAGCAGGCCGTAGAGCGGAGGCAAGGGCACGGGGCGGGGGGGGACAGGGAGCGGCGTGCGAGGGGCGTGCGAGGGGCGAGGGACGGACGATACGACAGGACGTAATCGGCGGTTCATTACGGCGCCGGTCGCGAGCATGTCGCGCTAAATTGGCCCGCTACCCGTCTTACCCGCACTATGATTTAGGAATATTAAGGCTCATCCCACGCGCTATGTAATTGCGACGCGACACGACTCTGCCACGACTGCGACTATTACGTCGCCGTCGCCGCGTTTAGACGTTACGCGTTTTTGTTGCGAATCATTATCTATCATTTGTAATGGAACTGTATGAACAATGGAATGAATGGCTCATTACCGTGTGCTGTATCCGGCCGGGAGGTTTTTGTTAATGGCAGACGAGCAATAAAACATCCGACACTCGTATGTTATATGAGTAGGTACTACAGTGCAAGAGGAGGTCGCCGTCATATTGACAATATTAATAGACTTGCAGTTATCAGTTTCATACAAAAGACTAGGTAGATATAAACATTGCTTTTTTAAACATTCGTCACACGATTAATACGTTGTTTGTTGCGTCGCGTCGGGGGCGTCGTCGTCGCTTTGTTTGTTTTTCTCTGTGCGTAGGTATCTCATCTGCTTGTACCTACTAATCAGTCTACTTAGCGGCCCCCGGTCCCCCCCCCCCCCCGCCCCAACGACGACTAGACTTACAATACTCTACTTCGTTAAAACGTAGAAGGTCAATGTGTTGATATTATTTTCTTTTTAGGGTTCCGTAGTCAACTAGGAACCCTTATAGTTTCGCCATGTCTGCCTGTCCGTCCGTCCGTCCGTCCGTCCGTCCGTCCTCGCTTAATCTCTGTGACCGTTAGCACTAGAAAGCTGAAATTTGTTACCAATATGTATATCAATCACGCCGACAAAGTGGTAAAATAAAAATTGGAAAAAAATGTATTATTAGGGTAGCCACCCTATATGTAAAGTGGGAAGTGTTTTTTTTTTTAATTTTAACCCTAACGTGTGATATATTGTTGGAAAGGTATTTAAAAATGAATAGGGGTTTACTAAAATCATTTTTTGATAATGTCTATAATTTCGGAAATAATCGCTCCAAAAGTAAAAAACAATGTGTCCCCCCCCTCTAACTTTTGAACCATAAGTTTAGAAAATATGAAAAAAATCTGAAAAGTAGAACTTTATAAGGACTTTCTAGGAAAATCATTTTGAACTTGATTGACACAACAGTTTTTGTACAAAAAAGACAAAAAGTTGTACAAAATAATTTCCTCCTCCACCTTTAAACTCATAAGTGGGAACACTTATTGTGACGGACGGGAAACTACGGAACCCTACACTGAGCGTGGCCCGACACGCTCTTGGCCGGTTTTTTTTAGATGTTTTTGTTACGAAGTTCTTATTTTGTCACGGGTTTCTTAAATGTAATTTTTTATGCTTTTAAACATACTGCTGACACTACAAACCCACGCTACCATCGAGTATTCTTACTTATCTAATATTATAAAAGCGAAAGTGAGTTTGTTTGTTTGTTACGTCTTCACGCCTTAATGGCCAAACCGATTTTGATGAATTTTGGTACAGAGATAGTTGGGACCCTGGACGGACATAGGCTTTTTTTTAAATTGGGAATTGAGGGAAGAAAATTGAAAACTTAGTTTTGTTATTACAATCAAAAAGGCGCAAGGACAAAAACTACAGGTAGCAGGTACCTGCAAATCAGGAAAGGGGGACTGTGTTACCCGAGTTTAACGCGAGCGAAGCCGCGGGCAAAAGCTAGTACCAAATAAAGCTGTTTATTAGTCCTCTTGACAGATCGGCTTCAGCATAACTGCAAAGAGCAAGAAGCTGCACAGTGGGTACTGTGCTGCTTCTCAGTCTTTTAACTTCAATAATTAAATTTATATTCCAGTATTTGTATAATTACAGTAGCCTGTAGTTTAAAACCCTAACCACCCAGATTGTATTAGCATGCGGTCGTCAAAACGCATCGTTTGAGCCGATAAGGGGGTCTGACGGACCCGTACACCGTCGAAGAGTTCTTCTGCCGGGTTTGGTATCCTGCGTGATTTTAGTAATCAGGAATTTCGTGTCCAGGTGCTACCATGCCACGGACAGACGCACAGATATACTCATATACAGATACACACTTCAAACGTATAACACCCTCTTTTTTGGTCAGGGGTTTAATAAAACGACGCACTAGGTACGCACTGGCAACAAAGTTTTTACCACACTTTGTCATCTTCAGTAAGACATATTTTGTATTTCGCTAACAGGTATCTGCAGTAAGTATATCTACACATCGAAACACGTCAATATAATTAACTTTATCTAGTATTTAGGTACTTACACTATGGTATTTCAAAAACGTAAGTTTTCAACTAGTTTGCCCATATGTGGCCGCAGTTGGCCCGCAGAGAGCCAAGGTGCCGATACCTACAACCCACATACTTGTCGGCAATAGATCAGCTCCCACTGCTCCCAGCCCAGTACATGCCTGTTACATAATGCGTGTAAAAAACCTCGCAGTCTGAGCTATGTCCCGCATGCACTAACAACATGCGCATGCGCCCACTTCGCCGATGGAATTCGGCGCACAGTGTTATCACACACGCACACTACATGTGACGATGACGAACTATCGAAAATCTTTCCTTTTAGTGAAATCTAGAAGGCTTAAAGATTCTTAATCAGCAAACATCTCTTAGATAATAATAATAAAATTGTTTATTTTCTCTACACAAGTTACTTAATGCTAGCTTTACAGAAATGCATGGTCAAAACGTTAACTTTGTGAGAGACTGGTGCCTGAAGTAGGTTTCAGTAAAAAACCTGTATTACGGGTCACCAGGCCCTCCCGCAGTTCAACAATTCGAATCTAGTTCAGGGAGTGCAGGAAACAAAACAAAGGATGCATTTTAAACAAAAACAACAAAAAATAAATAAATGATTGTGGAAGTTTCAGAATGTGTGTAAGCAATCTGTGAGTGAGTGAGAGAAAGGTGATTAGGTGTGTGGGTGATGACTTGATGTGTATTTGTGTATGTGTTGTTAGATCAAAACTAGTTGTATGTACTTCGGAAACCTTCAATACGTAGTCGTATTATTATTACATATCGATATGTGTCAAGCAAAACGAGTGCGAGTACATACTGGTGAGCCGGACGCGCCTGCGCCGCGGGTTGCACACGGTGCCACTGACCACACACTATAACCACACACCATCGGATGATGTATTACTTTATCCATGTTTACTCTGTATGTTGACCGTGGAGCCACTTCCTCCAGGCAAATGAAACTACCAAGTAGAGACAGTGAAGCACCTATCATTTCACGACGTCTTGATGGCCCTTGGTTTCTTCCCCACATTTTCCGTTATTGAGATAAAGGTCATTTGAAAAATGTGATGAATGTGTGTGACAAATCATCGCGAAGATACTTACCATATGCCATAGATATGTACAGACATATCTATGGTATATGGTAAGTACCTTCGCGATGATTTGTATAGATGGAATCATAATATTTCTTGAACTCTCAGAAAATCCCTTTGGCATGGAACACAAGTCGCATCATCACTCATTCACCTCCAATGGGCTATGCAGTGAGGGCGCTGTTAATAATTACGAGAAGCTTTGCAAGGTTGTTTGTAATGTATAAATAATGTAAAAAACTGGAGTGTCAGACTTTTACTGAATAAACCCCATAGGTACATGTTCATTATTTTGCCCTTTGTGTTCCGGGGCCGTAATATCTCTTGCGAACAACCCGCAACCCCGGCAGGCTGTGTAACAACCCGCAACCCCGGCAGGCTGTCTAATGTAACGGATGATCGCCAGTGGACCACGTTCGCCTTATTATAGTTTTTTCCAAAATCCCAAATTTCTCTGAAAGCACTTTGTTCCTACGGGAGCACAAGAATTACAATATAATGACATGATTACGTGGCACAATTTAGTCCAGTCTGTGTCCGCTCCCGATCGCTCCCAATCGCTCCTATTACGGGCTCGTCTCGCAAATTGATAGGAATTATAAAATGGCGGAGCGGAATGCAGCCGCGATTAGCAATACCTCGCTGAATTGGGACGAACAGACGGTCCTAACAAGTACCTACCCTCACAAGAATCCTTCAACATTAATTATTATAATATCTATGTCTGATAGCTAAATGTTCTTAATGTTGGTTGTATATAGTCCTCCTGGCAGGTTTCGGTCACGGCGGCCTATATCAGCGGACATTGGCCATCTGCGAGGAAGACACTATAGTGTATGCGCACTGGGTATGAGAGTGCACCTGGCACTCTCATAGTCCGATGGATAATAAAAAGAGTTATCATTTACGAAATTACAAGTATTTGTCTGTTATGAAATTTCAAAGACTTATCGTAATAAAAAAACTAAAAACATTGAGTTGAGTAGTCCGGATCCATAGTTAATAAACACAAGCTACGCAGACGATATGGAGCTGCCCAGATCAGATCGGTGAAGAAGTTGCCATCGACCTCCGAGGTCTAAGCAAAGCAGCACGGCTTCATACACAACGCTAAGAAAAGTAAGGTTCGTGTTTTTAAAGACTAAGCAGCAGTCACGCTGTGTTCTGTGTCATTTTGCCGCACTGCTGATATTTAAGTCTAAACAAAATCCTTTCTTCCTTACCCCTATACCTATTATATTATATAATATTATAAAAGCGAAAGTGAGTTTGTTACCTCTTCACGCTTTAATGGCTAAACCGATTTTGATGAATTTTGGTACAGACATAGTTGGGAACCAGGAGACGGACATATGAATTTTTTTTTTAAAAAGTGGGAAGTGAGGGAGAAAGGGAAGAAAAGGGAAAACTTAGCGTTGCTATTACAAATCAATAAGGCGCAAGGGGAACTGTGTTACCCCGAATTTGACACGAGCGAAGCCGCGGGCAAAAGCTAGTTGATAATAGTTCTAAGTATCTCGGTCACATTATTACGAGCGACCTTACGGACGACGCGGACAGAGATATTGAGAGCGCAGGGCGTTGTCTGTGTGGAGCTATATGGTTGCCCGCAGGTTCGTCCGTTGTACCACACACGTCAAAGTAACCACCTGTAAGATGTTCTCTCAATCAACTCGAGCGGCCTGTGGGTTAAATACGCCATGACCCTACAATGTACTGAGACTTCAAACTATTAAAGCCTTCAGAATACTGTTGGCATGACATAAATGACGCTGTAGCACATCGGAAATGCTCCAATGGAGGTTGGTCCAATGGCTTCCACACCATCATGCAAAGGAAGCGGCCTCCTTATTACAGCAGCATTCTGAAGAAGATTGCTGCCAGGCTGGGCCAGAGACACTCAAAGGAACCAGGAACAATCAAAGGTCTAGGTATATAAATGATCAAAGTTTGATTTATTAATTTAAAAGAAAGAATGCGTAGACATTTTTTTTATTTAAATACGAGTTTAACATGTAACTAGCAAGTCGATCGAGTGAGAACGAGTCAGCTGGCCGCATATCTACTTGCGCGGTGTAACTCCACGCCCCCGGCACTATACGCTTGGCCCGCGGCTCCTGCGCACAACGGTCATTACGTTATTAAAAAAATAACAAATTTTCCAACTCTTTGTTTTGCAGCGGTCGACCCGCCATCGCCATACCAATACACTTTTTTATTTATTATTTATGAACTTAATTAACGGTTGATCGTACCGACACAACATGGAACCTAACTTATGAGTTGCGAATAAACGTCGCAAGCTCCTACAACGAGACCAAGCAACTCTCGTTAAAATCCACATATAGGTATAATTTAAAGCTAAAGATAAACTAAACATGCAATAATTTGAAATCACTTTAAACAACATCGACCTGAATGTTCAAAAGCCAGCGATTACTAAGAACAATCAAATTAGCGAACTTGTAATCTCATCAGATGCAATTGGGGCAGCAGTTGTGCCGCATTAACTGCGCACAAGAGACGCGCGGCGCGGCCGCGGCACGGCAGCGGCGGCGAGCGCTCGCGAGCATACGAGCGAGCAGCATTATACGGCGCGATACATATCGAGCGAATGCTACCGGCGACGCCGCCGTCATAACGCGCGCAACAGAACGTCGCTTCGGGGAACTGTGCGTCGAGAACTTGCGACCTTCTGCCGCGGAGCTACCACAATAATTTAATTCCAGCTGGCCCGTTAATCTGGCGGATCACGGAGAAATGCGCCGGCGCTCGCCGCTCGCGAATTTATTGTTTATGAAATTGTTTTTGCATGTTCCAGATTAGCCCAGTTTAATGTAACATTGTGTGGCAACCGTACGCCAACTAAATATTAAACGACTGCTGAGTGCTGATGTTATGTCGTAAACGACTGCTGAGTGCTGATGTTATGTCGTAAACGACTGCTGAGTGCTGATGTTATGTCGTAAACGACTGCTGAGTGCTGATGTTATGTCGTAAGCAGATAGATCAGCGGACGTTAACCGAATCGTACATCACCGCTAGATCTTACTCATAACTATGGGGAATAAAGTACAATGATTAATTGCTGACGTGTCAGATACACTACACGATAGCGATGTATGTGAACAGAACGCCAAAAAAAAGAGACGGGTGTCTGACGTGACTGTTGTTAGGTACTTGAGGTAAACAAGTCGTGGACAACAGTCTAAATAAGCGCCGCGGCCCATCTCAAAGAGCTGAGGACGCGAATATACGAGCACGTACGGTTCAATTACGTGAAGCACTATAAAAATACACGATTTGCATAAGGCACGGCGCAGCAGTGTTGCGGCGACGACGCGGCGGTGGTGCGGCAGCGGTGCGGCGGCGTGGCGGCGCGCGGCGTGGCGCCGGCGGCGGCTAGATGTGCAGCGATAGCCGCCGCGACGTGACTCGCTCGCTACGCCACACGCGTACCCACGTACACTCATTCGACCTCACGGTACTATAGTCTACTGAACTATCACCACGACCAGTGAACAACTGTACTGGAGCCAAGTGTCAATCGAGCGATGTATTTTAATTAACAGGGCTCAATCCGTGAACTTGTGAGACTCAAGCAAGAAGGCTACTTTAGAAAAATAACTGCTACCGATGATGGTAGGTAGGTAGGTACCAATGTAGCAAAAAAACTTGAGAGGTGTCAAGGGACACCCGCATGCAACGAAGTTATTATTTATTATGTACAAAAAACCTGTATACACTCAACAAAAATAATCGTCCCGACACCACACTGTTCAATGCGAAATAGAAAGACGAAAGAAAATAACTGTCTTGCTTTCTATGAGAGAGAGAGAGAAACACGCGCACGACGCACGGCATACAACTATAGCAAAAAGTGTCGTTACAAGTTTTGGTCTTAAGAAAACCGTGTCGTGACAACTTTTGGTCTTATTTTTATCCGTCTAGCCCCATTTCGTAACGCGCGATAAGGAACTTCGTTCCAAAAAAATTATAGCCGGTATGACAGACTCAAATTCATCGTAGTAGTTCATTATGTTATAAGAGCACTCGGACGCGAACAAATAGACTTTTAATGATTTCAACGTCCACCAAACAAACCCTGACATTATCACATGTCACGCCGACAGTTCTGATGAAAAGCAGCTTCCAAATTCACTTGAATTAGACATAGAAAAAACCATCGCGAGTCGTCGAAGCACGCACGAGCCTGTCTGTCAATCATCACAGACTATAGGAATCGATCAGTTCACGCTCATAACGTCCATTCTAATTCCAGCGACGCGAATCGCGACGCACCGTGTGCCCGTCAGTCCGCGCCTCGGCCAGTGCGCTGCCGCCGCCTTCCTACACGACCTGCCGTCTATGTATTGTGCTGTGACTCCGCGACGCCACACTCACACACGCCCGAAGTGTCCATCCACTCGTGTCATAGTGTACTCACTACTTATTGCTGCCAACAGATTTGCCAGATTATGTCATCCACATTTACTGCCACTTAAATTATTCTCTGAAGCCGTAAGTTAGCAAATAGAGTGAGTTAAGGTGACTGCAACATTACAATAAGAGAAGTATTTAGTGAAGCGATCAAAGTGACGACGGGAATCAAAATATGAGCCGCAACCGGCTGTCTTGTTTATCACCTAAGTAGGTAATTTGAATGCTTTCCATTCCACTTTATTTAGCCACAAATAAACAGCGGTTTGTGGCTTACCGGTGCTGTGCGTCTGATCATATCTCACAAAAGCCTCAGACCCGCTGCAAAACTAACACAATAACGAGCTTAGGTACGATCTAGACAGATCTAGAGCTAGTCCTTTGCATCCACTTGACCTTAGTAATATGATTATCATTCTAATTACAGAAACCTCAATGTTATGAAATCTGTGGAAACGCAAAATAGTAATGTACAGCATATCCACTCCATCCGAGCTAGAGAGCTTCCTCCTATACTAAACTACGGCATAAACACTTTCGTATATAAGGAAGCACAGCATTATAATGTATTGTCTAAACTTATAAAAGAATCAACATCTCTTTCAACTTGCGCCATGTCTTGAATATGTTGTCCTTTTCTCCAGTTTTAACCAATTTGCTTTCTGTAAGTTTTATTTCTTTACCTAAGTATCTTTTTCTTCCCACAATAAAGTCGGTTTACTTTATGTATATATCTTATAATGATTATTTTAACTCAATTAAGTATCTTAAACTGTAACATAAAAAGCGAAAACTTAAGGGAAATTGCAAGTTCTTGATGTTGGTATAAGAAATTAGTAGGTACGGTTCTGATTAAACTTAAGACTGAAGAAAGGAAGACTGTGCAAGATGGAGGCGTAAATGTAGGAAAGCGGGCCCTGAGCTCCGAAGCGAAAGCGTAGGATACAACCGGGACTTAACGCTCGGACAATGACGATGATGATGATGAAGACCAAACCAAAGGGAGGGCCAAATATTTGAAAGAATTGAACTGCGTCACGTTTAATAAGTAAGTAATTTACAATGTATCGACCCCACTTATGCTAGTGCAATTTTGCCTGAAGTCAACACAAGTTGTAGGGTCATGAGTCAAAAGCGAGCCGTTGCGATCCAAGTCGTAGGTATGGTGCCTCATAACGCGACACGTGATACTAACAAATAGAATGGGCTTGCGACAGTTGAGTATCCGAAACAGTTATTTATGTTCGGGTTGGTTTCACCGCGCCATCGCCAGTAGCGTCACTTCAGTGGTGCCTCGGCGGCAAGTACCTACAGCTCGCCGGTACATACGCGCACGTATGTACAGGAGTGAGGCACGTACAAACGGAGTTTTCTAACATTGTGAAGCCTCACGGAGGCACTAAAGCGTCCAGCTGCTATGTATGCGGTGCGCGCGCGCATGCCCGCGGAATCACAATCGACGCTCGCGGTAATAACTCGTCGAACGGAGCCGCGCCGGAATCACAAGCAGCCTGCGCAGACGACGCTCGACCGACTCCACCCGCCACCTCCGCGACTCACCCGCCAGCCAGCAGGACCTTGGCCGCGAAGGTCACTAAATGATGGACATTATCCACTAAGTGCTCATATTAATACACGTCGGCACGTCATTGTATCGCCCGGGAAACGCTGAGAATTTAAGCATTGATCGCTACCGGTATGTAACGTTTGATTAAACATTTTAAATCGGCTAAATTAAAATCTTATATGCATATCAAAACTAAACGATGAGTTTTACTAATAACGTCAATAAAGAAAACTGCTTTCATTCAACGATTGTTCATAAAAGCAATACTTTTTGTAGTAAAGTCACACAAGTACACAAAGCTAATGACAATTATTGTAATGGCGTTTTTTGCAAATGATGTCTAAAAAGTGAAACAAAAAATAAGAAGAACAAACATCGTTTGATATTCATGCGATTCATGGAAATGTTCGGCAGCGGCGAGCATTATTCAGATGCGATCGAACGCGTCAATCATTCCTCACCTCGGATCTCAGTTCCTTCGCCAGACGCGGCTGCACACGCTAATACCGACCTTAATTACACACTCCTTAAGATACATATTTATCATGCCAACATAATTCGGATGTAAAGACGAAAGGTAATATTTAATAGGTCCATAGTAATGAGGCAGTCGGTGACGAAGGAAACTCCGAATGTATTTATTTAAATTTATGAGGATTGGTATAAATGTGAGCTCTGTTCACACTGCGATCATTAGAGGACCTTGTCCCGAACTTTTGACTATTTCTGTGACACGTTCATCATTCAGTTCTTTTTTCATTCGAACGGCCATCACTTTCTGCTTTGCATTATATATGCTAATAAACTCGATGCAAACAGACTTCACAGTAACAAAACTCATTTTTGGATTCAGCAAATTCTGGAAATTACTTTATTATTTATTACATTACGACCTACCTAAACATCAAGCGTTTATGGGTATAATATATATTAGGTCCTTACATATGAAATTGGCGTTTTGTATGGAAGGAACAAAAAGTCGAATATTTTTTAATATAATATATTTAATTAATCAAAGTATGAACCATTGTTTTCAATGCACTTTTGCCATCTTATAGGTAGTTCATTGATCCCTTTACTAAAAAAACCAGTCGGACGGGAATCAATAAAATCTTTGAAGGCGATTTGGACTGCCCCATCGGAGTTGAATTTTTTCCCTTGCAAAAAGTTATCCAAATTGCGAAAAAAATGGTAATCTGTTGGAGCAAGGTCCGGGGAGTACGGAGGATGTCTAAGACATTCCAATTCAAGCTCTTCTAATTTGGTAGCCGTCTGTTGCGCAGTGTGTGGTCTGGCGTTGTCGTGAAGCAGCAGTGGCGTGGAGCGATTGACCAGCCTTGGTTGTTTAGCCGCTAGCTTTTCCATCATGGTTTGTAATTGCTGACAATAGACATCAGCTGTAATAGTCTGGCCAGATTTGAGAAAACTGTAATGAACAATACCGGCACTAGTCCACCAAACGCTTACAAGTAACTTTTTTGGGGTTAATTTTCGCTTGGGGCAGGATTTGGCTGGCTGGCCAGGATCCAACCATTGCGCTGAGCGCTTCCGATTATCGTAAAGAATCCATTTTTCATCACAGGTAATGATTCGGTTTAAAATACCTTCATTGTTGTGCCGGTTCAGTAATGTAACGCAGCAGTCGACGCGCGTTTGCCGGTTTGCTTCAGTCAATTCGTGAGGTACCCACCTTTCAAGCTTTTTAATCTTCCCAATTTGCTTCAAGTGAATTAAAACAGTTTTATCACTAACATCAAAGCCTGCAGCTAACTCGGACGTGGTTTGCGATGGGTCCGCTTCCACAATAGCCTTCAATTCTCCATTATCAACTTGGGTCTCAGGCCGTCCACGGGGCTTGTTCTGCAGGTCGAAATTTCCAGAACGAAAACGTTGGAACCAAAAACGAACTGTGTTTTCTTTTGCAACATGACCGCCATACACATCATTCACCCTTCGAGTCGTTTCCGCAGCACTAGTGCCACGGCGGAACTCGTACTCGTAAATAATGCGATATTTTAAATTTTCCATTTTGTAAAATGAGTGACGCAAACAGAAAAAACAGAAGAAAAAAAACAAATGAATGACGGTCATCGAAGCACAAATACATGAGTAAATAGCTGTACAAATTTGAATTTGGAATTCCTTACCAAAGAGGAGAAATTCGTGATTAAAGTGGCCAGTACGAAAAACGCCAATTTCATATGTAAGGACCTAATATAATGCAATACTTATAATAAATATGCATCTACTTCACATGTATATTACTTTGGTAGACTGTGTCACATTTAATGAAGTGCTTTCACTATCAGATCATCTCCATCTTAAGCACCGTCATTAGTAAGCGCATTACTTTTAATTAAACATATTTATGTGTGTGCGTTGCAATCAATCTACTAAATTACACATTAAACTGGTTTTAGAGTAAAAACTGTTTTGTAGCATTAGCGCGTTAATTGATTCAGCTATTAACTAAATTGTAATAAAAACTAGGATCGCAGTAGTGCGTGGTGTGGCCGCGGGTTTGGCAACCCGCGCAGTACCGCACCGGTCGTGCGCGCGCGCATTTGCTATACATAATTCATTAATTTACGTCGTTATCACTAGAATATGTGTGTTTTTATGAGCAGTAGGTACTGTCCCCTTGTCTGGTCCCTTCCCTCCTGCATCAGTATTCGATGCTAATGTGCCACTCGCTTGGTAGATGACGAACATCTAACCATGCGTCTCATAACACTTCAATATCGTAAACATCTCTTGCTAAGTATAGGTAAATCCTAAGGCGTTGTCCGGACTTGCTATCGATTGTACGATGAGTTCAAACATACAGATTCCTTCAGAATGTCCTTATTGAAGGTCGGGAGCCATCTCGCGCGATTGCTAGTACAAGCAGATTTTGAATATTAAAATGATGGCCAGCAAGGATTAAGTTCAAAGCTTCACGTATACTAAACAAACGCATACTTTTATCAAATATACAAAATGACTATTGTCAGTATTGATTCTAAATGAATACTGCAAGATAAACACAAACCTACAAACCTTAGATTATAAATAAATCTTCAAACCATATTATGTTGTCTTCAGTTGATTGTAAAATAAGTTGATAGTATTTCCTCAAGCGCTGGTTCTCATAACATCATCCCATTAATATGCACCACGGATTCTGTATTTCCGACTCGGTTGCCCGTGAGAGCATCGTTTTGTTACAAAAACTCCTGTTTATGTTTCCTTTCATACATTAGGTTGAGACGCAGCAATAACAGCGTGTTTCGTTATTGTGACCATACATTCGCCATTATTCTTGTCAGCATTACGGTTGCTGACATTCTTCTTCTATATTGATAAAGTCGAATTAACGAAATTCCAATTTACTTCTAATAATGAAAAGACATACATAGCTTCTAAAACATCTTATAGAAAGAATTTCAGTAACAAAACTATTATCTCAAGCAAACTTCGAATAAACAGCTGGTTATAATTGTGAAAGGTTGCTGGTAATGTGTCCCGTGAACCTGTATGAGGCGAGGAGGTACCCTACGCCGCGTGGCTGCGCAGGCGCAGGAAGCCACGTCTCGGCGTACGTGCCGCAAGCTCGCGCACTGCCGGTGCCCGACGCGGGACGTGCAGGAAGGAACCAGGAGACAACGTCCTACACTCACTGTTGTTTCGTATCCACCTTCCCCGGCCTCGCCTCGCGTACAGTGCCCGCCTGCTGGACAAAGGCCTCCCTCATTAATACTTTGCAGAGTGCGGGCCGGCTCCAACTTCATCCTTAACATTATAGCTGTCAAAATAATCTGGTCGGAAATTAATATACTTATATATTTACAAGACCAACATAAGATTCCTGCAGCTCATTTGCAACTGCTGTTTTCAAATGAGCTGTAGAAATGGGAAATTAGAGTCAGCTTATCCGTCAGCTTAAAGTCAGTTCATATAAAAATAACCCTTAGGCGAGATAACTGTCCACTAGGTCAGTTCTACAGTCAACAGCTTCCGCATTACAACTGCTACTTGGGAATGTACCTTGACCGAAGACTGTTGGAAACACCACATTAGAGTGAAGAGAGTCTCGCTTTACATAATATATCGGTAGGTGTAGGTACTACTCCGTAGAAAGAGCAAACTGTCTCAGGGCAACAGACTCTTAATCTACGAAACTGTCCGCAAGCCTATTTGGATGTACGACGACTGCAAGACGTCTTTAAACTGCAACTATCGAAAGAGTTGCCGTTTCTTATTGTAAGTGATGGTCCATCAGGACCTCATTAGCTTCCCAATACAAATAGTCAATCCTTACAGGAAACTGACTCTTTATGACACGTAATCGGACAAAACATTCGGCTTATATTTAATAGATTGATTAGAGTACAAGAAAAAAATGAGCTTTCTACAGAATTCGCGATTGTGTGGTCATTAAGAAAAAGTTTAAGTTTTTTATTGCAGTTTTGCTTGATACGCTAACAATAGTTTCCAACCACCGCGCGGAGGAACCTGTTTGTGTGTCACGTCTCATGGTCCCGCCGATGAAGACGTAAAAATGTGATTTCCGGTGCCGCGAGCGTGACGCGGCGATAAGGGTTCCGACTCCCCTCCCCTTGTCCGCCCTCGCCTCCTCACGTACCACACGATCCCGGTAGACTATGTAATGGCAAGTTCTCGAGGTGGTCAAGGAACCTAAAAAATAACGAGCAGATACAGATGAACCAGGCAGTAGTCTTAGCTGGAACATACACCTGAAAGGTCAGATTTTCAGCAGAATCTCATACTTTATCACCTTATTTCAGATTTCTGCCCAACATATTGTATTTTAACTTTTAACTAACTTCTGAAATCATTAATTGTTGATAGCCTTCATTTGGATATTTCTTTACAAAACCTCACGACATGACATTAAAATATTGGCGGAAGCATCCACCAGCAACCAACAATCCATCCAATCCAGCGGCAGCGGCAGCGGCATCCAGGACTGTAATGGAATGAAATAGAGAAATATTGCAAAAACAATTAAACATATTCTTGTGTTATAAATATTTACTCTGTAGACATCGACAGTTAATCGTATTCAGAGTTCGTGTTCGGGCCTATAAAAATAGCACCTGCGAAATATAGCACAAAAAATGTATGTCGCCGCTCGTAAACGCCATAAAGCAGTCTTCCATCGATCAAGGGTACGAACGAGACATACATATGGGCTCATAACGTGAAGCTGGCAGTGGCTAGAGCGGTGCGGAGCGAGAGCGGTGAGCGGAGCCACGGCGTTGGCCTTACATTCTTATTGAAACCTCACCCCGCGCTCCCTGACCAACACGTTAATTAGACAATTTGCGTTTCCACTTCCAGACGCTAGCCGTGAGCGACGTCCTAAGCACCACTCGCCGCGCCGCACCGAACACGCCACAATCGCGACATCTTAGAGCAGATAGTCGCGCGGATCTCCGCGCACTTGACAGTGGCATCCAAGACACCGCCGGAATAGCTGATTCCTATTGTAATGTATGCTAAGCGGGTGTGACCGCGACAATTAGGCTAGGATGTGCGGGCCACGGCCGCGGTCGTGTCTCCACATCGTCACGCTGAATTGCGATCAGCAATTAGTGGCTCATCGCTGCATCAGCGACGTGTTTATTTAATCACGAGCGCATACATAATGTGCGCGCGCAGACGACGAGACGCACCGCGCGAATGCTAAGCGCGAGGAACGCGAGACGTTGGACACTGGGACTGTGGGACTGTGGGGCCAGCACCCAGCCCTCACAGCAGCCGGCCGGGGGCGGTGCGGTAGCACAGCACACAGCAGTAACGCGATATTTACTGAATCTCTAATTCAAGCCACGTTATTAATAAGGAGAGAGGTCGGAGCTCGTGATCGGCTCCTACGCCGCCGATCCGCCGCAATGCGCAGGCGCGGGCACGAACAAAATAGTCGAAAAAGGTAAGCGCGCGGTCGTGACGGGAATGTCGCTGATGTTATGTATTTCAGGTTGCACTCATTGTATTTTAAACCGCTATTGTTTCGTATTTCGCGCCTGTGCACAGAATGCTGCGCTTGCGCCCCGACTCGCGTCGTTTTTCACGGTGCGACGTCACTCAGACGGTGCGTGCTCTATAAATAGCGGGCACTGCATAAGCAGCGATCGGGAGGTGATCGCGCCACCACTGCACCGTCCCCTGGAACGAACAAGAGTTACGGCTGGAGGGGCAAGGGTGCGGGTGTCGCACGTGGCGCGCTGCTCCCACGGTCGGCAATTGATTAACGGTGCGGTTCGCGCTAACCGCGGCCGACGTGAGAACACTCCCGCTAATGTGCACACGCAACATTCGGCCCGTGTCGCCGCCGCGTGACAGAATTGCAAGCGACGCCACCACACGACGCACTCCGCGAATACTTACTGCCAAGCCGTCACTGTGCCGCCAGTCCACTAGATGTACATCTGTGTACCTGCACCACGTCTTGAACGACATTACTTCGCAAATTCACACAACTTCGCAGATACAGTATTACTTATAGGTACTGCATCCGCAGATCAAACAAATAATTAAGAGTGAACACAGCAGCACTTTGTTCACAGTTATTTTGCAAGAACGAATTTTGAAATCTGCTCTATTAGGTACTGCCCAACTAACTCTCACAATAAACAACCCAGTTTCGCCGACTGATATCTTTAAATGGGTGATGATTATAGGTGATAATGGATGGAGTCATAACTTCATAAGTCATTCCAAAACAATTTACATTGTGTGAAAATAAATTATAAAAATACATTTAAAAGATTAACATATATTAAATATCAAATTATATATATTAAATATAAGTAGATTAAATTACAAAAAGTTTAAAGTCAAACATAGAAACAAAAAGTCAAGGACATAAAAGTTGACAAAGATAAAAATCAATAAAAATTACAAACAAAAAAGTAAAGGTTAAAAAAAATATTAAAAAGCATTAATGATTTATGATAAAATCAATTTGTTTGTGTTTGTCATTTGGGAACTCATCAATACTGGTAGTAAGCACTTTACCAACAAAAAAGTTTTTCATTTTATTTGTAAGTTTATATTATTTTTAGAAACTTTTAAATCCTAATGGGAACTTGTTGTATACAAAGACAGATTAATATCAATATGTATTAATATCTATCAGACATCGATCTGACAAACTAATGTCATTATATACTGTTATTTAGATGTTCAGTTTCGGTTGTACCGTTGTATCGTGGTAGGGACTATTATATTACTAGGTTTAGCGAGTATTTTTTCACTGCGGTTTCAAATTTGTGTAGATTTTTAGTAAAATTTGTTAACAGAACTAGGTCATTAATGTATTTATGTCTAATAAAATGGTCGCTGCACTATCCCGCCTATTTCAAGCGTATATAACATTAGACTTTAAGGCTTCTGCGCTTCTGAGCAATATATTGTACTTGTAACGGTTGCCCCCTAATTCAATGCCAAGAGTATTGTCGGGTTAACAAACTGGACTTAAACCCATCAAAGTGCTCAGTAATTAACTACACTAGGAAACGGGCAGTTCTAACCATAACTTATACCCTGTCGGGTCAAATATTGCCAAGGTGTGACACTATTCGTGATTTAGGAGTTCACCATGACAATAAGCTAGTCTTTGATACACATATTGACGCCATTGTTAAAAAAGCTTCTGAACTGCTTGGATTTATAATGCGCCTTTTTAAGTGCTTTAAAAATGTCAAGACGCTAAAAATTTTGTACTGTACTTTTGTAAGAAGTCAGCTGGAGTATGCATCTCAGATTTGGAATCCGCGTTACAATAAGTACATCGACCGTATTGAAAATATACAAAAACGATTTGTCAAATTTCTTTGTTTTCATCAAAAGACACCATACCATTCAATTGATTATCTCCGACTCTGTAAAAAATACCATCTACTACCACTCGAAGACCGTCGTAAGATTGCTGACGTTCTGTTTCTGTTAAAAATATTTAATAATGACATTGACAGTCCCGAATTACTATCAAAGTTTAATTTTAATGTACCCGGTAAATGTTTTCGTTTCAATCCGCCCTTACGTGTACCTCATACTAATACGAACTACAGGCAGAACAGTTATACTGTGCGTGTGAGTAATCAGTTCAATATTATATGTAAGCAACATGATTTGGATCCTTTCACAACAAGTGTGACATCAGGCAGCAAAAAGTAAATGTTAATGGGGCGACGTCCTCTGGGTCTCTAGTCAAGATGGGCGTGCCCCAAGGTTCTATTCTCGGTCCCTTCCTGTTTCTTGTTTATATAAATGATCTTCCTTATATGATGGCCAAACTATCGGATATAATTTTATTTGCTGACGACACTTCGCTAATTTTTAAAATAAATAGAAAAAATCCGGATGTTGATAATGTTAACAAAAGTCTAACCGTTCTATCGAAATGGTTCGCAGCTAACAATCTCTTACTGAATGCGAACAAAACCAAATGTCTAAAGTTTGCCTTACCAAATGTACCACAACGTGATCTAAATTTAAATCTTGACGGCAAAAATCTTGATGTTATAGCAGAAACTGTATTCTTGGGGATGACTATTGATTCTAAACTGCAATGGGGCGCGCACATAAGAACTCTTTCGGGTAGGCTCAGCTCAGCTGCATATGCAGTAAGGAAAATAAGGCAGTTAACTGATGTAGATACAGCTAGGTTAGTATACTATGCTTACTTTCACAGTATTATGTCCTATGGCGTTCTCCTGTGGGGATCAGCAGCAGACGTCGATTCAGTTTTTATATTACAAAAGAGGGCAGTCCGCGCGATCTATAAAATGGGTCCTCGCGAGTCCCTCAGAGAAAAATTTAAAGAGATCGATATACTGACTCTGCCCTCACTTTATATCTTAGAATGTTTATTGTATGTCCGTAAAAATCGGGGGCTTTTCAAAATTAGGAGCGACTACCACAATATTAATACACGCAGTAAACACGAAATTGTAATTCCTAAATTTAGATTAACAAAAACTAGCAAGTCATTTCTAATAAACAGTATACGCTTTTATAACAAGTTGCCAAAATCAGTTATAGAACTGACAGATGGAAAGTTTAAAAACTACATAAAACGTGTCCTTATTAAAAACGCATATTACAAAATCAAGGACTTCGTTGAAGATAAAGAAGTTTGGCTATAGTTCCTTCTGCGCATGCGGCTTCCCTGGTAGCTATAATCAGCACAAATTTGTGGATGTCTCTAACTATTCTCAATCTTATTTATTTGTGTGATCTCTTTAATCATTTTGTTTTTTTTTTTGCAATAGTTGTCAAATCACATATTTATATCACCCTTGTTCTGAATAGTTACAGTACTGATAGCAACATCTGTGTGACTCGTCTTTTAGTCATTATTTTGTTTTTGCAATATTTTTTTATTTATTTTTTTTACTTTTGTATAGATTCTTTTCTACCTATTAGTTGTGAATGGACATGGTTGGCCTTGTAGATTCTTAGACGCTTGTTAACTTTTGTTAACGTATTATTTTATTTTACTTTTTGTAAAGTAAGCAATGACTTATTGTCGGGCCTACGCTGTCCTCTCATACTTAAGTGCTAACGCTGTAACAACAACAACATTGTAAAACTAAATGATTTTAAAAGAGTAACCATGGAGTTTCTTGCCGGTTCTTCTCCATAGGAAACGACCAACCCGAACCGTGCATCTTTTCTCGACGTTTTATAAGTGCCCATGTAGGCCTATGTAAAATAAAAATATTTTGATTTTGATTTGATTGAGCCAGAAGGTGCTTAAGCCTCAAGTTTTTCAAATAGCCTACAAATTGGGTTTATTACCCCATTTTCTTAATTGTTTTATTATAACTTTTTATTATATTGTAAACGAACAGATTCTTGACAGTCATTTTCTGAAATGTTGTTTGTAAAACCGTCTTTATTTAATAGAACTAAACTATATTAATTTTAAATTAACACATTGTACTGACGTGAGTTCACATAATTTCTATTCCATTTCTATACGTGTTGACTTGTAATTGGCTTTCTGTTTCAATGATTTCTTTTTTTTATGTTATGTTTTTATATAGCTGTAAGTCTTCCATAGTATATTAAATAAATATATAAGCTGGAACGCAAAGTACACTATCTTAAGTTGGGACAAAGTTAGTTCTTCCTTTAAACTTTTTCCTCAACAGCACACCGAGCTAACGGACTTGGGAGAATAAGACGAAGACAAAGGAAGCGATCGATGTACATTTTATTTTGTGAAGAATGATTTATAAGAAAGAGGAGTAAATGAAAGCGTGACAGTTGTCAGAGAAGAATGGAAGCAACAAAACGTGGTACGCCGACCCCAAGTAGCATGGGACCAGGGCAGGAAGATGACAGAGACATCGGGATGTGACTTTAAGAACCAAAGTCCTATGCTTCTCAGTGATAAACAGCAGTTACTTTCGATCTATAGACTATCGATAGTCCACTGCCTAGATAGAGTCCCCATCGACGGTCGGCGTCAGGTCGGCGAGGCAGCGTAGCTACACGAGCGCGATGCAGGCATTATAGTGCGCCTGCACATGAAAACCTGTCCCAACAACGCCACCGCACTAGGGTCGCTTCTTCCTACGAAGACGGTACGGTTGACAGCCACATTACTCTTTTATATTTTTGATGAGGTTGCAGACAGTGAGTGATCCTGCCAATCTAGATATGTGCATAGCTTTGCTACGGTAAACAACGCAGAATAGATGATTTTACTAGCTTATATTAATAAAATTAGCAAAAATATGAACACCGGCACTATCTACTGTGGAAGGTCACCTTTTTGAGCATCTAGTCTTCGTTACTGTCTATGCATATAGGATGTTGTGTCATAATTATGGCAATGATAATATAGCGGATACTTGTGCTAGGACTCGGTGCGATGGCGCTGTGCGACGGAACCACCTACAGATGAATCATAACGCGCGTAATTGTCCTACCATTCACTTATAGCAGCACAGCAGGTACGCAGCAGAGCTACTGAGAAAGTCAAAGGGGTTTGCTGTTTGTAGAAATTTCAGCACGCTTTTGTTACTTAATGGAGGGAAGAAAATATGAATACGTTTTATAGGAAATGTTCTAGACAAATGTTTAGTGTCAAGTTCAGGTCAATGGTTCTACTTACATCGAAGACCGGCGGCGCTTGGCAGAGCTAAGCACGTGACAGGCAGCACGACACACGCGTCTCACTACTTTGTATCTGTGCTACATTGTTATTCCAGCCAGATTTCCCTTCTCTCTCCGACTATCAGCCGTCGTAAACTCAGGGAGCATTACAGGAAGTCGGAACATTACTTGCACACTGCCCCTAACGATAAACGTCTAAAAACTGAAATGCTCGTACCTAGTATTCCATTCAAATAATATAATTTGAATGTAGTAGGGTGTTTTCCAGACATAAGACACTACAATGACGACTGTAATAATGAAGGTCCTTTGTCACTTCTACATTGTGTCGAGGTGTCTGCAGCGCGATGTAATTTGAGAGCGATGTTCTAAGCTGAATGAGAATGCGAACCACTTCGGATTCCGTTCACACCTGTTGGCGATAAACTGAACTAATTAATATTCTTTTGTGACACATCTACAATGTTGTCGTCCGGCTGGAGTATTTCTACCGTCTGATACTAAGCTGAGATGCAAATTAGGAAAGGAATGCGTGCGTTTGATAATCAGATGAGAATGATTGATTGACCAATTCTGGTCTTTGGCTTGCTGCCTACATACACTGAGAAACCAAGAGTATTGTGATGCTGTCCAAACATGGTGGAGAAACCTGGTCAAGTGGATCATGAACATGATGTTCGAGCAGCTCAGTTGCGCAGTGTGGCATCACTCACTGAGCATGCCAAACTGCGCTGATTAGGGAAAGCCTCGTCTAGTCTCCGCGGAATAATGATGAACTCGCTTTCAAATAACTTTCCTCGTACTACGTACTCGTGGAGAAATGCGGCACTGTTGCACACACTAGAAAGTCTAAGAAGATGACAGTATTTCACTGATACCTACCTGTTTCGCTTCAGTTCTGCTTTTGAACATACCTTAAGTATAGATTTGTATATGTGTATTCTATTTAAGGTTTCTATGCTGCTATATCTTACTTTGTTTTAAACAAAAAGTCAGTCATCAGTTTGTAAGGGTTAAGTGTCGGTTAACTAATGAGCAGTAACGGCATTCTTTGCCGAAGCCTTTCAACCTCTGATAACTTATGGGGCCGACTCCTCTAATTGAGACCTTTCAACTGACATTTGCTTGAAGCTCGCTGCTTTGGAACCTAGTCACGTTGTGGATAGAAAGAGTTGTTGTGGGTACAAAACAATGTCAAAAGAACATGAGATACGAAAAACACAGGGACTCAGATATTAAGACTTCAGACTTTGTATAACTTCCAATAACCATAACCCTAAATAGTCACATAGTCGAGTGAAATGCTCAGAGAACTTATAAGTGACGTCACTGTTGGAACAAAAAGCCTTATTTATATATTTTGCAAGTCAGACTGTCAAAAACACACAGTTATTTTATACCGATGTCGAATAAGAACGTGCGACGTGTTCCACAAATACAACAGCTGAAGACAGCCCAAAGATCATTTCATAGAGTGGCGCCAAAATTGCCGACAGTGGTCATAAAAGTAACGGTGAGGCGACCTCCAGCGTCACGAGCGAGATCATCACACGTGGCGGCAGCGAGAGGGTATCAGAAGGTTTACTCAGATGGCTCGGCAAAACATTAGAAATGCTAAGTGAAAAACCGACATATTTTTTCATCAGTCACTTCTAAAGCCACAGTTGCATTGCAGTACGTTTTATTTAGCCATTGCAGCAAACAGATTGTTTGCGAATCCATTGAGTTGAACTTCTGCCGCGGATTCAGTTGTGAGCACACCTGCAGTTATATAATTACAACGTCATCGTTGTCTAGCTCGGAGCGAGCCTGCTGGTGTAACCTTTCGCATTATTGTTGTCAGGAACTCAGGGCTAAATTCTATTTTTAAAAAAACCAGCCAAGTGCGAGTCGAACTCGCGCACTAAAGGTTCCGTAAAAACTATAGACATAAACGTTTTTGACCACGTAGACTTAGAGGGTTGACTTTTTCACAGCTCCAAAGGACAAGATTTCAACTCGATACTTCCACGCGTTCCTGAGATAAAGGGTCTTGACAGGCAGACAGACAAACAAACAACAAAGTGATCCCACGAAGGTTCCGTATTTTATCTTTTGAGGTACGCAACCCTAAAAACAGATATTATTGATATTTAAGAACCAGTAGATAGATTTATTGTAGTGGTCCATAACGCGAATTCATTTTATAATTAGTGGTTGTATCAATCCGCGAAGTACACGAAAATACCGGGTTCAATGTGTCGTTACGACTTCAGGTGGACAAAGACAGCGTGACCGACTGCCACATGTGTGACTTCTCCCAAGCTCCCCCGTACTCCCCCGTACTCCCCCGAGCTGGTCTGAGGGCCGACTGCAACAAAAAACTCAGTGTACCTAGTGACGCGGCTCCCGCGCTTGTTCAAATGTAGCTGCGCGGGCGCACGCTGTTGACTCGCGGCCCTTTGACGACGACAAACATCGCCCAAACAAAACTCTGCATATTAGAACAAGAGGCAAACAAACACGAGGTTCCTGGTACCAGCACCGACGCCGCCACTGCGCCGCACCGCCGCGCCGCGCCGCGCCGCCCGCGCCGGCTGGTACCAGCACCGACGCCGCCACTGCGCCGCACCGCCGCGCCGCGCCGCGCCGCCCGCGCCGGCTGGTACCAGCACCGACGCCGCCACTGCGCCGCACCGCCGCCGCGCCGCGCCGCCCGCGCCGGCTGGTAGCAGCACCGACGCCGCCACTGCGCCGCACCGCCGCCGCGCCGCGCCGCCCGCACCGCCGCCCGCGCCGGCTGGTAGCAGCACCGACGCCGCCACTGCGCCGCACCGCCGCCGCGCCGCGCCGCCCGCGCCGGCTGGTAGCAGCACCGACGCCGCCGCGCCGCGCCGCCCGCGCCGGCTGGTAGCAGCACCGACGCCGCCACTGCGCCGCGCCGCCCGCGCCGGCTGGTAGCAGCACCGACGCCGCCACTGCGCCGCACCGCCGCCGCGCCGCGCCGCCCGCGCCGGCTGGTAGCAGCACCGACGCCGCCACTGCGCCGCACCGCCGCCGCGCCGCGCCGCCCGCGCCGGCTGGTAGCAGCACCGACGCCGCCACTGCGCCGCACCGCCGCCGCGCCACGCCGCCCGCGCCGGCTGGTAGCAGCACCGACGCCGCCACTGCGCCGCACCGCCGCCGCGCCGCGCCGCCCGCGCCGGCTGGTAGCAGCACCGACGCCGCCACTGCGCCGCACCGCCGCGCCGCGCCGCCCGCGCCGGCTGGTAGCACAGCGCACCTACATTGTGTTTGTTTGTCTATAGTTACGTACTTCCGAAACCTCACCATACGGGATTACAACTCGAGGGCACACGACAAAACGTTTAACGGTCTTAGGAATCCATACGAATCTCGTTACCTTCCAAGTATTTTAAAAGACAAAACAGCGAGCTGTGTTTATAAATTTAATGTATTGAGGGACGATGTTATCTCGTGACGCATTTAATGTAATATAGAGGACGCAGCTCCTTAAAAAAATTCCGCGACATCGGGAACGACGAAATCCTTCAAAAACAAAAGCCGTCCGGACTCATCATTTAAGGACAGGACAGACGAATCGTATCAATACGCTGATGGAACTTTTAGGGACGTATAAAATACGAAGTCATTGTCTTTTTTGCGCGTTGGGTTTGCGCGCGCGACGCGGTCGCGGAATACCAACAAGGTGCGCCGGCGCAGTGGAATGCGCGGCCGCCATTCGCGGGACGCCTGTCACACGTCGCTCGCATCGCGACGCTGCCGTGCCGCGCGCACACTGTGGTGCCCGGCCACGCTCACCAAAACACACACGCACTAATACCACCACCTAACTAAAACCAACTCACGAAAAAACTGTCATTCAAAACGACATCTTACCACAACCACCTCAAATCAGGACTTTGAAGCGAAGAGTGTAGAGTCGAGTTCAGATCGCAGCCCAACCATCAGTTTTGAGAGCTGATGATCTTTGTACGAGTTTCAAACATGGATTTGCTTAGATAGCAATCGAGCCTCGAATGAATCTGAAATGTTGATTTCTTTATCAATGTCCTTTGTTCTTGACGTTGTCGAGATCTCAGCGACTAACATATTGCTCTCGGAGTTTTTTTGCGACTAATTAATTGGCTCCATTAATGTTTTAGAAATTATATAATACCTAATTACAGTTGTTTGCAGCAGCAGGATACAATGCAAGCGGTATGCAAAACGTAGCTATTTCTAGATTAATGTTATTTAAATTGTGCGTATTTAACACTTTAGGTGTCGATAATACATTGCTTTATCTCTTATGTTCCTCCCATTAGAATTTAAAATGATGTCGTAGTTACCTGGTGGAGTGCTGGTTAGACGTTACACCCAGAGGGTATGTGGTTACACACTGATATCATTCATATCAGGTTCTCATTAGAGAGGTTTTCCGCTAGAGAGCAAGTACTTACTACGTCATGCATGCACTTTGCATGATACATTATATGGTATTAACAAGCTTAACAGCATCAGACTCCAAAGCATTGTAGTCTTGTGGTCATGGTCCTTCCACCATTTCCAATCCCACGTCCACGACCAGACCAGAACCACCACACCACGTCACCTGCTCGGCGCCTGCGCGCGCGCCGCTGACAACTACTTTATATCTTCCGTCGCGCACGTAAAGCTGCCTGGATAGTTTGAGCAGCTCCACAAGAAGTGCACGCCCTCATTAGTCATTCCGAACTCGTCTATGCGATATTTATGTCAGTCCGGCGTGTTTTTAGAGCTCCGTTGTCCCACAGTCGCGCGCGCGGCTCGCTCGGGTTCATCCTCGGTGCGCCTGCGACGTTGCTATCTGCGAGCCGCGGCCGTGAGCCGACGGAGCATCTTTTCTTCTATATGTTTCTAACACACATATAATATTTTTTTAAACTGTATTAATTATATAAAAATGTATTATTGGACATCGAAAATAGATTATATTTATGTCTAATCTTTTTCTATAACAAGATGAAAAAATACTCTGTAAATAATTATATAAAATGTGTTAATGGCAACACAGAGTGACATTCCGGTCGGTTCTCGGTTAGTGAAGACATAAATAAACAATTGACGATTAGAAGCATTTGTGAAAGGCGACAGGAAGAAAAAAACTTTCAGGTTTACAATTCAAGGGCTCATACGCAAACATCGCACAGAGAACAAAGATATAGATATAATAAAGACAAAGAACAAGGTACTTAATCCATATAGCTACGGAAGGATCCCAGCACAGTGATTGTACCCCGTTAGCATCAGTAGTATATATTACATAGGTACATTACCTAAGTAGGTACTTACATTATCATTTACTTTCAGACGTAAGTGTAACTTCTGAACTACTGTTTCTGAGCCAGGACTATGATCTTGTAGAGTGTAATGCACTGGAGCCAGGCTAAGTAAATAAGTAGGATTTTATGATACCTATATTTAAAAATGTAAAATATGAGTATAAAAATATAAAAATGACATAGAGTAGGTAGTAGTACCTAATAGAAAATAGTACTACGGTTATGTGTTTTATATTAGGTATTTTTAATGTTTCCGTGTTTTCCATTGAACGAATAAGCCCCCGTGCAAGTTGAGTACCTATGCAGCTCTTACCACTAATTTACCGGCTTGTTTTTCTCTCAGTTCCATGCGTAGACTATTTTTATGACTAGTGTTAATGTTATTACTAATATAAATGATGTACCGAATTCACCAAACTTAAAATATCAACTTGAGCAGATAATTAAGCACTAATATGATACCAAACAGATAAGAGCATACCGTTAAACTAGGTCTCATTGAAGGTAATTAATTTAGAGCGCTTATGATGGATAGTATCTCGTTCTGGCGGCGCGGGCGCCGCGAGCCGTTGCTTGAGAACTAATAAGTGTTGGTTGTTGCTACTGGCTCAGGAAACAATGACCGCCGAGCTTCGAGCAACGCTCACGCACACCTACAGCCAGATGAAGGTAATCTACAATTAAAACTAAAGTCATTTTTTGAAACTAGGCTGATGATCAACACTTTTTGAACGTCAATACACAAAGAGAAGATTATCCCCAAAACACGTAGGTACCCTCCGTCCGTATCCTCCGTCCGTACCCTCCGTCCGTACCCTCCGTCCGTACCCTCCGTGCTACGTGTGCTTCCTATGCGTAAACAACACGGTGGAAAAAATTCTGAATTAATTAATACGTAACAGCTACACGAGTCCATCTTTAAGGTCAAGCCGTGCTCCTTGAGGTGGGCCGGAGATGGGTGACCAGCTATTCCGTACCAAGTCTCCCTCTTGCTTCGGAAAGTATGTGAAACCGTTGCCACTAGTTGTCATTTGTAGATCTTTGACTTTTTCGAGGGTTTTTCCTTCGAAGAGGGAGGGCGAGGCCTTTGTTCAACTGAATGGAACACGGCCTAGTTGAATACTCACTTGCTTATCGTTAATAACTCACTTCGGGATTTAGTCAAGGGGTTGTTAGACTCTTCACGTGAGCACGCGGCTGACCTAGTTTTTGTTTGTAAGTTAGGGATGTAAATATAGGTAATTATTACCTGGGCGTTCATACGAGACTTTCACGACCTAAAAGATTCAATATAGCTGAAGATCGACTCTTAACTCTACATCAGTTTAGTTGAATCGATTTGCAGTTCATGTGATGCTGTCATTAATCTTGCTCATAAACATTCAACCACCTCCTTCATAACGGAATAATATTGTGTTCGTGACTGAGCACGTTGAGTAAGAGCCTACAAAACTAGCTATTTTGGTTTTTCAGGTTTGTTTGCAGTCAGCATTAATTATGGCTATCGGAAAACATTAATGTTAAACTCAGATATAGTAAAACATACTGCATCATACAGTGACAGGCTATTATTTTAAAAGTGAATGGCTCCGACTATTATGAGTAATGATGAAACATGTCTGAAATGCATTTGTACTTAAATGGCTAAAGTATCTAATAGTTAATACCTGGGTGGCTGAAGCAGACGGGCACCTGGCTGGGACAGGCCGTCAGGCGCGCCACCTATTGGTAACATGACAAAACATCACGCACACAGCCGCACGCGCATCAATCCATCCGTCCCACACTAGCGTGTCACTCTGTGACATCACTTCAATTTCTATGTATACTTACATTGAACAAGATCCAGCCAGCCGACCACAGCACGCAGAGCTCCCTCGTCCCCCGCTTGCCAGCCAACTCGGGCCCTTGTGGAGGGCAGCAGAGTGCGCTTCGGGTTCATGTTACAGCGGGCGGCGTACAATGAACGGACTCGAGTGCTGCCCGTGTAAGTGAGTGCCATTGTTTTTCATGTGGCGTGTTTTTTCCTCGCGTTTCGGCGGCAAACGTCGTCCAATAGTAGGCGCGCAGCGCGCTCATTGGCGGAGCGCGCGGGGGCGGGACGCGCTCGCCAATTCTTCGCGCCTTTTCGCGATACGCTCGCGACGACGTTCATCTGTTTGTTTATAGAAAGCGTCCCTTTTCAAAAATTGTTTGTTGGAGCCTGCCAGACATTCGTTCACTAAACTTACTCTGATGCTTTCACTGGCAAGATTACTAAATAACATTGTTAAAGCTACGTTTTTAGTCTGTGCTTCGTTGCATGATCCTGCGTTCGATTCCCTGGTTGGACAGTGTTATTGGGCTTTTCCATCAAGAATTCGAAGCACTCACAATGCTTGAGTCTGTGCCCGGTTGCTGACATTAGGCTTTATACTATTAGTGGTACTATTAATTATTCTGTGCTATTACGCCGGTACAGCTCTGCCTAACCCATAGGAGATTATTTACAGGCGTGATATTATGTTATATGATGTTTATAAATACTACATATTTGAATGTTTATTTATGTTTTAAATTATTTAAGCCCAGAAAATGCCCACGTTCATAAAAGCGTTAGTAAAGAGCAGTGCTGAACTTTGTTAAATAACATATGAAGGTGTTTACTCTTGCTAAGTATCTACCTTCTTCAGAGAAACATCGCATTGAAATTTGTAAGTATAACGTATTCATTAAGGGCACGCTACAATAGTGGCGATAATTTATTATTAAACAAGAAGAGGTTCTTGAGGAGCGAGAGAGGCGCCACTGCGTCCTCACTTGCCATCCTCACCGAACACGGAAGTTTCGGGAGGTTCCTGCACGTAATTGAGCGGGAGGAAACGACAAGGTGTCACCATTGTGACGTACGCCAGGAGGGCACGTTGGAGCACACTGTGGCTGTCTGCTCCGCTTGGGAGGAGCACTGCTGTGTCCTCGTAGAGGCGATCGACGGCCACCTAGACGGTCCGGTCCTGACCATAGACTGGGTCAGGGGCGAGAAAGAATGGGAAGGAAGCACCTCTTTCTGCGAAGCAGTTATGCTAGCAAAGAAGTTGATTGAACGTTTGAAGGGGAGCATCTAAAACCAACCCACCAGCCAAAGCCAGCGCGGGATACGCTCTGGGCATAGCGAAGTCTGTGGACGGTGAGCAATTGGTAGCTCACCGTCCTTCCGTCCGTCTAGTGACGACAGACGTGTCGATGACGCGTTTGTGTTCCACGCGCGCCTCAATGAGATATAAGCAAAACAGAGGGGCCCGTCGAGAACACCGCCTGCCGGGGTTGCAAGTTCTTCGAAAGAGATACCGCGGCTCCGGAACACAAAGACTAAAAGAAGGAACATGGATGAATTGTAGTAAAAGCAATTCTAACACTCCCTTCTGCTCCGGCAAGAGCGGGTGAAGTAATAATTTCCATCCAAAAAATAAGGTGTTAATTTATACTCGTGTCCTTTCTATAAATGTAGGAAGGGACGTAAAAACCTAGCGAAGACCAGTCGCAAATCTATTCATCATTGACAAGAGCCACCCAAAGGAAACTTCCAAAAGAAAGGATATATGGATATAGTTTCGGGTAGTATTTAAACGCAAATCAAAAAATATCCTTTTTCTATGCAATAAGATTCCGAATTCCCATCAAAATTACTGATTGCACAGCAAATTATTCAACTCAAAATATCACTAAACACACTACAATTTATTTTCGCAGCGTACAGCGATTTTTCCTAAAGCAAAAGCTTTTTCATCAATGCACAGCTAATAATCTTAATGCACATATACATGTTAACTCTTTTTCTTTTAAAAATAGCTTCTATTTTTATATTATTTACAGCAGTTTTTTTTAAATAAAACAGCATTTTATTAGTCACAGTCGTCTTATTATTTAATTATTACCACATCATGAGATCAGCAAAAAAAATATAAAATTAGATACAAAATAATGTCATTTATTTTAATTATTATTTAATTAAATTTTAAATAATGTCATTTAATTCAATAAGTAATTATCCTAATTGAAATAGTTTAGTTCCGGGTAGCGTACTAAAAACAATCTCTTTTTTCTATTAATGCAAGTCGTTTCTAGTCGTCGGAGGTCACAGTTTTAACCTAACCTAACCTACCCATGCGCCACTCTGCACTCCAGTGGCGAAAAAGCGCGCGAAGCCGCGAACGTTTTTCAGTTAATTGGTTCTGCTTTTAGAAATAATGCAATATGACAGGATTTTTTTGTTAAAATAATCATTAAATTTGCCGAGCATGGCTTCTTGAAAATTAAGACAAATATGATGAACAGGTTTTGTTGTACTTACTGGTTAATATGCGACTGGGATAGTTATTTTGCTATGAAATATGGAAAATTTGCTGTGCAGTCAGTATTTATGCTATGTATGTAGTATTGTTGTACAAAAATAAATTTAACTGTATTGCATTATGAGGAAAAAAGTAATGTCATATTGATGTATAATTTCGAATTATTTGCAGTTTGAGTTTTGTTAAACATTTAGTTTATTTGTAGTGAAGTATGTTATTTGATGTAAAAAAGAATATAAATGATGAGTATGTATTGATAGGCGATTATTTATTTGATATGCAATTTATAATATCCCTATAGTTTCGTACCTACTCACGTATGGAAAAAATTACGAATGCCTAAAGTTTTAATAACTTGTAAACATTTCGCGAGGCTCTTTAGGCGCGACGATGTCAGCGGTATCCGAAGCCTAACGCCACCACTGCATATAATCATGTCAAAAACCCTGTGCGTCACGCAAATCTGAACAGCACAATCAAGCACTACTTGCATGAGGTTAACGCTCAAACGAACCATAGTTGCACACGTCACGAACACGTTCAGATCGACTCTAATGTGTGTTACTAAAATTATTTGTTAATAAAAATTGAACTCTAACTTTTGCGAGGAAGACGTGGGTCTGGCATAATCCTAAAATCCATAATATCAAAATACGATGCACAATAAATAGTTTAGTACAGCCATACTGCAAGAACACAATATCGAGAATGAGCCGGCTCTATGAAGCATAGCTTTTATCTTGATCTCGTCATATAGCCAGGGCTCCCAAATAGCCAATCTCGACCTCAGTTTTAGCTCGCATAATTTCGAGAAATCAGCCTAGACTCGAAAATAATTCGTTGAAGATTCAGTATATCAGTGTCAGTAATGAGCTACGGTCCTGCACTCCTAGCTCTGTGAAGACCACACGTAGCATCGACAGGAAGCGTCTCGCGATACGATCAGTCGTAAAGATAAGTCGCAGTCGCAGGCGGAACCAGTGCCGACGTCGTGATGCGCCGGCGCACGATGCGCACATGTAACGCGGCGACGGGAGAGGTTCCCAGCACAGCACTGCCACCGGCGCCAAGCAGCGCCAAGTGTCGCGATGACGAGTATTTCTAACTACGGCGAAACTGTAATCCCTGCAATTATTGCTAAGTTAGAGAGCTACGCTTCATGAACTTATAATGAAGTTAACATTACTTAACAATTGAAATTGTAGGATGTGAACCACGAAACATCTACACATGTTATAGCTTATAGGTACTATCCTACTCTGAATACCTTAAATTGGAATTCAAAAATTGTAGTAATGTAATTGTAGTTTACCTGCAATCATAACCCACTATGAAACAGCATCAAAGCTTTGCACGAATACTTAATTATTTCTTTGTTTGAAGGACGAAACAAGTGACGATGGTCGTTTAGAAGGTACGCTGAACGGATCATAAGGACGTCGTCCTACTAGGGCTAAGAACTTAGTCATTCGGGAAATCAGGACGCGTTATAACGCCTATAACCAACTTGATGTCGGTTGATTGGTATGCATTGCAAATCGAATCATTTAGTGCTGTTTCGACTTGGACGCAAAGCTGTTTAAAAAGAGAAACACCCAGCTCTACACAGGAGTGAAACACGAGTCTTTCGTATTTAAATCAGTGCCACCCTTCGCGACACACAAAACAAACTTAATATCGGGCGAGAGTCCTCAGCGCGCCTCCCCCGAGCCGGCGGCGGCGGCGCGAGCACAGGTCAGGGGGCGCTCATTATCCGCGCACAGGCGCCGCAGTCGGTGCGAGCCACTCGACACCTGTACCGTGTAATTGTCTCGTCGGCTCAGCCCCGGCACTCTGGCACTCTGGCACTCTGGCACTCCGCCCGGGAGGCGAACGGCACAGAAACACTTAATACAACATCAACTTATAATGTCTGTTTTGCTAAAAGGATTTTCATGATCTGAACGTAACTTGGAACTATTCACATTACGAGTTTATTTTTGTTCCTACAAAAACAATGACGGTTGGAAACAACATTGATTTATAAATAAACTTCTTTTTATTTTAACTATAGTCACAACGCGGCAACGTGGGTAATCACTGAATGTTTCTAAATATTACGATAAAACACTCCCGCTCCACAGTCAAAAAACAATTTCTCGTAAACTTTTTTCGGGGACTACGAACAAAGCAAGTGATATGCAAGTACTTATTGGGGTCGTCGCGTTCAATTGTCAATTAATGTTATTAAAACAATCACGTGGCGTGTTTGTGATGCAAATTAATGTCGGAGATGTCCCCCCCTGCGCTCCGGCTGTCTCCCCCTCCCTCGAACCTCCTCGAACACTTTTACAGCGACGAGACGCACTTGAACACAACACTCGCTCGTAATAATGGACGCACTAATTGGTACATAACCAATACAAATCCTTTTGACATTTAACGAGTTTAATTCAATTGCTACCTCTGAACATAGCTGTATGGTGTAGTTGCAGCTGAAGTCTTCAGGCTTAATGCAAACCATAGGCGTAGATTGTTTGAAGCTTTCAATATACTAACCGTCGAAATAGTACCCAAAACAATACAGACAACAGCGTGATGGTTTAACAACACCAGCAGGGCTGTTCTTGTGACATGACAATGGCCAACAAACAATCTGAAGTCGTACGTAACACTGCTACGAATTAAGCACGACTATAATAAAGAGTTGTGTGAAATATTTCCAATAAACAGTATTGAATGGTGGTGTGTGCACAGCGAGGGGTTTCGACTGTCGATCAAGCGGTCGTTGCGTCGCGTCGCGTCGCGTGTCGCTGCTATTGTTTGTGCACAATATTGCATATTGCAGCACAAACAAACGCGACACAACGCGCACAGACAGAAGGCTCATACACACTAGCTACTGAAAGCGTGTGAATCAAAATAAGTTGTCAATGAGTATTTATTTATTTACCACCAATAAACCTTTCTTGTTTGTTTTTTGAATGTGAAATTATCAAATTACTACCTTACTTTTACTAACTAAAACCCATCCGATCAATAAAATATGAATGTCTATCTTAATTAAACAAAACAAAGATTATCAAAATTTTATTTCAGAATCATCTCCATACTTATAGAACATTATTATATATTTCAACAACATTATTATACCTAAACGTAAGGACGACACAATAAAAGGACAATCATAATTAATAACATAATGTAATCTAAATAAAACATGACAAATCTTAATCCGTGACCTTTTAAGAAATTTGGTACATATGAATTATTTTGTTGTCAGGATTGTCAATGGTCAACTAATGACCGGATCCGGTAAATAAAGACATGTTCATCGAGTATTTATTAGTGACGTGTCTAGTAGGCAAGACGGAGACGCTTGTGTGCTTGTGTGCATGAGCTCACTCATATCGCGAGATACTTTCAGTTTACTGAACCTGATATGTAGATACAGAGTAGCAGAAACAACGTCGCGACCGGGACTGTGGTCGGCGCAGTGGCCTCCACGAGCGATCGACTGCTGCCCTGCTTATCGCGGATTCTATTCCCGCCCGGAACAAATATGTGTATGGCCTACATGTAGTTGTTCTGAGTCTCGCTGCTTGTGTATGTGAATTTTAATATTTTTAAATGTACCCGGATACAAAAAAAATACAATAGAAATTCCTGGTGTGGCGCAAGAAGAAACACAGCGCCACAACCACCATAGTTATTTAACTTCAATTGTACCTATTCTTTATATATTAAACATGATATCGACAAATCTTAGTTGTTTGAGGGTTTAACACTCTCAAGTAGTAGTTCTTCTGAAATAACATTGTCGGCGTGTCGCACGTCGGCGTCGTGTCGTGGGACTGCGCCCCGGCCGGCACGCGGGGCGGCGCTGCACAATGTCCCCGCGGGGGCGCCGGCCGCGATCAAACGCTGCACTAATGCCATTAAACGATGCCCTAATGATCCGTTATACGTCAATACTCATAAAGAGCGCATTTGTTGGCGCGCGGTGTATTGATGCGCGATTTGTTTGCAAACCTTCCTTACGCTTTGTTTCTCAAATTACCATAATAACAACAAAGGGTAAAGGAGCTAGTATTAATCGAATCGAATCAAATCGAATAAATTTGTCAAGGAGCTAAAAACCGAATTCAGTCTGGTCTAAACTAGACACAACCAGCTGCGAACTAATAATCAAGATCAGCTCGACCATTAGTGACGACTAGGGCATCGGAACCGGTTTTCACCGGATCTAAAAAGAAGGCTTTGAGCGTTGTAAAAAAAACCTTTTTCACCATATGAAAACCTGGGACTTCGAGATTTTTCAGTTGTATCGATTCTTATAATAAAGCGAATAATATTCATCTGTGAATCAGTGACATTGTGTAAAATACATATAATATACATGAGTAAGACGAATAACGGTCGGCTTCGTGGGGTTATGGGGTTTGAAGCTTCAAAAAGTTCAACTTGGGTATGTGGACCAAAAAATATACAACCTCAAGTGTGAATGATTTATTTTCAGGTGAAGGAAGCGCTTACACCTTGAAATTCAGAGTTTACATTTTTTTTATGAATGGCATCTAGCATCTCGCAGTTCAACCTAGGAGGTTGTCGTCTGCTTACCCGGTCTGAATTTACGAAGGGTGCTAGTTTCCCTAGTGCTCTCCTGTAGCAGGCTTATAGCGTCGTCAGGAGTGACGAGTGTACGTCGAGAACGACGAATTTTTCTAATTCGGGAGAGCTCGTATCGGGCGGCTGATGCGATAAGCGGGTTGCGATGTTTTATCGCAGAGTCAAAGAAACGCTTGGAAAGGCGCTTCATGAATTGAAGGACGGTGGGGATTCTAAGTGTAGACTATCATTTCGGACCCAAAATGGTGCTCCCGCGAATTTACGAAGGAATAGGTATATGAACTGTTTAAGGACTCCAGTTGCAAGAACTGGACCGAAAACTGTTTGCGTCGGCGGTGTATTTATGCAGTCTGCGTAATTTCCTCCCAACTGCCACTAAAACTGCATTCGCATAATTAATTTTGCTCGAAAATTCGGTTCCAATAAAATCGAAAACCGGTCATTTTCGATGCCCGACTGAATGACGACTAGTTTTGAACTAGCTTCAAACTAGTCATGAGTATAGTTTTAGTTAGTGACGACTAGTCACAACCCTCGGAATGTCAGTGACGACGAGTTTGGAACATTGCAATTCATATTTCTACGTTTGATCATAAAAGAAGTACTCAATTATGGTTTGACGCAGATAACAAACACATTTACAAACTTCTTATAAGTACATCACTTTCGTACATTTTGTATGCATCAACCCAAACGGGGCCAACGCTTTTCTTTGCATGGTCTCCTTTGCGCTGCGGCCTGTGGCCTGAAGGGGCTGTGCTGTGCTGTGATGTGCGCTCAGCTTTACTGTACAAATCAGTACGCAACTAATAACGTAGGGTTGACATTGACAACCGTCTTAGTTTTTAATTTGTCCGCGGGCGGCCGGGTTCGCGGGCGGTGGCGGTGCGCGGGGCGCGGGGCGCGGGGTAATCCTGGCCAGCAATAAGCCCGGATCAACCGCTCTAATGAAAACTGTCGCCCGACAAACAAGCCCGATAGATGTCGCAGCTAAATTAAACTATTTCGCGAATACATTAACTGATCCCGTTCGGACATGCGCCTCCTTCGCAATTAGACATTTATTGCTTCCAGCCCGTCTCACATGTTGCCCCTAACATTTTTATAACAAATTCAAGGCCAACATTTTGCATTTGTAATGTAAATTACAATTAATGTTTGGCTTTCATGTCGAAATTAATTCTCATTCACCAGAAAGTGTTATTGGTATTTTAGCCCCTTTCCTTTGAAGCCAGTACTCGCTTCCAGCTGGTCATGGACTCATGGTAATGGTATTATTGATGCTGCGACATCCACGCGCACGACATCGTCACACGCATAACGTAGGTACGATTCCATTCGAGCACTAACTTACTCTTTATGATGTAACACGAAAATATTTCACATTTGCCGTAATCATAAGCAAATGTAATCGATTCAACTTTATTCAAACTTAATAACTTCCTAGTTGGCAATAGAGTCCGGATGACTTAACTGACTAATTTGAATATGAACTCCGGGACATAGGGACACATCGGAAGCTTACAAAAATGATTTGTGTGATGCGCACGCAGATGTGATTGCAGATAATTGAGAGATAACCCTTGACGAGTGACAATAGACCAGCGCGGACGGTGTGGAGCGGGGTGGAGCGGGGTGGCGCGGGGTGGAGCGGTCCTGTAATTAAAACCCGTCGAGGCGCGAGCGTGCGCCCTCCACGTCACACACACACGCCTCACACTTACCACTCATTATGATGGCGCACATTGTTTTCTCTCAGTTTTACTAAACAAAACAAATTAAATAATTTAGGAATATATAATGAACTTTCCATTTATTGCAGTTCAACCATTTGATTCGGTGTTTTTAAATATAACGGATATTTATTAATGTCTATTATTTTATTGAGTTTCCGATAATTAGCCGCTGTTGCAAACGACAAGATCACAGATAAATTAAAGTTATTGCGGGTTTATGTTTATATAAGTACACAAAACGAGCCACCCCTCTCCTCGTTGTTGTGCTCGCCGCGGCACCGCTACCACTGACACTCACAACAGTCACTTTCATGGCAATATATTTCTTATTTCCACTCAAGCTGAGCATAGTAAAGAAAAAGCTAGCCTAGGCTAGGAAACTATGCACTATACTTGTACACTCACGAACAATAATATGTATACCAAAGCGTGACAAAACTGTTTTTCTGGTAAGTCTCCCGAAAGTTCATGGTCCGTGAGCGTCGCAGTCGCACGTATGCAATAAATCTGCGCAGCGGCTGCCACTCACACCGACGCGCGCATTCACACATTCTCAAACGTGATAATAGACATCAAACAGCAACACTACCCGATGTTATCAGTTCTATAGAAACGTTCGCGGCTCATAGAGACGTGCACCTGTGTCTTTGTCTGTCCTCCTAAATCATATTACGTTGCAGGAACCCTTTGCCCAATTGTCCACGGACATCGCACGGCCGAACATTGTTCCAGTGATTTATGTGGAACATAGAGCTGATACATTATAAGAAACCTGTTGGAAATAAGTTCACGGTGTTAATTAGCTACAAGAAACACTAATCTGTAGGACTGGCACGACTGATTCGGACTGCATTTGTATGTAGGATCGATCTGAGTGCATCCTGGAACAGATCACGACTTACAATTGCAAAGAGGCTTCTCATTAACACACTTATTAGTAAAAAGAAGATATTCATTATGGAGTGTGATCAGCTCGCACGATCACGGTCGTACTAAAGTTAACCTTATCAGAATATCATTATCAAATCTCACTCATATTGATTCGTATCTTCCACCGCAGAAATCCGCTCAATTTAATTACATCTTCATAACAGTACCGTGTCAATGCATCTATGAAAACATGTAAGTCAGAAAATCTACTTCTATTTAGTAAAAGAGGTGACAGACTCAAGTATAACACTAGAAAAAGGGACCAATTAGTTCAGCCAGGTTTCAGGTTAGCCAAATTATCTTTCATGCCGCTGATGCTATTTATAATGTTACAATAAAATAACTCCCCACCGAATACGACACTACAATCGAATGAGGTGATATTTAAATCTTCTATAAAAACGCACACTATTTACGCAAGGTCAGGGGAATATATTGATGATAAAAATGCTTGGCTCAGTGCTGGTCCTGCTCCACAACCATAAAAGTCAACTCATTGATTCTGTAGTTATTGTGGAAGCTGCAGAAGGTTTGCAAGACTATCTTTGCGTCGTATAGACTCAATTTCCTAGTATTTTATAACTGTAATGTGTGAGTACTATGTACTATCATTGACTCAATTATGCCCTGGTGGTTGAAAGAATGTCATGCTCAATTAAATGGTAGCGGGTGTGGTCATTTAGGAACTAAATGACCCGCCACACCTTGAAAATGGTTGAGTTGAATGAGGATGATCAATGCGTCATGTTCGTGAACGGGCGCTGTCAATTAGGACCATAATTATTTTTTTTATAAATATTTTTACTTTTACTCTGAACGCTCATAATGTGCACTTTACATCGTTTTCACATGTTTGTGTAATTTCAACATGAATGATGTGAATGGTCACATCATGATCATGGGATCTTGTAAAAGTATTATGATTTAAAAGAGTGTCCATAGAGTTTCTTACCCATTGTTCTCTATAGAGATCAACACTTTGGAATGGGTTACTAAAGTACTTTCACTAGTTATTATGTGTTGTGACTGGGACTGTAACTTCATCCTTTTGTTTCTTGACATTCAAAAGTGCCTGTAATTAGACCATTACAGGCACTTTTGTCTTCACCTTTGTCCCGAATAACGATTACTTTCATTTTGACAGTTCACGTTTGAAACGAATGTAGGTTCATTACAATATTTAGGTAGGTTCGGTGCGCGTGCGCAAGCAAACCGTCGCGGTACGAAGGAGGGGAGATTGTGCCTACAGTCTTTCGCGCCTCATCAATATTTGATCTGTTTTGGATTGCAGATGCGCTGACGCCGGTCGCAGCCTCCCTTCGCTCATTGTTATTCTTGTTTGTCAAATCAATCGTCCAGGTACCGATCGTACCGACACCTCTCACACTGTTACTAACGATTCAACATTTCGAAGACCGACACTTATTGACGTCATTGACAATTAATGCTCCCATTACATTTCAGGACTAACTTCTAAAACCCAGAATGCTTCTCCAATCAAAAGTATTCCTAGCCCGGAGATTTAGCGCGAGTGCGACTTGATCTAAAACAGTTACAAATGTTTCCAGCTTCGCCCTTATGTCGTGGTGCACCCTGGGATTCCGGCAGCATCTCTGGGCGCTGACATTGACCTACGACTGCTGAACATGCCGCCCTGGTTACATAATAATGACCATTCGCTGTCGTGCGCATTATGCAAACATCACCCCGAATCAGAACTACATCAACATACTGAACCCTCGTCTTTTCATATTAAGCTTGCATGGCGACCACTCACCATGGAACAGATGCATAAATACTATTTTGTTCCAAATGAGATAGATGTTTTTCTAAATCAATATAATTTTATATAAATAGCAGTCGTTGAATATTTTTCCCAACTTGATTGCTATTAGCGTTCGTTTGCGATTTCAGCATCTCTGTTTTTCTAGACCTAAGCTGTTTATAGTGCGGTGGGACTGTGTAGCTGTCGCGTCGGTACGATCGCTCGCGCGTATTCGCTGCCCAGTGGATATTACACATCGAGCATTCTACTTACTTGTTGCTTTCTACTTACTTACATTCCACACACAATTAATACGTCAATGTTTTGATTAGCCATTGCAGAATCACAGGCCATAAACTATAAAGTTTCGTTCCAAGAATGACATTGTTTAGAAGGTTGAGAGATTACTGTTATTACAGAAACTAATGGCGATGTCATCAGCACACGGAGGGTGCGCGGATTCGGGGAAGCGGCGACCTTCAGGTGATTCAGTAAAAAACGCTCGAATCCCGTCGCTACCTGTCACACCGTCACAGCACGCGGCACCCTGACTGCCGAGCTCGTACCTGGCCAACCGGCCACACTGCGGGTACCTGCCACTGCTGCCACCACACGTGTCATCTCATGTTAACGCATGTTTTTACAATGAATAGGTGTCATCTGCAGTTGAACCGCTCTTATGCACGTTCTGTAGCGTGACTAATCTATGTAGTGCATCCTGGACTGCGACTCCACGACCCACAAACGTTATAACTATGATAAATTAAACTGATGGTTTGTCATCAGTTCATTTGAATTTTTCAGTCTATCATTTAGTTGTTTTTTTATTATTATTTTCATCTAAACAAAAGTGTGAATACCCGCAGCCGCGGCGCGCGGCGGACACACAAAGCAATGCGCACAATAGCTGAGCCGACCTAGTCCCACGCTACCTCAAGAAATCACAAAATATGTTTTACAAAAAAAGGAGTTGGGAATATGTGACAGGAGCAATTTCTTTAAGTTTCCTCATATAAAAGGATCGCAGTATGATATATAGCGGGCAGAGTCGCCATGATTTATACGTGCACCGTTCGTTACGGGGAGATAAAGTGGTGGCTCTTTAGCACTCTGGTACAGTTCTCTGTATCACGCCACATGACATCTCGGACGATAATAACGCTGGGGATGTTAAGAAATTATTGACTGGCAGAAAAGCGTGCTCTTGTCAATCTAGATTCGTTGTAATCTTGGTGTCGCATTACAGGAAGACTTTTTCGTCCACGCTTATCGCTTCGCTCGGGCGCAATCCAGGCCGGGTCCGGTATGGTCCGGACCTCACGGTAGAACGTGACGCGATCGGAGCGGATAACATTACTACTGCATGGCAGGTTTATAGTGTCATCATTCTGCAATAACACTCTTACATAATATGTCTGTCAAGTATATGTTCAGACATACACCATGACGTATAGCTTGTTATGATTAAGCGGGATCTAGTAAATCAATGTTGTCTTACGTATTGCTCATCTCGGTCTGTGATTACATTAGCTGAGTAAGTATATTCTAGAGTTGTTGTTACCGGGGGTTGCAGGCAGCATACGATTTTTTGATAAATTTTCGTCATGTTGGTCAAATTAGCTCTTAACGATACCACAAAAAAATCAATAAAAGATTCCGGTATCAAAGCATTGCTTTCCATAATAACTCTACAACTAACTATCGTTGTAATCTTATTGGCATTAAGTTTATTAATTACCGTTAAGGATTTCTTCAAGTCTATCGACTTCCAAATGTCGTCGTACCTTACTAGTTCATGACAAACCAGTTTTATCATCTCTGGCTAGTTCGGCGGCGTCGTGCGGTACTTAGCCGCACCACATCTGTCATCCAACCAGGGGGTAAGGTGAGTGCGGAGCGGGGGCAGCAGGGGGGGGGTGTTACTGCCTAACTAACTATCAATTACGATGCCACCAATTAAGATAACGCTGCGCACGCACTGCAGACTACTGCATTACAGTGGGAAGGTATGTACTGGTTTTACTATACTCTCACCTGCCATATATACAATAGCCGAAAGATAACAATATCGATGTGTAAGAACGTCCGGCTCCTCCAGAAAAGGATCGTCGATTGCGGCTTGGAAGGTAAAATATCTCCTCGAAAGGTATGAGTGAACAATCGACAATACCTTGGATATAAAACAAAAACATGAGTTAAATGAACAAAACGGTCGGCGCTCATTGTGCGGGTGGTTCGGGAGCCATAAGTTACATGCGTATGAGCGGGCGGCGCAGCGGCGCGGGCGCATCGTTACAGGAAATAAAAGAGAAGCGGCGGAACAATAGCGCGGTCAATACGGTAGCCGACATTTGCATATCGCGCATCGACTCCCGCGCCGCCGCGCCCGGTACACCGTCGCACCGCGCCCGCAGGGCTGCTGCGGTGCGGTACCTACGGGCTCAACGATGCAGGGAACATCCAACGTCAACTTTAATATTGACACTGAATGACGAAATGAATCTAGTCACGTCTGGATTCGTATGTGTATCGAGCACGCATGGCCGCTGACTAAAAGTGAAAAAAGTGACTTGAAAGTTGAACCTACTCATACTTCTGATTTCAAAGACGGAAGCTCTCAAGGCCTTGCTGGATCTTACATTACACGCGAAATAATAATTCATACCTCTTTCAAGTGAATGAGACTGACATGAGTCAGAAATAATAATAGTTTTAGAAAAATCACTCTGCATCATATTTCAAACAATAATTTCGTTGTGTAAGTCTACTAGACAGATCTAAGAACAAAGAACAATTTAAGGATTGAGGCACTAGTGCCTTTTAGTAAATTCTTGTAGTCTAAGGATCTACGTACTTTGGAAACTTTAAAATAAATTTTAAATAAAAGCCAAATATTTTCCTTTTAAGTTTTGTATAGGTAGAATATTTTAATCCAATTGACGACACGGTTGGCGCAGTGGCTGAGCGATCGACCGCTGCGCTGCGTGTCGCGGTTTCGATCCCCGCACGGAACGAATATGTATTTGTATGGCCTACAGATAGTTGTTCAGGGTCTGGCTGTATGTATGTGTATATGTGAGATTGAATGTTTGTAAACGCACCCACGATACAGGAAAAATTCCTAGGGCGGGGCAACGTTTTTTTTAAAAAAAACGTCGTTAAATTTGACACTTTCTGTGCGTATGTCATCTACTTGCACTAAGAAAAGATACTTATCGGTCCCCCGTCAAAACGCATCGTACGAGCCCAAACACAAGGTAAATGCCGTACACCGATGAGGAGTTCTTCTGGTGGGTTGTGTCTCCTGAGTGATCCTGGTGATGCCTGCGCATCAGGTCAAGGTTATCATACTTATGTAACATCAGTAAGTTAAGAACACTCTCGATTAAGACCCTTTTCGACCAAGAAACAAAATTATCAAATTTTGTTCGTCCGTTCAGGAGCTACGATGACACAGAAACACACTTCTAACTTTTAACAACCCTCGTTTTTGTTCGGGAAAAAATCTCTCTCATAGGACACAAAGGTTACAAATACAGACCGCAGGAAATACCCACAACAACATCGTCACTCTCAACCAACAGATGGTTTGGTTTCCAAGTCGAAGCTTATCATATTTCTGGATCGATCGATGTCTTGAGTATTATGTTGCTTTCTTTTGCGGGGTTAGAATGTCTTGATAAGAGTCGAGGGCAGCTGGCATGTGCATGGCATACATAGCGCAGCCACAGTGGGTCGCGGTCAGTAAGCGGTGTGCAGCGGGCAGCCCTGGCAGCAGCGGGCAGCCCTGGCAGCAGCGGGCAGCCCTGGCAGCAGCGGGCAGCCCTGGCAGCAGCGGGCAGCCCTGGCAGCAGCGGGTAGCCCTGGCAGCAGCGGGCAGCCCTGGCAGCAGCGGGCAGCCCTGGCAGCAGCGGGCAGCCCTGGCAGCAGCGGGCAGCCCTGGCAGCAGCGGGCAGCCCTGGCAGCAGCGGGCAGCCCTGGCAGCAGCGGGCAGCCCTGGCAGCAGCGGGCAGCCCTGGCAGCAGCGGGCAGCCCTGGCAGCAGCGGGTAGCCCTGGCAGCAGCGGGCAGCCCTGGCAGCAGCGGGCAGCAGCGGGCAGCCCTGGCAGCGCACAACTACGACAAAATTGTTTATCTCGTAGCGCACACGATATTTTCACAACCTTTTGTTCGCGGACTTACTACTTTTTAACCGACTTCTAAAATAGCAGGAGGTTGTATATTTTACCAGAATCGTATTTTTTCACGTATGCACAGTGTACACCGATTACACGTAGATGTAACGAGGGGTTCTACACTTCACTCCCGACCGCGCACCGCGCACCGGGACGAGGTCCGCAGTTAATTCGCTTTTGATCCTGCTGCAAAGCAAGTGTGCGAGGGAACACTGCTATGGGTTTAGTCAGTACGAGTCTGATGTGCATTGAGGATCATCACAACGTACAATAAACGCTGGCAAATATTTACTGTATGCGAATCATACGGAACAAATATTTGAATGGACTACAGATAGTCGTTTCCGGTGAGGCTGTTTGTGTGTGTGTCAGTTTCAATGTTTGTAAGCGCGCAAAAAAAATGTCATCACGATCGTACACACAGACCACAGTTCATTTTAAGCATTTATGTTCAATATTATGAGTAACCTGGGTGCTGTTGAAATACTCCACGTCTGACAGAGGCGGATTCTGCGTCTCCGTTAAAAACGATTAGTTGCCACTTCTTGGGCTCGAGTTGTTGGTGGAGCTCCTGATGTTGTTAAGGTGCATTTTAAATGGGAGGAAGTGCCACCGTTTCGAAATCTTATTGTTTTCATAATGCAGAGTATTTTTGTGAGGAAACAGAAGGATAGCAGAGACTCGCTATGGTTACCAAACGGAACTTTTCAGGTCGTTCGACTTAACAACTATGTTTTTCTCTAGAAAAACTATTATACATGTGTTTAATACTTTGTCTAGAAAAGGGGAAAAAACTCATCCATTACTTTTTGATGTTCTTCCCGAGAGGTGTCTGTTTACATTCCGAAAATTCTTGAAACACCATCAACCTACTCCTTTTTTCCCATTTCCTCTCTCTGGACCATGGACTGAATCAAGGCGAACTCAAATAACTGCAAACACTTCTGCATTATATTCTTATTTCGTTTAAAAATAATAATAAATTTAATATTCAATATTTTATTAAGAAACATTTATTATTTATCTTACAAAATGTCTGTTGATACGCGGTTTCGATCGTAACAAAGACAACGCGCGGCACTTGTAATTGAAAAATTAAAAAGTTTTCAATTAAAGTTACTTTGTCTCTCGCAGTGAGCAGAATCGCATTTAGCTTATGTATGAGCTGCTGACGTGAAAACATATTACTCGTGTTTGTTATTTATGAGGCCTTGCAGTAACATAGCTTGGAGTAAAACGCATCATGATTTTAGGGTTACACATTTAAACTTGCTTAAGACGAAAAGTTTTTTTAAATTCTCTCATTCGCTAGTATGTCACTTGGCGAATACGTACCGGAGCACAAAGACGTCAGCGCAGCGGTAGTGTCACGTGTGAGGTAGGTACCCTACAAATAGGGCGCGTAGCGGGTGTTTGAAGGACTCGGCTCATGTGTATGGAACACTATGAATTATTCTGGAAAATCTCCGGGCTCTGTCACTCAATTCAAATGCATGGTAATGTGTCACGTTGGCACACGTGACACAAACACGCGTTATTTTGATTGATAGCCGACCGCAACGTTATCGGTGGGCGACATGTACCCGCGTACCTACCTACTACCGCTAACAATCCCGTAAAGTAGAAACGAACGTGTCGTAGGAACGAACCCTGCCGCTCAGTGCCGTGCAGTGCAGTCGTGTCACAGGGGTTGGCGGCGCTCACTACCCAGCAAGCATCAAGTAACATGATAGGTAGTCTCCGATCCAACGAGTTGAAATAATAATAGTATTTTCTTGTGTGACAGACTTGTAAACAGATGACGCACGACGCTACAAATAGGTTCCTGTATAATGCGCAAGTAGAAACGCACGGGCGCGCGGGCGCGGAGTGGAGTCGTGTTGGGCGCCAGGCGTTTGCGCGAGATCGTTTCTATGTAGTTTACCCCATAGAAATATTAAAAACAGCAGCACCTGCGTTTTGTACGTAGACTTACTGATACGAATAGTACGCTCTGAAGTTTAAAATTGGTTTATTTTGCCTACATACCCTTGTAAGTACCACTACAAAACAATAATATTACTAAGCACTACTGCTTATCATCACATTTCGCCAGTTGTCCCATGTAATAGGGAGCGAGCCTATTGCTATCAACCGAACACAAATCCAGATTTCATGCCGAACTGCTACTGTTGAATGCCTGAAGGAAGAACCTGGGAACAGGCTTGGGAATCGAAGCTGGGATCTCATGCTCAGCAATCGCTCCTGCAGCCACTGCACCAACAAGGCAGATGCTACTGATGCTGCTATGATAATATAGTCATTTCAGTTTACGATACTTCGCGTATACATAAAATCGAAGACGATAACCTTACATTTTGCCTAGATTCTGCCCGCGGCTTCGCCTGCGTGTCTTATAGAAAACGAATTAAGTATCTACTTTTCTTTTTGTTTTAATAAACAACATAAATCATAAGAGCTCTCATTGACAAGAGCGCAAGGGGAGAGGGGCAGAAGGTTGCCAATTTAAACGGATCTGTTTACTACCTACGTATAGGTACTGCCACCAAGACTCAAGGATTCTTTTATGTCTCAATTGTCACATTTGGGCAAAGGCGTCCTGTTTCTTCCAAACCACTCTATTCTGTGAGTATTTGGCCATGTTAGCCTCGCATATAAGCCCACACGTCATATCGTCACATCACCTTCGCACGGTTATGAGTGGTGATATGGTGATATGGTCAATGTATATTGACGTGTTTCGCGTCAATATACATTAAAAGAAAAGTACTACCTAACTCTTAGTAAAAATGCATACACGGCAAGTATTTGTGTGTGAACTATTCAGGAAAGAGGTGGCAAAAAAAATTAATCAAATATTAGTCACCGACTTCCGGAAGTACACTAAATAGACGGAATGAAAAACGAAACGGTTTTTGATCTATTAGTGATGGTTGGGTTGGTAGACAAACATCACAGTGCAGTGCTTACTCGCCAGAGGGCGGGGTTTAACCAGTCGAGGCGGACAATAAACCAAGAAGAAAAACGTTTAGTTATAAAGAGTAGTTAATAATACAAAAAAATCATGTACTTTTTTTTGTTGAAAAAACCAACGATGCGTTGATCTCTAAAAAAGCTTGTTTTTTCACTTTCTGTGCGTATCTCATCTGCTTATAGTCGATAGATGGTCCTCGGACGCTACAACGCTTGGATCAAATTGGAAATGGGCAATAATTTATTTTAGATATTTTTTTTTCTTTTTTAGAGGTTTTTGCGTCGTGGGTTTTTCACATAAGAATATCCCATTATGCGATTATATAAAAACTTTACTACAGCTTTAATATCAGTACTGAAAATTTAAGTGTTATAGAGACTAAATTGACATTCTAAACGAAAAGTTATGAGAGAACCTAGATTATTTTCTAATGCCTATTCAATGATACCCCCTCATATTTTTTCATTAGTTTTTATTTTTCACATTGTGGCGTCTAGTTGTTACCATATCGAATTTTGATTGTGGTCATGTCTAAAGTGAGGTTTAAACATTGTGAATGTTTTCATACAAAAATTTTGTCCTCATACATTTTTGATTTTGACATAATCTACGAATGCTCCCTGACAAACGTGCGTGTGACACTAGACAGAACGAGTTCTTTGTCTCATCCCGTCTATCACTCGTAAATATTTGAATGTCTTTGTTAGTGATACTCACCAGAGCAAGACGATTCTTGTGAAAATCATCAAAATCGGGCCAGGCGTTTGGTCTGCAGAGTGCCACAAAGGAGCGGACATACACAATATAGCCGTCCGTCCCTCCGTCCCTCCGTCCCTCCGTCCCTCCGTCATGCGACAGTCGGGGAAAACAGCTTAGATCTAGAATCTGGAATACCACACAAGGGCAATGCATAGATTTTTACATAAAGTAATTTGTCAAATCAAATCATTTATTTATTTGCAACGAATGTGGGTAACAATAAAATACAGATGGAGAAATAGGAGTGAGCCATGCACATTCTGCCTGAAAATAGGCATGCAAATATTTTAAATTATAGGTATAATATATCTATTAAAAAATTACAAATTAAGTGTTATTAAAATTTTAATTGAAAAATTACAAATTATTCTTAAATTAATTAATATAGAAAAATGTCAAATTATGCTTACCTTAATTAATATAGAAAAATGACAAATCCTTACTAATAAATATAAAAGCGAAAGTGAGTTTGTTTGTTTGTTTGTTACCTCTTCACGCTTTAATGGCTAAACCGATTTTGATAAATTTTGGTACAGATATAGTTGGCAACCTGGAGACGGACATAGGCTTTTTTTTAAAAAAGAGTGGGATATGAGGGAGAAAGAGGGAAGAAACGGGATAAGGCGCTACCGAATTTAACGCGAGCGATGCCGCGGGCAAAAGCTAGTAATATAAATCGTGAAACTTGGATGATGATCATGATCTCGGTAAAAACAACTAATTCGGCTGATATCGGCGGCAATCAGAAAATTACTGAGTGTTGCAGAATTGCAGAGCGTCTCGTGGAGTGTTTTTGCCGTGCCGTGACTCCGAGTAATTCCCAAAATGGCCCCTACTCTAATGTATAATTCAATTGATTTCATTAGTTGGACTTTTTCAGCGTCGCTGGGTCACCATAACAATACTATACATATGTATGCGCCGCTCTAATAAATTGGTCGGAGCCGAGTTTTTAGCGCGATGTCTCGTCGTGTTGCGCCGAGTTGCGCCGGTTGCGCCGAGTTGCGTCGGTTGCTTCAAGATGCGTCGCACTACTCGTTGCGTATGATCTCCCGAACATTTGTTGTTTGTAGTGACAGCATGTCGAATAATGCTGGTATTCGAGCATCATTGTGGCGTCTTATTGTTAATTATATTTGCTCTCTTTGGCGGCTGGACAAGAGCCTGATTCAGAGAGCAGTACACTTGGATAAGACACGTATTATGGGAACCTGTCTCCGGAACCCTAACCACCGGTAGCTTGGAAAATAACATTAAAAAATAGTGGTTCGCCGGTATGGGGATACCGGCGAACCACTATTTTTTAATGTTATTTTATGTTATTTTTCTAATAACTTTTTTATGTTTTGATAGGTAGGTACATAAGGGAATATTAAAATAAACACGTTCTTTACATCGTTTTTATTTTGTGTACCACTTGGAAGATACCGCTCGACTAAAGGCAATCAAACAATAGGATAAGATGTTTATCCTATCCCTTTCATCTGGTACTGTGGGTTCATTTGTATCTTAAATGCATAAGCAATTATTTATAAATTAAATATAACTTATGCATTTATTATTCAAAAGTTCAAAACACATTTTTTTTAATTTATATATTTGTTACTTTTAACTTCTCTTTGAAGCGTGCTATTATTATTTTGCCTATAAGCTGTGAATACACTGTGTTGGTTATCTACTTACATAATTGCAAATTTTGTATATAATATATATTTAGGGCCGATTTTTCAATCATTAGATAACTTTTATCTAAAGACTAAATGTGGCGTTTTGACAATACAAAAACTGTCAAAATGACAGACTTTATTCGTTGAATAAATCTCTGGCGATTGAAAAATCGGCCCTTTATGATTTATACTTGTTTGTTTTTCCAAATAAAATAAAACATTTGCAAAACGGCTATAATTAATAAGCACGCATACACATTTCTTACACTACGCTTGAATTTTGTCACCATTTTCCTTACGACCTTTTTAAACAATAGTTAGGTAGGTACTTAGAATAAATTAACGAATGTAAAAACGTTTGGTCGGTCAGTCTGATACTTTCCCATCATATCATAGAGGACCTTATTATATTTAGGTATCATGCGTTCATTCAGACAAGATCATTGCCCACACGTGACCACTGTGTTGACTGCTTCCCTCGAGCTGCCGCGCCGGTGGAACACTGGCGGCGATTTCAACGCAATGACGATTTGACCTACTATATTTATCCACCGATTATGAGATAAGACTGCAACAATTCCCTGATGACTGCCAAAAGTAACTACGTAGGTCGAAATTATAACTTTTCCGTAACTGGGTAAAATAGACCCTGCAATGAATTTTCTTATAAGGCTATTTTGATGCTCTAGTCAATGAGTAGATCTTTATAATAATTTCTATTGAGTACAGCTCAAAACCTCGTAAAACAGCAAGCACGATTCTGGAGCGGGACGTTACCAAAACATTTTGATAAAAAGCTCACATAATACAAACATTAAGAGATTCCCGAACGGAAAACAGCAATCCGAGGCACGCGACCGACGCGGACGGATGAGCCGGCGACTTTTTTACGACAACAAAACATTGCGGAAGTTATGTTTCAAGGCCATTACGCACAGATCATTAAACTCCATTCTCCTCTCCTAAGTGAAAGCAAGACCATATTTATTACTGTACGCAATGACAACCCTGCCCGGCGGCGGCGCTAGTAGTGGAGCGACGCCCCTTGCGAGCGAATTGCGACCACAAGACCCTCAGTTTTAAAATCGCTTTTTCGCCGTCGTTCTAAACGACCAGAGGACACACTCACGGAGGGTTGCCGCCCGAGTGAATGATCTCGTGAAAAGTTATATTGTCATTATTTTATGATGTCTTCATCGAGGGCCGCACATTGGTCACGGCGCGCGCGCCAGCGAACCCGAACTTGTGAATTCATACTAGAGTAGTTCCAAAGAGGGCAGAACGGCGTTATTGTTTGTTCTGTCGTGTTCACGACACAATTTATTTGAAACTAATGTCGAGGACAAAGTTAATATGTACCTACGGTGGTGTAGCGATAGCTTTAATATTAAAGTAAATCTACGTAGCGTAGCGATGAACCGGAATTATAAATTTCTTATAGGTGTCTTTATCTTACACCTTATTATGAATAGGTACAACGTGTTTAATGCAACGGCTGTAACACAAAATGATAATAATTTTATTTATTTAATTAATTAGACAGTACAATTTATAAAATTCTTTATTTCAATACAATGAGTATTGAAAATGTTGTGTAACTCTTTTGTTCCTTAATTTGTACTATTATTACAAAAAAAACATGATATTATGTTACCTACTATGTCTACTCTTTGTTATTTATTTAACATGTAACCAAAACACAATTTATGTGATGTGAAAGTTTCGATAAGAGGCGCCGATAGACAGTCTCGCTCTACCTAGATCAAGGGCTAGAGCCGGCGCGCGGCGCGGCGCGGCGCGGCGGCGCGGCGGCGGCGGCGGCGGCGGCGGCGGCACTAGACTCTGCCTTAGACGTTTTACGCGCTTCGTACCGCCACTTATTTATTTATTTATTCATTTAATGCACAATGTACAAATAGTTACACACTAGGCTTATAACTAGCGAGTACATGACCCTATTAGGGCTCAATAAAATGTCTTAAAACTAATTAATTAATATTGCAGTGAATATCTAAGTAGGTATATCTAATATGACGTATGTTAGGAACTTTCACAATAATATTAATTGAACTTATATCTAGCCATAAACAACATGAACAATATTCATTAAACTTATATCTAACCTTAAGCATTTAGCACATACATACGTAATTATATTTTAAAATTCTATTTTTACCTTAAATCTTCCATAAATTCTTGGATACCATTATAAGCTTTTTTCAAGAGCAATGACTTTAACCTGGCTTTAAATATTACCAATGTTGATGTAGACCGTATAATTTCAAGCAAAGGTGCTGGTAGAATTAATTTAGTTTTTACGGCATTCGTTCTCGCAAAATTAAACAGTTGGATGTTTTTTTAACCCAACCCAGTAAATAGTAAAGCACAAACATACTCTATGCTAATTTACTCTGTCTGTCAGAATATCCAGTAGGTACTTAGTAAGGATTACACTAATTGTGCTAGAAATGATTATTTATTGAAGTAATGAACAATAAATTGTAAATCACCTGGAGTAAAAACTTTTAATGTTGATTTCTGTTTTTATTGCAAGTAAGGTTATTTTTAAATTGCCGCATGTATGAAGGGTGTATTATACCAAATACATAAGTACCCAGAGAACTATAAAAAGCACTGTAAATCCATTTTGTTTTTTTATTAATTATCGGGGGGGAGGGAATCGATTGACGTATGAATCATACAAATCGGCCCAGGCGTTTAGACTGTATAGTGCTTCAAAGGAACAAATATACATACATAGACTGATGAACACATTACCCTCCTTTGCGGCATGCAGTCGGGTAAAAAGGAAAAGTAACTATCTGAGTCTACGCGATAAAAAATGTAAGGGTGTTTAGTGTGCGGGCTTGTGGACGGTTAGCAATGGGTTAGCTCACAGTCCGTCCGACAGATTGACGACAGGCCGTGTCGACAGCGCGTTAGGATTCCACGCCAAAAAGAGATGTCAGCAAAGCAGAGGGGCCTGCCAGGGCCACCGCCTGCCGGGGTTGCAGGTTGTTCGAAAGAGATACTGCGGCCCCGGAACATAAAGGGCAATAGAAGGAACATGGGTGGGTTTTAGTGTCATGTTTGCCGATTATTTTGACACTCGCAAATAAATCAAAAACATTTTATTAAGTCTCATCTAATATCGAAATCCCCGTGAGAAAACGAAGTAAGATTAACAGGTACTTATGTAGGGAACTAGTGTTATTATTGAAACGACTGGAGCCGATCGGTTACCATTTATTACTGCCCATCTTATGCTAATACAATATATCTTATAACATAGATCTTACTTACTAAGTACATACACCTCACCTCGGGGGGGAGAGATAAAAAAAAAAAAACAAAAATAATAAATGAACATTTTTTTTTTTTTGTTTAAATGATTACTTAGATTATGCTTAGGTTCTAAATGGCTTAGTTCTATTTTTATGGATTACATAAGGTTTATTACTCTTTAAAATCTTCACATTAACACCTAAATCTTCTAAAATAACAAATGGTCCTTGCCACAGAGTTTCTAATTTAGTGGCTGTTTCATTTTTAACTAGTATTAGTTGTCCATTATTATACGTTACATTATTAACATTTTTATCGTAAGATAACTTACGGTATTGTTTACTTTTGAGTAAGTTGTTGCGAGCATCTTGGTGTGCAACTTGTAATTTATGCTTTAGATCTAAAGGATAACTTTCCGGGTTATATAATGGTTCAATATATTGACTGACTCTACATGGTATTACACTTGCTCTACCAAATACAAGTTCGAAAGGTGTGTACTTTGTTTCTGTATGAACAGTATTATTGAAACTATAACACCAAAAAGGTAACCACTGACTCCATGTGTCTTTTTTTCCATCACATTGTATTCGCAAAAAAACACCAAGGTGTTTATGTGTATTCTCAAGGGCACCAATAGTTTGATGGTGATATGCAGTAGATATCAATTTGTTTATTCCCAGAAGTTTACATACCTGATCCATTACTGATGACACGAATTCTGTGCCACGGTCAGTCGCTATGGCATTTGGCACTCCAAATCTTAGTATAAAATTATCAACTAATGCTTTCGCAACACTTACTGTTTCTTTGTTTTTCAGAGGATATGCCTCTACAAACTTAGTAAGCTCACACTGGAGGGTCAAAATGTAACAATTACCGTGTATATCCCTTTCTAATGGACCTGCAATGTCGAGAAATATTTTTTCAAAAGAATGTGAAGCTGTTGTAGTTATCTCCATGGGCGCCTTGACATACCTACAATGCTTCATTTTCTGACACTTTGTGCATTTACTCACAAATTCTTTTATATCTTTGTCGATGCCTGGCCAGTAAAATTTCCTCTTTATGTTGTTCGTCATCCTACGTATACCTGCATGACCTGCGGTAGGTAGTAGATGAAAATCATGTAAAATATAGTTCTTTTCTTCCTCATCATCAATTCTCTTAACTCCTCTAAATACATATATCCGTGGACCTGTCCAATCCTTATATTCATTGATTTCTTTTAATAAATCTTTGATAAAGCTTTCGTATTCTTTGTTCTTGACTATGCATAGTTCATTTATATTTATATTCTTACAAAATTCTCCTAACTTAGTCACAAATTCGTCTCGCGTAAATTGTGCCCTAAAGTTAAGATTAATAAATAACGTTTTTCTATGACGACTGTAAATGAAACATTCGTTCTCTACGTCTACGTTGTTTTGTCTTCTTAATTTAGTTAGTTCATCATTTTTTATAAAAGTCATTTCTACGGAGTCACTTGGTACTCTTAGTACCTCGACTACTGGTGGTTGATCAGGCCACGAGTCGTCGGGTCCACTGAGAAGAGGTGTGTCATGTACTTGTTTGTCTAATTCTAAACGCCGTTTTTGCGCTCTAGTCATCACTAACATAATTTCTTCATTCATTTGTTTTAAGTTATCTGATGTTATTATTATTCTAGACAACGCGTCTGCAACACTGTTATCCTTCCCTTTTATATACAATATCTTATAATCGTATTCTTCGAGCGCTAATCTGAACTTAGTTAGCCTACTTGATGGATCTTTCATTGAGAATAAATATATTAATGGTCTGTGGTCGGTCATAATTGTGAATGTTTTTCCGTAAATGTAAGGCCTGAAATACTTCACTGCCCACACAATTGCTAATAGCTCTTTTTGTATAGTTGGATAGTTTAGTTCAGCTTTATTGAGTGGTCTACTAGCATAAGCTACTGGTTTCATATTTTGATTGCACAAAACTGCTCCAACAGCTGTACCTGATGCGTCAGTTTGTAAAACAAATTCATTTTCTTCAGTGAAATCGGGAAATTCTAATACTGGTGGAGTTGTTAAAGCATGTTTTAACGTGACGAATGCATTTTGACATTCTTTATCCCAGTTAAATCGTTCATATTTTCTGGTTAATTTATTTAATGGATAGGTAATTTCTGCAAAATTTTTAATAAATTTTCTGTAATAGTTACAAAACGCCACAAATCTTTTTACTTCATCTGTATTAGTTGGTGTGGGATATTTTTGTAATATCTCTATTTTTGCTGGATCGGGTAAAACTCCATTTTGTGTTACTAGATGGCCTAAATAAAGAATTTTCTTTTGCAAAAAATTACATTTTTCTGGATTTAATTTCAAATTATGTTTTCTCAGTCTTTCTAAAACGTTAACTAAGTTCTTGTTATGGATATCTAAGTTTCTTCCAAAAACTACTAGATCGTCTTAATAAATAAAACATCTGTCAAATGTTAATCCGGACATGGCTACTGACATTACTCTGCTGAAAGCACTTGGACTTGTCTTGAGTCCCATCGGTAACCTTTTCATTTGGTATTGTCCAGTGTTTGTAGTAAACGCAGTATACTCTCTACTGTTTTCATCTAAAGCTACTTGGTAATAACCCTGATTTAAGTCTAAATGTGAGAAATAGACTGATCCAGACAGAGAGTCCAAAATTTCGGTAATATTTGGTAAAGGAAACTTGTCATCTACAATACAGTCATTAAGTCTACGATAATCGACGACTAAACGCCATTTTTTGTCATTTCCACTTTTCTTTGGGACCAATAAAATTGGGCTTGACCACTCACTCCTTGCTTCCTCTATTATGTCGTTGTTAATCATGTTTTGTATTTGTTTATTGACTTCATTTTTCAAGGAATGAGGCAGTCGATACTGTTTAACATAAACAGGACTAGTATTTGGTTTTAAAGTTATTGACTGTTCATAAACGTTTGTAGTTGTTAATTTGTCGCCTGGTAAATAGAACACGTCGGAATACTTAGCACATATTCCTTGTATTGATTGTCGTTCTTCTATGTTAAGATTATTTAATTTTAAAATGTCTAATAACACTTTTGCCCTCTGTAAATTGTTATTTTGTAATTTAAAGTCGCATAAATCATAATCTTGCATCGAATAAATCTCTGGCTGAAACATTGGCAATGTAACGTCATGCTCATTGGTATTTAAAATTTTTACAGGTAATCTGTTATTTTTAATTTTTCCTAAACAGCCCGCAAGAAACACGTTTTCCGTTAATTGCTTGCTATGTATAACACAATCTTCATCAGTGTTGTTATTTAAAAGTAAATAATGAAATGATTCACTTCTGGCTGGAATGTGTAACACTTCGTTTGAATAATCTATCGTGTCACTTAACACTAAAGAATATTCCACTCCATATTTAGACAAGGTAATGATATTAGTCTCCAAGTTGATATTGGATGTGTAATGACATAGAAAATCTAAACCTAAAATTCCATCTGCTTTTAAGGAAATGTTATCGAAAACATGCAGCTTGACATGAAAGTCAACATGTTGTTGCCCATTACGATGAGTCAGGCTAAGATTAATAAAACCGTTTGTTTTTGTTTGACCACCAATACCATTTATAATAGTATCATCTCTAATCATAGTCATGTTATTCGGTAACGCGACTCTCTTTATTATGGAAATGGATGCTCCTGTATCTACCAACCAAAAGTATTTTCTATTGCCAAAGTATAATGTTAAAAATTTTGCTTTGCCTGCTAACATCAAAATATTTTGTTTATGATCGAAAAAACTGCATTTCTTCTGATTTAGAATTTACGGATTCGTTGTTATTGTTACTATTATTATTATTATTAGATTGTTCCGTATAAAACACGCGACGATGATTTCCACTACCATGAGTTTCGTATCTCGATCGGTTCTCGTGAGGCACTTGGTTGCCTCGTCCTCGATTTGAGTTGAATGAGCTTCGAGGTTCACCACGAGAGCGATAAAATGATCTTCCACGTGATTGATCAAAATTTCTCCGGACATTATTTGAGTTATGGTGATAATATCCTCGCTGATTGTTTGAGTTCTGGTGATAATATCCACGTTGTCCCCGTGCTCGACGACTATAAGAATTCCCTCGACGAGAATAATTATCATAAGCATGCGACTCACCTCTACCACGACGTGAAAAATGCATGACATTTTCTGCTCCCGAAGTTGATGCCGTAGTCAACTCCTCGTCCTTCGCCGCCTGGATTGCATCCTTCAGCGTGTCATAGTTACGTGCTGCAATAATTGTACTGAGCCGGGAATCGCTTAACCCATCTGCGAATCGTTTTATCGCTAGTTTTTCGTTAATTGGCTTTAAAACTACATAATTCTGAGAATTACCATCGGCTTGCGATATTGTCAGGTTGGTGAAAAGTTTTTCAATTTCAGTACCGTATTGGTCGATAGTGCGCCAACCTTGTGTTGTATTTTGTAATCGCGATTGTATGGCAGTAAATGACTTTTTAGGTAACAGTGTGGAACGTAAGTCTTTAACAAGATCGTTTGTAGATGTGTAACTATGGGACATTCGTAGCTTAGCATTTTCTGACAGTCTACTTTTTAAAACAAATGTTATTAGTAATTTCTTCCCTGCTTCTGACAGCATATCTGAATACATTTCAACAGAGTCAATGATACTCTTGATGTTATTTTCCTTATTGTTCATTACAGGAATCAAATTACACGCAGTTTTTAAATCGAATTCCATGATTACTTCTGTATTTGAGCTCGTGTCACAAAAATCACTTTCACTACTACTATCTTCCGTACATAACTGTTGAATTTTTAAGTAACACGTTTTTATTTCATCTCTTATAAGAGTTAATCGTGCTAAAGCTTCCGATTTAATTCCTTCCTTAGTACTCAATATTTTAATTAATGTTGTACTTTTATCAAATATTATGTCTGTCTCTGATAATTTATTTTTTATAACATTACCCTTGAAACGCGATTTTCCTTTCTTAACTAGATATTTTCTTATTAATGTAAGTTCATCTAAACATTTAATTAATTCATCTTCCATTCCCTCGCAATCAATGAATTAATATTTAATATACATACCACATTCTCACGGTGAGTTACGGTAGTAGGGGATACAGGCGTAACATGATACACGTAGTACACGACTTAACTACATTAGTAAACAAAATTCAGAAGGTGAGTTATAGTTTCACCTTTTTCCTAGGTAGTACTTAATAAAATAAACTTTATAGTCTTTAAACTTTAAAATCCATAATTCTGTGAAGAATCCACTCTACGAGTATAATATCACTATCACACATTATGCACTTTTGTATGTTGAAATCGCACAAATCACTCACAAAGTTACCACTGCTCTTCACACTTGTTCTTCTGCATTCTTGTGCTGTTGCCTCCTATTTCATCGGGACATGGACCTCTCGTTCGTCTCCTCGGCTACCTCTGGTACGGTTGATTGATCGCCGGAAGTTATGTTGTACTATTTGGTCTGTGATCCATGAATGGTGGCACTTCTTGTACTGTTTGTACACAAAATAAATAGCGCCGAGACCCAGTAGTATACAAATTACTAGCAGCACAATGCTAATATTCGACATGTGCATCTTCATCTCTTCGACATGTCCATTGTTTGATCCTGCAGCATTCTGGTTTAAAAAAACCGTCTCCTTTTCTACGTTTGATCGACACATAATTTATTATTGTGTCAACTGGTCAACTCGGATTTTACATATTGAAATATTATTGCACCGTAATTTTTCTTCACATTTTCTTTTTTTTTTTGTCTGTTTGGAGCCGTAACACTATAGTACTAACGCGTCACGCGCCCCGAATGGCAGGGTCGCCATGTAGGGAACTAGTGTTATTATTGAAACGACTGGAGCCGATCGGTTACCATTTATTACTGCCCATCTTATGCTAATACAATATATCTTATAACATAGATCTTACTTACTAAGTACATACACCTCACTTACATCAAAATGAAGAAGAGCGGGCCGAGATAGCCAACACTTTAGCTTTTGTCAAGCTCTTGCCAACGCCGGACGAGATATTTTTTTTCTATGTGTATCATCATTACGCGTCAGACCAATATTTAAATAATTTTAAACATTAGACTGTGCGATGTATTTATTTACATATTTTTTTAAAAGGACGCAATCATCTTTTTCTTTTATAAAAATCTGAATAGTTCATTTTTGATTATAAAAATCTATGAAAGTACAATAATACCATAAAAATATATAACATAAAAAATACGTGTGGCAATCGGGGACTGCCGCGGTAAAGCTATTGCATAGGATTTTTTATCCACTAATGCAAAAATAAAAAAAAACTAAATTTAATATTTTAAAAGTAACTTTAAATAACAAAAGAAGTCGCTACTTAAGGTGAAAGCTCCAACCTACCCGCGAAATTCAAATTTTCTTACGTTTTTTGCAATTTTCAGGCCAGTGCTAGGTTGTATGTTGATTAAAATATTATTCGCGGCTGTAAGACGTATGTAATTATAGAATTATAATCATCAAAATCACCAATACAACCCTCCAAGTTCATAAAGGCGTAGGAACAAAAAAAAAACAGAAAAAGTCTTTCCTACAGCTTTATGAACTTGGAGGGTTGTATTGGTGATTTTGATGATTATAATTCTATAATTACATACGTCTTACAGCCGCGAATAATATTTTAATCAACATACAACCTAGCACTGGCCTGAAAATTGCAAAAAACGTAAGAAAATTTGAATTTCGCGGGTAGGTTGGAGCTTTCACCTTAAACGAAAAACAAGACCTTGGTTTTGATACAACATACTGTCAATTCACATACCGACCTACCAAACTCGCTGATCGAACATTGGAAACGTTAATTGAAATAACTGAGCTTATTCGTAATGAAAGTGTTAGGTTTTTTTCGTTACGAAATTTCTTGATTCGGTCACCGCGCTCAAAGCCCGCGATAAAAGCTATGCAATAGCTTAAAAATATTTGCATGTTTCTCATTTATCTGCCAGGCGTCTCATGACGGCTCTAATTTTTAGTTTTTTTATGTGAAATTGATTTAGTGTATGAACTGTATTTACTTTCACTTAAAAAAAACATTACTGATACATTGTATACGAATAGAAGACTTTAGAAAGCAAGTTTTTTAAAAACTTGTTAAATTGCCATCTATTGGCAAAAGCGGAAACTAAGTTCGTACTCGTAACCAACACTGAACTAGCTTGGTTGGTATCGACCCTCAACAACGTCGTTCATAGCTACAGGGCGCACTAACGATTTCGTATTTTTTGTATAGGTGGCTCTGCTGATTTTCTTCATCACATCAAGTTTACATGTTTACTGAAGTTGAATAGAGTTACTATTTTGCAAAAGTTCTTCTGGCGCTTAAATGGCAGCGTCGATGGGTGCTGTTGTTATTTTTTTTGGATTTGAATGGAAATCGAGTGGATATAATAATATTTGTAGCAGTAGCGGGGGTTAGTTAGTTACACTATGGCCACGCTATAAAAGAACCATGTTGCACAAAAACAACTAGTTAGGTAATTTAAAATTTCATATGTAAGTATTAAGACTAGAAAGAAACCACGCTTGTTTCTGCGTCAGTCCAAATACAAACAAACCAAGATCTACTATTTCTTCTATAATTGTTCATTAATGTTAATACTTTACACTCTTCCGTATTTCTTTTACCGTTAAGATTCTTTTTGACATTGATATTGTGAAGAATAACTAATACCGGGGGGTATTAGTTATTCTCTCCCCCCCCCCCCCCTCCTAGCACAAAATAAAAAGTGTAGCAATAAAACGAGTGACTGTAAATTACAATTTTAAGTGTCAAAATTAATTAATTTGGGTTATATAATTACTAAGTGAGCGACTGACTGTAAGTGACGAGAAATCAACAGAACAGTATCTTACAAACATTAATTTGAGTTACTTAAAATACAAAATAAGAAGCTTCATAATATTTGAGCGACTTAATATTTGTTTGAGTGTCAACGTTACGTCCTGCATTTTTTTCAATATTTGGCAAATGTATTTTTTATATTGAGCGGCATTTTATCTTAAATAAAGTGTTTCGAATACAAAAACCACTTTGAAAAATACACTAATGAGCTTTGAAAAAAAAATAATATGAAATAACTATCTGAAGAAACACTATTCTATTAGCTAAGAAATTTTATTATTCAAATTTAAGGGTAATTAAATAAAACAATATACTCCGTAAAAATAAAGTAGTATGCAGTTACTTAAATAAAATGAACAAAAATAAAATAACCTAACCTAACCTAACCTAAAACCTAACCTCTAGTTGCCCTCTCTGTATTTCCAGACTCGCTCACTTAGTAATGTAGTCGCTCGGATTAAATTTTAATATATGAAATGGATTAATCACAATCCACTTTTTGTAAGCTCGTTCTGGATTTTATTATTAATCAATATTCGTCGTTAGTTTAGTTAATTTTTCGCTTACTCAAATTCATACCGCTCAAGTTATTAATACAGTATGTCATCATCAGTCGCAAAGCTTTTTTTTAATCGCTCGTTTTATAATTCCCCAAATAAAAATAGTTTTCGAACTACAATGACACAACCGCGTATCAAAGTTGTCCCTACTGAGTATTGAAAGTGATTTACTCCGAGAACTGAATTTCACCTAAATTGTCAATGCATGTATAGCTTTTTTATCTAAATTTCATTCGCGTGTTCAACATTTATTCTTCTTTTCATAGTTATTTTTTATTATTTAATTCATTGTCTCTTTCGTCGACTCTTTTCGTCGCTTTATCTTCTCGAAGAGCTTCTAAAGAGAGGATTTACATAATATGTAAATCCTCTCTTTAGAAGCTTTGTTTTCCAATGCACAATATTATTGTGCATTGGAAAACTGAGTAGGTAGATCCAACATACATAAATTTATACATCCAACACTATAGTTTTTTTTAAATTTATACATCCAACACTATAGCTTATATCTTGAAAACGTGACGCTTTAGGATTTAGTCTATCGGATATAATTTTATTTGCTGACGACACTTCGCTAATTTTTAAAATAAATAGAAAAATCCGGATGTTGTTCCCGTGAGAAAATTGTAATTGTTTGTGAGTCGGTATAATTATGTTATTTACTTATTTTTACTTGACGAAATTAAATTGACTTTTATTTTTTTATGAAATTTTAATCTGCTGACATTAGTTCTAATTATAATTGACTAGCTTTGCCCGCGGCTTCGCACGCGTTAAATTAGGGGTAACACAGTTCCCCTTTCCTGATTTTCAGGTATCTGCTACAGGCGCTATAGTTTTTGCCCTAGCGCCTTATTTATTATAATGGCAATGCTAAGTTTTCCCTTTTCTTCCTTCTTTCTCCCTCAAATCTCAATCTTTTTAAAAATAAATTGCCTATGTCTGTCTCCAGGGATAGTTGGGATCTCTGTGCTAAAATTCAGCAAAATCGGTTTAGCCATTTAGGCGTGAAGACGTAACAAACAAACAAACTCACTTTCGCTTTTACATTATAATATTAGTAAGGATTGCATTTTTTTTTACATTAATAATTAAATTTTTTATGTTTTAATTTGTTTGATTGATGTAATTTTATTGTTTTCTGACATTCTATTTAATTAAAATTGGAATGCTTATGTTTTGTATTTATTTAATGTTACCTCAATTGAGTCCATGTTACTTGAAATAAATGAATCTGTTTCCTCTTCACGCTTTAATGGCTAAACCGATGTTGATGAATGTTGGTACAGAGATAGTTGAGACCCAGGAGACGCACATAGGCTATTTTTTTTTAAAGTAGGATATGAGGGAGAAAGAGGGAGGAAAAGGGAAAATTTAGCATTGCTATTACAAATCAATAAGGCGCAAGGGCAAAAACTGCGGGTAACAGGTACCTGCAAATCAGGAAAGGGGAACTGAACACAGTTACCCTTTCCTGATTGGGCAAAAGCTAGTAATAAATAAAAATAACAAGTTGCCAAAGTCAGTTATAGAACGGACAGATGGAAAGTTTAAAAACTACATCAAACGTATCCTCCTTAAAAAAAGCATATTACAAAATCTAGAACTACGTTGAAGATAAAGAAGTTCGGCTATAGTTCCTCCTGCGCATGCGGCTTCCCTGGTAGCTCTAACTATTCTCAATCGTATTTTTTTTTGTTTGTGATCTCTTTAATCAGTTTTTTTTTGCAATAGTTGTCAAATCACATATTTATTTATATAACCATAAAAAAGTAACATTTGTGTGACTTGTCTCATATAGTTTTTTTTTCATCTGTGTGACTTGTCACATACATATAAAATAGTTATTGTTTTGCAATATTTTTTCTTAGTCTAGTATAGAGATTCTTTTTTATCAATTTGTTGTGAATGGTTGTCGCTTGTTAAGTTTTGTTAACGAATTATTTTATTTTACGTTTTATAAAGTAAGCAATGACTTATTATCGGGTCTACGCTGTCCTCTCATACTTAGAAATAGAAATCATTTATTTGCTAAAATGTAGGTATACAAATAATGATGGTAAGTTTTACGACGTCCCGATACATTTTGCCTTACGGCATGCAAAATTATTTAAATATGGGTACATTAAGTAAACAAACATTTAAATTAAAAATTATATATGCCAACACATTAAATTAAAAATAACAACAAATTAAATTACAAATGTAAACAAATTAAATTACAAATGTAAACAAATTAAGTTACAAATGTAAACAAATTAAATTACAAATGTCAACAAATTAAACTACAAATATCAACTACTGAAATGGCACAAGACTCTAAAATCTAAGAAAAGAAAAAAAAATCTAAAGAATCTAAAATCTTAATAAATAATAAATACTACTAATCTAAACAAAACAAAAAATAAATATACAGAAATCAAAATTAATTCTTGCCAGTTCTTCTCCATAGAAATCGACCAACCCGAACCGTGCACCTTCTCTCGACGTTTTATAAGTTCCCATGTAGGCTTATGTGAAATAAAAATATTTTAATTTTGATTTTTGGGTCTCATACATTTAAATAATACAGGATTTGTACTTACGTGCGTGCTCTAATGAACATTAAATAAAAGGCTAATTCGTCAACTCGCGCCTCATAAACTCGCGACTGCGCGCGAGATAGCACCTTCCGATTTTACCTATTTTTGTTGTAGTCAACTCGCGACCGAGTGAAAATCTGACGTATTTACAGTCATCTACAAAAGTGTTTTGATTTTAATATCAAAAACGTACTTTACAATTCTAAGACACGATAAGATTTGAGGGTCAGAAGATCGTTGAAAATATGTATATCTATTTTAAAAAACAACATTTTTTTTTTAACTCCAACCGTACGAGGTGGGCAAGCTCTTTGAAAGGGTTATTGCAAACCGCCTCGTCGGGCACCTCGTGGGGCCCGTCCCCACGAGGTGCCCGACGAGGCGGTCGGATTTTGCGGAACACCAGTATGGTTTCCGCAAGGGGCGCTCGACGCTCGGCGCCCTCACGACGGGGGCTAGAGTGTCCAGGGGTGGGGTAGTCGTGGCGGTGTCTCTCGACATAGCCAACACGTTCAACTTCATGCCTTGGAGCTGCATCAGGGAGGCACTCCGATACCACTGGATGCCGACCTACCTTCGTCGTGTGGTCGAGCAATATCTGACGGACAGGGCCGTCATCTACCCCGGTCGCTCTGGAGAGTGGAACCGGCGAGAGATGTCGTGCAGTGTCCCACAGGGATCGGTCTTGGGGCCGCTCCTGTGGGACATCGGTTACGACTGGGTGCTGCGCGCCGACCTCCCCAGTGGCGTCAGCGTAGTTTGCTACGCTGACACGCCTTTTCGGTCGCGAGTTGACTACAACAAAAATAGGTAAAATCGGAAGGTATCTCGCGCGCAGGCGCGAGTTTATTAGGCGCGAGTTGACGAATAAGCCAAATAAAATGGCGCTAGGCAGGTTACGCTTGGCCGGCGTAAAATGTGCAGTACGCACCCTGGGAGTCGACGTAGCTTTAGGTTAGCTTAGATCTCTCACTTCTCTTGGATTGTAGTCCAAACTCTCTCGAAGCTCCCTCGCTTGGGAGCCCTAGAATCCTTCGATGCATTTGAGATACAAAGTAGTGCCCGAGACGTAAGACACTACTTTGCCCCCCCCCCCCCTGCTAAAAAAAAAACATTAAAAATATAAAATACATTTTTAAGTAGTCTAATCTAATCTATAAAATATATTTCTTTTCGAACAGCCCTAGTAGGTACTCGATCAAAGAGCTTAGGTATGTCACGGTTGAGAAAGAACATTATAAGGTAAAAAGAACTCTCAAACGTGGTGATCAATTAGTGCAATTTAAGTAGCGTATGTGTCAATCAGCGATATGCGCTATCCACATACCAAATTTCATCGAAATCAGTTAAGCGGTTTGAGCAGTTATAGATATACTAGACATACACACATACAAACATTCGCCTTTAAAATATTTGTGTGTTCAGACTAACAGTCTGGTCAAATTGCTTAAAAATTTTAAAGGCAAAGTTTTCCAAATTATTTGAAGTTGAACAAACTCTCTCTCTTTTAAATGCCGTGGTGAATAAAAAATGATTTCACTTTCGTCACTGACCGTAGCTACCTGACATGCATCGGAGCGGCTACGACGCTCTGCTAACATGATTGTGCACAATATGCATGCACTAACTAATGGACGAGGAGGTGGACAGACAGCTATCCTTCATGTTTTAGTTTGTTCGGAGCACGCGATGGTATCATGTTAGCGCATTGCACCGTTCAACTAACCAGTGGCTTTTTCGTTAACATTGCAAGCCGTATACATATGTGCCTGAATGTATGCCACCCGCTCCACGCTCCACGCTCCACGCCGCTCGCCCATCCCGATGTTTTGATGATCCGTCAAGGTCAGTTGCTATGGCAACGGAGGAACAGGACAACGACTTGTCAACACATAGATGTCCGGAAACGGTATGTTTAGGCGTTGCCATAGCAACCACCACTTGTTATAATAGCTTTGGAGTAAAAATAAAAACAGTTGTGATGGGACAGGGCAGCAGGTTCGTGGGGCGCGCCGCGCTCGTCCTGTGAGTGTTGTGACCCGTGAGCGTGAGCGCCGTGCGGGCATAGTGCGGAGCGACAGGTGCAGGCAGAGTGACGCAGGCGGGTCGTATGTGTTGCATGGTGCTGGCTGCCTGCGAGGAGGTGTACCTGCTGCTGTTGAGCGCGCTCGGGCGCCGCGTGCTGCGCCATGAGCGTGTCGGTGCGCTCGGTGCTGGTCGAGGGCCCCCAGGTGCAAAAAACCAAGGGCCCATTTACATATGCTAACACACCGCGAGCTCTCTACAACAATACCAAACTCAAGACTAACCCTTCCTGGTACGTCCACATTTTACTAATGCACATTTATTGTAGCTACTTTATGTATTTGTCGTTTTTGATTCCTCGATACAATATCATATTTTATCAAGGTAATGTCATGATTGTCTATGTTGTTATTTTCATAATAGCTTCCTCCAATACAGAAGTAAATGAGTCTGGAGGCGGTACAATAAATACCTCGGGCAATGGTAACAACCTGTGTTAAGAAAATACCTGTGTTCTGTCCTACTGTACTGACTACAGCAGGAACTACTGGTGGTGTGTGGTGTATATAGGTACAGTAAGAGGCGTGAGTTCCTAACTGCTGATATATCTTTGTTAACTCTGAGCGGCGGTAACATATGAAACTTGAAAAATCAATAGGACTTTATTTTAAACGAATGTTCGTCCGGCGGCGGCGTGCGTGTTGTGTCCATACGTGTCTCCGATACATCGGTTTACTCGCGGCTGTCCACTTCCCTTTATGACCCGTGGGTTTGTTTGTAAAAAACGATAATAACGAATTTTTTCTTGAGGATTACAGACAACTTTTCAGTAAATAACCTAACTCATCCGCATGACCTGGGGCCTTAGTCTGCTATTACAATGGTGTCAGAATGGTCGATCACTGATCGCATAATGGTTGATTTTGACAAGTTTAGTATGTAGTAGATGTCAAAATCAACCATTATGCGATCAGTGATCGACCATTCTGACACTACCTATTGTAATAGCAGACTAAGGCCCCTGTCTTCTGACTGGTTGTCAGACTTTCGATACATTGAATACCAGTAACGCTTGTCAAAGATCTACATATGACATCTGGTACCAACAGATTAACGTGCTTTCCAAGGCATGGAGAAAACTTGGTATGTAATGTATAGTCACCCATCCTCAGACCAACCTTGGCAAGCGTTGCTTAACCCTGACGATATACCCGTGCGACTGTTATTATTTAATAACGTATTTGCAAATAAATTATTCTATTCTATAATCATTATTATGTGGTTACATAAGTGATATGTGCATGCATAAGACAATTTTCGAGAGAAGCGAGGACTTCGTTAATACACACTTGATCCTGTGCGTGGGGCTGTTTCGGCATATCGTTTAGCTAACGTGCAATTCGCTAAATTGTGTAAATGGCGACCAAAAGCAGCCGTACCAGCCTGGTAGTGCATAGTGCTCACACTTGAACGTTTCACAATCTTCTGCAGAAGTCATTTTAGCTGCCAATCAGTTCGCTTCCCCTATAGCTGAGGTGCTCCACTGTATGCTGTGGTACTCCGACAATTTTATCTATCATATTATATCTTACATCTATTCCGAAAGCAAAAATAATACGTACATTAGCATAAACTGTATTATGTCTGCCTCTCACTCGCACATGGCTGAAGAGAACTGAAGCACACCTGTAGTACTTACTGATCATGATCTCAAGGAAGTATGGTAAAGCTAAGAAGTTTCACGGGCGCTTCAACCAAGCTCTTCACGGGCCCGGTGTAGATTTTCCAGTCAGTATCCTGGCTACGTTTTTGGGACTTGAAGGTTCTGCCTGTGCGATTATGGACTAAATAATGTTGACGAATATCTGCCGGAAACATATAAAGAGGGACGGGATGGTTCACGTCAACCGTCCTTTAATATGTCGAGCATGGCACCGTGCGGGTGAGTCCATTAGGCCAGGACTTTGCACCAACTTTTGAAAGGTCATTGGGCGTTTCTGACCCACCTAATAAAAGTTTGCGTACACGGACCAAATCAGTTTTAAATTGAAGAAATCAATCCCACTTTCTAAAATATGTATTTTTTTTTAAATATTCCTTGGGAAAAATGTTATTTAACATTTAAAAGTTAATAAAACAGAGGCTTTTAGCATTGTTGAAACGTGTAGTACAAGCACACTAAATGTTTGATAGCTCTACGAAATATCTCTTGCACACTCATATAGATAAAAACAGGTAGGTGGGTAGGTAGGCTTGGTACCGACGAAGCTTTGATGCCTCCGCGCAATCGTCCTGATAAACGAGTCACATTCGACGACTCTGAAAAGGCAGAATGCCTAGCCGACAGATTGGAGTCTCAGTGCTCCCCCAGCTCGCAACCAGTAACCAAGCGTCACCTCGATATGGTGAACTCCAATGTCGAATGTAGAGCTGCCCTACCTCCCGTAGAAGACTCTGATGTAGGTTGCTGTCAAAACGCTTTGTCCCATCACGGCATACGTCTGTGTCGTGTTTTTCCACTCCAAACCCGCTTAACCCATAGGATGCAGAGCATTCAAAACCGATTCCTATGTAAAATTACGGAGCCCTTAGATTTAAAAATCTCCACCGTCCTTCAATTCCTGAAGCGCCTTTTCAAGCGTTTCTTTGACTCTGCGATAAAACATCGCAACTCTCTTATCGCATCGGTCGCCCGAATTAGTTTCAATAATAACAACAATTCGCCGTCTTAGACATACTCTCGTCACCCCTGTCGACGCTATAACCCTACGTAGGAGAGCAGGAGGGAAACTAGCACCATTTGTAAATTTAGACGCAAGCCCCCGTCATTCCGATCTCGCGAGACCCGCCGCAACGTCCCGGTTCTTGCTTGCCCCACCCGTCCCTTGCTAGAGCCAGCCCGCGATGCTGAGCCAGATGATGATGATGCTGATCCAGCCTGTCCTCCCTAAGCCGGGGCTCGTATCCCACAGGGGTTGCCGGGCCTTACTCTTGAGGCATCCACAGGAATTGTCCGGTTAAGGAGCGGGGCGATTGTCAGACTTGTACTGACTAAAATCCACCTTCCGTGTGTTTTCCTGCCGCGTAATGATAGTCGTAAGATGGAGAATAAATAAATAAAAAAATGATCCGGAGCCACGATATCTCTTTCGAACAACCCGCAACGAACGCCTCTGCTTTGCTAACATCTCTTTGAGGCGCGCGTGGAAAACTTGCGCGCCGTCGACACGACCTGTGCTCAATAGACGGACGGACAGTGAACTACCCATTGCTCACCGCCCACAGGCTCTCATCTACGGTTGCCGGGAGTCGTCTCCCGGGGTCTGGCGCCCGGAGCGTCTCCCGTGGCGGTTGGGTTGGTTTGAGGTTCTCTCCCTTAAACGCCCGGCCACCTCCTTCGCTAGTATTACTGCTTCGCAGAAGGAGGTGACCGTTTCCCATTCCCTCTCGCTCCGGAGCATGGACTGAACCAAGGCCGGACGCGAAAAATCGCCGCCGCTGATCGCCTCTACGAGGGCAGGGCGCTTGAAGCTGGGCAGAGCGCCACTGTGTCCTCCGGGCGATCGTCACAATGGTGACACCCGGGCGTTTCCTCCCACCCGCTAATGTGCAGGAACCTTCCGAAACTTCCGTATCCGGTAAGGATGTGCGTCAGGCGGTAGGTGTGGATGCGACGGCGCCACTCCAGGACTTACCTGGTTCTTGAGAACTGATGACATTTTTATATGGGATCGTGGATTTTGAGATTCAATCAATAATCGAATATAATCAGATTATGTGATAAGGCATAATTTGAACAGACAGACAGTAGCTCTCGTGCGACTCCATAGAAAAATTCCGGATTTTGAAGACTTTTTGCGGCTTACATTAAAAGAATTAATGTTATTTACGTTGGGATCGTACCACTTGAGAATCGCGAGGTCATATTGTTACGACCATATGCGTTTGAATGGAGCTTATCACATCGAAACATACCGACACCAAGAGGTCGAAAGAAAATGTCGCGACATGTCCTAAGGAAATAATAGTATACGTACATTTTAGTAGATCCCACACGAATTGGAAGAAATGGCACTGAATTGTATTACTGCTCATGTATACACGGTCGCCGTACTTTTGGAAGCTGTGCGCATGTTGTAAGCATAGTTTACTTTATATTAGGTCTTTACATATGAAATTGGCGTTTTGTATGGAAGGAACAAAAAGTCGAATATTTTTTAATATAATATATTTAATTAATCAAAGTATGAACCATTGTTTTCAATGCACTTTTGCCATCTTATAGGTAGTTCATTGATCCCTTTACTAAAAAAACCAGTCGGACGGGAATCAATAAAATCTTTGAAGGCGATTTGGACTGCCCCATCGGAGTTGAATTTTTTCCCTTGCAAAAAGTTATCCAAATTGCGAAAAAAATGGTAATCTGTTGGAGCAAGGTCCGGGGAGTACGGAGGATGTCTAAGACATTCCAATTCAAGCTCTTCTAATTTGGTAGCCGTCTGTTGCGCAGTGTGTGGTCTGGCGTTGTCGTGAAGCAGCAGTGGCGTGGAGCGATTGACCAGCCTTGGTTGTTTAGCCGCTAGCTTTTCCATCATGGTTTGTAATTGCTGACAATAGACATCAGCTGTAATAGTCTGGCCAGATTTGAGAAAACTGTAATGAACAATACCGGCACTAGTCCACCAAACGCTTACAAGTAACTTTTTTGGGGTTAATTTTCGCTTGGGGCAGGATTTGGCTGGCTGGCCAGGATCCAACCATTGCGCTGAGCGCTTCCGATTATCGTAAAGAATCCATTTTTCATCACAGGTAATGATTCGGTTTAAAATACCTTCATTGTTGTGCCGGTTCAGTAATGTAACGCAGCAGTCGACGCGCGTTTGCCGGTTTGCTTCAGTCAATTCGTGAGGTACCCACCTTTCAAGCTTTTTAATCTTCCCAATTTGCTTCAAGTGAATTAAAACAGTTTTATCACTAACATCGAAGCCTGCAGCTAACTCGGACGTGGTTTGCGATGGGTCCGCTTCCACAATAGCCTTCAATTCTCCATTATCAACTTGGGTCTCAGGCCGTCCACGGGGCTTGTTCTGCAGGTCGAAATTTCCAGAACGAAAACGTTGGAACCAAAAACGAACTGTGTTTTCTTTTGCAACATGACCGCCATACACATCATTCACCCTTCGAGTCGTTTCCGCAGCACTAGTGCCACGGCGGAACTCGTACTCGTAAATAATGCGATATTTTAAATTTTCCATTTTGTAAAATGAGTGACGCAAACAGAAAAAACAGAAGAAAAAAAACAAATGAATGACGGTCATCGAAGCACAAATACATGAATAAATAGCTGTACAAATTTGAATTTGGAATTCCTTACCAAAGAGGAGAAATTCGTGATTAAAGTGGCCAGTACGAAAAACGCCAATTTCATATGTAAGGACCTAATATTATGGGCCAGGTATCAAGATATAATAGATGCACCTGCGGCCTTTTAATGTGAAATAACAATAGATCTTGATCAAACAGAGTAAAATATTAATTTATTACCAACGTCCGGGAGAATCGATCCGTCATACTATTTCTGGGTGTTCTCGTCAGGTTAACGGAGAATACTTTTCCACTCACATAGACACAACCTCGTTGCCAGGATTATCCACCAGCAACTTGCTTTGAAGTACAACCTTGTGTAATCAAAAGTGCCGTACTATAAGTATGTACCCGACCCAATTCTCGAAGATTGTAATATTTAGGTGTATTGGGATCGATCTGTCGTCCCTAACAGGACTATCTTTGCCAATAAGCCTGACATTGTGGTGATAAATCGATTGGAGCATCACGCAATGATTGTTGATATAACGGTTCCTCATGACGAGAACTTCGTGAAAGCAGAGAAAGATAAGCAATTCATATAATGAATACAGCATTCATTGTGCCGATTGTGGTGTCAGACAATGGCTTAATAGCCAATAGCCATGACTAAGATCTGAGGAGGCTATCCCTTGGCAGCTGGATCAAGGGCTTGATTCAGAAAGCAGTACTTCTGTATTGTTAGGAGGTTCTTCTCTCAATAGCCCAGACCACCGGTAGCTCGGACCCTGTTCCCGATGCTGGTAGACTATGAATATATTTTTTTTAATTTATATATCTAAGTTTTTTTTGTTTTATTAGAAATATGTGAAAATATAAAAATATATGTAAAAGATGAATAAAAGATTTTTTTCTCAATTCTCCCATGGCCCACAAGAATGCAACCCATACCACTGGGTTGCAGATACATTTAGCTATATACCTTGCCCTATTTGGTTTGTGTACGCCGTAGGTCAAATAATCAAACAAAATGCCCAATGGCCTTTGTTTCTGAGGTAACTTTGAGGTATTTTGTAATAGAGAAAATGTTATGAAATCGTGTTTCCGAAACGTATAGTTCCTAGATGAAGTCCTCAAATTTGCTATTTATAAATCACAGCGTGAATGCTAGAGTATTATTAAAACGAGAGCCATTGAAATTTCTCAATTTGGGGTTATTCTGGACCTTAAATTTACGAAAACACTTCCTTTCTCTTTCGTCTTTTAATACAGTCATCTCAACGTTTCAAAGCTCTATCTTAAAAAGGTCCTTTGTGACATGTCCTTGTATTGTTAGACTCACGTAATAACTTGTTTGGACAATAATAGCATAAAAGATAAGAGATAGATAAACACTTATTGTTACTTGTCGGGCAAAGTGATTTTGTTTTTTCATCATTGGTTTTTCCGTCATTATAAGTAGCAGCCACAGAGTCTTAATTAGTAGTCGATTGATCGCAATAGATCCGTCCCCTATTAAATGCGACGAAAAAATAACTGGCGACGTGTGGGCTTTCTGCCTACCCTTTTACGGTTATACAATTGTGATGAAATGTTATGCTACTGATATTTTATTAGATTGACAACTAACTGGTTCCGTGTTTATTAGTAGTATGACCCCGTCGTTGTATTTATTGACACGTTATCTTCATGCACCACTCTATTAGTTTAGTCAGAATAGAAGGGCCTTGAAAGAGAAAAGTATTCGTGAGAAGTATGTATAGAGCTGTACGTTTAGGTGACCGCAAACCTACGTCCGGTCAGTGGCTGGCAACACCATAGAGTTGAATGTAGCTAATATGTAGTAGTAAGCTTGCATCAAGAGTCGGCTTCTTGCCTTCCGCTTTTTGTTGAATATGGACGCTCTCGACGTCGCGTCGATTCGTCGAACATGCAGGAAGAGGCACCTTGGTGACGTTCGCCGACGATATTGTTCTTGTCGGTGAAGCTGGACCTTAGATCCAGAGCAGATTGGGGAAATGGCAACACAAGCTGGAGAACGTTGGCTTGAAATACAGAAGAAGAAAAACTGAATACATTTTCTGCGATTTCGGCGGACTACCTAGTTTTAAAAACGAAGTGCTAGATAGCGCGTTTCTACCGTCTGCTATAAGTTTCTGTTTACCGGTTCGTTCGTGCAAAGCGATAGCCAAATATATCGGAGTGTTAAATACAAAATTAACTCTGGATGGATGAAATTGCAGCAGGTTACAGGAACCATTTATGCTATTTTACTCAAGTTTTGTTTAAAACTTGCTTGAGCTTCCTCATGTCACAATTTCAAAAGTAAAGCGAGAGCGTTTTTAATGATTAGACAACAACTCCTTCAACGCCGCCACCGTATAAGAGTTCGTCGTTGTGGTGGGTTGAATATGTTGGTAAATCTTAAGTATTTGTAATACGAGATGCGGGACGCCAGAGTCACGTCGTCCATCGATTTTGTTATCAATGAGATAACAGTGCGGTTGGCTTTCCGTCATCACTAACGATTTATTAATTAAATTAAATAAATTGAGCAATAGATCATTCTTTACGACTAGCCCATTAACGGCTTATAAAAAGTAAGCGAATGTGTCTCCGGCAGTCATTAGCTGATCTGATGCTGATCGTGCTGGAAAATGTTTAAACACGTAAGTTACTCTCACATATGATTATAATTTTTACAATTTAAAATTATTGATAACCATCAATAAACTAGCTTGTTTATCATGGTTTTGCGTCCCCGCGTATGTCAATGTGCCATATTGCAAGACAAAACTTAGTATTATTACGTTACTTTTGTGAATTGCACGTGTTTAAAATGACGGATAACTGCGCATGTGATTAAAAAATAGCGATATTTTATTGTATCACTTACGGTAGCTTACAAAAGTCTAGTTATACCTCGTAATATGGTGCCTTGATATGCTTAACTGTTCGTACATCATATTCAAGCGTATTCTATCTAATGGATACACCGCGCCCAACAAACCGGGACCATCCCGTAATGCCTTATACTAACTCGGAAGCTATGGCATTTCAATAAATGCGCCTTGGCTTCATACGTTCGTCTTCATTCGTAGTGAGATGTAAGTAATGTATTGCACGTTGCAGACGGGTTTGGTTCTGTTGCTGGTGGTGTGCGCGCTGTGGAGCGCGGCGCACGCCAAGCCCTACCTCGGCCTCGGCTTCGGGCTCGGCCTCGGCCGCCGCTACGGCGGGTACGGCGACGGCTGGTACGGCAACGGCGGCTACGGCGACGGCTGGTACGGCGACGGCGGATACGGCGACGGCTGGTACGGCGACGGCGGATACGGCAGATACGGTGGCTATTACCCCTCATTATTCTATTAAAACATAATAAGGATACTGTACCGATAACATCGTCTTTAACCAACTGAATAAAACTGGATTATTTAAAAGTGAGTGTTTTAATTGAGTGCCCCTGAAAAAAATATATTATAAACTAGCTTCCGCCCGCGACTTCGTCCGCGTGACATAGTTACTTTGGGCTAACGCTAACTTTAAACCGCGTTATGATAAAAAAATCTCTCCCCTTTTCATATTCATCCTCATCCACTAAACAAAAATGAGTTGTATGGATTAACAATCTCCAAAGAATTTCACCTAAGTGATTTAAATACATGCATGCACATAATATTAATCTATTTTCCAATAAATGACGAAACGGAACAAAACTAAATAAATTGAATATTAATGAAGAAAACAAACACTTAACAAAAATGCAATTGTATCTTTTCAACAACACCCGAAAGAAAACACTTTCCAATAAACGCTTCATGAATGCCAGTTTTTAATAGTAGTAAAATGGATATAGTATGTTATCCTTAAGAGATAGACATATGTCACCGGTGACTTTTCTGTAGACCTAATAAGATACACAATTCCACCATACATTATTTTGTTATATCTAAAAGGGTTTAGGCAGCGTTTTCGTTGAAAGCTCCCAGACAGCATATTTTTTGCCAACATCTTCAACAAATATCGCTAATGTACACAGAAATAAATACAAAAACTTAACAAATTATATACTAAAACTTTCCTCAATAATCACGCTATCGAGTGAAGAAAATCGCTTGAAAATCGGTGCAGAAGTATTTGAGTTTATCGCGAACATCCAGACAGACAGACGCGGCGGGGGACTTTGTTTTATAATATGTATATAGATTTATTGTGGGGTGAGTTATCAGATGGAGACTCGACGTTATGTTGCGTGATAACATCGCCGAGTGCAGCGCAGTGCGCGGTGCTGGCGTGCGCGACCCGCGGTCACTGTTATCGCAGCACTTTGTGATTGATTCAATCGCGGTAAACCCCATGTTACACCATTTTACTAAACTCTTCTGAACCTTCTGTAGGGTTCGGCTCCACTCGATACGTGAGTAGCGAATGAATGTCCTGTTTCAACGAACACTAAATATTGTTTAACCTGAGGTGACCCGCGCCGCCGCCGCCGCCGCGACCTCCGATCTATTAATACTACACGACCATCACGTTCACACGAGCTCTTACTTACGATTAGTACCTTCGTGATGAGTTCATAACTACATGTTTCAACGTATTTTGTAAAGGTAATAGGTACATTAATATGAATAATGCCGTCACGAAACTCGGAGTGTCGAATTTCTATAACTATACGAAATGGTGATTCTGAGATAAAAAAAATGTACAAACAATTTTTGCAGACTATTGCATGATAAATATTTTTTGTCTCATCTATTTTTATGATAAAACTTCCCGCTTAGCTGAAGATCGATTCGAAAACCGTTTTTTGCAACATTTGACCCTGATTTTTTTTTTGCACAAATCGGGTCGATGGGGACTTTTGTCAAATTGTTTTTAATAATTTTCCCGAAATTCATGCCAATTTTCAGATTGTGCGAATTAATGTTACCTAGAATGTCTATTTTGACCGGGCTAATTACGATTTTGAATACTCAGTATTGCCTCCGCGTGCTTCCATTACTGCGTTTACGCGGTTCGGCTTTCCCCTGTGAGAGTAATATTGAGCTCACGAAGCGTGCTTGGGGGTCGGTTTCGTTACACGCATCTCCCTAGCTCCCTCAGCCACAAGCGTGCTCGATCGCCCTGATATCTGGGCTGCGTGCTGGCGCATCTATACGAGTAATGTTCAGGAATTCACAATCCAAGTTGAAAGAAATTATAAAAAAAAAAACGATAAATAACGAAACTTTTTTTATAGCCCAAAAACGGTGTTATAGGACGATTTTTAAGTTAGTGATAACCGAAAACCCTACTATTAATTACAAAATATTGACTGTACCTGCGATATATCTATATTAAAAGTACGTAGTCATGTGGACGAAACAAAACCAACAGCTGCTTCCACGCGTACCAGAGAGAACTAACCGGACCAGACTCCATAATCTATTTACATTTATCAAATACACTCACACATCACGAAATCTCCAAAACCATGTATGTAGATGCTCACTAAGACAGGATTTCGCAAAATTCTACCCCTGAGGGGGTGAAACAGGGTGGGAAAACACGATTCATTGGCCGGATTGACTTGATTTTTTGCATACTTAGGCATTCTTTCACAAAATTAATAGACTGTATAACACCACGCTTCGACACTAAGGCCGTGCGCTGCGTTAGGCGTGCGTACGGCGCGGGCGCCCGCGTGGCGTGCTGTTTCATGTAATCTCATAGATCAACGCTGCGTGCAGCGGGTCGCCCGTCGCACGCGGCGCGGGCGGCGTGACCCGCCCCGCGGGCGACGGGTGTCCGTGTGACGGAGCACTTTTTTTTTAAGGTTGCATTGTCTTTTAGGTATTGAGGGTCACTGATTTCATTTTTTAAATCAAAATTTAAAAAAGAATCCCTATTCTTTTTTAAATTTTGATTTAAAAAAGTGATGGGGTAGTTTTTCTGGTGGTAAATTATACTGGCGGCGCTGCGAGAGGCGGAAGACCGTCGCGGGCGTCCGCGACGGATTAAATTTGTCCGCGACGGAGCACGGCGCGGGTCCCCGCGACGGACACCCGCGACGGACGCCCGCTTAACGCAGCGCACGGCCTAAGGAGTTGAGCAGCGGTCGAAACCGCTGGGCACGGCTCTTTTATTATAAACTTCCGAAAGAACTGGAATGGTCATAGATTAAAGAGAAAACTTAAGCGATATTATTTTAGAAAGGAAAGCATACTATGACATACGGGACTTTATATGTACATGATTACATTATTGACATAAATTATACTGTATTGTGAATAAATTGTATTACATTAAATTGTATTTTCGAATCACTACTCTTGTTTGGCTTCGCTCGCGTTAAATTCGGGGTAACAGTTCCCCTTTTCTGATTTGCAGGTACCTACTACCTGTAGTTTTTGCCCTGGCTTATTCAATGTAATAGCAAAGGTGAGTTTTGCCTTTTCTTCCCTCTTTCTCCCTTATATCACAATCTTTTTTTAAAAAAACTTTTTTGCAAAAAATAAAACCGACTTCCAAAAAACTAAAAAGTGGAAAATAACTTTATTTCCGGAAGTCGGTGGCTTTTGTTGGTTTTGTTGACTTTTTTGCCACCGACTTCCGGAAATAAAGTTATTTTCCACTTTTTAGTTTTTTGGAAGTCGGTTTTATTTTTTGCAAAAAAGTTTTTTATTTCAGCATTTTTAGTTATAGTATTTTTTTTTTCGGGTGGGTAATCATCTAATGACTTCCCCCGCTCTGGGCGGAGCGGGGTGGCATGTCAGACTTTTACTGACTAAAACCCACCCATGTTCCTTCTATTGCCCTTTACGTTCCGGGGCCGCGGTATCTCTTTCGAACAACCCGCAACCCCGGCAGGCGGAAGCTCTGGCAAGCCCCTCTGCTTTGCTAACATCTCTTTGAGGCGCGCGTGAAACACGAACACGCCGTCGACACGGCCTGTCGTCAATCGACGGACGGACAGTGAACTACCCATTGCTCACCGTCCACAGGCCCGCATCTACGGTGGCCGGGAGTCGTCTCGCGGCGCCCGGCGCCCGGGGCGTCTCCCGCGGCGGCTGGGTTGGCTAGATGTTCTCTCCCTCAAACGCCCGGCCACCTCCTTTGCTAGCATTACTGCTTCGCAGAAGGAGATGACCGCTTCCCATTTCCTCTCGCTCCGGACCATGGCCTGAACCAGGGCCGGATGCGAGAGATCGCCGCCGCCGATCGCCTCCACGAGGGCACGGCGGTGCTCCACCCAAGCTGGGCAGACCGCCACTGTGTGCTCCGGGCGATCGTCACAATGGTGACACCCGGGCGTTTCCTCCCGCCCGATTATGTGCAAGAACCTCCCGAAACGTACGTGTCCGGTGAGGACCTGCGTCAGGCGGAAGGTGAGGACGCCATGACGCCTCTCCAGCCACTACTCAAAGAGGGGACTTACCGCCACTATTGTGGCGTGCCCTGCACGGGGTTCCGACAGTCGCTCTCTCCATGCCACCATGAGATCGCACCGGTCTGTCCGCTGTCCGGTTTCCCCCCGGTGTAGTGCCTCCGCGCGCCACTCAAACAGGCGCGCGAGCACAATCGCCTTCAGATCCCACGGTGGCAATCCGGCAAGGAGGCTCGCTGCCTCGCCGGAGATCGTGCGGTAGCCCCGGATCAGCCTAATGGCTACCACCTTTTGGGTTTAGTTATAGTATTATGATATAATTCGCAAACACGGTTATTTTTAGCTTTTTAGTGCGTAGGTCCCGTCTTAAATACAAGCTTTAGTTCCACATCACGCTATAGTGTTAAATACTATCTAAATTATGCTTTATTAAAACCAATTCAGAAATCATAAGCATCATCGCCTAGGGGATACAGAGGATACTGAGGGGGTACGGGCACCCTGCTCCCACTCGCCTGCCTACCCTGGCGAAACCCATACTTATACATGTGATTGCAGCAATCACGGCAGATTTGCTGTCATTTATTGAAGAGTTCCGTTGTATATCACTGAAGATCTATCACCAAATTAAAATACAATCACCTCAAAAAACTGCGATGACCTTCCAAATCATAGTGCATAGCGTTTTATGTTCATTTGTCTTCGACAACCTCTAAAATTATATCATCAACGTAGACGAAGTCAATCTAATACGCAATATTAAAGATAACTCAAAAACTACTGGCCGGATCTTGATATTTTTTTTTATGGGACCAAACGACAACCACCAGCTTTCGAATAAAATAAGAATCATCAAAATCGGTTTACCCAGACCAGAGTTATGAGGTAACAAACAAAAAAAAAAAAAAAAAAAAAAAAATACAGTCGAATTGAGAACCTCCTCCTTTTTTGAAGTCGGTTAAAAAATAGCCTATGTCCGTCTCCAAGGTCCCAACTATCTCTGTACCAAAATTCATCAAAATCGGTTTAGCCATTTAGGCGTGAAGACGTAACAAACAAACAAACTCACTTTCGCTTTTATAATATTAGTAAGGATTGCAAATATTTCTAACAGAAAAGTCACTAACACTGATCGAATCAGGGATCTAATAAATTCAGCTCCAGACGGCGATCCACGACACTAGGTACCTACTAGACCAACTAACAATAAAAAATACCACTTTCTCATAAAAAAATCTCTTGGAACTAAAGCTTATGGCGCAAACTCTCCCGCAATATGTGTACATGACGAAACAATGGACTAGGTTAGAACGGCAAGGTCGGTCATTACAGACCCTTAGGTACAAATGTATGCACAAGTGTTAGTAGTTAAAACCGGGCGGAGGTGCTGCCCATTAACCACCCCGTCCGAGGGGCTAGCCCCTCGTTAGATGCCTGGTGCTCGCCCTGGGGCAACGAACTTAACCTTGAGGCAGTGCCGTGGTTACCGCCACTCAACATTCTGCTGATGCCCACTAGTACCATTCCACACAACACGCAGAGCCGTGTATATACCAGCCAAGTTCAAATTGGCATCATTGTTTCGCCATAATCAGTCAATCCACAACCATATAGGGCGCGCTCATTGCAACGGACGCGATACTCCTCTATTGTAGAGTTCCGTTATCTGTCTCTGAAACCACCACCAACACTTTATCCACATTCATACATAAAACTTTCTCAAGGATATTTTCCTCATTTTACCTCTATAGTAGCTCGCGAGAAATATGTACCAAAACATAATTGTGACAAGAATAGAGATGTGGCTCGTTTGTTGCCGACGCGCGACGCGACGCGAGAACACGTTCAGTTCAGTTAACGCGTTTACAGTAGATCTAGATAAAGCCAAGGACGAGCGGCACACGCACAACGTCGGTCTTAAACGAGTACCCTTCGTGTCGGGCACGCTTACTTACTGCGCGGTACATAATGTTACCACTTCGTCACGAAACTATTACTTAACACTAAGAGGACTGTTACATCATGACCGTGAGTTTTGAGCTAAATAGCCAAATTTGGCATTCTTATTCTGACAAACTGAACCACTTTACCTATTAAGTAATGGAAAATAGTTATTGGTGTAGTTTATTGTGGCTTTCCTGCGTGCGTGACGGCCGCAGCACTCTCTTGAGCTTGTGGATTGAACTATTGTATTTATTTATTTAACACTTCAAGCACAATTCAGCACAAAGTACAGAGGCGGACTTAATGCCATAGGCATTTTCTACCAACCGTCAACCTTTGGGTGATGCAGAGACAAACAGTGGTTGGTGTAAATAAAAAATAAAATAATTAATTATTAGTTTATACTATATGGATATATAAAATACTATAAGTATATATCAAAGTATAGATACACAAAATAAAAATACCAACAATGGGGAAAACATTAACGGTGTGACAAAACTGTGTGTTTTCTTGATCTGTCGAGGGCGTTCGACCTGGTCAATTATGATATTCTTTGGCATAAACTACTTAAGGAGACCACTGTGCCGAGGGAGACGGTATCCCTCCTCAAGTACTGGTACAGCAATCAAAAAAATGCGGTCAGATGGGTCAGCTCGCTTAGTCAGGAATATCCTCTGAAATGCGGCGTCAGGCAGGGTGGGTTGACTTCCCCGAATTTTTTTAACCTATTTGTTAATCAGCTGATTGGCAGGCTCAGCGGAGCTATGGTCGGGTGTTCCATAGACGGAACCATGATAAATAATATTAGTTATGCGGACGACATGGTTCTGTAAAACTGTTACTTTTCAGAGCCTTCTGTCAATCATTTTACACGTGCAGTCTGTGGATCAGCTTTACGCGGCGGGCTTACAATGCCCTGCGTGTTCAGTACAATGACGCGCTGAGGGCAGTGTTGAAAAAACCCAGGTATTGCAGTGCTTCCGAAATGTTTGCGGGAGCTTCCATCGATGACTTCTTCTCCATTATCAGGAAAAGAACCGCATCGATGATGAGCAGGATCCGTGGTAGCACCAACACTGTCCTCAGAACGTTAGCGTGCAAAATAAACGGTCCGTTTGCTATTTACTGGGCGAGTGTTCACTTACTCAGAAATAGGAAATAGACTGTAATAGAATGTAATGACTATGATCTTGATTTTGTACTAACAAATTACTAACACCCTGTTATTGTATTTTTATATGTGCTACTAACGACTCTACTAACGTTTCATTTGTTAAAAATGTATGGACGTATGTCTGAAATAAAGATTTATTATTATTAAAACTGCCGACTTTTTACGAAGAAATTCACGAACTTTATGTTTAAAAGATAAACAGTTGGTTGCCATCCTGATTTCCTGGGAAAGCGCATTCCATAATGAAATAATATAAGCAAGGAAACGAAATATACACAATAATCATCCTCCCCAATGACTCTATTACCATCCTACAAGAGAGCGATAGGAAATCTAACCAACATCTGCAACATTGCCATTGTCGCTATCCGCCAGTTGTGCGAAAAATACAAAAGTGCGCATAAGAATTTGCACATGGTGTTCATCGACCTCGAAAAGGCATACGACCGGGTACCGCGTGCGGTTTTGTGGTGGGCTTTTAAGGAGAAAGGTGTGCCTGGGAAGTATGTGCTGTTGATCCGTGCGATGTACAGTCGATGCAGTACCCAAGTCCGGTCCACAGCGGGCACTACCGGCACCTTCAATGTGGCTGTCGGTCTGCACCAAGGGTCGGCTCTTAGCCCTTACCTCTTCTTAGTGCTAATGGACGCTCTCACGTTGGACATCCAGGAAGAGGCTCCCTGGTGCATGCTGTTTGCCGATGACATTGTGCTGGTTGCCGAAAGCGGTCAAGAGGTCGTCGAGAGCAGATTGGAGGTGTGGTGGCAAAGACTGGAGAACGTTGGCTTGAAATTAAGTAGAACTGAAACAGAATACTTGTTTTGCGATTTCGGCGGTCTCTTCAGTCTTGTGCCCATAACTCTTGCCGGAACGCCCATACCGATCTGCTCCAACTTCCGGTACCTAGGGTCGCTTGTCCAAGGGGATGGCGAAGTAGACCGGGACGTAACGCACCGGATCAACACAGGATGGATGAAATGGCAACAGGTCACTGGAACAACTAGTGACCCACGGATGCCCCTCAAGTTAAAGGGGAAAATATACAAGGCCGTGATTAGACCTGTTGTACTGTTTGGATCAGAATGCTGGGCTGTAAAAAAGGTGGATGAAAAACGATTGCATGTAGCAGAGATGAGAATGTTGAGATATATGTGTGGAGTGCCAAGAATGGATAAAGTAAGGAATGACTATATTAGAGGAAGTTTGAAAGTTGCGCCTGTTACACAAAAACTGAAAGGGAATGGTTTGTTTTGGATGGACATGTAATGAGAAGGAACGAAGCACATGTGATGTGTGAAGAGTGATGGATCTGAATGTTGTAAGACGGAAGGCCAAAGAAAAGATGGATGGATTGTTTAAGGAATGATATCAAGGAGAAAGGAGTAAATGATGCCGTGACATCTGACAGGGGAGAACGGAAGAAGAAAACGTGTTGTGCTGACCCCAAATAGAATGGGACAAGGGCAGGAAAATTATGATGACACAAAAAATATGCGAAAAATTTTTAAAAGTTTCTTTGTGATATTTTGTTTAAAAACTATTTATTTTTATTAGTAAATATGAAGGCAAGCACCTCTTTGCTCTAAATAAAAATACTGCCGGCTATAGGGATTTCAGCAGTTACGCAATAAATATATATTTATTGCGTAACTGTGTACATGAAGTTCTTATTAATAAACATTACATTTATTGGTTCCAACAGTCTACCCAAGTCGGATATGCAATAGTATTTTATGAGATTTAGGGTACATACAAAATATTTTTTTTAGCAAAAAATTCATGCACATTATAAAATACATTATCAATTAACATTTTTTTCAATTTATTTTTAAACATATTTCCATTTAATTGCTTAATAGCTGGCGATAAATGGTTGTACACTGTACACTCGAATAGCGGTTACATAGGTACTTTTATAATACATCATATTGTTGATAGCTGGTAAATTAATATCATATTGTTTCCGAATGTTTCTTTTAGATTTAAAATTAAAATATTGCATATTGTTTTTAACAAATAAACATAATTCAAGTATATAAATACCAGTCAGTGTCAGGAAACCCCCCGTTTTGAAAACATCTCTCAATGAATCGGTACTTTTTTTTATTCATTTTGACGTGATAACGTCTTTAAAATCGTTTTAGTCGGGTGACATGTTCAGAAACTTAAACCTCACGAGTTATAAAGATGGTAGCGCCATCTGTTACTTGGCTCGAAAAAAAAACTTTAAATTAGTACTTAATTTCATTTTAGATGTCACTACTTTGGCTTCTGGCTGAAATTGTATAATTTTTCTAAACAATTTTACATTAGTTTATTTCACTTAAAAATATAGACTAATTATATAAATATCACCAATAAGACGTTATCACGTAAACATCTCGATCGTAAACCTACTTTACAAACAACCAATTTTTTGTACATACTTTTTATATTTTGACATATTTCAGATTCAAAATTAAATAAATCAAAAAACATCAGCAGTTGTTTATTGTTATCCGTAAGGAAACAGAAATAAATAAAGCCCTGGTTGCAATAAATGAGAAAAATACTATATAATAAGTGAGGAAACTAGTCATTGCAAACGAGGCGGATTTAACGCACGAGCCGCCGCGAGGGCATTATACAGCCGAAAACAGCAGTGATCAATTGTCACGTGAATTAAACGATGTTTTTCAAAAGACTTCGTAGAAATTAAATAACAGAACAAAAAGTACCTTTGTCATTAATCAATATGAAACTATTATTTAATTTCATTTTTCCCCGCGCTTTGTCTTCTCATACTGAAGGAGAAACCAAGGCATGAACATTGCTTAACAGCCTAATATTAAAAATAAGTTCAAATAATTTCTAAATTTAGAACTCAAATAAATATCAATTTGTTGTAACAAGCAAATTATTTTATAAATGATCATGTTTGTTTGTGATATTCTATTGATAAACACATTTTTTTATTAAGATAAATATGAAGGGCACAACAAGGGTTTTCATATTTTCTGTATCGTCACGCAAAAATAAACAACTGCTCAAATCCCTAAAGCCGTCAGTATTTTAGAGCAAGGAGGTGCTTATTTTTAAGGTTACATACCAGATCCATTACTTAAACTGACTCTGACTTTTCTTAATAATTAATTAATGAAGATAAGGGTCTCGTAAGGATACAACTGTTCAAAAACCGGTCAAGTGCGAATCGGACTCGAATACACAGGCTTCCGTAGATATATGTATGAAGAGAATATGAATATGAAATATAATAACTATATAGTTTTAACGCTCATTGAAATTAAAATATGAATTGGAGCCTCTGTGTTATTCCGATATGTAAGCTATATTATTGTGAAGTGCCATCAAAATTTATTCAGTAGTTTTTGTAGTACGTTAATTAAATTAAAAATAAATTAATACCTCTCTTAATTAAACATGGCAAAGCATAAGTATAGGATCTAAATTAAAGATAACAAGTCATGATTGAGGGAGTTGTGCACCCCTCTCAAATACGATCTGTGCCCTATGAAGAAATCTCGGCAGGTTTTGCCCAAATATGTCTTCCGATAGTGCTACAGTATTAATAATCAGGGCGGCTCGCGAAATTGGGGAAAACTTGAGAAAGTTAGTCCTAGCTGTTGGCACGTCTAAGAGTGCGGGACGGCGGCGCGCTCCCAGGCAGCCGTCCGGCGCGCACAGCCGGAGCGCTGCCACCACCTCGGGGTGGTGCAGCAAACCCAGCAGTATGCTCGCCACGTACTTGACTAGCGCCACGTCACTTCTTACTGCCAGCCTGGTGTACCCGACCATGCCCAGGACGAACAGCGTTGGGTACATCAGGGGATAAAAGGGATACACTCCGTACTGATTAAGGTAAAAAAATCTACAGAATTTGTTTTGCATTTTTTTCCAACATAAGGCTATATTTTCCAAATGAATGCACTTATTTCTAGGTGACTTCTGAGTGTGTGTGCATTATAAAAAATCCTAACAGCAGCAGTATCGGTAAAATCCTTACACTGTCGTAAGATGAAACCATAGATTCCTGAAGGCCCTACCATTCACTTCCACTATGTGTTTGCGGAACGTTAGCTCAGGCACCATCTGCACACCCAGATCTCGTGCCTGCTGGACATGCGGTATTACTACACTGTCCATTTTGTAAAGGAACACGCGCGCGAGTGTAGCTCATCAAACAACACTTATCGACATTAAAATGAAGCTTGTTAGACTTGCTTCATTGAACTACGTTGTCGATATCCGACTGGAGCCTATTACAGTCTGAGTATCTTAAACATTTAGGTACAACTGTAAGTCATCTGCAAACAGTAGATGCTTTGCCTCCTTCACGACTGTAGGCAGGTCATTCACAAATAAAATAAATTCTAAAGGCCCAATATTACTGCCTTGACTAACCCCGGAAAACGTAAAATAAACACCAGATACATGTCCCGCATACTCAACGTACTGTCGTCGCTCGCCAAGGTAGCTCGTTTGCACTAAAGCATATTCCACGATATCGAAAGCTTTCCGGAAATCAAAATACGCCACATCCACCTGTCCCCCAGCATACACATAATATACAATTTTATATCAGCCCACCGTGCGGCGGCGCCGGCGGCGGCGCCGGCTCTGTTGATTAATTAACAAAACCCAAATACGCATTAATGATATTGAGAGAATATTAGTATTTCGTCATTATTCTGATGAACGCTTAGATTATCTTTAAAACCTAAACGAAACAATACAAAATGTCTTATTGAAAATAAAGCAGGTAGCTAGAATCCGTAGCCAATCCTTCGTAGCAACTCACGCGTAGCACTTCTGCGTAGCGGTTTTCGTGCTACGAGAGTCTACGACTATTATTATGTTGGCGATTTGATGACGCACGTCCTGAGAACAACGACTGCTAACAATCTGTTAGCTCAAGGTCACGCCACTGACCGAGCTCGGCCGGTCATTACACATTTTCCTTTAACCAAATTACCTAACCGAGCGGTGACTGTAGGATTTATTAATTTACATAAACTGCAAAAAAAAAGAAAGGATTTCCGTTGAGTTAATGAAATTTTTTTATAAAATCGCGATAAAAAAAAATCTACGGCATTTCATTCTTTAATTTGTCCTGTATATCTGAATTTTTTCAAATTTTAGTATCAACATTTAATATGTTTAAATAATAGCGCTCGAAGGGGGCGCGGCTTGCGGAAACCCGAGTACCCGTTTTCGGGCGTATTTTCAGCTCCCTGTAAAAATTATTAATATTGGTCCTACAATCTCGGGAGTTGGAAGTTTTTTTTAGAAAATTTCCTCCTCTTTTTGAATCTTTTTTCAAAATTAAAATATCTCAAATAGTTTTCGAGATGTACCCAAAAAACTAAACCCCTTTTTTTTGTTTACTAATTTGTTAATATCTTTTGCAATTTCTTCGAGCGGGTCTTGAATTTTTTCAAAAACTTTCTAGATGCGATCCCGAATCGAATGAGCCCTCAACCATATTTTTCCGAGACTTTTAAAAAGTTTTGACTATGTAGTGAATGACACGCAAGTTGGTTAAGCACTGATTTATTTCCAAACACCCACATACAATAACATAATCATATTGACATACCGTCACACTACTTATATTAATATACTACATCTCTTCCTTTCTAAGAAAACAATGTCAAAGAATAAACTAATTATAATAACTAAATTAATTAAAATTAAAGAACTTACGGTTACACTGACTGTTGTTTACAATATGTACTTATCCTATTATCTATAACTAGTGTTAATACATAACTTTATACTTATACCCTACGCTTAAATTTATGATATTTTAAACCAACCAAACAATGTTATTACTACTATTTCTTATTCAATACCTAAAACAGATTTGACAGCATTCGTGCAGTTCTTTCTTTAGACCTTTCAATAGGAACATTTATTGGCGACGGTGTAGGCGATAGCTCTCGAATACTAGCTGGACTTTCGTATTCACCACTCTCATTGAGTAGTGCAGACTGGTTGTTGATATCTGGACTTGTCTGCGTCTGAGTAGGGACGTCATTGACAGAAGTTCCTTGGAGCCCCGTAACTTTTAGCTTTTGCCTACGCCTACGGACACCTGTTACCACCGTATCTAGTGTCTTACGATTACTACCTGCACTGCTCGTTGGTTGTCTCAATGACTCCCCGACTCTTTCTAATGACCCCTTAGTACGCATAATCAACTGACTTCGTGTTCGTCGATAACGGCCACCGCGTTCGTCTTCAACGATATACGACCGTGGTTGAGATGCACGAGCTACGATTTTTACCGGTTTTCTTTCGCCGTTACTGATTAGAGTTGCCTTATCACCTGATGATAGACTCTTTAGCGTATTCGCCGTTCTGTCGTAATTATTTTTAATCTGTTTTCTATTTGTCATAATTTTCCTAAAATTTTCGATGTTATCTACCTTTTCTGTTAACAGCTTCGTACTAATAGGTAACCTTGTTTTGAGACGTCTACCCATTAACATCTGTGCCGGTGAGTCTAAATCATGACGTGGTGTAGCCCTAAAGTTTAACAGTGCCAAGTTAAAATCCTGTCCTGAATCTACACACTTCTTTAATAAACTTTTTACTGTCTGCACAGTCCTTTCGCTTTTACCGTTTGACTGTGGGTAATTCGGTGACGACGTCTCATGCCGTATTTCCCATTCGCGCATAAACTGTTTAAATTGTTGTGAGCTATATGCCGGTCCATTATCACTGACTAACTCCGCCGGTATACCGTGCCGCGCAAACTGTTCTTTCATAAACGAAATGACCTGCCTTGAGCTGACACTTGACAACTGCCCGACTTCAACATAGTTAGAAAAGTAATCGACTAAAATAATATAATTGTTTTTCTTATATTCGAACGTGTCTGAAGCTAGTTTGTGCCAGGGCAGTGCCGGCACACTGTGCTGCAGCAGCGGCTGGCGGCGCGGGCGGGGTGCGTGCAGCGCGCACGCCGCGCAGGAGCGCACCACACGCTCCACGTCCTCGCACATTCCTGGCCAGAACATAACATCGCGCGCACGCCGCTTGCATCTTTCTATACCTAAATGTCCTTCATGGACACGTGACAGCATGTTTTCCCGTAACGCACGCGGAATAAATACACATTCCCCTTTGAAAAGTATACCGTTAATATGATGTAGCTGCTCGCGATATGGCCAGAAAACGTTAACCCTCTCGTTCACATCACGTCTATTTCGAGGCCAACCCCTCGCTATATACTTAATTAACCATCTGCTGTCATTATCTAGCTCAGTTTCTTTTTTGATGGCTTCTATATTTGGTGGGCTGAATGGTACGTTCTCTAACATAAAACATGTTTGTTCCTCAACTTCAGCAGACACTCGGTCATGCATCATTTCGGTCAGAGGCGACCGAGATAACGTGTCCGCTATATACATATATTTGCCAGGCATGTATACAACCTTAAAATCATATCCTTGCACCCTCATCATCATTCGTTGTAACCGAGCTGGAACCGAAACTAATGGTTTGCTAAATAATGCTTCCAGTGGCTTATGGTCGCTGTGCACGGTGACATCAGACCTGCCGTAAATATACTGCCTGAACCGCTCGACCCCAAAGACAATGGCCAACATTTCCTTTTCTATATGTGCATATCTAGTCTGAGTGTCGGTGAGCGTCAGTGATGCGAATTCAACCGGGCGGCCATTCTGCAGAAGCACGGCGCCCAGTGCGACGCTGGACGCGTCCACCGACAGCACTATCGGAGCGCTGTTGCTATACAGCGCGAGTACCGGTGCACTGCTTAGCTTTGCTTTTAGTCGGTCCACAGCCTCAGAATGATGCACATCCCATGACCACTGGGTTTCCTTTTTTAGCAACGACCTAAGTACATTCACACTCTCTGAGTAGTTTTGTATGAATTTTGACAGATAATTCACCATGCCTAAAAATCTCTCTAGAGCCTTCCTATCCGTTGGAAATGGCATCTCCATTATGGCTTTGACTTTTGAGTCATCTGCCCGCATACCGTTCGAATCAAACTTGTGACCTAAATAAGTAATTTCCGGTACCCCAAATCTACATTTATCACGATTAAATTTTATTCCGATATCCTTAGCACGTCGCAAAAGACACTCTAATCTTCGATCGTGCTCATCCTTAGTACGCCCCCATACTATTACGTCATCAATGAAAGATTCTACGCCTTCTAAGTCCTCTAAGTATTGCCTAAGTTTTGCATGAAATACCTCCGGCGCACAGTTTATCCCGTATGGCAGACGAAGAAATTGGTACCGACCGAACGGTGTGCTGAACGTACACAAGTCGGCGCTCGCGTCATCTAACTGTACCATCCAGAAACCGCAGCGAGCATCTAGCACACTAAACACTGTAGCTCCCTGCAGGCGCGCTGCCAGCTCGGCCACTGTCGGCAATGAGTAATGTGCACGCCGCACCGCGCGATTCAGTGGTCGTGGATCTAAACAAACACGAATGTTGCCATCTTTTTTTGCGACCAAAACAATAGCATTAACCCAAATGGTTGGGTGTGTAACCTTTCTAACTACACCCAGCTCTTCCATTCTATGAATCTCTTCCAACAATTTATCCTTTAGCCCCAAAGGAATTTTCCTAGTTGGGCAAACAACTGGCTGTACATTTTTATCAATAACAATACTATATTTACCAGGTAATTTTCCCAGTCCTTGAAACAATTCTTGATACTTATCTATATTCAATGCATCAATTTGCCGTATTAACCCTAATGTTATGCAACCATCCAAACCGAGTACATTCTGACAGTTTAAATCAGCAACAACAAATGATAAAACGTAACGTGTTTTGTTAAATACAAAGGGCACATTAGCAATGCCTACAACTGGCAGTTGATTACCTGTAAACGAATGTACACGTTTTGTGAACGGTTTAAGGTCTGTTTTCGATAATCCTAAATTTAAATGCGTCATTTTAGAGATAACATTAATCATTGATCCTGTATCTATTTTTAATAAAATGTTTTTACCTTTGCATTTTACAACTTCTAACCATTCCATTGACGACTTACATTGGTTTTTGTCCTCTTCGAGTATATTGACATAATACATGTCTTTGGTGCTACAGTCACTATCACTTTCTGGTGATTCTAAACTAAGATTTAACACTTTTCGAATTGCTTTCTTTTGTTCACACACTCGCGAGAAATGACCTTTCTTTTCACAAACATAACACTCAGCGTTGCAAGCCGGGCAGCGCTCGCCACCGCGACAGCGCCCGCTGCCGCACCGCTCACAGGCGCTGCGCTGCACACGCGCCGCCTGCGACCCAGCAGCGCCGCCGGCGCCGCCGCCGTCGCGGCCGCCGCGCGTTCGCACTCCGCTGGCGCCGAAACGTCGTCCTCTAGCGCGCCGTTCGCCTCGTGGGCTGGTGCTGTCTTGAACTGCATTCACTTGTACTTGATCTGTTGCGCCGTCGATGCACTTGCTTTCTTCTTTGGACATCTCAGCTGCCTGGCAGATTTGTATCGCCTTTGTTAGTGACAAATCGTCAGTGCGAAGAAGTCGATCCCTCACCGTGTTGTTGACAATACCGCAAACAATCTTATCCCGCAACAAGCTCTCGTGCAATTCACTAAACTCACACTGTTGACTCAATAACCTTAATGCGGTTACATATTGGTCAATGTTCTCGCAGTCTTCCTGATTGCGTGTAAAGAATTTAAACCGCCTCACCGTGATATTTGGTTTAGTACCAAAATACTTATCGAATTTCTCCAATACACATTTAATATCGTCTTCACTTTCTCCTTCATCAAAAGTGAACGTTGTATAAGCTTCATAGCCAGCTGATCCAATGAGGTTAACCAACAAACTAGCCTGAATTTCTTTAGGCTCTTTGCTCACTCCAGATGCTTTGAGGAATACTTCGAACAGCTTCCGCCATTTTTGCCACGCGTCGGACCGCGCGGTCGGACCACCGTCGAGCGATAACTCCGCTGGAGGACGTGCGTGCTCCATAATATTAAACTACCGATTTCCTAAATGTGTCTTAAAACTTATTAGACACAACATTTCACGGGTTCAAGTCCGTTTTAACTATTATAAAGTATTAAAAAGACACACCGCTGTCACCATGTAGTGAATGACACGCAAGTTGGTTAAGCACTGATTTATTTCCAAACACCCACATACAATAACATAATCATATTGACATACCGTCACACTACTTATATTAATATACTACAGACTAAAAAAGCACTTGTTGACTAGACTATTAAGGACGGATTCATTTACTTTTGAATCCTGATATAAAACTCAGTAGCTCGTGAGAGATTACATTTACGTATATTTAAAGTATGAACGAAACAGGCACAGACGTTCGAAATAAGAATGGCCTAACAGAAGAATTAAATGAAAACAACATAAGAATGGCCTTAAGAAATGTTACTATTTTTTTTTGGGGTGGGAAATCATCAAATAACTTCCCCCGCTCTGGGCGGAGCGGGGGGGAGTGTCAGACTTTTACTGACTAAAACCCACCCATGTTCCTTCTATTGCCCTTTGCGTTCCGGGGCCGCGGTATCTCTTTCGAACAACCCGCAACCCTGGCAGAAATATTACTATGGTAAGCCCTTTGAAGTCGGTATTTGTTACCCCGACTGCTGCCCGGTCTGCCAGGCACTACGGAACCCGCCCGTCAGTGGGGCTTGGCACTTCGCATACTAAAAATAAATAGGAGCTGGCCCTAAAATACACCGATATAGTTATCGTCTTATAAGTCATCGTATTTCATAGAAATCAGTTAGTCGGGAAAAAGACAACAGTTGCGTTGTGTACCCCCTTATCAACGGTCATCTATTCTATTATTTAACAATTGATTGCAAACAAATGTAACAGCATTATACGAATATCGATTGACACATGTGACCCATTATAATCAGCGCGTCATAAGTCGCCATTCAAATCGAATGATTGACGAAGCGAACGACTTGATACGAGTCGCACATTAGAAACGTTTCTTCGAAAGCAGACCACTGTTTACCGTCATCGGCAGCGACGGCGATGTGGCGCGTGCGCGGTCACGTCCGCATTGTAGTGTGTGTGGCAGCGCTGACCAGCGGCCGCCACGCGCCAGTGACCGCGCGCCGCCGCCGCCGAGCAGACCGGCCGCGCCCGCACCACACCCCGCGCGGCCCGCGCAACATGCGACGCCATGCCGCCCGCGCCCACCGACGACACGAGCGCCTTCACCGTCATCAACCATGAGGAGAGCGCCGCGGACAAGCTGCAGCCCGCGGCCCCGCCGGCGCCGCCGCGCGTGCACGTCGTGAAGCCGGTGCAGCGCGCGCCCGCGCCCCCCGCGCCCCTCGCGCCCCACGCGCCCCCGGCCGGCATGGGCGCACCCGCCACGCACACTATCCTCGACCCCAAGTTCTCCCGCGCGCTGGACTTTAAACTCCGCCGGCTTAAAGAAAAAGAAATCCTGCAAGCTAATCTTCGCCGACCGACGCGATATCGCACGAGGAACGGCGCTTTAGCAGCTTCTAATCCAAACGTCAGTTCGATGGAACAGACGTTGCCCAAAATTTTGAGTCAATCACATCCGCGCATCAACATCATCGAGCCAAAGAACGAGAAAAAGGTATCACCCAAGATGGACAAGTCCCCGTCACCGGGACGCAAGATCCGCTCGCGCAACGCTGCGTCCAGGGACGGCGACAAGCCGCGCTTCGTGACCACGGTGCGCAGCGGACAGTTCCTGCTGCCGCCGCCTGGCGTAGCGCGCATCCTCGGGCTCGAGGCGCTGTACCCGGCTGACGAGAGAGACAAGATAGTGTACTCGTACGCGAGCAAGCCGAAAGCCGTGGCTCCACGCGCCAAGCGGTCCGTTCAGGAGAAGAAGGAAAACATCATGCCCAACGGTGTAGTGCCGGAGACGCACCGCGCGCGTGCCGGCGTGCTGTTCGGCGGCGTGCGCGCGCTCGTGGCCGGCGTGGTGGGCATGCAGCGGTTGCTGCCCGCGCCGCCGCCGCCGCCTGACACCAGCGAGTACGTAACTCGGCTAAACGATCACCTTTACTGCATCTACACTCGCGTGCAAGTAAATCGACTCAAGCCTCAAGTGCGCATAAAAAGTGATATAACTTAACAATGACTTATTTTACTTCTATATAATGTTTTACATATTTAAAGCCTAGTAATTAGGCTTTAAAATGGTAGCATTATTTCAATAATTAAAATAAACACTTGTTTTTAGAATGCAACTGAACGCAAACTCTCATAAATTGCTCCGTGGTCTACACACAACTTGCGCGACAGAACCCTCTATAAAAACCCCTGTAATCATTTTTTTCTTATGAGTCGCTTACCAGACGTTGACCTGAACACTTCTCTGCAAATTGAAGCCGTTGTTTGAAGAAAATTATGGACACTACACCTGAAGAAGCCGCTCAAGCTGTTGCCCTGTTGCAAGAAGGGTTGAACCAGCGAGAAGTCGCTCGTCGGTTGAATATGAGTCAGTCTATTGTCTCGAGAGTGTACAAAAGGTTTCAAGAGACTAGTGCTTTCACTCGGAGGCCTAATACCAGCCGACAAAGGTGCACCTCGAAGCGTGACGACCGGTTTTTGGTCTAGACCTCTCTCCGAAATCGACACCTTACCGGTGTAGATGTGCAGCAGGAGCAACGTCAAGGTCGCGGGGTGTCTGTCAATCAATGGACAGTTAGAAGAAGGTTGAAGGAAGCCAACCTTACTCCAAAACGACCCGCTACAGGCCCGAAGTTGACCACAGCTCACCGTCAAGCACGTCTTCACTTTGCTCGAGAACACTTGTATTGGAGCATAGAGCAATGGCAGTCAGTCCTGTTCACTGATGAGACGAGGATGTGTCTCCATGGCAGCGACAGGAGGCTGGGTGTACCGGCGTCCCGGTGAACGGTTTTCACAATGCTGCTTTGCTGAAACCGTTGCGTATGGTGGCGGTTCTTGCATGATGTGGGCTGGAATTTCCTTAGAGGAAAAACGGAACTTGTTTTCGTTCCTGGAGAAGGCCGTCGAGGAGGTCTGACCAGTGATCGTTACATTGAAGATGTTCTACTGGATCAAGTTGTCCCTTATCAAGGCTTTTTTGGGGATAATTTCATCTTGATGCATGACAATGCCCAATGTCACACTGCTCGGGCCACACGTGAGTTCCTCAACGAAGTTGGAATTGACACTATGGATTGGCCAGCGCTCAGCCCTGATTTAAATCCCATTGAGCACATATGGGACGAGCTCAAAAGGAAAGTTAGAGCGAGGAATCCAGCTCCTACAAACACAAATGAGCTCAAGACTGCGTTGGTAGAAGAGTGGGGTCGAATACCACAATCATCAATAAAAAAGTTGATTAGGTCTATGAAGAATCGCATGAGAGCAGTGATCAGGGCTAGAGGGGGGAATACCAAATATTGACACGAATAATTTCTTTTTCTTAGACACATTTTGTTTCATTTATACACAATAACCTCTTATTGTGAAATTGTATGAATTTTCAATGTTTTTAACAATGTCATTGACATAAACCTTTTTTACTAAACTACTGAATCGATTTTAATGCAACTTACGCCATTTTAAAGCCTAATTACTAGGTTTAAAATATGTAAAACATTATATAGAAGTAAAATAAGTCATTGTTAAGTTATATGACTTTTTATGCGCACTTGAGGCATGAGTCGATTTACTTGCACGCGAGTGTATATAGCGATGCACTGATTCACATCCCATATGTGACGTCGATAATATTACAACACTTAATTCGAGAGTTATTAGGCTGCTGGCCCGACGTCACTCGTGAATTGTACCTAGGAAGGAGAGTGTAGTCGTTCAGACAGCTGCGCATGTTTGTCTGCGGAGGGCGGATGTGAGTTCATGTGAGGGGAGGCGCGCCGCCGGACGGTGGCCCGCTTGCGGTCGGGCGGCGCGGCGCGCGGCGGCGAGGTCAACAACACTCAGTTCAACGCTTAGCTTCCGCCACACCACTTTTCGCTTATCTTATCTCAAATTCCCATTAAAATATTTTTGTTATTGTTAAATTTGATATTTTGCTGTATTGAATCAATAAGATAATGTCGACAACAATCAAACTTGATAGAATGCACTAAATTCGAATATTTGTATATGTTTGTAGGTCTATAGGAGTAGCACAAACGCGCCATAAAGTTAACAAAATAATGTTTATTCATTTATTTATAGAACTTACAGCTTAAAAAGAAACTTAGATAATATAAATAAATAAAAAAACCATAGACAACAGCAAGCCAATAACAATTCCTCACGTATAGTAACAGACTTAAAAGTTTCAAAACAAATGTGGAGCACAAATCGCACTTTACTCATTTACCTAACTTAATCAAAGGTATTTGACTTTGTTAATCAAAGTCAAATATAAAGGCTAAACAAATAGTTGACTGAAACTGTTTAGTTTGCAGTAAAATGCAAAATAATGTACACATTACAGACGAATATTAAAAATAATCCAAAAAAAAAGAAACAAACAAAAGATAAACAATTTGAAGGAGAATTTGAATTTGAACAATTTTAAGTTACTTAAAAAACTTGAGATTTAAGCGCCTCAGTAGATTTTACTTTTTATAATATGCTAAAAGCATCTAAAAGAATAAGGAAATACGAAATAAGTACATGGTAAGAGAGTAAATGATGTCGCTAAATATTAACAGCAATTTAGTTATTTAAACACTAAAGTATGATAGTAAGACATGTGTTTTGATTGTTACAGCGGCAGCATCGGTGGCGCGCAGTACGGCAACGTGATGCACGACAAGCGCGTGGTGCGCGGCAGCACCATCACGTCGCACCCGCACGCCGCGGTACGTACCACACACTCGACACACTCGGCGCAGTACGGCAACGTGATGCACGACAAGCGCGTGGTGCGCGGCAGCACCATCACGTCGCACCCGCACGCCGCGGTACGTACCACACACTCGACACACTCGGCGCAGTACGGCAACGTGATGCACGACAAGCGCGTGGTGCGCGGCAGCACCATCACGTCGCATCCGCACGCCGCGGTATACAGTACCCACTAGGTACTGTACAGAAAACACATAAATTGGCCCGTTATCAGTACTAACTAGCACTGGTGTGATTCTCATTTGTACTCCTGTTAACATGGACACCCTCGTGACGATGGCTGACACCAGTCATACACTAGTATACACAGACATTATAAATGTTCGTTTTAAAAGTTGTTCTCTTAAAAAAAAAAAAAAAATGAGAAGCATTTAATATTAAAATATAAAGGTGAAGCTAATAAACATGTTACGTTTACTAGCTTCACCTGTAACTAGATATTTCAACAAATCTTAGAAACAATTTAACTCACGTAAAAAGATAAAAGGTAATTTTAATTAATAAAACAACCCAAAGTGTCGTTGCAAGAGACCCAGAGACAGTCTGGACCCATTGCTAATATAGACCGGCTCAAATCGTCCCTATAAATGGATCCCGACTTTCAAAGTCGCAATGTTCCGCATTAGGATTTATAATGTAATTCAATATTATTTGACATAACTCTAGAGTACTGCGCTTGATTTTTTCTTTTCAGTTTTTAGGCAGCCGGGTTTTAGTTTCCATTATTACATTATTCAATTCTGCTCATACTACACATAACCACTTCAACAAAACGATGCAGGTTATCTAATGAAAGTTTTCTAAAAAGCCACAATTATGAGCAGTACGTTTTCAACGAAGAACAAACTCCGCCGCAACACTGCCGACTAGCCGACTAGTCGTCTAGTGGTTGGTTCTTGTTTACGTTTTCTTGAGGGGATAACATCCCATCCCAGCATCCATCCATTAGATTCCATCATCTGTAAGCGTCTTAAGTACGGAAGTTACTTATTATAAGAAGGCCAAGTTAAATCGAAGTATTAATGTATTGCCTCAATATTTGAGGAGATATCCTTACCAATATTATAAAAGCGAAAGTGAGTTTGTTTGTTTATTACGTCTTCACGCCTTAATGGCTAAACCGATTCTGATGAATTTTGGTACAGAGATAGTTGGAACCCTGGAGGCGGAAATAGGCTAATTTAAAAAAAAATGCGAATTGAGGAAGAAAGAGGGAAGAAAAGGGAAAACTTAGCTTTGCTATTACAATCAATAAGGCGCAAGGGCAAAAAGTACAGGTAACAGTAACCTGCAAATCAGAAAAGGGGAACTGTGATACCCCGAATTTAACGCAAGCGAAGCCGCGGGCAAAAGCTAGTAATGCATAATGTTACTTATTGCTCCAGCAAGTCCAGCCTTACGTCCGCGTCGTCGTGTTAACACAATTGACGATAACTATTTATGGGACTAAATGCGTTTAAAATTCTTGATTCTTAACCCATGTTTTTGGCAAAAGTGACTGGATTACTGGTCCGTTTACACGTTATTAAAGTAGGTATTGGACTCGTATTGGCCTGTCGTATCGCCTTCTCTTCCCTTATTAAACCGTGATTCAACGAAGAGACCCCACTTCCGTGAAATATGAGCGAGCATAACCTAAAATAAAACAACATTCCTTTTGGTGACAACTAAATCTATACATATAATAAGACTGTAAAAGATCGATTTCTGTACATTGAAGATTTTTATGAAAAATTGTTACAGGGGGTCTTAATTACCGTAATAGAAGCCAAAACAACAATTTTTAAATTTTTTGTCTGTCTGTCTGTCTGTCTGTTTGTCCGGGCTAATCTCAGAATCTACTGGACCGATTTTGACGGGACTTTTTTTATTTGACTCAGTATCACCTGGAGAGTAAACTGGGATATAAATAATCACGCCGATGAACTTAGGGGGCAGGCAGGAAATTGAATCTCAGAATCTACTAAACCGATTTTAATGGGACTTTCCGGACATAGGCTATTACTTTTTTTTAAAAGAGTGTGATATGAGGGAGAAAGGGGAAAGAAACGGGAAAACTTAGCGTTGCTATTACAAATCAATAAGGCGCTACCGAATTTAACGCGAGCGAAGCCGCGGGCAAAAGCTAGTGAATAATAAATATCTAAATAAATAATAAATAAATATCTTGGGACAACTCACACACGGCTATCGGATCCCAAGCTAAGCAGAGCTTGTGTTATGGTAACCAGACAACTGATATACATACTTATATAATTTATAAATACATACATATTATAGATAAATCACACCCAGACACAGAACAAACAATCATGCTCATCACACAAAGTTTGTCCTGGGTGGGAATCGAACCCACGACCTCCGGCTCAGCAGTCAGGGCCACTAACCACTAGACCAACAGGCCTGTCAATGACTCTTTATTTGAAAACTGATATTATACAAACCGCCATAGATGACAGCACTAAGTATATATTGATATCATTACAACACGCTCGTGGCGCCGCCGCCGGTGATTATTCCTTTCGTGGTCATTCTGTTCAGTACAACATCGCGTGGTATTCTCGTACGCGTGACGTCACAGCTCTCCCCTCTACACTGCACAGACGGTCGCCCGCCTTAATTAACCGCTGAAGGAATGTAAATCTATTCCACTTATTTGACCCCTACTAAACTACAAGGTCCTTACAAAAAATGTAACTTGTAACAAATTGTAGACTGTGAATTGTAACTACATATTAACAAGGTAACTCAATCATAATTACAATATTTACTTTCACATGTAAGTAATTAAAAGCGCAATTCTCAAAGTGAATCAAGTGAACCGCACTACATACTCAATTGACATGATGTATTGTTTAAATATTTTCAAAAGTTTATTTTAATTATTTAAGTACACACCATTGAACATCCTAGGCAGACCACAATCCTTACTTAATATTATAAAAGCGATAGTGATTTTGTTTGTTTGTTTGTTACCTCTTCACGCTTTAATGGCTAAACCGATTTTGATGAATTTTGGTACAGAGATAGTTGGGAACCAGGAGACGGACATAGGCTATTTTTTTTTTAAAAAGTGGGATGTGAGGGAAAAAGAGGGAAGAAAAGGGAAAACTTAGCGTTGCTATTACAATTCAATAAGACGCTAGGGGAACCCCGTTGTGTTACCCCGAATTTAACGCGAGCGAAGCCGCGGGCAAAAGCTAGTCGACTATAAATTGCTAGTTGATGCCCCTAACTAGAATAATACCATCTTGTTGTGTTCCCACGTGTATTTCCTCGGCGTTTCACCTTCGCCTTTACCTGTTTGTTTAATTTGGACGACAGCTTTCAATCTAATGTACCTACTACCGATCTACTTGATCACTGGAATAGCTATATGCATTTCAGCCAGAACCGCATTTTTTTATATAAAAATATACTAAATATGCTTGTTAGACCGCAACTCACGTTACGTGAAGCGATGATGCGGTCCTGCTGGGGTGGACAGGGTGCACGCGCGCCTTCTACCAAACGATTCGCTCGAACTTTGAAGAGGAATGGCCAGAGAACACATCCTACTTCCTACTAATATTATGAATTCGAATGTTTGTGAGGATGGCTGGATAGATGTATGGATGTTTGTTACTCTTTCACGTCAAAACTGATCTTGATGAAATTTGGCACATAGGTAGATTAGAGTCTGGAATAACACATAGGATACTTTTTTTCGATATCACGCGGGCGAAGCCGCGGGCGCCAGCTAGTTTGTGATAAATGAAGACATTATATAAATATCTACGTGCAAAAAGAGTATTAATACTTATAGGTACATACATATAAGTATATTCTTAACATACATCATGTAAAGAATAAAGTGTGAAAGAATCATAATTAAAACCAATGAGTTTCCTTTCCATAAATTGTATTCATTTCACTTTCCTGTTACGACCTTACGCGATCAGGTCAATGGCCGACGATAGTAGCTACTAAAGATATTAATTACGAATGCGCTGCGCGCTGGTTACATGAAATACTTTTTCCTAAAGTTCTTACCAACTGGAACAACTAACCTACTACCTACTGGACGTAGAGATACCTACCTACTTAAAAAAAAAACTTTAAAAACAAAGCTCTCAGTTGATTTTAGGGATGTTGCACGGAGTTCGTGCAAAAAAAAGTAAAATGTCTTTTTCTCTATATTTTATATTTATTATTTATATCTAAAACACTTATTCACTTACTGGACAATATATTGCCATACACGCAAACCTCACAGGGTTTATGTGTGCTGGAGAGCCGTTCATATGTTATTAAATAAATATTAGTATCTACATTTATAAGTTAGTATAGTAACGTTTATATTTGTACTTGTAACATTTCGAACCTGTCCTATATAACGCTTGCAGGTCGTCTGGTAGTTTGTTGAGAAAATAAGGTACTAGATATTCAGCTACCCCCATCCCATACACATTATTAAATTTTGGTAGGACATATTTATTTTTAAGTGTTATCCTTCTTAAGAAGTCTGGTCTAGAATTTTCTGTCAGCAGTTCTGGCCTGTTGACTTTCGTACATAAGTATAGTATGTAGTACCTGGTCTGGGAACATGCACAAACACTGCTTATCACCCTAGCTGTATGCCGCTTCAATGTTATTGCTCCATTTTTTATACTCACCTACGTTCTATTTTACCAGGGTAGGGGACAAACCATATTGTGATTAATTTTATTATTGAAACTATAATATTTATCGCAGTGCCCAGTCAATATGAATATTGCTACGCTTTCGTCGGGTAATTTGTCAATTTCGGAATATTAGGCGGGATGCGGAAATTGATAACAAAAAAGTGACGCACGCTATCCAATCAGCACTCACATTGTGATGAAGACAACAATATTAATGTGACACACAAACACAACAAATTTAGATGTGTAAACCCAATCTCAAGTCGTACTATTTAAGTTAGTGCGCCTATAAATGTCTTTACGCGCAATTCGAACAATTAAATCAAATTGCCTTTACATTATAGGGCATTTATGAAAATGACCGGGTATTATGAATGATGCTCAATCATTCACTTGGTGCAAACCTACCACATATACCGACGGCGGCGGCGACGTGTAAACGCGGAGCGCGCTGCTCGGTGCAGCCGCGCTCTCGAGCTCGACCCTCGCTCTCGAGCTCGACCCTCGGCCTACGATCGATGACTTCACGTGAATCATGATAGAAACGCAGCCATCGCCAGTGAGTCTAGTGATCACTGACTCACCGAGCTTCGATACCAAGAGTTTTGGCTTCCTAGGTTTTAGTTGCCGTTGAAAAACAAAATAATTAAATAAGGCAGCATAAAGCTAAATTATGTGAAATAATAAGACACATTAATTTAAATTAAATAAATCTAGATAAAACACTAGTTACTTGTGCAAAAAGACCGCAAAGTATTTTATGCTGTGAGGGCTGATTTTGAGTCCCGAGCAAATGATGGATTCTATTATTGAATCACAATTTAACACACTATAGATATACAATGGATAATTTAATAAACAGCAAATCTCCCGGATCCTGCAAGCTCTTGGATATGTTTTGTTTACATAATTCCATAACATAACATTTCGCACGTTATGTTTATGTCTCCTAATATGTGAAATTAAGTAAGTTAAAATATAACTTTTTTTGCAACAATAAAACCAACTTCAAGAAAACACCAAAAAGAGAATACAACTAGCTTCAGAAGTCGGTGCCAACAAAACTGATTCAAATAAGTCTTCTGAACCAAAGTATTTTCTCTTTTTGTTGTTTTTAAGTGGTTTTATTTTTACAAAACAGTTTTTTTTTTGATAATCAGATCGGATCTATTTAAGGCGCAAGAAAAATAAGCGTCTTTTTGGAATCTCATGTAGGTACCTATGTTCTCAGGACAAGATTTAGTTAGAGTTATTGTAAAGATGCGGTTGCCGCAACTGGGACCGTGCCAATGGTTGGCTTGAGTTGTGTTTTATGTATTTTTTTTAATACACAAAATCCTGTACATTTATTGACTGATTATAAAAGAATGATACTTAGTCAAAAATAATTGTAGCTGTGGTTCCAAATTAAAGTCTTTATGCAAAATCCACACCAACCTTTCTGACTGTTACAGAATAACTAAAGCAATTTTATTTGGTTTGTAAAAAACCCGGTTACTCTTTTTTTGATAAATCTGACACCGAAAAAAACGTACGTTTGTCTTTAAAACATGTTCACAAATCGAGGGAAGGCGAGTCAGTATCAACGGATCTTACTACGTACGTATCGCATTTGTAAAAATTGTTTAACTTATATTGTTTCAAAATAAACGTTTTTAATTTTAAAGTTTATCCAACCTCCATTGCTCTTCTAGTTGTAAATATTGAGTGCAATTGTCTTAGAACCACTATTGAATTTCTTCATAGAAAGTAGAGCACCATTAATATGGTTGTGAGTATCCAGTCTTGAACTTATAGCGATCCTGGAGTAGTAATTGAATGTGTTCTCCTTTCCAGGGCGACGGCATCGAGAGCATGGCGGCGCGGGCAGCGCGCACGCGGCGGCGCGCGCTGGCGCGGCGGGCGGCAGCCGCGCGCCTGCGCCCCGGCACTCCGCCGCCCGCGCCCGGCCGCCGCCACCATCCCATACAGACCGAGTACTACCTCGAGGAGGTAAACAATTGCTCTGTATTTACATTTGGATGTTATTCAGATAGCACGTTCATGAAGGAGGGCTTAAACCGAACGAACATTAACAAACAACTAGAAGAACGGACGGTCGTTTCTTGATCGAAGGTTGTTTGGTGATTTACACTGAGCAAACAATAGACTAAAAAATAAAATGAGCTTTAGTGGGAATACACTTGGGATATAACGAATAAACTGGGTTATCATAGTGGAGACAGAGGTGACGTTTCAATACAAGCTACTTTCAACCCTTTTTTTCGGATAGGAAATCATAAAATGACTTCTCCCGTTCTGGGCGGAGCGGAAGGGAGTGGCAGACTGACTAAAACCTTTCCATGATAAATTATGTTTTTTGCAAGTAAGCTTTTTACAAGCACTTTTATACGTCTTATTTATTCAAAAAAGTTGAAGCAAAAACAAATGGACTCAAACACAACTAGACGCCCTGGATAGGAAGGTCCGTACATTTTTGACGGCATATCAAAAAATACATCACCCACTTTTTTCGGTTATGAGATTGTATATCTTGCGGAATTGTAAAGGTCGAGGCTTTTTAAACGCCAAGACTCTCCACACTCGTGAGATATGCAGTCTCAGGGAATATTTCTGGGAAGCCGGTGTGGGGATGCATCGAGATGTGATTACGGTGGACAAGGGCCTCACCCCGCACTCCTTGGCTGAAGAGAACTGGCGCAAACCTGTAGTATTTGACACTAACGCTTTATGGACGGTTTTTCCGGGCCCTACATGCACCCGATGTAGATCAATCAGCGTCCGTAGCCTAGCTACGATCCGGGGACCTCTTTGGAGAAACCGAATTTTTTTTCTGTGCAACCGTGGCCTTAGACCGTGGCATGACCTTAGAATCAATTTCATCCAAGGAATGCCTATGTACTTAGTCAATCTCCTGGTCACGAATTCGCTAGACGAGCATAGAAAAGATCACACGCTTAGCGAACACGTCTGAACAGTCAAGGTATGCCTAGGCAACGGTTTGAGATTTATAAAGTGTGTCCTTCATACAACCGCAGCGCGATTTCTTGGAACATTCAGTATGTTCGCGAACAAAGATAGTTTACATAAAGCGCATGACTGCGTTCGCTCGTAACTGGCTTTGAATAAGCATTTGCACGCTTCGCTCTGCGCCTGCTTAAGGTGGGTAAGGACCCAAACCTCTATGCGATAAATTACTGGTTTTGTCCGTGGTTACAGCTGTTCGACAAAGGTGTAGAAATGGACGTGGGCGTGCAGACAGACCTGTTCGTGGACCGGCCCGCAACGCCCGTGTACGTGCCCGCCAAGACAGGCGCCGATATTGCCACGCAGATCTACCCCGGAGATGTGAGTCCACTTCAAGTTCACTTAACGTCGTACTTAGTGGTGGAAGGCGATTCATATTTCGGCTTGTTGCGCAGTTGTTCGACTTCGACCTGGAGGTCCAGCCCATCCTGGAAGTGCTGGTGGGCAAGACGACGGAGCAGGCGCTGGCAGAGGTGGCGCAGGAGGAGGAGCTGGCCACTCTGCGCGAGCAGCAGCGCCGCTACTGCGAGCTGCGCGACGCCGAGCTGGCGGAGCGGCAGCGCCTGGCCGCGCAGGACCTGCGCCTGCACCAGGAGAAGGAGCGGCGCGTGGCGGAGGCGCGCGTGGCGCAGGTGGCGGCCATAGAGGCGCGGGAGCGCGCGGCGGCCGCCGTGCTGGTGCAAGGCTACGTGGCCGAGCTACTTCCCTCCGTGCTGGCGGGGCTGCGCGACCAAGGCTATCTCATGGAACGGATCGAGCGCGGTCAGTACCACACGCGATACGAGCTTTGTGTTGCCGATCCATTTTATTTCTGAAATAAAGCATGAGTCTTTTTCTTTTGCAGGTATCGACGAGGAGTTCATGCCGTGGCTTGTAGACGAGGTGTCGAAAGAAATCGAGTCTATCATCACGAGTCGAGACGTTATTATAGGTAAACAAGCAATCATTGTGACAATACCTACGGTGCGGTGTTACTCTCGGTGTGAAACGCCGCAAATTTATAAACGGTAATATCTGAAAGTCATCTAACGCCCGGTTCCATTAAACTAAAAACGATTCGTTTTGCTTACGGATAGTAGTATTTTATACATAAGTTCTATCAGACGTATGTCAAAATCCTACTATCCGTAAGCAAAACGACTCGTTTTTTGTTTATTGGAACCGGGCGTAAACCGAGTTCTATCAGTATGCTATCGTGGTGTTGCTCTTTACTCGGCAGAGATCGTGCGCGACGTGGTGGAGGCGCGTGCGGAGCTGTACCGCGCAGCCGGCGAGCGCGAAGCCGAGCGGACCGAGCCCGACGAGTCCGTCACGCCCGCCTCGGACGCGTCCGAGGAGCACGAGGAAGAAGGTGAGTCACTGGACACACACACAGCACGTACTACACACGCGACCCCAGCAATGTTTTAACGCTAATTGGCACCTACACAAAGTAGGTGGTAAGGTGGTAACTCCAATGATATATTACATTGTGCTTACACTCTCGTCAAGATTCTCCGATTCAGGACGAGTACTAGAGTGCATGGCTAGAAACTAAGAGGATGGTCGATCGCCTCTAGGCTAAACACACACTCGCAGTCATCCTGTCTTGGAGTGATGCGGCGAGATACATCATCATCTGCCTAGCCTTTTCCCAACTATGTTGGGGTCGGCTTCCAGTCTAACCGGATGCAGCTGAATATCAGTATTTTACATGGAGCGACTGCCTATCTGACCTCCACAACCCAGTTAATACTGGGTAATACGATACCCCTTGGTAAGACTGGTTGTCAGACTTTCGGAACACTGACTACCTGTAACGACTGTCAAACATCTACAAATGACAACCGGGACCAACGGCTTAACGTGCTTTCCGAGGCACGGAGGAAACTCGGTATGTAACGGGTGGTCACCCATCCACAGACCAACCTAGGCAAGCGCGGCTTAACCTTAAGATCGACCCGAGCGGCTGCTATTATTTAGCCACGAGCTCCTCCCTTTGTAGTTAAATAATGGTGGCTGTACTCTCTCCACGAACAAACAATGTTCACGAGACGAACACCGAGACTAGATCAGTGCTACCTTTACAGGATGGACCCTTCCATCCAACTGCGTCCCTACACAGTTCAATCGGGGTATAATGTTACCTCGTTTACTCAATCTTTTGGGTCTCCTTCCCCAGAAGCCAGCAATTACATTTACCCCATGTTACTTAGATCAGGAGCTTGTCTAAAAAGTTAGGGAGAATAAGTGCAAATTTAGAGTTGCCAAAATGAGCGCATACGTGACACTTGCGCCACGTGCGACCTGTCGGCGCGCGATGGTGTGGGCGCGTGGTGCGGCGCCGCCCGCGCACCCGGCGCACCCGGCGCAGCAGATTCGCGCCACCTCACACGTGCTCTCCATCCGACACGGTGTCCCGCGCTATTACAACACTATGCCATTCCTATTAACCCGTGTACCACGCGATTTGCAACCCTGGCGACACATCCTGAAGTTCACAATTGTGTTACCCTCCAACAGATAGTCAGTTGAAATAAACTCTATTCCTGATGCGATAACGTCCTTAGTAAAGGACGCAGGGTGTCGATGGTGCGGTGCGGTTGTAGCGCTGCGGTGAACTGTGAAGGGGATGTATATAATGCGTCGCGGTCGCGAGCAATTAAGATTGATACGGTGTGATGACAATATAATATCGTTTTGATATGGGGCGCGTTTGTATGTGTTAGTTAAGAGCATTAGTTATTTAATTCGCTACAAGTGAGGCCGCACGTGTGCCGCATTCCCTGCCACAACACTACTCTACAATAACAAAACGTCATGCACTACCTGGTAATAATGTTATTTGACAGGACCATATTATGCCTGTTTTATCAATTTTGTTGAAATCTGAAATTTGAACTATCACGCTTTACTCCTGTAACAGAAGGGTGGCCTCGCTTCATTAGACATATAGCTATAGGTACAACTTTGGCTACGGCCGCTGATCAACTTTGTTTTCCCACATTGATGAATGACATGTTGTGAGACGCCTACGAAATGTGTTCTTAAAAACTGTCATTACTGATCTCTGGTAACTTCTTAATGTAGGTAATTCTAATGAAGTTTTTATTCGGAAGAATAAGTTTTATTTATCTGTGCTGTCATTAATAGACCTCACTATTATTATAGTAGATCTATACTCACACACTCTCACACCTGCAAAAGTAATCATTTCAGTTTAGTCAGTAGACCTTTGCAAAGCGATTAAAACAATTATAAAAGTTAAAGTAAGTATATCTGTAGTTTGTAGGATAGCTGGAATTAGGGAGGTCTAACCCCTACGGCGCATGTCAATTACAAAAATTAAACTGTGATACTTACCGATGAACACGTGTGGCCAGTATTGACGTCCTGCCCAAGCCCAGCGCATATTTGATTATGGGCGAGATCCTGCACGATAGGAGCACTTTGTGTTGAATGCAACATTGGCAGTGTCGCCAACCGCACGTGCGCTGATACGCTGATCGGGTAAGAGATAATTCAGGGCTAGCAGTTGATGCTAATAGAATAAGTCGCGATAAGGTGCCCGCGCCCGCGCCCCTGCCCCCTCCCCCCCCTCCCCCCCTCCCCAGCCCCTGCCTGCCCACTACCGCGCCCTCGTGTTACTGCGGCTCTCACAATTTTAGTTTTTAACCAACGATGGCTTACAAGCACTGGTTGTTCCACATCCCTTGATACTGATATGATAAGCAATAAATTGCCCTGACTTAACATACTTTGCAACCATAAAACAAAATGAAACGCACCTCGGATCATATTCTTTCTTCGCAAATACCTATTGTTGACAACTCGGCTAACTCGCCTATTATGTACCTAGCTCAATGATTAGGTACAAAAAACTTTTAGCCACTGACTTTAAAAAAAACTGTAAAAACTGTAAACTAGGCTTACTTCCGGAAGTCGGTGACATTCGTTTGTTTTATCGATTTTTAAATTAAAAATCGATAAAACAAACAACAAAAAATTCGATGATTAAAAATTTAATCATCGAATTTTTTGGAAGTCGATTTTTATTTGCAATATAGACTCATTGTCGTCTTTTTAGTTGTGGTATACCTAATGGTATCTCACACAAATACTTATCGAACATTTTGCATTGCTATTAAAAGTAATGGATGATCTGCATCCACAAACAGAAGAAGAAATAATATGTATTATACTGCCGTGCTTGTGATATATACAGTAAGTCACATGGAGACACTTTCGAGAAAAAGGCGGTAGAAGTTTTTTTTTTTACTTTTGACATTTCTTCCAAAGTATAAATTATTTCTAAGTTTTCTAAATTGTATCAAATAAACGTGTGTTTGTTTAACAATTTGTATATTTTTATTTATTAATAATATTTAATATTTAAAGCTTCAAAAACTATGTATATTAAGGAATGGACAATTAAAAATAAATGTTTTTTTTAGTATTGTTACAGTAAGTATGTGACTTACTGTAACAATCTTTAGTTTGAAGTACATACTGCAACTATGATAACAGAGTGAGGTAACGTTTAAATAGAATAACAAAAATAGCAAAATTTGCCTAATATTATTTAATCACTTACTGTAGTTATAACTAGGAGCAATATGAAAACTTGTGGCATCTACCATGAACCATAATTAATTACTCTTTCTCGATATTATTGGTTGATCAATGAAACAAAAGATATCGTATACAAAAGTGATTTAATATAAGAACCTACTTTGTATGTATAAGGTGGCTGTACGATCATGAGGCTAATCTGGGGCTACCGCACTCACTCCGGCGTGGCAGCGAGCCCCCTTGCCGGATTGCCACCGTGGGATCTGGAGGCGATAGTCCTCGCGCGCCTGTATGAGTGGCGCGCGGAGGCACTACACCGGAGGGAATATCTGCTACCGCGGCAAATTGCCGCCCAGCGGACAGACCTCCGGTGCGATCTCATGGTGACATGGCTTGGAGTGTGTGGAGGAGTGACTGGAAAGGCGCCATGGCGTCCTCACCTACCGCCTGACGCAGGTCCTCACCGGACACGGAAGGTTCGGTAGGTTCCTGCACATAATCAGGCGGGAGGAAACGCCCGGGTGTCACCATTGTGACGATCACCCGGAGGACACGGTGGAGCACACTGTGGCGGTCTGCCCAGCTTGGGCGGAGCACCGCCCGTGCCCTCGTAGAGGCGATCGAAGGCGGTAATCTCTCGCGTCCGGCCCTGGTTCAGTCCATGGTCCGGAGCGAGAGGGAGTGGGAAGCGGTCACCTCCTTCTGCGAAGCAGTCATGCCAGCGAATGAGGCGGCCGGGCGTTTGAGGGAGAGAACCTCAAACCAACCCAGCCGCCGCGGGAGACACCCCGGGCGCCGCGAGACCACTACCGGCCACTTGGAACTTTGGGAAGGTTCCTGCACATAATCGGGCGGGAAAGCACCCAGGTAACACCACTGTGCCGATCGCCTGGAGGACACGGTGGAGCACAGTGTGGTAGTCTGCCTCGCTTAAGCAGAACACTGCTGCGTTGTGTCCTCGAAGAGGCGATCGGCGGCGGCGATCTCTTGCGTCCGGATCTGCTTCAGTCGATGGTCCGGAGTGAGAGGAAATGAGAACCGATCATCTCTTTCTGCGAAGCAGTTATGCTAGCGAAGGCGGTGGTTCGTATATTTCAAAACAACCCCGCCTCTAAGACAGCCCACTGACCTTCAAATCGTATAGTGTATTATACATCTAAAGTAGGCTCTTGTCACAAAATTTCTTTAAACACTTGTAGATGACAGTAAAACATCAGATTTTTACTCAGGCGCGAGTTGACGCCAACAAAAATGGGTAAAGTCGGAAGGTTCCAACTCGCGGGCAGTCGCGAGTTGACGAATAACTCCGTTTTCTCAACCTGATGATGAAAATGGTCGGCTGACATGAAGGTATGTGCTGGCTCGAAATATCGTATCTCGATTGTATTGGCAGATATTACCTCCACGCACTACCCATTCGGACCTTAAATGCCTTAGAATATTTACAGTAAGTAACGTGTTTACCTTATTTGTTCCAGGTAAATGTACGCATGTGATGAAATATTCCTAAACATAACTACAGTAGGGAATCTTACTGTTATAACGTCCACACATTATAAATATTGTTTTAATTCGCTCACTTATCATATACACAGTAAGTTCTACTTTTACTGTACTTATGCTAAGATGATAGAATAATACTTTGAAAAATCTCTTAAGCATTAATACAGTATTTACTCTTACTGTAGGCATGTTAAGATTTAGTATACTAATTTTTTATTCCCAACACTTAATATAATAACATCAAGTGGTACTTACTGTAGCAATACCTAGGTGATGCTTATAATTTTATCAAAAAATCAACCGTATGTGCCCATACTGCAATCATAATAAGGATTCCTTGGCGCAAAACGTATCTTACTGTAATTATGCTTAAGCTTATTTGATTTTCTATACCAAATTTTAAAATTTTAAATATACAGAAATGTAGGTCTCAATCTCTACATTCCAAATATATACTTAACTCAATATCAACCAAAATGTGACTTACTGTAATTATCATAAGCGCGGCAGTATAGAAGACTAGCTGCGCCCACTGGTTTGACCCGTTGCGCGCTGCTCAGCCACTAAGTTACATAGCCTATGTTGCTGCTATTTGGTACAAACAAATAATAATATTTCCTCTTTATAATATTAAGTATAGATACCTCATAATCATAAAGTACCAAAGCAATATAAATAAAATTAAAAATTGATATTGAACCATCCCGGAAGTATACTCATTCGATAATAAAAAGAGTTGAATATCGGCTCAAAATTAACGAAGAAAATTCTTGAACAAAATACAGTCGAATTCGTTTGAAGTCGGTTAAAATAATAACTAAATCAAACCTTTTGAACCCTTATAAGCGACACCAATCTGTGACCGGAGCAGGGAACCTGACCACCTGACCGAGGCGCGAGGGCATGAAAACGTACGTACAATAAAGGTGCATTAGTAATAGTGCAAAGCGCGGCAGGATTCAAGTTTGAAGTTTTAAGTCTGTCGTACTAATCGAAATTTCTGATACACTAAGTGTATCGAAGCGCGTCATCATGATCAGCCGACGGCACGCAGCAGCGCACAGCGCACAGCGGCGGCAGTGGGCACTGGGCACTGGGCACTGGGCAGGGGCACTGGGCACTGGGCACTGGGCGTGTGGGCGTGGCCTCAACTTCCGATGTGTTTGCAAATCTCAACACAAGAGCAAAGTATACTCGCCGTTGATTCCAATACAATATAATTATTTATACAAAAACTTGTACATTTAGGTGTAGAATTAGGAACTGGCTCATGGAGCACTTCCCTATAGTACTGGTGAAGAATAAATTACTGCCGTACTGTTATTATATTTAGTAGATTATATGCTTTGTAGAGCTGGTGTGTAGTCAATATAAAAGGGCAAAAAACCTTTACAATTGTTTCTTGAGCACGTACAATTATAATGGTTGGTTTTGTAGGTATTTTGTATTCGGACATGATTGAGGTCAAGAGTTAGCCCATTTAATGTAGAAAAAGAATAGTTTAGGGCGCGAGGCTCCGGGCATTGCGGTCATTGCGGGCTCTGTCAATATTGTCTGTTTGTGCACATTTAGGGCGCTTCTTATTTGTAGAAATCACGAGCGGCACGTGCCAGTCCCCCGCGCAATGTGACGGCGCGCGGACCGACATGCTCTTCGCGATGACTACTCTATAATGAACTCTCTGCAGTTCCAAATACTGCCCGTTCTGCAATGATCTCGGTCGGTGTTTATGCAGCTGCGCTTCATCTCGTTTTAAAGTCGCAGATATTTTTATATCGCCTCCGTACAATACATTAATAATGTAAAGAGCTTAAATGTAACAGTTGAGGGCAGCCATTAAAACGAAGTGTGGACTGATGATCTAATAGACGGAATTTAGCAGTTTTCTTTATCTGAAACCTCGTCGTCGTGGTTTAAAATAAAAGAAATAATATACCTACAGCTACAACCATTTTATAAGTTACTTCAATACAGGTAAGGCAAGTACCTAAATTATACGCGTGTAAAATAAAATTGAAGTCAAGAAATCTATTACAAGTACTCTAGGTCTAGAGTAGGTAGTAGGAAACCGATTACAAATTACAATTTTGATTTCGCAGTGCACACATGCAGACCTAGATCACACTTTGTCACACCTACGCACTTGACCATATTATTTTATTTACTGACTTGTTAAGCCGCGTGTAGTCGTCGCGACTCGCGGCGGCGCCGGCGCGGCGGCGTCTTAGCGCCACTGCATCTAGTCTACGAGACGGGCGCGGCCTAGCCCGTAGGCGCGGCGCGGCGGCGTAGCGCGTAGGCGCGCTACATGCGGTGCTACGAATACATAATTTGAAATGTAGCCAGAACAACCAAACAGCCGAGATGTAACTTTGCGATCTCAATACCAAAGCTTGCTATGCACAGGTGGATATTGGACCGCTTCATTGACGAAAAGTGTTTTTCTTAAAGCACCGGTTATTGTTAACCACATACCTATTTTCATTAGAGATGAACCAGTAACTGATGATCAAATAACTAACTATAGTTATATCGAACAAATGTGACTATACCGTACGGGATTTTCTAAGTGATACACTTTAGTTGTGTATCAATGTTTGTGTGTTTGATAATGAACTGCATCAATGTTTGCATGCCAAAATGCTTATGTAGGTACCTACAAGGATTCCCTAATACTTTTTACTGTAATCAACTTATTGTTTAAAATGCCTACATTATGAGGAAAAAAATAAATAATAGTTTTTGGGAATTGGTTGCTAATTTCTAAAGTATATTATTTCTGTTAATTGTGTTTCGTAACGGGTAGTTTAAGAACACAAAATTATTTTTGCTGCTATAAAATTTAAAATATTTACAAGATGAAATTATCAAAAACAAGCTATCGTACGTAATCGCAGTATAATGACCCCTTTCAACATGACTGTAATGGTCCACGGCCCCCCTCCACCGGCGCGTAGCGTTGATCTGTGTATCGTTTAGATAAACAGTCCGCCACATAATGTTCATCAATAGAGCGCAATGCACTTGCAACTTATTGTCACCAGATTATACACTCCATTATATTTCAATTTAAGTGCGTACGTACCTATTTAATCGACACGTGCAGTACGTTACAACTGCAGACGCCCAACACAACAATCAATATTCGCTTCTTTCTATCGTTCTAGGAGCTATGTATGTATATACATGAAAGAGATCCAATAATGCCACCTGTCAGTAGAAACATGGGACCGGCAGTCTATTGTCTCCTAATAATTGTGTTTTTTTTTTCAGTCATCGAATAACGCAAGGTGAGGTGATGTACGAGCACCGCCGCGTCTGCGTCGCGCGCCCCTGACGTGCCGTGACGTGCCGTGACGTGTGAGACAGAAGTGATGTACAGTGTGTGTGGACACTTCGTGCTCATCGACACTATATACTAGTCAATATTGTGAACTATGAACTTATGAGTGACGAAACTAAATTTTATGCGCCACTTAGACTCCTTACACTAACCGAGCCACGTGCCTGTGACCGGCCAGAGCACCCAGAGTGCCCAGAGCATCCAGAGCCCGGCGCCTGTGCTTCAGGCGCCAGCGACAAGTCGACAACTAACATCAACACCTGAAGCGGCAATTAGCTGCACTCAAATATCCACGCCGAGTATTAGATATTACGGACATCCATATTATTTACGTTAGCTGTACAGTATACATAAATCATTGAAGTGACTTAGTTAGTGATTCAAGGAAACTATTAAAATCATAATCGTTAAGTGAGCTCGCGCACTACGCGTCTTCGCGGACCAGTGGGCCAGTGGAACACGTACAGGCACACCATCAGCTGTGTATCTAGTTGACGTCGGAGTCCCCGCTGCCCCCGCTGCGGGGACAACACAACCCCCGCGGCCGTCAGCAACCACGCCTAATGCGCGAGGGCACACATTTAGCAAATCTATGAAGTATTCCTAAAATTCTAAAACTTAGGCACATGTTAACTTAGCTAACGTAACTTAGCTCTGCGGTATGAGGAAGATAGCTATGCGGTATGAAGAACGTAGTGCCTTATTATCGTTGTTGATGACGGTGCACTCCGACAGCATCGTATTCTGGAAATGAACTAGTCTTTTCCAGAATACGATGCTGTTGGAGCTGACACGGATGACAGCTGACTCGGGCTCCGCGCTCATCTATTAGCTGAAACCGATGATACCTATGTCACGACGTAAGACCCAGCACACAAGTCCGCCAGCATGCGGCGGTCGCTGTTTTGAATTGTTACGTATTTTTAGGCTACTTGGTTTTGTTTAGTCTCTTTATTAGATAATATTTACTAAAGCTCTGGAGGCATTTAGTTATTACTTATTTAGATGTTTTAAAGTAAAAAAAGTTACCTATTTATATTTGTTTTGATTTCGATGTTCATTTTAGCCCCCGGAATAAATTCCATCTCCGTACTCGGTCCTACATAACTACCTCCTATCCTATCCTTGTCCCTTGCCAGTTGTGATGGGAAGTTTAATAAAATTATTCTCGAAATCAGACCGACCGGGGGAGCCCATCAGACATATTATTTCTGATTGCTCTCATCTAACTAACGGCGAGTACTTGCACAGGCACAACCAAATAGCCAGGATTATTCACCAGCAACTTTGAGATTGGTACCATATCTACTACCAATAACTACAAATATGCCTGACCCAGTTCCCAAGAAAGACAATGTTACGCTGTACTGGGATCAGTCCATCATTACTGACAGGACTATTGTCGCCAATAAGCCTGACATAGCGGTGATAGACCGATAAGCGCGCCGTGTAATGATAATAATCGATGCCACAATGATAGCCGAGTTCGCATTCCACAAGTCAAGAACCTCGTGTGCCATATTAAATCAACGCATCCATCAGCACAATGTTTTGATTGCGTAGCGTTGATTTCTACCAAAAAACGACCACATTTTTTTTTGAGTAGGTACCACTACTTAGTTTGATGTACATACATGATCAAAATCAAGTCATTTATTCAAATTAGGCTGTTAAACAATCAGCACTATTTGAACGTCAACATTACATGAGACAGTCCCTCAAAATGCCCGACCTTGGCCACATGGTTGACGGTCTCGTGAAGGATTCGTTTACAATCTGTGCACACCCTGTCCTTGTATGTAGAAACGGCTCTGACAAATTGGAGGTAACGATGTATTTGTTACCGCACTACCCTTCAGTTCCTAAATAGCATCAAGGACATTCTAGTTACTCATGCATCATAGTCGAAAGACCTACTCTGCTAGTTGCGTCGAATTGACCCGACCATACTCGTTACTTAACAATTTGTTATTTAAGGTTGGTAGGTAGGTACTAGTCTTGGATAATAGGTTTGCCATATATGCAGATCCCCGCAGCTGCGATAGTACCTACTTGTAAATGTAACCGCAATAACAATAGTTTAATCACGGAGCGATTTGCGGAGGGCGTTCCGGAGATTTGCGGAGGCAGGGAGTGGAGCAACCCTCCGCCCTGCAGTAACTGGGGAGTGCCTAATAAATAGAGAACCACCCTCGCGGCGGCGATAGTCGTGTGCAACCTGCGCCCGCGCACCTTGCTCGTGAGCAGTGTGTGGTCACGTGTGCAGTGTGCTGCAAGTGTGAGCAAGTGCGGGCGGCATGTCTGGGGTGCTGTGCCGGCGCGGAGTGACGCGCGGCGCCCTCTCGCGCGCCTTCAGCGCCGCTCATCTGCTAGACGCTTTAAAGAGAAAGGACTCGGAACATGTAAGTACACTCCATACTTATAATTACGCGCTGTAAGGTCTATCACCACTATGTTGGCCTATTTGACGACACGGTTGGCGCAGTGACCGAGTGATTAGCTGCAAGGTTCGATTCCCGGAACTAATATTTGCACGATCTAGAGTTGGTCCGGGTCTGGCTGTTTGTAAGTTATACACTAGGAATTACTCCTATCGTGGGTGCGTTTACAAACATTTAAACTAGACGACTAGACTAGATAGACGGCACGGTTGGCGCAGTGGCTGAGCGGTCGACTGCTGCGCTGCGTATAGCGGGTTCGATTCCCGCACGGGACAATTATTTGTATGACCTGCAGATAGTTGTTTCGGGTCTGGATGTTTGTGTATGTGAGTTTAAATGTTTGTAAACGCACCCACGATACAGGAGAAAGTCCTAGTGTGGGGCAACGTTTTTTTTTTTTTTAATAATTAAACAATAAAAAAACTCACATACACGAACAGCCAGCCCAAAAAATGAAATGACTCGATACACACGCAACCATCAGCGAGTTATTTAAGAGAGCATGACAATCTCTCAACCACCAGGGCAACCGTCGAGTCAATTTAATTACATAGTACTCACACATGGGCATTACAATTATACAATACTAGCTGTGCCCGCAATGCGTTGCAATGCAATTTTCTACCTACCCTACCTACCCTACCTACCCTACCTACCCTACCTACCCTACCTACCCTACCTACCCTACCTACCCTACCTACCCTACCTACCCTACCTACCCTACCTACCCTAATAAATAGTATCCTATGTCCGTCTCCTGGCTCTAAACTACCTCCCTGCCAATTTTCAGCTAAATCGGTTCAGCCGTTCTTGAGTTATAAGTGGAGTAACTAACACGACTTTCTTTTATATATATAGATTAGGAAATTGAAACTATATAACGCAAAGATAGTCTTATCGTATCATTCGTCGTATCATTTACTACACACCACCTAAGCGCTGCACAATCTTCTACAGCTGCCACAATAACTTCAGATGCTGATCAATTAGTTTGCTCCTATGGTTGTGGAGGAGGACCGGCATTGAGCCAAGTATTATGCATTGTAGCATAATCGACTATTATCGTATGCTGGTTGTCCCTAAATTGCATTCATGTAGTTTGATAATGGGGCAGTATTGGATGGCTGTTTTGTTGAATAGTGTTGCTGAGGATGAAGTTGGCTTGTGTACCCACTTGCCAGCTTCGTTGCTCTGCAGGACTGAACGCACGCATTTAATTATGTTTTTATTATTTTACCATTATGTCGCGGATATTGGTGTGGGTTTCACATTTACGTGTAACTGTTAAATGCCCCAATAAAGCAAAAATAAAATTAAAAAACTGGCAATCGGATTAAAAAGAACTTTTTTTTAAGGAATGAGGTTTTGGTGGCAATTACTTCCCAGTGGTGACTGGAAATCCATGTGGGACTGGGAATTTGTCGTCGATTTGGGAACCCTAGTCAAGCGTAATTTACATTGAGGTGTGTTCCCAAAAGAGACGACGAGCAACACCGATAAGGGGACTTATTAAAAGATTTTTTTTCTATATCATATCAGGTGTACGTAGAGCTGGACAACGGCGGCTGGGTGAGCCCGGCGGGCGGGCGCGGCGCTGCCAGCTTGTGCGTCCGCGCCGCGCTGGCGCCGCACGCACTCTGCGCCGGCGCGCTGCTCACGCTCGCGCAGAGCGGCAACGTGCGCCTGCAAGCCGCCACCGACCTCGCACCGCACACCGAGCTACTGCTGTGGTTCGCAGAAGACGCGCTGGCCGCGCTCGACATGCCCTTCCTCACACCGCGCCACATCCGCGGCCGGCGCTATGCCTGCCACGCCTGCGCCCGCGCCTTCGACGACCCCAACCCGCTCAAGGTGCATCTGTTCCTATCGTGCGCGCCCTACGAGCCGCAGCACTTCTGGCGCCAGGTGGCGGCGCGCCTGCAGGCGACCTTACTCGGCCCCACCGGGAGCCTGGCGCCTACGGCCCACCCCGGGACTCTGGCGCCTACGGCCCACCCCGGGACCCTGGCGCCTACGGCCCACCCCGGGACCCTGGCGCCCGTCCCCCCGGGGCCCCTAGCGCCTGCGCAGCTTGAGGCGCTCGCCACGGAGTGGGGCCGGGCGCAAGGTGGCCACGTGTGCGTGTACTGCGGCAAGCTGTACTCGCGGCGCTACGGGCTCAAGATCCACTTGCGGACACACACGGGCTACCGGCCGCTACGCTGCCGGCATTGCCTGCGCGCGTTCGGCGACCCTAGCAACCTCAACAAGCACGAGCGGCTGCACGCGACCCGAGCGGGCCCCGGGCAGGGCCCCGGCGCGGGCCCCGGTGAGGGCCCCTGTGGGGGCCCCGGCGCGGGCCCCGCGCGGTATTCCTGCCCGCTGTGCGGCCGCGCGCTAGCCCGGCGACGCGACCTGGAGCGACACATCCGCACGCACACACAGACAGCGGAGCAATGAAACTAGAGTATAGATTTTAAGTAATTTATTAAACTTATGCGACTATTGTCCGGCGACCTTGGCGGCGATGCGCTTATCGCGTTCTTCGGCGATGGTGAGACGCACTCCCTTGCCGCGCGGGAGGGAGATGTACGCCTTTGTACCCTTTCCGATGATGAACACGTTGTTTAATCTGTAACAATAACGTTTATATAACTGGACAAAATACATGATATCAAAGGATGTATGTATATACTAGAAAAAAAAACAACTGCCTCATTGATCTTGTGTTCATAGAAGATTTTCAAAGGCGACATTGGCAATATATAAAGTATATATAGCTAATCTTAATAGAAGATTGTTTAAGCACATAGGAAAAAGTGGCTGTGATTAATAGATGTATATATAAATAAATAAAAATAAATAATACCTTGTAGCAAAAGTGTGCCCTGTGGTGTCCTTGATGTGCACAATGTCAAAGGAGCCGGGATGCCTCTCACGGGACACAATGGTGCCCACTCTCCCCAAGTTCCTACCTCCTGTGATCATGCACAGGTTACCTGTAAAAGTATACATAACAATCTTTGAAACACTCGGTTTGTACATATTAATACGACTTAAAAAGAGCTTTTGCAAACATTCATTACATCATTATTGACATCACCAACAGTTTCTTTTCAGTCCAGAAATTTTTCAAGCTTGGTTTTTCAGATAAGTGATCCATTTTTATTTTAGTATTTTTTGACGTGATAACGTCTTTAAAATCGTTTTAGTCGGGTGACATGTTCAGAAACTTATGCCAAAACCTCACGAGATATAAAGATGGTAGCGCCATCTGTTACTTGGCTCGAAAAACTTATATCACCAATAAGACGTTATCACGTAAACATCTCGATCGTAAATCTACTTTACAAACAACCAATTTTTTACCCAGCTTTTTTACTAGTGTTGGTAAAATTGATATAAAAATGGCTAAGAAAACTACTTATCAACCTCCTCACAAAATGCATATTTTTATTTACATTCAGGGTATAGTTGTGATTACTCTGCACTTTCCATAGCTGTGGGTGGGTTCACCTAAGTAACTGTTCTTAGATTTAGTCAGTCAATCAATTGGAAAAATTTATGTTAATGTTGAACTGCAAAATCAAGCAGTTATTTTGAGTTAAGAAGATTACCTGACTCAAACTTAATGAAATCCATGATCTTCGAGGATGCAATGTCGAGCTGTACCGAGTCATTGACCTTGATAAGGGGGTCAGGGTAGCGGATGGTGCGGCCATCATGTGTCACCAAGAAAGGCACATTCTTGGGCCCTGTCGACACACGCTTCACCTTACACAGCTTGTACTGCGAACAAAGCACACATGGTAATGACTGCACTATCTAACCATACCACATATTACACATTAGATACAACAAAACAGTGTTTTTTTTTTATTAATGACTAAAATAAGGAGAAATGTTATTTGGGCAGAAGTTATATGTGGAAGACACTGCTGAGTGCAATGAGGAAACTTCTTAAGTTAACCCTCAGTACTTCATGTACATTTAAATCCCAATATGGATAAAGGCTACCTACATATTATATTTTTGTGGTCCCTGGCTAGATTTGTACCTGTAATATGACTAAATCTCAGAGCCTGCTCTACCCCTAACTCTAACTCTAAGATGACCCACTGACCAGGCCAAGTTCAATACTAACAAAACTAACTTTTAATTGTTAATAAGAAGTGATAAGTTTGTAAATTACCTAAGATTAGAACAAAAAAGTGTTTTTATTTTTGTTGATGTGACCAAATTTTGTTCCAATGTGATCTCAAAGAACAACACAGCAGAGCTAGACATATTATTATAATATAATTAGAAAGACAAGTTTTAGAGGCTTTATGGGCCATGTTATTCTTTTTTGAGGGACCCCATGTAATAAACCATATTATAGAATAAAAATGTATAACAGGCGAAAGGTTGTGATTTAACCCTTGGGTCTGTCACGCTTATGGACTTTTAAATTAAATAATAGTTACATAATTAATGACCAGCTAACCTTAGCTTCCTCAGGAGTAATGCGGTGAACTGTAAAACGTCCTTTAACATCATATATGAGGCGGAAAAGTTCATTGGTCTTCTCAATTGAAACAACATCTGTAACAAGTAAAACACTGTTATTAAAGGTTTTGCAGAACAATACATGCACCTCAGCACACTGGATTTATCCTCAACTGAACAAATTCCTATAATGTCCTCTCTAATATTTTTGTTGAATAAACAATACCAAATAACCTCTTTGACTATAATTGCGATCATGAAATACACAGTGCCACTCACCCATGAATCCGGCGGGGTAGGTGGGGTCAGTCCTCACTTTGCCGTCTACCTTGATGAGGCGCTGCTTCACGATCTTGAGCACCTCGTTACCAGTAAGAGCGTACTTCAGGCGGTTGCGCAAAAATATCACGAGGGGCAGGCACTCGCGCAGTTTGTGAGGTCCGGTCGAGGGCCGCGGCGCGTACACGCCGCCCAATTTGTCCAACATCCATGCTTTTGGAGCGGCTAAGCGCTTCAAATGCTTTTTAGGTCCACGAGCCTAAACACCACAAACAATTTTTTTAGCATGTAAACTTAACCTATACCAATCTAATTCGTAGGACTTATAGGTGAACTGATATCAGACGTATCATAAAAGTAATCAGCAAATCATTCCATTCCATTGCCTCAATAGAAATTCACTTTTGAACATCGGCTGCGACATACAAACAAATAATTTTACTCTGCATTTAAAAAATATTATCTGAACAAGTATAAATTAACGCTACGCTTTCGATAAACGGTATTACAATTCCTAAAATACTTAGCACTTTCACGATTTAAACGGATTTTTAACAAATTTATACCACGAACTCACCATGTTGGACACAAATTTTAACAAGAAAGATACGTCAAAAATTCAAGCTGTCAATCAACGTTTTATAAGAGTTCTTTCTGGTAAACATAAAACAAGGGCTATTGGCACAATCGCATTTAGAACGTTAGGTTAGGTTAGTAGACAGTTTTTCGTTATATAGAAATAACGAAAAACTGATTTATTTGGATAGTGGACAAAGACATTCAAATATTAAGAGTGGAAAAATGACAGGCTTTAAAATTTTTGCCTCTTTGCCGCGCTCAGGGTTAGTTGCGTCTTGTATTCAATTTTTAACCGACTTCAAAAAAGGAGGAGGTTCTCAATTCGACTGTATGTTTTTTTTTTTTTATTTTTTTTTTTTTTGTGTTTGTTACCTCATAACTCTGGTCTGGGTGAACAGATTTTGATGATTCTTTTTTTATTCGAAAGCTGGTGGTTGTCGTTTGGTCCCATAAAAAAAATATCAAGATCCGGCTAGTAGTTTTTGAGTTATCTTTAATAATGCGTATTAGATTGACTTCGTCTACGTTGATGATATAATTTTAGAGGTTGTCGAAGACAAATGAACAAAAAAACGCTATGCACTATGATTTGGAAGGTCATCGCAGTTTTTTGAGGTGATTGTATTTTAATTTGGTGATAGATCTTCAGTGATATACAACGGAACTCTTCATAAAATGACCGCAAATCTGCCGTGATTGCTGCAATCACATGTATAAGTATGGGTTTCGCCAGGATAGGCAGGCGAGTGGGAGCAGGGTGCCCGTACCCCCTCCCCTCCCCTCACCCAGTCATTAAGAAACATAATCAATCATTAGATCAAGTATCAGCTGTATCCCCTAGGCGATGATGCATATGATTTCTGAATTGGTTTTAAACTAAAGCATAATTTAGATAGTATTAAATACTATAGCGTGATGTGGAACTAAGGCACTTGTCTCACCGGCAACGAGTAACGAGTAGAACTAGAAACGAGTTAGCGAGACGTGGGGAGCAAGTGCGTAGTTCCGATATTTGTGTAGCTCGGCTATAAGCGAGTGTGCGAGTGAGGCGGGCGATTACTCGCATCACTCGCTCGCGGCAGTCAAGCGTACAGTCAGTCTTGCGGCCTCATACGCGACCAAATGACATGACCACTGGTTGCTCTCTCGGCGTGATTTCTAATCGCTTGGCGAGTATCGCCGAGTGAGTGTTATCTTTCATAGCTCTTGTCGCTCAGCTACAAACTAGTGAAGCGAGTGCTCGCCGGCAGTGTGAACAGTCAGCGATCAACTGTTTGTATATGCATCTCTTTTATTCACACGGAAAGTATTCTATTGTACGTTTCTTGAGCGAGAAAATAGCCGATAGTTAGTCGTTTTCTCGTCGTTGGTGAGACAACTGCCTAAAGCTTGTATTTAAGACGGGACCTACGCACTAAAAAGCTAAAAATAACCGTGTTTGCGAATTATATCATAATACTATAACTAAAAATGCTGAAATAAAAAACTTTTTTGCAAAAAATAAAACCGACTTCCAAAAAAAAAAGTGGAAAATAACTTTATTTCCGGAAGTCGGTGGCAAAAAAGTCAACGAAACCAACAAAAGCCACCGACTTCCGGAAATAAAGTTATTTTCCACTTTTTTTTTTGTTGAATATCTCTTTTTACAATGACGGTTGGTGTGACTAAAATGTGCCCAAATTACAGAAGTCCTATTAAAACAACGATAAAGTCATAATATTTGCCCTAACCAAAAACACCCTGGTTATATTAGCATAATATGCTCGTGCAAACGCATTGTATGAGCCCAAACACAAGGTAGACGCTGTACACCGATAAGGATTTCATGGATTTGCATTTCATGGTGATGCCTAAGAATCAGGTCAAACAATGTTAGGTCGAAAATGCACAAGTATGGCAGTATTAGTATTATGTTCTTTTAGAAAATATGGCTTGTAGATGTCTAATTTTACATCTGTGCGAACTGAGTTGTGGGTTTTTTTAAAAGAAAATCCGCGGCCCTGGAACGCAAAGGGTACAAGAAGGAAAATGGATGGGTTTGATGTTACAAGTCTGTCATTCACTTCCGCTCCGCCCAGAGCAAAGTTATTTGTCAATTTTCCCTCTGCTTAAGTATACTGGTCATAAGATCATAGACGTTGTATAAAACTAGATGCCATCATTTTCTCGGTGTAATGTGTGATAGTTCTTTTTTTAATTCTCTTACGCTTGCTATTAAAAGATTCACTTTTGATATACTTAGATAGAATAGTCAATTTTTAGTTCAGTTATCAATTAACTAAGAAAACGATCTAACCTACTAAACACCGTCTTATTTAATCTGACTGGTTGTTTAATACTATAGTAGAACCACCCTAAACGAAAATATACAGTCTCTAGTAATTCCAGAAAACTCAGATATTCTATTTTACATAATAATATGATGGCTACAATGATAATCGATGTTACCATCCCACATGACGAGAACCTCGTGAAAGCTGAGAAAGAGAAGCAACTCAAATATCTTGACTTGGCACACGAGGTTGTCGATATGTGGTCTGTGGAATGTGAGCTCGGCTGTCATTGTGCCGATAGTAGTTACGGCCAATGGCCTGATGGCCAAGAGCATCGACGACCATCTCTCAAAGCTCTCCTTAGGCGGTTGGATTAAGGGCCTGATTCAGAAGGCAGTACTTCTCGATACAGCCCGCATTGTGAGGAGGTTCCTGTCTCTGGAGCCCTAACCACCGGTAGCTTGGACCCTGCTCCCGATACCGGCGGAGACCTATCTTTACATTTTTAAATGTTTTTCTATTATTTTTTTAAAGAAATATTTAAAAATGTATTTGTAGGTAAGTGTAACGAATGAATAAAGAGAATAATAATGATGGCTACAACAAAGAAGTTAACGAAGTTGTCCGAAACATTATCAAATGGCTAGAGTGTAATAAATAATAATACAATTTTACAATAGGAAACAACACAATAAAAAAATAACTATCTCATACGAAAACAATGACATAGAACAATCCGACTTGGGAATGTCATTAGAATTTAGATGGTCAGATGTCATGGAACTTACACACAGATAAAATCTGTAACAAAATATACAGATATTTATTTTACTTCTTACTAATTTTATATCCTTCTGAAAATAAAAATGCGAATGTTTGTGAGGATGTATGTATGGATGTTTGTTAAGTACCTACTCTTCATGTCAAAGCGGTTCAACGGATCTAGATGAATTATAGTGTCTGGAATAACACATAGCATACTTTTTTTTCAATATCACGCGGGTGAAGCCGCGGGCACCAGCTAGTATATTTATTGAAAGTTTTCACATGTAAAAAAACATTGTATGTAAATGTTTTTTACAACAATGTTTCTACAAAGGCGGACTATTAAGTCAACCTTAGGGTGATGCAGAGACAAAAACATAGTGCAATGCGACAGAAACTTTCAGGTTTATTTTTTAGTTAATACATACATAGACAATTTTTAGTAAATACAATAGTAAAGGAGAGGTAAAATTACAAAATGTGAAAAAGAACATAAAACAAATGAATTTTGAGACGAGTCTGTCAACTTCTTAAGTGTTCGCGAGCCTTTATTTTTAATGTGAACCTACTGGTGGAGATATGTTTACGGTATATGGCATCTTATAAGAATCTTAGCAAAAGAACAGCTTAACAAACCTATCATGGAAATGTAGCTTCCCACCTACGATATAGTATTATATCATGGTATCACTCAGAAACGGTGAATATGATAATAAGGATCCTTTATGTTATAATAAGTAATGTAATCTATTCACCTGTATTATGCGAATTGATGTTTTTTTAAGTCAATATTTCAAGTCAGGAATAGAACCCTCAATTAAAAAAACCTGCCTCAAATACTATAATAGTTTTGTATTTGAGGAGTTTTTCATCAGTTGAGTGAGTTCCTACAAAAGATGATACCGTAACAGAGAGTGCGCTAAAATTAATTTTGTTTTAGTGGAAAGAAAAATATCCCAAAATACTAGTAGTTATTTTGCCACTACTGCTAAATTAAATGAAAAAAGAAAATTCCATGGCTCTTACACCCATATTCTAAGTTGTAACCTCGAAACCTCCTCGACTCACTCCTCCGTCGAGGACACCTCAAGGCGTTCCTCGAAAGATCCTCGAAATCGGTATTCACAGTCGTCAGTGTGAGGAAATGTTGAGGTCCCTCGAATGAGTGGTGGTCAAGGTGTTACGTCACAAATACGTCATTATTTGGAGGAATATTTTGTTTGTTATATTGGCTAAACTTATTTTGAGAGCAGTCTGTTAGCGCGTTATCTGTGGTTTTCAACTTGAAGTGTCAATATTTGTCAAGTAGAACATAAATAAACAAACCCTAATAATTTATCCACTTGAATCAAAAACCATGTCTTGGGCAAAAAATATAGTGATACTTGAGAAGTGGATGGTTTGGGAATATAAAAATACTTCATCAGCAATGTTTCATTACTATCGGTGCGTGTTGTTTGTTGTACTTCTTGTTTTAACTTGCTCGAAATGGCTGGAACCGGGAGACAGTTTTTTAACGAAAGTGAAAAGATTTGTCTTCAAGAGTTGATCTTGAAATATAGAATAAACTCGGTGGCAACAACTATGGGGAGCCCAGCATTTAAAAAAGCTGCATGGGTTCGCCTTACTGAGGAATACAATGCTATTGAAACAAATTCGAAAGTAAGTACAAAGTTTATATATTTCCGACTTTAAACTTTCTATAAGCAATAATTTAATAAACTTATACAATATTTCATTTTTTCTCAGAGAACTGAAGCTCAGCTTAAAAAATGTTGGGACAATTTGAAAACCCGGCGCAAAAGTATATTGGCTTGCGAGAAAAGGGAAAGAATGAGAACTGGGGGTGGCTCTTTTAACCCTCATTTGCCTAGTACCTCTAGCCAAGACCAGATACTGGAGGATGCTCTCGCTGAACAAACAGATGTTGAATTGGTGGATGTTATTGACAGTGATAACATACCTAGAGAAGGTAAATCATATTTATCCTAACAAATATTAATTACAATTTTTTGCCAGTGTCTGATTTTTTATTGTTGAATTTTTTTTTACAGAGGTGCAAACAGATTGTGAGCTATTGCCAGACACACCTCAAATTCTGTATAATGCCATTGAGAACAGAACACAAATAAATGAGTCTACAACAGAAACAGGTATAGGATACTAACATTTTATTAAACAATTGGGATTAATTTTTTAATAGTTTGTAAGACAATTTAGACTAATGAAATATTTTGTTACAGACCATAATTATATAAATAGAACCAGTCCTCCTCGTGTTTCTGAGTCCCGTCTGACTGATTATGGTGAAACCCCATCACAAGGTACTTACTTTAAATTTTTCAAGTTTAAAACACTGTTTTTAGATTTATTCTAAAAATTATAATATATCTAAAATGTTTTGACACATTAATGCCTAATGTAGGTTTGTGCTCTAAATATTCTATTTGTTACATTACAGGATCTAGAAATATAAGGACTAAAGTCATCCAAGAGGAATTCTCTATCCGTAAAAAGGCTTATGAGAATTCCCAAAAAAGAGAAGTGGAGCTACATAAATATAAAATAGCTGAGAAGGAGTGGACAGCGAAGACAGCAGAGCAAAACTTCTTTAAAGCTAAAGCTGACAGAGACGCTGCAGAGGAACTTCTCCAATGCAATAGAGCCAAGAGGGAAGAAGCTGAGTTGCGTTTGGCATTATATAAAAATAAAAATTAGAATTTTAAAATGTTATTTATTTACATGGCCTTTATTTGATGTATCGTTAACATATAAAAAACATGGATTATACATTGTAAATAAAGCTACTTAAATATACTTAACTGTACCTACTAAGGCAATTATAAACAAACTTATAGATGAAAGTACTCTGAATAGAAAGCTACCTAAATAACAATTTCTCTATATACCTACCTAATTGAACTTTTAAACCCACTAATTTAATTAATTAATACATGATCTTTAATAAAGTATGTGCCTACTTATTTAAAGGATGTAAATAACCTGTGCTGTGTATAAATAAGACAGCTTATTTATGAAAAAATTAAAAATAAAGCTACTTAAATGTAACACACATGTAGAAAATATTTTAATTGTATCTATTAACTAAAATGCCTAGAAATAAATGCAGCCCTAATAATGCTGCCCCGTGCAGTATCTCTAGTGTGGGAGACTGGAATGGATTCAATATTAGTACTGGGTTCAGGCATTTCTTGATTTGTTTCTATACTAATATTATGTAGCACAGCACATGCTATTATTATGTTACATGTGTTTGGTAAATTATTTTGTAGCTTTCTATTTAAACATGCAAACCTTCTTTTCCATACGCCATTAAACCTTTCTATTAGGTTTCTTGTGGTAATGTGTGCTCTGTTATACCTTACTTCAGGTTGTGATTGTGGGTTAAGCACAGGCGTATACATGTACGACGATTGTGCATAACCACTATCACCAATCAGTAAACCTGAAAGTTCTCCTTCTTCGAATCTCATATGACACCTGCTATTCGAAAATATTCTTGAGTCATGTACAGACCCAGGCCAGCGTGCTACAATGTCATATATTTCCATTTGAGGTCCACACACTATTTGGACGTTAATTGAGAACCAACCTTTGCGATTGCGAAATACTTCACCGTTTTGCCTATTGGGATTTTTTATTGGTATATGAGTACAATCAATGCATCCTATAACCCCAGGAAATCCAGCAATACGATGAAATCTTATCTTTACATCAGCTTGCTCAGCAACATCAGGAAATTTGATAAAACGTCTTATTTTTAAAGCCAACATCTTGGAAATTTTTGCTACAATCCTTGAAATAATCGATTGACTGATATGATGCAAATCCCCGCAAACAATCTGAAAATACATATTAAGTTAAATGTGTTTCTATGTGCCTACTGTTCTGTTACAAATAATTAATTGTAACTGTTTAGTTCTTTTGTATGCGAAAAAAAAAAATTACTCACTTGAAAGTTTCCCGTTGCATAAAATCGTAAAGCGACTAGCACCTGGATTATGGGGCTTATTGGCAATCCACGTTTGTTACCACCGATATCTTGAAACAATAACGGTAGCAAGAAATTCACCACAACATTTTTAGTGAACCGAAATCTAATTTTAAACTCATTTTCGTCATAACATTCAATTGGATTTTCTGCATCTCGTAAATACCGTCTCGATAAGTAATCGTAAGGATTATCGTATAAATATTCAATAAACTCTTCAAAAGACATTTTGAAAATCAAATAAAATGCGCGTGTTTTGGTTATAATACCCTTGTTAACTACCTCAAGGAAGCTACAAGGTAGATCGCGACGTACCTTAAATTTGACAGTTGTTTCCTCAAGTCAAATTCACCTCCACTGAGGGAACTACTTAAGATGAGGAGTAAAATCGCAACTATGAATATGAAACCACCTCAGTGAGTTTGAGGTAAGTCGAGGAAATCATGAGGTTACAACTTAGAATATGGGTGTTAGGTATATTATTCTACTCTGTGGTCATCAGGTTTGGAGATTTTCATTGTGGTTGAAATTGAGGTTATTTAATGTTTCAGGTTATGTTTTACCAAAACAAAGAAACTCTCTCCGAGTTGGAATAAGTGCTTACAAAAAAGGGTGTTTGCGTTTAATGGAGTCTTCCTCTGAAAATAGTTTTGCTTGGACTGATACTACTAGTGACAGCTTCCACAGCATCAATAGCACTTCAATGTGAGTACCTACTAGCTATTGTTATGCCCGTATTTCATAAAGTTTTTAATTTATAATCCCTAAATATAATATAATCTCTGGATCTTGGATCTTAACGGTAGAGTTTAACATACTTAGTATTTATCCCTAGGCTCTTCTAATAATGTTGTTGCTGCTGTACCATCAGCTGTATTGTAAGGAAGTCCAGGTTTTTGTTATAACTTTCCATAATCGCATTAAAACTGGTTCTATTTTTGCCATGTATGAATGAATGCATTCAACTGCACTGTGTTATTTGCAACAGACATTAGAAAGAATGAAAGTTACACAATTATTTTGTTATCAACCCATGTGGTATGATTACTTTTTACCTGGGGTTATATTATACATGAAGGTACTGTGAGGGTTACTTTTAACCTGGGGTTTCGGGTTGTTCGAAAGGGTTACCACAGCCCTAGAACAAAAACGCCAAAAGAAGAAACATGGGTGGGTTTTAGTCAGTACAAGTCTGACAACACCCTTAGTTGTCGTAAGTTATTTGATGATTTCTCATCCACAAAAAAAGGGCTTCCCTACTAATAATTACTTATTAGTAAGTTTAGTGAAATGCACAGCGTTATACATTTTCAAATTATCATTTTTCAGGGCTGCAAATGAAATTAATGGAAATACCAATGACAACTTACCTATTAATGATGGAAAGAAAACAAAAAACAAAAAATCTAGAAAAAAAACCTATGATGAGTCAATTACTTTAGAAAGTAATGTAGTCGTTAAGGAAGAAAAAACATTTTTTGAAGATAACCTTCATAGTAGTGTAAAGAAAAAGAAAATTAAAATAGAACCAGACATTGAGAATGAAATATGCAACAAGAAAAGAAAAGTCATAAATGTGGAGACTACTGGAGATCAAAAGAATTTAAAAGAAACAGTGTCCTATGATGAAACCTACCTCAACATGAAAGTTAAACAAGAAGAGTCATCAGCTTCATGTTCTACAAAACATAAAAAGAAAAAACGAAAACGAACTTCAAGTGTAGATTCATCAAAATCTCCATTTAAAAGTCATGAAAACAATTGTAGCACAGAAATAAATGATGATAATGTTATTCTCAAAGAAGAATTTGAAAATAACACAGAAATTAGTAATATTAAAAAAAAGAAGAAAAAGTCGAAAAAACGACAAAATAGTGACAATCAGAATTTAAACATTGTTGAGAAAATCGACGTAGATGATACAGTTGTGAACCAAAATAACAAAGGCAACTATGCAGACAGTTTTATTCTAGATAAAACATTACAGGAAGAAAGTGATTGTGATGAAATATCTGCAATAAAATGTGATGATAGTCATTCTTCTCATACTATTTCATTCATCAACAAGAATATTGAAGGAGAAAACAGGGAAGTACATTATAACAACAGTTTACACATAAGTAATGAGCTAGTTCGTAGTGTACCAGAGCAAAATACTAGTAAAAAGTTAGAAGCAGCAAAGCATCGAAAACAGCGAATTTCCGACAGAATTCGTTTTGAGGATGATGAAGATGATACATACACAGAGTCTAGTCATATAGAACATGAAAACATTAAAAAACCCTTAAAATTACAAAATTTCATAAAAACTAATCCTAATTTGAGACTGCTTCCTCAAACATTTAACAACAATACAAATTTTACACAAGATGAAGAAATATGGATTCTGAAGTGTCCCAAAGGGATTAACATTAAAGATTTTCATTATACAACCTTAAATATCCATGGCAAAAGCAAGGTCAAAATTGCGGGGCAAACATATGAAGGTAGTGCTGAAGAAGAACAATCAGACACTATAACAGTGCTCACAATGGATCAAAAAATATATAAAATGAGGAATGTACCACTAAGTGGGATCATCAATTTGCGTAAAAGAATTCCTAAAGCACATTTCCGAGATGACAATATTATGGTGAACAATCAGACTTTTATTCCACTACCTGAGACGAAATGTCGCCATCCTCTTTTTGGCTCTAATTATAAGAAAGCCTTAAAAATACCTGCAGCCATAGCAGAGCGTTTAAATGTGCAGGATACTGAAGATTCTTTGGTAAGGACTGCAAAGAGAAAGAAGAAGAAAGGCGAAAAAGAAAGAAATGCGTCAGAGTCAGTCGATGCCCAATCAAAAACTGACATAACCATGAAGACAGAGCCAGAACTCTCTGTAAAAGTAGGAGAAAAGAAAAAAAGGAAACGCAAAATGATAGATGACGAGGTATTGGCACCAAAAAAAGCGAAGCGAATCAAACATGATCCAGACTCTGCAGAAGCTTGGGAGTCAGAGAAGGCAATAGAAGAAAACCTTTTTAACTTTTGATAAAACTGTATTTTATTACTTTTTGTTTCATTTATTTATGCCCTGTTTAGTCCTGCAATCCACGCCATTAGATAGGTGAATACGCGTAACACTGGTCAGTTTCCCAAGCTCGTCAGTTTATTCCATTCAACAGTTTCGTTGCTTCGTCAGTTACGCTGATTGGACTGTTTCGTTAAATTCGTTAATTCGACAGTTGCGTCGGCTCGTCAGTGCATGGAGTACTTACTGTTCGCACGTTTGGGGTGGATCAGACAAGTACCAGCTGCAACCGTTGGAAGCTATTGAATGTTGGCATGTCGGTGCCAAGACGCTCATTGACCCTAGTCCACGTTCATTCCCATTACTTCGATTCATTAGTTCGATCGTGGTACTAGTGAGATTTTTTTTTCTCAGTTCGACCATCGAACTAGTGAGAATTTTTTTCCTCATATGTTCGACCGTCGAATTAATTAGATTTAAAAACAGTTTTACTACCACTCCCATGACAAGGTAACTCACCGTTTCCGAGAAAAACGATCTTTTGTTAACTAACTTCAAAACACTCAAATATTGCTTAAAAGGCCTCTACTTCTGGGTGGTTTAAAAAAAAACAACCACGAAGGAGGTGGCGGGGTCTGTTCGCTCGCTCACTACGACCCCGCCACCTCCTTCTAACCTAAATCTATCCGAGTCGGGGTGCCCCCAAGTCTGTTGACGGGGTAGTCGACTGCGGGTCCCCTACCTTCTGGGTGGTTTAAAAAAAAAATCTCAATCGAAGTAATGGGAATGAACTCTAGTCCAAGCTGAGCGCTTGGACTAGGGTGTCTAAAGCCATGAACATCGCCGCAAAATTGCAAACTTATCTGACGAGTAGAGATACGGTGAAGCGTTACCGTTAAATGGTTACAGTACCACGAACCTGAACAAAGCGCTCTGCTTCTACATTTATCGTGCGAACCGCCAGTCTGTGGAAGTCACTGCTGGCTCTGTAATCTGGATTACTTCACATTTCGAGTAAATCGAAAATTGGTTGTCTGTAAAGTCGGTTTCCGGACGATAATTTTACGTGACGTCGAGTGCTTGATATAATAATATAGCTATTTCCTTTCCCTAACTTGTCATCAAAAAATAGTACCTAGATGCGTCACAAGCCGATCGTGCCTCTATCGCTTGTTTCGCACTCTGGCTTGCACGCTCGTCTCAAGCGGAACGTGACAAATGAGTCAATGAGTCATTCTTTTTCGTGCATGCAGCCGGCGTTCATCGATTTATAGGACGTAATTCACGTCAAAACATTATAAAAGATATGTCATAAACTACCTAAGCAATATAAATAAGTGGGACTACCTCGGGAGTGTATCCTTTCGATTATAAAACTAATTTTGTAAATCGGTCCATAAGTGACGAACATATTAAAAAAAACAATCGAATCGAGAACCTCCTCCTTTTTTAAGTCGGTTAAAAATAAGAAGTTGCGTTTTTTTTTTTCATATCAACATAATTTACCTGTTCAAGTTTGATTTCAATGACGATAGGGGTACCTACCTGTCCACATTAATAGGTTATTATATTCATTGCTGAGTGTACCGACCTATCAAGCTGACGAGTGAGAAATACTGACCAGTGCAAAGAGTATAAGACCAGTGTTACGCCGACTCTCAGATAGGTACACTTTTTCCATTGACGGAACTGCTTCTACTTTTCAATTCCAACAAATAGAAGCTGGCGCTGGCTACAGGGATCGGTCTTGGGACCTGTATTATATACCACATATACGTCTAACCTTCCAGACGACGAGAGTATCACTACAGCCACATTCGCAGATGATACGGCTGTCTTAGCAAGCAACAGAACCCTGTGCTCGCAACACATAAATTAAAAAAATATCCTCAATGATATTAACCAATTGGCCCCAAAAATGGAGAATAGGTAACGCTGATTGTTCACCACTGCTATATCATATCAGAATTTTAGCTTCACAAATACCTGCATGACAGTGATAATGGCTCGAACACAATTGGTGGGTACCCACTATGTGCTTGCTCTATACTGTAGACAGAGCAACTTTCAGGAGAATTTAACTCTATGATCTAGAAGCATCAAACGTCACAAGCGAGTTTTTTGGTCCTACACACGATAATGATGTGGTCGCTGGATGTCCTACGCGTTCAGTATAATAATACTTTCAGGATGTTGTTGCGGCTGCCCCGTTACTGTAGCGCTTCGGAAATGTTTGCCCAGGCCCACACCGATGGCGTTCACGCTATAGCACAAAAAAGCTGCGTCGCTGCTATGCAGAGTGCGGAGTAGTCGCAGCTATATCCTGAGAGTTGTGGCGGAGAGCTATACTCCAAATATTAGGCATTTTGTTCGGAGGTTGATAAAGTAGGACACATTATTCCTGCTTTGTCAGCCTTTGTTTTGATGTCCTCAGCCCTTGATCCAGCTGCCAACGAGAGCTTCCTTTTAGGTATTGGTCGAAGCTCTTGGCAATTTAGCCATTGGCAGATATGACTATCGGCACAATGATCGCTGAGTCCACATCCCACATGTCGACAACCTCGCGAGCTAAGTCATAGTCTCCTTTTAGCTACGTTTCGATGCGGTTGTGTTGCTGACGCATACATAATATTGTAAACGCGGCGGCATGAGCCGTTCGCTTGTTATTTTAATCACCATGGGTCAACAACTAATGGTGGCGAATGAATGAAGTTGGATGTGATGGACGAGGTGTCCGCAGTTCAAATCTGCGCTACAAACCTTAGTGAAGAGGACATCGCTGCTGCCAAGCTGATGTTGTACCGGATGCTCAACAAGAGTGATCAGATGGTGTCCCGCCGGCTTGACGGAACAAAGAGAAGCATACAAGACATCATCACGCTGCTAAAGGAGACCGACCCTAACGACGTGCCGACGTTTGTGGCGAAGGACTTGCAGAAGCTCCCTCCCGTCACATTCGACCATGTCGATGTTACGAGCCTATTGAGTCGCGTCGCAACGTCAACTTTAAGGCGTTTGTGCTTCGTGTACCGACGTGTTATCTGCACCTCGTCTTGGAAGAGGACTTTTGGCCGCATGGAGTGGTGTTCCGGCGCTTCCACGGACAAGTGCCACACATGAACCCGATGTGACATAGTGAAGTGAAGTGCTACTAACATAGTTGTTAAGGATTTAATTTAATACATTACATTACATTTGTGTTATTGCTAACACAAATTGTATTAGTAATATACATGATTGTCTGTCAGTTATTTATCTATGGGCCTAAGATGCCTGAAAATAAATGTTTTATAATTATTTATATTTAATTTACTTGGTTTGCTTATCTTTCTTAGCTTTCACGAGGTTGTCGTCATGCGGACCGTTATCAACACCGATGTCAACAATCATTACGCGCCGCTCTGATCGGTCCACCACCACTATATTAGGCTTATTGGCAACACTAGTCCTGTCAGTGATGATGGATCGATCCCAACACAAAGTGATATTGCCATGTTCGAGAACTGGGTCGGGCAGATACCTGTAGTGCGGCACTTCCGATTCCACAAGGCTGTATTTTACCTAGAGCTTAAGTTGTTGATGGATAATCCTGGCTACAAGGTTGTGTCTATGCAAGTACCCTCCGTTAGCTAGACGAGAACAACCGGAGATAATGTGACGAATTGATTCACCCGGACGGTCGCATGCCCGACATAATGGCAACTGTGCCGTCCTTACAATAAATCTCGGGTAATTATTCGTCATCATAACTTCATCAATGATTGCACAGACAAAACATCCGGTTTTCCAAAGAGATCCCTGGAATGTTGCCAGGCTACGGACGCTGATTGATCTACATCGGGTCCATGTAGGGCCCGGAAAAGCGTCCGTGAAAATCCTTACTCTGCTATACCTCCCTGCGGTCGTTAGTCGTTAGTGTCAAGCACTACAGGTTTGCGCCAGTTCTCTTTAGCCAAGGAGAGCGGGGTGAGGCCTCAGTCACTGCAACCACATTTCGATGCATTCCCACGTCGGTTTCTAGGAAATTGTTTCCGCCTGATAAAAGACTATTAAATACTTTTCTCAGGCGGCCAAAGAAGCGCTCCTTCAACGATTACTTCATGTCAGCAACATTGATGCCCAGCGCTTCCGACATTCCCAAATAATTGTAGGTTTCGGTTGCCGAGAGGATCTAAGGTTTATGGAATCCAAGGGCTGGGTTCCCACAAATTCCACAATTTCCCCTCGCTTTACATGCATGACCGCATATTTGTCCACACCAAATTCCATCCTGATGGCGCTACTGAAAGTTTCAGTTACCTTCAGTAGCTCCATCAGCTGCAAATCGTTGGGGGTAAAGAGTTTCAGATCATCCATGTACAGAAGGTGAGATATAACCTGACCACCTCTCCCCAATCGAAAGTCCAGACCTGAATTCTCCAGAAAGGTGCTTAGAGGATTCAAGGCTAAGCAGAACCAAAGTGGACTCAAACTATAGCCCTGGAATATACCTCTCTCTATTCTTATCGGTTCACTATTTCTCTGAATCTGCCGATATCCTAGGTAGCGAAAGACTGTGACAGACATTGCCTCATACACGAGATCTGTAGGCCTACCATGACGTCTTAAAGCAGAACTTATTCCACTGAGGGAAAGAGATGGTGCTAGACACCCTATATAGCTCTGTCTCTTTCCCTCAGTGGAATAATTTCTGCTTTAAGACGTCATGGTAGGGTAGCAGGAAGGTACGCAGAGTTGCATCAACTTTATACAACTCATGAGCACCCTCATGAGCCATATATGTGGCACAGAGTCATAGGCCTTCTTATTGTCTATCCAACATGTCGACAGATGACTTCGGGAACGGCAAACCTGTTGACTAATGGCCATATCAATGAGGAGCAGCTCCCTAGTACCGCGGGACCAGTTCCTACATCCATTTTGAGAAGAAAAGAATTGATAGAAATGTCATAAATGTGTTTAGTGATTTTAGCTCTCAAAATGGATGTAAGAACTTTATAAAGTATCAGATTATTTTTATTATTTAATTAACTTTTAATTACTAAGTTTTGTTTTATATTTTATTTCGTATTGCAATTGATTTTAATCTTTGAGGAAAAAGAATTTTAAACCATAAGTGTTAATTGTGCGAGCCATCTTGATGTGTTAACCAGAGTACAACTAATTCAATCAAACTTAAGTTACTTACCTCTTACCAGAATACGGAAATACTAGCCGTCGGTTAAAGTCAATCTCAGAGCCTGTAACTAGTTATAACGAAATGGGTATTTTGTGTAAATTTAATAACTTCTGTTGGTATTTGATACAGATCAATCCGTGTAATCGATGTTCTGTGTTGCGAGCCTTTTCCAGCCAAAATATCGATACAAAGCAACTGGAACGATCATTTTCAAAACCTTTCAAAGACCGCCATTATTTAAGTCAACTATCCGTCAAGCACCGCCGGGCGGGCTCTTATCGTAAGCGTAATCTGACCCCGGTCCAGGGCCGGATTTAGGGGTCCAGGGGCCTCGGGGCAACAAAGGAGTGGAGGCCCCCTTGCCCCAAATTATTTTCCAAATAAAATGAAAAAAAAAATTCAGTCGAGTTTTTCAATAAATAATTTATTGTGTAACCAAGTAGATTCTCTTAGTATTTAACAAACACATATGAATATAATCGGAAACAAGAATTATTTGAAATTAAATTTTAGTGTTAACGAACGGAACCTTTCGAGCTTTTTTTGCCGATAAATCGTTGATGATTTCGCTGAAATCCAGTTCTCGGAGTAAATCGCTTTCAATGCTCAGGAGAGAAAGCTTCGATAGACGGTCTTGTCCCATCGTGGTTCGAAGCCTATTTTTTATAATTTTCATTTTTGAAAAGAGCGCTCTCCAGTGCAATTTGATACCATCAAAACCAAATACATTCTCAATGCAATTTCGAGGTTTGGGAATATAGCTCTGAAATTTTGATCTTCGAGAATTTGGTAGTAAAATAGTTCCGGCGATTGATCTTTTCCATAGTCCTTTTTGTATGAATCAATCAAAGTTACAAATTGAACCAACTCATTACCAAGACTAGGCTCTAAATCATCCTTATACACTTTCACCAATGCTTCTGCTGCAGCGTGCAAATTTTCAGCATCTATCTTCTCGATGTAATTCAGAAATCCAAATCTCGAACGTACAGTTTCATAGGCATGCAATCTTTCAGTAAGAGAAACAGATAGCTGGTCAACTACTGGGATGAAGGCGGATACTTTGTATTTCTCCTTGGGTGACAGATTTGCGTTTTGTGCTTTCCCGTAATCGAGTGGATTCAACCTCACATTTCTCGTTCTGGTGTGGGTGTGTGATTGTACATATTCATCAGTATGGGATATTTTTTTGGCTGCTTCCTCGTATTTATCGAAATCATTTCGTTTGGATTCCACGAATGATTTCAATGATTCTATTGCACGCATTGCCGATTCAAGAATCATTTTCGGGTCTTGCAACATCTTGTTTGTAGCGTTGAATCGTTCCAAGATATCATTCCAAAATGTTGCAAACAAAGCGGTTTCGAGACCACTCATCTTCTGTAAAAGGTGCGTTGCTTCATTCCTGACGATGTCCTTTTGCTCTTTATCGGAAGATATGCTGGTTAGAGCTTCTTCGATTTCCGAATAGCCGTTGACTAAGGCTTTCGTAGCTTCAGCTCGACAAGACCAACGAGTGTCGCTGAGCTTTTTCAACACTAAAAACTGGCCGCTTTTTTTCTCCGATAAGTTCTGTGGTACTTGCCCGCAACCTCCGAGGTTGCGGGCAAGTACCACCCCACTGAGCCATTGAGCCATTGGGGTACTCCCTCAAGATGGGTAATAAATTGGAAGTGCTTATCAGGGCCATTTGAGATTTGGATATTTCACTGATTGCCTGATTGGAGTGAACAAATATAGATCAATGATTTCTGTTTCTGTTAATATTTAAGATTAATATAATCAAATAATCATGTATGTATAAAGTACTTTAGGCTGTAGGTAAAGGTACAAGCGAAAAAAAAATATCAAAGGAAAAGATGTTTACTAGGTTTACTAGTTGAAATTCGAATGATTTTTTTTTCCGAAGTCTCTATTGTGGAGGCCCCCTGCTTGTGGAGGCCCCGGGGCTTTCGCCCCGGTTGCCCCCCCCTAAATCCGGCCCTGCCCCGGTCACAAAAACTGTAATTGGTCCGTTTCTGTTGCTCCTATTCACACACTCTAAATGGTGTCGGGTTGTTTAATGATATGGCTATGATATACAATGTAAACAATATTCTGAATAGACCTTAAGAAATAAACATATCATTGAAATCGGAATACTTGCCGAATAGTTATGCTGCTGTATTATGTCGATTTCTAACTAAACTGTACACGAAATTTTGGGAACTGACTCATGAATAGACTGGTATAATTTATATGTATATGTATTTATAATCTAATGATAATGTTTATTTTACGAGTTCTGTATGCGATTCCTTCAATATTCAAACTCGAACATCATAGCGCGCAAACACGAAATTGTACAATTTCGTGTTTGCGCGCTATGATGTTCGAACTTCACACTTTTTTTTTTAAATGTTACCTACAATATTGTTCAATATTTTTATTTTATTTCTTTGTCTATGGTTGTAATATACACTCCCGGACTCCTAAATCGAGCCACCTAGCATAATGATTTAGTAACGCAGCGTTGCCAGAATGTTACTTTTGTAACATTTTACGTTACTTTTGACCCTCTCATGTTACCTCCATGTTACACGACGCAATATGTTACTTTTGTGTTACTTTTACGGCAGACAAAAAAAAATCGTGAAACGGAACGCACCCAAAACTGTTTTTGTGTGCAGTATGTACGGACGTACTCACAAATGACATATTATCTCTACTATCGACATGACATCTCTACTGCTCAGAAGCACTCGACATGAACTCGAACGTCAACCTTCGACAAATGTCGAATTCGAGATCCCCAGAATAGCAACTTTTAAAATTTGTCGAAAAAATTACGTCATTAGACATTTAAAATAAAATCGAGAATTGGCCCCCTGGTTGGTATAATAACTAAACGCACATCATTGATTGTATGTTTTTCTTTTTCAGCATCTTCAGTCGATTATTTGATCAACGATTATTACGATTTTTTTGAAAGTTTAAGAAATGGGACAGGAAGGAAACTTATTTTAATGTTTGTGTAATAAAGTGCCATAATATGGTATTGTGTCGTTTTCCACTTAATAAGGTAATGTTACTTTTCTCGTGAAAATGTTACTTTTTGAGCTATCTTATGTTATATTTGACTATCTGCCACTGGCAACACTGTAGTAACGTCCATAACTTTAAAAAATTGTATGAATAATCAAAAAGTTTTTATGCAATTTTGTAGCTGGCATATTTGTCGCCTAGTTGAAATGCAATTGGTTCTAAATTTAAATTGGTAATCTCGAAAAACAAATGAAGAGCTGTAGTTGTTGTTGTGTTTAGGAAACCTGAACAACACAGAAACTGTAAATTAAGAGCTTTGATTATTGATTTTTTCGTATCTACGGGTTGAAAAAGTTCCTCAATTGCTTTTGTCAATTTTTTTATCGTTTCTGGTGTGAAATTATGGATAGGTACTTCGCCTGAAGTAGCGGCTCAAGCTGTGGCTCTTCTTTAGTCCGGTTTAAGCCAGAGAAACGTGAGTACGCAACTCCACATAAGCCGATCCGCTGTTCAAAGAGTGTACCACAGGCTCTTAGAGACTGGGGGATATGTTCGTCGTTTACGTGGACCACGACTTCGGGTAACAACAGAACGACAGGATCGATTTATGGTTACGACCAGTTTGAGAAATCGTCACCTCATTTCAGTCCAGATCCAGGAACAGCTTCGAGACTTTCATGGAGTAGCTGTTAGTGCTCGTACTGTGAGGAGAAGACTTGCAGAACGTGGACTAAGACCGCATAAGCCAGCCAATGGGCCCAAATTACAGCGTGCTCACCGAATGTCGCGCCTTCAGTTTGCGCGCCAACATCCACCCTGGACACAAAGGAATTGGAGCCAGGTGCTCTTTAGTGACGAAACTAAAATCATGCTTCATCGTAACGATGGAAGAAGGAAGGTCTACCGTAGGCAGGGAGAACGATTCGTGCAATGTTGCACAGAAGAAAAAGTTAGTTATGGCGGTGGGTCGTGGACAGTTTGGGGAGGCATTTCCGCCGCAGGCAAAACTGCACTTGAGTTTGTGTCTGGGCCTCGGATGCCATCACTAAATGCTGACTGTTATATACGCCAATGTTTGGAGACTCATGTAATGCCGTATGCCGAGTTTGTAGGTCCAAACTTCATTTTTATGCATGACAATGCCAGACCCCACACAGCAGGAATCGTCAGAAATTATCTCCAAGACGTTGGTATCACCGTAATGGAATGGCCATCAAGAAGTCCCGACATGAACCCAATCGAGCACCTGTGGGACGAATTAAAGCGACGCGTTCGAGCTCGCTATCCAGCCCCACAAACATTACAGGAACTGAAAACTGCTATCGAAGAAGAATGGGAGAATATCCCTCAACATGTGCTATGCTATGCTGTCATTAATGCTTTAGGAGGCAATACAAGTTATTGAATAAAAAGATTTTTTTGACTAAACCATTTTTTTTCAAATTAAAACAAATGTCTTAGTCTGTACAATGGCAAAATCAACACATTGAAATTCATTTAAATTGAAGGTCATTTAAAAAAAAAACAAATTCAGAACAATAGTACATACATGAGCCTAATGTTGATTATGCCAGCTACAAAATTGCATAAAAACTTTTTGATCATTCATACAATTTTTTAAAGTTATGGACGTTACTAAATCATTATGCTAGGTGGTTCGATTTAGGAGTCCGGGAGTGAGAACATTCGTTCAGAAACGGTTTTAAGACTTACCTTTACTACAAATACAGTTTTAAATTGGTCGGGGTTTGGTGGCACAAATTTGTGCCAGCGGGGCTCAACGGTAATACTTGTTTACTGGCACGTTTTTTTGCAGCTGGGGCTCTAAAGGTTAAACATGGCGTCTCATGCCGACAGAAGTGCGGACAGCGGAAGGGCAAGTAACCACAGAGTACATTATACTATCAAGTAACTGTTTAGAAAATGTGTAACTACCATAGACGTAAGGTTGAAATATTTTACTTGAAGGTTACCCGACCTGGTCCTACAGAATCTGTGGTTTTGAACACATGTTTATCATGTTTTGAAGGTCGCTTTAAGGTGACAACTGTCAAAACAATGCCGATAAGATTTTAATTAAAATCTAGAATCTTGAACATTGTGAGTTCTTTATTATTATTAATTATTCCAATAATCTGGCATTTGTAGTAATAAGTTATAGATGCCGCTTCAAAGTGACCTCTTCAAAATCTTTTAAAACAGTTCTAAGAAAGTTATCACATAGGTAAGAATACTTATTTCTTTTATAATAAATATCTCACTAAACTATGATTTAATATCGCTGCAACATCCATACGTGCTACATAGCCTGGACATTTCCATTAAAATTCTTGCAGTGAGTTAGAGCATCTATAACCTTTCCGCATTTTAATATCTGAGCTTATATGTTTGTCTATGTCTTTTAGGTTTAGGATGCTCTGCTCCATTGCTCTCTGATAAGTCTGAATTTTTCCTTCGGTTTTCCATATTAGATCCATGTTTGGCAGATGTATGACGGGCAGGGTAGCAGGTAGGAATCCAGAACAATTGACTTTAGATTGGTGGGTAAATCAAATGAAATAAAAATATTTTTATTTCACATAGGCCTACAAGGGCACTTATAATGTATTATATATTGGTTGTTTTCTATGGAAGGGCCGGAAAGAAACTCCATAGTTACTCTTTAGAATCATTTTGTTTTACAAGGTTGTTATTACGGGCGGCGGGCCTGTTGGTCTAGTGGTTAGTGGCCCTGACTGCTAAGCCGGAGGTCGTGGGTTCGATTCCCACCCAGGACAAACTTTGTGTGATGAGCATGATTGTTTGTTCTGTGTCTGGGTGTGATTTATCTATAATATGTATGTATTTATAAAATTATATAAGTATGTATATCAGTTGTCTGGTTACCATAACACAAGCTCTGCTTAGCTTGGGATCAGATGACCGTGTGTGAGTTGTCCCAAGATATTTATTATTATTTCGTTTATTCAGCTAAATACATATTGATTAAATTTTTAAATATTTCTTAATAAAAACATAGAAAATAAAAAAAAAGAAACATTTAAAAATACAAAAAATAGTATTACAGCGTTAGTACTTAAGTATGGGAGGACAGCATAGGCCCGACAATGAGTCATTGTTCATAAGATTGAGTATAGTTAGAGTCATATCCACCAATTTGTGCCATTTATGAGCTACCAGGGAAGCCGCATGCACAGGAGTAACTATAGCCAGACTCTTTATCTCCAACATAGTCCTTGATTTTGTAATAAGTATGCTTTTTTAAAAAGGACACATTTCATGTAGTGTTTAAACTTTCCTTTGGTAAATTCTGCAACTGACTTGGGCAACATGTCATAAAAGCCTGTTTATTAGAAATGACTTGTTCGTTTTTGTTAATCTAAATTTGGGGATTACAGTTTCGTGTTTACTGCGTGTATTTATATTATGGAATTTGCTTCCAATTTTGAAAAGCCCATTAGTTTTGCGGAAATATAACAAACCTACATTTGAAAGGTAGGTTAAACTTTATTATTCCTTTTTAGCTCCAGAACTTATTCCAGGTCATGTTTACACGTCTGTTTAGTTCATCAATAAGCATAGTTCTATTGTGAAAATTGGTTTGCCTAAATAAATACTTAGTCGTTCATCAACTACTACAATTGGTTATTCAGCTCTGTTTGACATTACCCTGGAATCAATAGTGACAAATGATGTTTATTTGCAAGTAGGTAATTACAAACATGGTTAGACATCTTTTTTTTCTAACTAGATGAGGCTGATGATTAGCCATTTAGGCGTGAAGACGTAACAAACAAACGCACTTTCGCTTTTATAATATTAGTAAGGATTTCATTACCTTACATTTTTTCTGTCAATATCTTGTTCTACGCTTTTGCAACAATTTATTGTCCTGGCATACGCTGTCCTTTCATACATAAAACCAAATGATTTAAGAAAACTAATCCGTGAGTTTTTTGCCGTTTCTTCTCCATAAGAAACGATCAACGTGGCCAGAATATGTACTTTAGAAAATCTGCATCCAGCCCATGAAGAGCACCTGTGAAGTTTCTTTGCTTTGCCATTCTTCTTTGCGAGCTCCGGTAGTATGTACTACAGCTTTGCGCCAGTTCCCTTTAACCATGGACAGTGGGGTGAGTCCCTTGTCCACTGGTACCACATCTCAGTGCATACCCACCGCGGCAGAATATATTTCCTGATACTGCATACCTCGCGGTTGTAGGGGCTCCCGACAGACACCCGCACATCGCCGGGATTAACAGTCTCATTACACTCAATTTATTTTAAAATTTATTCATCTTACATTCATTTCGAGAGGCAGACAATAGTTTTTGAATGTGTGTATTAATTTTCGTTCTCACTGAGTTCATCTCATTATTACGATTTATTCCGTTTTTTTTATTTTTTTCACATATTCTTTATATTTTTACATATTTATTTTGTATATATATATAATAAATATATAAGTATATATAAAATAAATAAATATATATATATAGTGGGTTCCAATTTTTTGTATTTTACTATTACAAAAAATAGGAACCCGCTGGTATCGGGAACAAGGTCCAAGCTACCGGCGATCAGGGCTCCAGAGAAAGGAATCTCCTAACAATACGAGGCGTGTCCAAGAATACCGCTTTCTGTATCAAGCCCTTGATCCAGCTGCCTAAGTGTGCGTCCACACTGAATGCGCGGTGACTGGAGCCGAAGCGGGCGCGGCGAGCGGCGGCGCGCGGTGGCCACAGTGAGGCGCGAGCTTTTGTAGCGGTTTGACGTATAATCAAGTGTTACAAACTATTGACGAAGATGGGAGGTGTTAAACACTAGAGATGGTGTGCACGAAATAAATAAAAATAGAGGAATAACTGGTGATTTTTTTAACTTAAATGAGTAATTGAGATTATAATAATAATAAAATTCTTTGAGTTTACTCGAATGCCCGGGAGAACTTTTCATTACATACTAAGTAAAATATCACCTAAAATCACAAAAGAAATTGTAAACAATTCAGTATTTTCCGACAAAAATACACATGCGCATACATACGTCGAGCGGCAAGACCGAACTAGCTTGTTACCTCCGCCACCCGCGCATTGGGTCGCTTGTTGACTAGGCCCGTAGTGCGGCCAGAACGCGCGGATTGAAGCGTTTGAAAACAACGCGCGCTGTGTCGCTCAGTACCGTCGCACTAGGCTTCCGCCTTAGTCACTACAATATGGACGCAAAGGCGCGTTTCATATGTGTGATACTTCGCGCCCGTCGTTGCAACCGCGCTAGGCTCGCAGTGTGGACGCACACTAACGAGAGCCTCCTTAGCTATTGGTCGAGGGTCTTGGCAATTAAGCCATTGGCAGATACGACTATCGGCACAATGATCGCATATTTCACACTCCACATGTCGACAACCTCGCGAGCCAAGTCAATATACTTGATTTACTTATCTTTCTCGGCTTTCACGAGGTTCTCATCACGCGGGACTGTTATGTCAACAATCGATCGATGATCGATCCACCACTACTATATCAGGTTTGTTTGCAACAATAGTCCTGTCAGTGATGATGGATCGATCCTAGTACAATGTGATAATGCCGTGTTCGAGAACGGCGTTGGGCACATACCTATAGTACGGCACTTCCGATTCCAGGCTGTATTTTAGAGCAAGTTGCTGATGGATAATCCTGGCTGCAAGGTTGTGTCTATGCAAGTAATCTCCGTTAGCAAGACGAGAACAACCGGAAATAATGAGACGAATTGATTCCCCCGAACGGTGACATGCTCGACATAAGTTAACCGTGCCATCTTTCACGATAAATTTCCGGTAGTTATTCGTCATCATAACCGTAGTAGCTATTTAGTAATCTGTGTCATAACTTCATCCATGATTGCACAGACAAAACCTTTGGTTTCTCTAAACAGGTCGCCAGAACGTAGCCAGGCCACGGACGCTGTTTGGTCTACATCGGGCCCATGTAGGGCCCGGAAAAAGCGACCGTGAAGCTCTTAACTCTGAATACCTCCCTGCGATCGTTAGTGTCGAGTACTACAGGTTTGCGCCAGTTCTCTTTAGCCAAGGAAAGCGGGGTGAGGCCCTTGTCCACCGCAACCACATATCGATGCATCCCGACGTCAGCTTTTAGGAAATATTCCCTGAGACTGCATATCTCACGATTGTGGAGAGTCTTGGCGTTTAAAAAGCCTCGACCTCCACATTTTCGTGAGAGTCTCATAACCGAAGAACGTGGGTGATGCATTCGATATGCTGTTAAAAATGTACGGCCCTTCCTATCCAGGGCGTCTAGGTCTGTTTGAGTCCATTTGAGTATGCCAAAAAAGTGCATCAAAACCGGCATGACCCAACCATTGAAAGCGCGGACCTTGTTTCCACCTGATAAAATATTATTAAATACTTTTCTCAGGCGGCCAAAGAAGCGCCCCTTCAATGACTGCTTCATGTCAGTCAGATTGATCCCCAGCGCTTCCGACATACCCAAATACTTGTAGGTTTCGGTTGCTGAGAGAGATCTAAGGTTTATGGAATCCGAGCGCTGGGTTCCCACAGATTCCTCAATTTCCCCTCGCTTTACATGCATGACCTCACATTTGAGCGGCGAACTTGTTGACTAATGGCCATATCAATGAGGAGCGGCTCCTTAGTACCGCGGGACCCGTTCCTACATCAATTTTGAGAAGCAGACATGATAGAATTGTCATTAATGTGTTTAGTGATTTTCGCTTTGACACTGAGCTCTTTATTATGATTATTATTAGTTGTAAGTTGGTTGCATTGAACCCTAATCTTTTTTCTAAAATAAATAGAGCAAATATCTTTCACTAAAAGTAGTACCGTCAAAATTGGCCTAGTCGTTTCGGAGATTATTTCGCTGTTATTTTGAAATTACAAACAGATACTTTCATTTAATTTATGTCTTTAAATAGAATGTGAAAACAAAATATCATTGATATAAAAACAAAATATATTGTGAAAAAAAATGTTCTTTTAATACCTGACATCCTATATCCATCAATAGTGTAGTTCACCCCAAAAAAATCGGTTTGACTGTGCGAGAGGTATAGTCGTAGGGGAGAGGTAGCTTTGCAGGTGTTAAATCCCTCTCTCTCTCAGTCATAAGTCAGCGCCTTAAGTTAATAACCGGCGATAATTGACGACAAGTGTGTTGTGCTTGTGAAAAAACTTTTTAATTTAATTTTAATTCAGCATTTTTGGTTATGGTATTATGATATTTTTAACACCCTTGCTCGTAAAGCTGATGTAATTCCACCGGTTTTAAAAATGTAAAGAGGGTCATAAAAAACGCGTGTGTTATCAAAGCAAATAGTTAAGTTATAGTCTATACAAATTCCATAACAGTATTATTTGCCATTTCAAAGGAACTGATCGCCGCCGCACGACTGACCAGTGACCAGCTAGTGAGCAGCGCGCTGTTGCTATTCAAATTTCGAACTAATCGCCATTTTAAAGCAACAGTGTGCATTCACAGATTGAGTTTATTTAAAATTAAAAAAAACAGTTTATTCGGTAAATTATAAACTTGGCTGCATGCTCTAGTGAAGTCTAGTGTCTTTGCCAACATGTTCACGCAGCCACGGCAGAAAACAATCCTCGCGCCATTTTTCTCAAACTTTCTTTTCTTTGTACTTGTATTGTGAAATGTTTTTTTTCTGTTTCCTCGCAAATGTGTTAAAACATCGTACGATATACGTGCGTATTGGTTATAACATGCTCGGGTCAATGACGCCCTCGCCTTCGGCTCGGGCTGAAATTCCGCCTCGCATGTTATAACCATCATAACGCACTAATATCGTAATGTACTAATCTCTAATTTTTTATCGAGTATTCATTTTCCATTGTTACTAAAAGATTAGCAGATCTCAAGCAGATCTGGATGTTCTGCTAATCGTTTATAGACATAGAGAAAAAATATATATTATAGACGATAACTCATAAACTACCTAAGCAATCGAAATAAAATTGAAACGGAACCATGGAATAACCAACCATAATCATTCGGTAAAAAAAATCTCTCCAAGAATTACTAGTTGTAGGTACCTTATGCTATCAAAACTATATATTAAAAAAAAGAAGGTCAAAACAGCCAAATGACACAAAAAATATACTTTGAATTTATTTTAAATGGCAAAAAGTATTATAAACAATTTTTTTTAAGGAATGATTACTCGCGCGGCCGCAGATGGCCGGCGCTGATTTTATTTTTCGTGGATAGAGAATGACCCTAGCTATCATATACTCACGCCATACACCCAACATATTAGTACAATTGAAGAAAAAAAATGAAACGTGATTCGCTCCATACAAAAAAATCTAATTATTTTTTTTTTCAGACAAACTATCAACTTTAGAAGAAATTTCACAAGAGTAAAAGTTGTCAGGAATATCATAAAGAATCACATAAAAAAAAATCGCATATCGATGCGATTTTTTTTATGTTGTGTTAATGGAACTTTGTTGCCTATATCCACTAATTTTCGATATGGGACCACTGTGCGCCGGTGCGTCCCTCACTGCCAAGTAGGGCATCCATTCCGGAATTCCGGATAGTTTTTCCGATATTTCAACTCCGGAATTGGGCTCAATTTATCGTATTTCGATATTAATTATTTTTAAGTTAAAAATGTGTGTGTAATTTTTCAACACATCGTTTTACGCGCAATTGTTCCTGTGCGTGTATCATGTACTAGCTAGACGAGTGACTAGACTACCCTATGGTACACCACCGGCACCGCCCCGCGCATCCCCCTCCCCCCAGCGGCGTTCACTTCACTCCAGTCAGTCGCGCGGTTAGTGATGGCCACAAAACATACAACTGCAGCTAGATTGTCGCACGCGCTGGTCAAGTATGTCGGACATGATCGGAGTATTTTTGAAAATAAAAGACTCAGTTCTGAAGGCACTAATAGATTGGAAATCTGAGGTTTCCTTTTCAGATGATGACATTCAAACACTGACTAACATTCATCACAGCTTGAATGCAGTGCCGTATTATCCATAAGGCACTTTAGGCCAGTGCCTAGGGGCCCACTGTGACCAGGGGCCCAGCACTCCGAATGAAAAAAGGGGGATTGTGGGGTTTTATGAAACCACGGTAAAAGTGAAACGTTTTTCACTTGAAGGAAGACGTATACCTTTGCAATGTGATAACCGAAAACGACGATGACGACGATGATGTCGATTGGTGACGATGATGGTACCTTCATTCTATTTCGTAATATAGACAGTAAACTTTTCCAAATTGCGTCGTTGTGGTATGAAAAGGGGGGGGGGGGGGAGAAACGAGCTGTGCCTAGGGGCCCCAAGATGGTTAATCCGGCCCTGCTTGAATGTCATAAAACTGTCTGTTCTCACATTGTGCCGACGTGATGCGACTATTTATACAGCTGACACGGCTTTGCGATTCATGCTTAAAAAACTCGACGACAGAATATTTTTTTAAGTGCTAGGCTGGCTACAAACTTGAGAAATCGTATCAAGCAAAGGCGACTACTTGCAGGTGTTTTGCACTATCTGCACAATTCGAACGACTTCTTTAGACAAGCAGATGATGAAACTTTTATCAAATCAAAGAGCGACGAAATGTGCGAGATTATTGTTACTCTGCTACGCCAGCTTAATTACAAGCCCAACCTTATAACTACTACTGAGCAAGCAGAAAATCAAGATGACTCTTCGTCTTCTACTTCTGATGTTGACGTTGTAGTTGATGGTTTAACACTACAAAAACAGCTTGATAAAGAGCTACATAAATGCCAGACAAAGCCCCGAAAACATACAACTAAAAATTTAGACCTTTCTGGATTTGTCAAATTTGAAAAAGCAATGTACGATAATGGCGGAGAGTGAGGTCTATATCTGACACAAGCTTATAATTATTTTCGAGCGCTGGTTACTTTTGTAACCGAATACGTAGCTCACTCTCTGACAAAATGTTAGATTCGCTATTACTTTTGAGAACTCATTATCAAGAACAGCGTAGCACATATTTTGTTTTTTTTTTAATAATTTCGGATCCAGTTCCGGAATTCCGGAATTCCGGAGTTGAGAGCCCAATATCGTAAATTAACTCCGGAATTAAAAACCTTCCGATACTGGATGCCCTACTGCCAAGTACCCATTGTCACAGTAATGCGGTTTTATTACTCTCTATTCGATTGTATTTCTCTTAGAGCGTTACTATTTTAATAGGAATCTAGATAAGCACATTTATTACTAGCAACTAGCAAGTGCTCTTTGTTCAGGATTCCTATTGTTATAACGTCGATGTTATTAACAGCATGTGAATTGGTAGTCAAAATGTTTTGTTGCTTGTCAAGGTTAACTTTTCGGCAAAGAGAGGTAATATTTTTTTTTTTCATATGTCTGTTTTCAAATACTTTCGTTCGATGATTGGATGTTTTTTTTATTTAAAAAAACGTTGCTCCACACTAGGAATTTCTCCTGTATCGTGAGTACGTCTAAAAACATTTAAACTCACATACAAAAACAGCCAGACCCGGAACAACTACCTGTCGGTCTCACACATATTTGTTCCGTGCGGGGATCGAACCCGCGACACACGGCGCAGCACCTTAGCGCTAAATCGTGCCGATTATATTAATTAGTACCTATGTATGTAGTACATAAAGTACGGTCGTTTCGCAATGTTTTTTTAGTTAATTGTTTATAACATTTGTAATTTTTGCGAGCGCATCTTCAATTTTTTCAAATAATTTCTTGATGTGATTAGGAATCGTTTAAGTATAAAATATGGTTGAACTGTTACTTCCACCATAATTTTAGGAGGCGGAGAAAAAAATGTTGACCTAAATGGCACATGTTGACTAGACTATAATACGTGTATACTGAATAAAAAGAAAATTGGAGTACAAAAAATAAAGACTATGTGCGGAGAACGAATATATAAAAACACATCACGGTAGGTGGACGTATAAAAGTATAAATATCAGACGTCACTAAAAACCGACGAGCCGCGACTTGTAGATTCATCTTGTGCTATTATGAATGTGTAGGCGCTTGCAGCTGCCCACAACACAAACAATTGTTTATTATTTTAGCACAAGGGTGCAACAACGTGTAGGTATTTCCCATTTCAAAAATATAATTATAGGGGATATATTTGAACATGTTCATTGAGGCACTTATAGATGACTTTTACGCTATTATTCGAAAGCGTTTCATTCAAAAACAAGTAACTCATTTCTAATACATAGTACCTATACGATTTTATTACAAGCTGCCAAAGTCAGTAACAGAACTAACCGATGAAAAGTTTAAAATTACATCAAACGTGTCCTTATTAAAAAGCATATTACAAATATGCTTTTTTGGCAGTCTATAGTAGTACAGTATAGTTTCTCCCTTCTGCGCATGCGGCTTCCCTGGTAGCTCATAAATGGTACTCTAACTATTTTCAATCTTATTTTCGTGATCTCTTCTTTCAGTTTTTTTTTACAATAGTTGTCTAATCACATACTTATTTATACAAGCTTTGTTCTGAATAGTTACAGTACTGATGGCAACACTTCTGTCCTGTCACTTGTTTCATATACTTAGTTATTTTTTTGCAATATTTTTTATATTTCTTGTATAAATTCTTTTTTTTACCAATTCTTTGTGAATGAGTGGACATTGTTGGCCTTCTAGATTCTTACACGCTTGTTAACTTCTTATCTTATTTTACGTTTTGTTAAGTAAGCAATGACTTATTGTTGGGCCTACACTGTCCTTTCATACTAAAGTACCTACTAATGCTGTAACAACTACATTGTACAACAAAATGATTTTAAAAGAGTAACCAAGGAGTTTCTTGCCGGTACTTCTCCATAGGAAACCACCAACCCGAACTGTGCACCATTTCTCGAACGACGTTTTAAGTTATTTCACACAAGCCTATATGGAGGCCGAAATAAAATAAAAATACCTATAATGATTTGATTGACAACCACGTGTGTCAAGTCGAGATATATTTGTTGTTTCTCTTTCTCAGCTTTTAATTATTTGTGTCTAAGCCAACCACATTGGTTTTGCAATTTCCACGAAACGCCACGCTTACAGATTTATTAAATGTATAGAAAGATAGATATAGGTATGGATGTGAAAGTATTTCCATTTCAATATCTTTATTGCGGATCATAGGTTTGTACATAATACAGGTCTTAAATAATTAAATAGATCAGCCATGTCCCGCCCTTTGGGCATACAATAGTCGTGTAATAATATAGGTACGTAAATTATTTAAAAAAATATTGATATTTCACAAACAAAAAACTAAAAGATAAATCCAAACAATAACGAATTAAGGTACAAACGGGCTACTGAACACATCATGATTGAGGGTAGGGAAAGGGAGGGAAGTATCCCTATGCGACTAAACAGCCGATCGGATCGTAATGACATTTGGCCGGGAGATAGATACCTATATAAATCCTTACTAATATTATAAAAGCGAAATTGAGTTTGTTTGTTTGTTACCTCTTCACGCTTTAATTCTTCTTCATCTTCACGATTTTGATGAAATTTGGTACAGAGATAGTTGGGAACCAGGAGACGGACATAGGCTATTTAAAAAAAAAAAGAGTGGGATATGAGGGAGAAAGAGGGAAGAAACGGGAAAACTTAGCGTTGCTATAACAAATCAATAAGGCGCTACCGAAAATAACGCGAGCGAAGCCGCGGGCAAAAGCTAGTATAAAGATAGATAAATCCAAATTTGAAATATTTGGATCAAAACGACGATTTTTTGTTTGATGTAGTGTAGCGCTGAGGAAAATATGATGCCAGACTGTGTGGTGCCAACAGTCAAGCATGGTGGTGGTTCCATTATGGTCTGGGAATGCTTCTCCAGCCATGGAACTGGAGACTTGGTACGGTTGAAGGAAACATGAAAAAGAAGCAGTATAAACGAATACTATAGCAGAATGCCGTTACATTTGGTTTATGATTAATTGCAAATGGTTTTTTTTTTTTTTATTAGTGATAGGCTCGCGTTTGACCACTATCTCACCTTATGGTAAGTGATGATGTGGTCGACGATGAAGCACGCTTACCTAGAAATAACCTATTCACTCTTGACTTGAAGGCCCCCAGGTTATAGCTATCGGGAAATACAGACTCCGGCAGGGAATTCCACTCCTTAGCAGTACGCACAATGAAAGTATTCCCAAACCGTTTAGTGCGTGTGGGTGGGATGTCTACCATGTAACGGTGGCGCACCGCCGTACGTCTTGTAGTCAGATGATGGAACGGGCTTGGCGGAATTAGGCTGTGCAATTCCATAGCACACTCTCCGAAATGTAACCGATAGAAAACCGAAAGGCTGGCAACGTGTCGACGATGCTCCAGGCTCTGGAGCTTTGACTCGACCAGCGCGTCGTTGCCGATGAGCCTCTTGGCTCGTTTCTCTATAGACTCTAGCGCTTCAAGCTGGTATTTGGCGGATCCGTCCCAGAGATGAGAACAGTACTCCATACACGATCGAACTTGCGCTTGATATAAGTTCAGCAGCTGTTCCGGTGTGAAATACTGTCTCACCTTTGCTAGGATACCTAACTTCTTAGCAGCCAGTTTAGCCTTAGCCTCGATGAACGGACCAAAATTGAGGGTAGATGTAAGGTGTCCCTTCGTCCAGCATACTCACCATGGAATCCTGATATTTCATGAATGTCAAAAAACTGTTCTGAAATAGTGCTAAATAGTGCCCAAAGGAAAAAAATAGTGCTCTTGTACTTGCGAAGTTATAGCCATAGTTCGATGAGTATGCTGGACGAAGGTTTCGCCCAGCATACTCACCTCCGTCCGGAGAATCTGTATACGCTTCAAACATAATTCATACTTCAAAAAATAGTTCCCAAATAGTGCCAAACGGTGCCCAAAAAGAAAAAACAGTGCTCGAATAACTTCGGAGTTATAGGCTTCGTTCAGTGAGTATGCTGGGCGTAGGTTCTACGCCCAGCATACTCACCTCAGTGCGCGAATATCGAACGAGCTATAGGTACAATTTACGTCTCAAAAAATTGTGCTTGAAATAGTGCCCAATATCAGTCCAATTTTTGCTTGACTTTTGACCTAGAAAACCATTAAATTTGATTGTAAACTTCTACATACATTACATTGAGTACAGTCGAATACAATATTATTAACTTTCTTTCTAACAATTTTTGTCTTGTGTAAATTATTAATTGTCTATGTAAGGGAGTATTTACTTTAGAATCGCAATATTATTAATTACACATTATTTTAATAATACTTTATAATAATATGATTAAGCCTTCGCGCGTCGCATGGGACCCCGGTAGCTAGGAACAATGATTTTATATATTTTGTCTAGATCACGGCGCTTGAAGGATTAAGATATCAAATGAAGTAAATCATGCATGAAAAATAAAGTTGCTGTTATTAATGCTTACATTACAACTGACAAAATTATTCAAAATAATCATTTTCCGGATCAAGGACGGTACCACAACGTTTACGGAATTGACCTGTATTCCTCATGTGATAAAGTTCAATATAGTGTGGCAGTAATGGATGCACGTACGGTCAATAGGTATGGGGCTTACGACGCGCGGCGCCCGCGACGCAAATGAATATGTTTATGTTTAAATACTAGATGGCGCTGCCCTAACATCTTACGATTATTTTATTGCTAAACCTTTCATTGATGAAACTATTGGAAAGAGTTTTAAAAATTTGTATAACTATGTCACAGTACTAGTTTTGACTGGTTATAAGTTTTGCCTGCAACATATATACAAAAAGAAACTGTATAATTTCCTTTTTACAATTTTTCAAGATATTAATTTTATTGGCTGCAAATGACTGTTTTTATTCAGACAAACACACAATGCAATGAAGTAATAGACTTCATTTACGCTTAAAGTTTCATTCATTTATTATTATTTATAAAATATATAATAATGCATTTAATCGAAAGTTTTTGACATGTGAGAAAATACCATAATTATTTCCAATAACATGAAGTCTACAATTAGAAAGTTTAATATTTTTGTCCAAAAACATGTGTCGACGACTGTACCCCATTTTACGTTAGTATGTAGAAGTTTACATTAAAATTTAATGGTTTTCTAAGTCAAAAGTCAAGCAAAAATTGGACTGATATTGGGCACTATTTCAAGCACAATTTTTTGAGACGTAAATTGTACCTATAGCTCGTTCGATATTCGCGCACTGAGGTGAGTATGCTGGGCGTAGAACCTACGCCCAGCATACTCACTGAACGAAGCCTATAACTCCGAAGTTATTCGAGCACTGTTTTTTCTTTTTGGGCACCGTTTGGCACTATTTGGGAACTATTTTTTGAAGTATGAATTATGTTTGAAGCGTATACAGATTCTCCGGACGGAGGTGAGTATGCTGGGCGAAACCTTCGTCCAGCATACTCATCGAACTATGGCTATAACTTCGCAAGTACAAGAGCACTATTTTTTTCCTTTGGGCACTATTTAGCACTATTTCAGAACAGTTTTTTGACATTCATGAAATATCAGGATTCCATGGTGAGTATGCTGGACGAAGGGACACGATGTAAGCGTTACACCAAGAAGCTCAATATGGTCGGTAATTGGCACGGTTACATCACGAAAAGAAGGAGCAGGTTGAAATTCACTAGTCTTTGCGGAGTACAGACACGCCTGAGTTTTAGCAGCATTGAACTTGACCAAGTTGGCATCTCCCCAATCGGAGACAGCCCTCAAGGACAAGCTCAACCGCTCAACCATGGCCTCGCGAAGAGACTGGTTCTGAGACCCACTAGCCCTTGCGTTGGACGTATATCTCTCAGCAACAGTGCTGTCGTCTGCATATCCAAAGGTGCCGGGCACTAGCAGACTATTAATGTGCAGCAAAAATAAAGTTGCTGAGAGAACCGACCCCTGAGGGACCCCAGCATTAATAGCCAATTGGTCAGACGAGCAGCCATCTATGACCACTCGAATGGACCGATCCCTCAGGAAGTCCGCAACCCAAGTACAAAAACCAGCAGGCAGACCGAAAGAAGGAAGCTTTTTAATAAGGCTTTCATGCCACACCCTGTCGAAGGCCTTAGAGATGTCAAGGGAAACGGCAAGCGCTTCCCCGTGCTTCTCCATGGCCTCACTCCAAATGTGAATGGCATACGCTAAAAGATCCCCAGTGGACCGGTTTCGGCGAAAGCCGTATTGTTGGTCACTGAGGATGTCATTGGCTTCTAGGTATGCCAGGAGTTTACCATTCAGTACGCGCTCCATAGTCTTACAGAGTATGGACGTGACCGAAATGGGCCTGTAGTTGGCTGGGTCAGCTCGACTGCCCTTTTTGGGCACGGGTTGCACGTTACCTTGCTTCCAAGCTTTCGGTACTTTTCCAGTCTCAAACGAGAGGCGAAACAGGCGTGTCAAGATTGGAGACAATTCAGGCGCGCACGTTCTAAGTACAATTGCCCGAATCCCGTCGGGACCACTAGCTTTGTTCACGTCAAGATTACGCAGCACCCTACGGACGTCCTTCTGATGGATGCGAATGTCCGACATACTCGTCTCGCATCCAGCAGGAGAGGCCGGGGGGCTTGCGTCGCCGCTGTCAAGACGTGAAGATTCCGCAAACAACAACAATGACCAAACAAGATAATGACCCAAAACATAGTTAAAAGTTATGCTGAAGTTATTTAAAACATAAAGAAGCAGTAGGAGTGTGAAAAAACATGGTGTGGCCCCCTCAGAGCCCGGATCTTAACCCAATTGAACTTTTGTGGAAAGAGCTTGATAGAAATATGCGCAGTTGTTGTCCCTCCTCGCAAGAAGACATGTGGTAGGCTTTACAGGAAAGCTGCAACAATTTCGAAAAATGCTCAAACTAGTCAAATAACTAAATAATTCGCAACATTATGTTCTGATTTCAATTCTACGCTTCTCTACGTTAGTAAGTTTTAATAAACACAGAGGTACAAGCTGCTGTGTTTGTGTAGAGTAGATTTCTACTGTCTATTATGTTAATTGCGGTGCAGGACAAGACAAAGGAGTGAAACCAAATACAGCGTGCTTTGTGGGTGCCGGTGCCGGTGCGATGTAAAGAGTAGCACGCGTCACGTCACGCGTCACGCGTCACGCTCCTCGCGCCTCGCGTTTATATAAACGAGCTCGAGACAGCGCCTGCGCTCAAACCCAATGTGCTGTTTCATGGGTACTCATATACGGTGACTACTCGACATGCCCAAGATGGTGACCCGCGAGAAGAGCGACTACGGCCGGAAGGTGCAGGAGAAAGCTGTCATTGAAAAGGTCATCATCACCATAATCTATTTCGCTTTCTTCGGTACAGTGATGGGGCCGACGTCCACGGTCGTCGAGGTTTTGGTGAAAAAGATCATCGGTTGCTTTTTCTCGAACGCGGTACATTTTTTTCCGAGGAGAATGTGTATAAAGAAGTAGCTCCATCGCCTTCGAGCCGCTGCCGCTGCCGGGTGGCTCGCAGGCGAGGAAGAGCCGCGGCTCAAGGGTTCTGTTGCGCAGAGGCAGATGGCGATCGAGCGCTGCGCCGCCGCGGGCGCCGAGCGTCCCGCCAGCCCGGCGGGCTCGTCCCGCGCCGAGCGTCCCGCCAGCCCGGCGGGCTCGTCCCGCGCCGGCAGCCCGCCGCCCGCCGCCGCGCAAACGCGCGTGCTCACGCTCGAGCACGGCGAGCACCACGACTCCACGCTCTACCGGTAACACATTTCGACACACTCGTCCTACTCCTTGTTTCATCGCCTCTCACGTTTATTGAATGGTCTCGTTTGTATTGTTTCCAGATTTGAAAAAGGCTGCTATTTACAATTCTGCCCCGGTCCTTCTTTACTCGGCCGAAAAGTATTTCTGTATACCAATTATGTGATGGCTGATAATCGTAAGTATCGCAATCTTCAATTATTTTCTGGAAGGTTAGATACAGACATCATCTTCTACACTTTAGACTTTAGACCATAGTGTTGAGTATATGATTTGATTTTAGCTCGATAGTTCCACGCGTTCCCGAGATATGGGGGTCTTGACAGACAGACAGACGGATAACAAAGTGATCAAATAAGGGTTCCGTTTTTTCTTTTTTTTAAAGGTACGGAACCCTAAAAACCAGATTTTTGCAAAAAAAAAAAGCTTTTTATTTTCTAACATTAAAAAAAAATGTTCCTACTAAATCATATTATTGTCTGAAGAAAATTGAGCGAATACCAATGATGATTGCATACAGAAGACGACAAGTGCAGCGAGCAGGCGGAGTTCATCCGCAACCAGTACTACGGGCTCGAGTGGCACCGCGCGGCCGACGACGAGCCCGCGCCCTCCTGCGGCACCGGCCTGCCCGCGCCCGCGCCCTCCTGCGGCACCGGCCTGCTCGTCGTCGACACCGACCACTACTGCCAGCTGCGCCTCGCGCGCGCCGGCTCCTTCCACTACTACTTCGTGTACGACAACGCGTGAGTACCGCCCCCCGCCCCCCGCCCCCCGCGCCTCGTAGCCTCACGCCGCGCGCCGCCCGCTAGTGACGTCACGCCGCTGTTGCAGGGAGTCGGCCGTAGGGCCGCAGGGCTCGGGCTGGTTCCACGTGGCGCCGACGCTGCGCGCGGGCGCGGCCGGGCGCGACGTGCTGCCGCTGGACGGGCTCATGTGCCAGACCGTGCTGGCCAAGTGCCTCGGGCCGCTGCCGCGCTGGGAGAGCGTGCTGCGCGTGGCGCACGAGGCGGGCTACAACATGATCCACTTCACGCCCGTGCAGGAGCTGGGCGCCTCGGGCTCCGGCTACAGCATCGCCAACCAGCTGCGCCTCAACCCACAGTTCAGTGCCGAGAACGGCCGCGAGCCCACCTTCGCCGACGTGGAGAACGTCGTCTCCAAGATGCGCACCGACTGGAAGGTGAAGCGGTCGTATACCCTTCCGTGCTGTCGTTCGTGAGAGAGATGTCACACGAAACTAACACTGTCGCGCGCGCGCAGATGCTGTCCATCTGTGACATCGTGCTGAACCACACGGCGAACGAGACGCCGTGGCTGAGCGAACACACAGAGGCCACGTACAACTGCAGCAACTGTCCGCACCTGCGGCCCGCCGCGCTGCTGGACGCGCTGCTGGCGCGGCTCACGGCCGACGTGGCGCGCGGCGACCACGAGCCGCGCGGGGTGCCGCGCCGCGTCAGCGCGCACGAGCACCTGCAGGTGAGCCCCGCCCCCGGCGCCCGCCCCGCCCCCGGCCCCGCCCTCACGCGCCCTCTGTCCGCAGGCCATCAGACACCTGCTGCTGACGCAACTACTGCCGGAGGCGCGGCTGCACGAGATGTACATGTGCAACGCCGCCGAGCTGGTGCAGGAGTTCTACTACATGGCGCGCAACAAGTGAGTGTAGCGCCGCGGAGTGCGTGCAGCGGCCGAGCGGACGGTACTGACGCGTGTGTCCCGCAGGGTGCCGGCGCCGGCGGGCGGCCGGGACGGGCCGGACGGGCCGGACGGGCCGGACGGGCCGGACGGCGAGCGCCCGGAGCTGCGCCTGCTGCCGGACCCGCAGCACCGGCGCCTGCGCGCCGTCGTGGACATGGACCTCGCGCTGCAGCTATACAACGTCTACAGGTCATTTTATGATTGTTTCAATAGTGCCAGTCATTCTAGAGTCAACTTATTCATTTAGCAAATCATTGTAATGTTCCGAAGTGAAAATAAAATCAAGCAAAGATTTGACAAACAAAACCGGCCAAGTGCGACTCGCACTCGCACTCGCACTCGCACTCGCGCACCGGGCACAGGGCTATCTTTTGACTGTGAACACTTAGAGGGTTGATTGTTTTCACAGCTTCAAGGGACCACAGACTTGAATGTATGGTTTTCAACTCGATACGTCCTCGCGTTTCCGAAATAAACGATCTTGACAGACAGACAGACAGACAACAAAATGATCCTCTAAGGGTTCCGTTTTTTCCTTTTATGGTACGGAACCGTAACACTCGCGAAACTTATGTGAAATTGTTGTGTGAAGAGCGGAGTGTTACGACGAGGAGTCGCGACTGAAGAAATGTTGCGAAGAGATGAAACGCAAGCTGGAGCAGCTCAACGAGGCCGCAGCCGACACGCTGCGCGACCATCTGCGCGCCGCCGTCGACAACGTCGTCGCCGGCATCAGCTACTACCGGCTGCAGGCAGACGGCCCCAAGGTCGAGGAGGTGAGCGCGAAGCATCCGCTCGTGCCCAGGTGAGTGCCGCGGGGCGGGGGCGGGGCGGGGCGGGGCGCGGGAGGCGGGACTGACGAGTGCGCGTGCGCAGGTACTTCACGTGGGCCTGCCCCGTGGAGAGCAGCTCGCTGGCCGAGGTGGAGGCGGTGCTGTACTCGGACGCCGGGCGGCACTGCATGGCGCACAACGGCTGGGTCATGGACGCCGACCCGCTGCAGGACTTCGCGGCCAGGGCGGCCGGCGCGCGCGTGTACCTGCGCCGCGAGCTCATCGCGTGGGGCGACAGCGTCAAGCTGCGCTACGGCGCCAAGCCCGAGGACAGCCCCTTCCTGTGGGCGCACATGCGCGAGTACGTGGAGCTCACGGCCGAGGTGTTCGACGGCGTGCGCCTGGACAACTGCCACTCCACGCCGCTGCACGTGAGTGTGTGCGTGTGTGTGCGTGTGTGCGTGTGTGTGTGCGCGGCCGAGTGCTCACGTGTGCTGGTGTGCAGGTGGCGGAGTACATGCTGGACTGCGCGCGTAACGTCAAGCCCGACCTGTACGTGGTGGCCGAGCTGTTCACTAACTCGGACCACGTCGACAATATCTTCGTCAACCGCCTGGGGATCACTTCGCTAATTCGCGGTATGAAACACTTTACTTTTATAGTTTAGAGTGCCGGTTAATACAGTAATGCCGGAAATCAAAATCAAATAAAAATGTTTATTCAGCAACTTAAATATTTTATAACGTAGCCGAGGGTTGTGAAATTTTCTTTAAAACGTACAGTAGCATATTTAAAAATCGTTTTTAACAGCTAAGTGGTACAGTAGTTATTCACTAGCAACAACATTTCTTAAAGTGTCAAAAGAAAAAGCAATCGCGTTACTAATCAGTCATAAGAAGTATAATTAGGTTGATGTAATGTTCTGTACCACTGTGAGCTGTAGAAGAGAGCTTTAGTGGATAGAAGTGTTTTATAGAAGCTATAACATGCTTTTGTAGCGCTGAAGAGCGTAGAGACGCATTTTGTTATTTTATATGTTATAAGTTAAAGTAAAACAATGTTAGTTCATGTATTTTAATGATTTTGTCACTTTATTTTTTGTCATTTCATTAATAAAATAGTTTACATCCACATGATTACTACTTTAGAGTTTCGATATTTAATTTGACAATACAGGAGCGCGGAAATAAGGTAACGGTGGCATGTCATGTTATAATTATAATCGTGTACATTTGAAGTCAGTCAGTCGTGTGTCGACACTCGCCTGAGAATCAGTCGAGTGTCACGCGTCGCTGTCCCGCAGAGGCGCTGAGCGCGTGGGACTCGCACGAGCAGGGCCGGCTGCTGCACCGCTTCGGGGGCCGCGCCGTGGGCGCCTTCCTGCGGGCCCCGCGCCGCCCCGCACGGGCCCGCGTGGCCCACGCCATGCTGCTGGACCTCACGCACGACAACCCGTCGCCGCTCGACAAGCGCTGCGTGTTCGACGTGCTGCCGTCCGCCGCGCTCGTGGCCATGGCGTGCTGCGCCACGGGCTCCACGCGCGGCCTGGACGAGCTGGTGCCGCACGCCGTGCACGTGGTGGACGAGGCGCGGCACTACGCGGCCTGGGCCGACGCGCCGGGCGCGGGCCGCGTGACGCGCGCGAGCGGCGTGCTGGCGGCCCGGCGCGCGCTCAACGAGCTGCACGCGGAGCTGGCGGCGGGCGGCTACGGCGAGCTGTTCGTGGACCAGATGGACGCCGACGTGGTCGCCGTCACGCGCCACGAGCCGCGCGAGCGCCAGGTCGGTCCGCTGCGCCGTTTATCATACTCACATATTTAGATTTGGGACTCTTTCGTCAAACTGTAGTAGTAACTTTGTTTTTATTAACGTACCATGCTTAATAAAAGGTACATAATGTATGTCAAGTTTATACGTGACAAGGGCTTGTGTAAAACAAAACTTAAAAAAAAACAGGCAAATGCTGACATCTAAAAAGTTTAAAATAACAGTAATAACTGCAGTTTTTATAAATGATTAATCCACAATGTTATTCTAAAAATAAAATAAAATTGAATGGACTGCATTGTACTGTTCTGGTTTTATTTAAGCTGCATGTAGTGTGAAGCAACGTGTTATGTTGTGTGTGTGTGTTTGTGGCAGTCGGTGATCCTCGTGGCCTTCACGGCGTTCAGCGCGCCGGACGCGGGCGGCGCGGGCCGCGCACTGCAGCCGCTGCGCTTCGAGGGACAGCTCGACGAGATACTGCTCGAGGCCTGTCTGCGCCACAAGGACTACCGGTACGTACGCACGTACGCACGTACGCTCTGTGCCCACACACGAAGCTTTTATTTAACTTGCAATGTTTCTGTGTATGTTTGTTAAGGTCAAACGAGGTCAGGTTTGTTAAGGTCAAATAAATTAAGATACGATACACTACTACTGTAATTCCTACTCTATGTTAAATGCATGCCGTGGCAGCCTTTAATTAAGGCTACACTACATTTTGTAAAGATGTGAGCGTTTTAACATGTATGTTGGTGTAGTTTTTTTTTTTTTTTATTACTTTTAAGAAAACTTACAGCTAATACAGTTAAATAGTCAGATACAATATGAAAACGAAGGCCAATTACAAGTTTCCACTTATAAAATATATGTATAAAATTAACAAAAGGCATAATCAGCGTGATAGTTAAACATCTAAATAATATCTGAACAGAATAGAAAACAAACAAAAACACATTTCAGAATAAAGTTAATCTTGAAAGAAAAAGTTATTCAACATACTACAACATACTTTGTTGGTTGTCCTTAAATAAATAAGTAAATACACAAGTAATTCCTAGTGTGGGGCAACGTAAAAAAAGAAAGCTATCTTATAAACAAAATAGCAAAATAAATATCATTGTTTTTATGTTTTTAATTTGACATTGTATAAAATTGTAGCATATCTAATTAATTGCGGGTCGGTACTTTGTGATATGTTAAGTGTCGCTCTCGCAGCTCGGACGGGCAGGCGCTGCGCCCGCCCGGACCCTTCACGCGCCACGCGCGGTACATCAACGGGCTCGACGAGTACGAGTGTAGCGTGCGACGCAACGTGCCGCTCGCGCAGTCCGACGTGTTCGCGGCCGCGCGGACCGACGGCGCGCACACCGTGCTGGAGTTCCGCGCGCTGCTGCCCGGCAGCGTGGTGGCCGTGCGAGTGTCGCCGCGCGCCCCGCACCGCGCCGCGCTGGCCGCGCTGCAGCGCCACGTGGACGCGCTGCGGGCCGCGCCGCCCGACCCGCTGGGCCTGGCGCCCGCGCTGCGCGACCTGGACCTGCCCGACTACAACGCGCTGCTGTTCCGCTGCGACGCCGAGGAGCGCGAGGCGGGCGGCGGCGGCGTGTACGACGTGCCGGGCGCGGGCCCGCTGGTGTACGCGGGGCTGCAGGGCGCGGCGGCGCTGCTGGCCGAGGTGGCGCCGGCCGACGACCTGGGCCACGCGCTGTGCGACAACCTGCGCGCCGGCGACTGGCTGGTGGAGTACACGTGGCGCCGCCTGGAGCGCGAGCCGCGCCTGGCGGGCGTGGCGGCGCGCTACCGCGAGGTGCTGCAGCCGCTGACGGCGTTGCCGCGCTTCCTGGTGCCGGCGTACTACGAGGCGCTGCTGCTGGGCCTGTACCGCGGCGTGGCGCGCGCGGCGCTGTCCCGCCTGTCGGGCTGGGCGCGCGGCGGCGCGTTCCCGCGCGCGCTGGCGCTGACGAGCGTGCAGCTGCTGGGCGCGCTGCCGTCCGCGCCGTTGCCGCCCTTCTCGCCCGCGCTGGCGCCGCCGCGGCCCGTGCGCGCTCTCACCATGTCGGCTGGGTTGCCGCACTTCGCGGTGGGCTACATGCGCTGTTGGGGACGCGACACCTTCATCGCGCTGCGCGGCCTGCTGCTGCTGACGGGTCGCTACCAGGTGCGTGCGGCCGGTCGGGCCGGCTCGGAGGGGCTCGGGCGAGCTCGGGTGTGCTCGGCTCGACTCACGGTCAGTGTCGGTTGCAGGACGCGCGCTTCCACATCCTCGGCTTCGCTGCGTGCCTGCGCCACGGCCTCATCCCGAACCTGCTAGACGGTGGGCGGAACGCTCGGTTCAACTGTCGCGACGCCGTCTGGTGGTGGCTTCAGAGTATAAAGCAGGTAAATATCGTTTCCCGTCGACGCCTCGTTCGGGTCGCACGATGACCATATTGTTACGGAACTGTTTGTCGGTGTGCAGTACTGCAGCGAGGCGCCGCAGGGCTCCGCGCTGCTGTCGGAGCCGGTAGCGCGCCTGTTCCCGAAGGACGACTCGGAGCCCGCGCCGCCCGGCGCTGCCGACCAGCCACTGCACGACGTCATGCAGGAGGCGCTGGACGTGCACTTCCAGGTGAGCGGCGTGACGTCACGCTTCTACGCCGTGAGCGAGCGAGCGGTCTCTCACTGTGTGTGTCTGCAGGGGCTCGTGTTCCGCGAGCGCAACGCCGGCCGAGCCATCGACGCGCACATGTCCGACAAGGGCTTCAACGTGCAGATCGGCGTCGACCCCGAGACCGGCTTCCCGTTCGGCGGTAACGACGCCAACTGCGGCACGTGGATGGACAAGATGGGCTCGTCCGAGCCCGCCGGCAACCGCGGCCAACCCGCCACCCCGCGGGACGGCAGCGCCGTGGAGCTGGTGGGGCTGGCCTACAGCGTCGTGGCCTGGCTGGCCGCGCAGCACCGGGCCGGCCGCTACCCGTACCCGGGCGTCGTGCGGCGCCACCGGGACGGCGCGCTCACGTCCTGGACCTACGCGCAGTGGGCCGAGCGCATCAACCAGAACTTCGAGCGCTACTTCTGGGTCCCGGCCGCGCCCTCGGCCGCGGACCTGCGCCCCGACCTCGTGCACCGCCGCGCCATCTACAAGGACAGCCACGGCGCGTCGCGGCCCTGGGCCGACTACCAGCTGCGCTGCAACTTCCCCATCGCCATGGCCGTGGCGCCCGAGCTGTTCGAGCCCAAGCACGCCTGGCAGGCGCTAGACGCCGTGGAGCGCCATCTGCTGGGCCCGCTCGGCGTCAAGACGCTGGACCCGGCCGACTGGGCTTACCGCGGCGACTACGACAACTCCAACAACGGCGACGACCCCAGCGTAGCGCACGGGTTCAACTATCATCAGGGGCCCGAGTGGCTGTGGCCGCTCGGCTTCTACCTGCGCGCGCGCCTGGCCTTCGCGCACGACTGCGGCCGCCACGCGCGCACCGTGGCCGCGGCCTACGCCACGCTCGCGCCGCTGCTGGCCGAGCTGCGCACGTCGCCCTGGCGCGGCCTGCCCGAGCTCAGCAACGCGGGCGGCGCCTACTGCGCCGACTCGTGCCGCACGCAGGCCTGGAGCGCCGCCCTCGTGCTGGAGGCGCTGCACGAGCTCGAGCTCGCCCGCCGCGCGCGCCCGCTGCCGGCCGACTGACGGCCGCGCCGCCTGCGGCACGCGCGCGCCGGGCCCGCGCCGCGCCGCCTGTACAGCGTGCCCTACGAGCGGCCCGCGCCGCGCCGCCCGCTGGCCGCGCTGCGCCGGCTGCTGCGGCGCGCGCGCCCGCCCGAGCGCCTCGAGCGCTCCATCTACAACCTGTTGGGTCGCCGCGCCGGCGAGCTCAGCACCGTCGTGTACAGCGACCGCTACTTCCGCTACGGCCTGCCGTTGGCCGCGCGGCCCGCGCCTCTGCGGCGCCTCGTGGCCGACGAGCTGGGCGGCGCGCTCACGTCGCGAGGCGCGGGAGGCGCGCGCGGCCTGTGCGCGCACGTCATGCCTCTGTGCAGCGCGCCCCGGGCGGCCGCGCGCGCCGGCGTGCTGCAGGGCGCGGGGGCGCGCGCGCCGTCGCTGCGGTACGCGCCCCCGCGCCCCGCCCGCGCCCCCGCGCCCCGCCTGCTGCGCGTGCAGGACGAGGCGCGCTTCGAGCGCGAGCCGAGCGCGACGCTGGCGGTGGGTCCGCGGCGGCGCCCGCTGGGCTACCGGCAGGGTGCGGGCGGCGTGGCTCCCCGGCTGGCGCCCGCGGGCCGGCCGCGCCGCGCCGCGACTCCGCCGCGCGACGAGTCCAGCGAGGACTCGTTGCCGCGGCCGCAGTTCGCGCTGGACGCGGCGTCGCTGCGCTCGGCGTCGCTGCGCTCGGCTCGCTCGGTGCGCTCGCGCCGCTCGGCGTCGCTCGGGCGGCTGTCGAAGGCGTCGCCGCGCGCGAGCTGCAACGTGGCACCGTCGGAGGCGGGCGGCGACAAGGTGAGCTCGATGGCGCTGGCGCGCAAGGTTCTGAACACGGAGCGTTACAACAACGGCGCGCAGGCGGTGCTGTACCGGCGCGGGTCTGGCGGGTCGGGCGGGCTGGGCGGGCTGGGCGGGCTGGGCGGGTCGCGCGGGTCGGGCGGGTCTCGTCGCGTGCGCGCTACGATCCGTGCGATGCTCGCGTTCAGCAGTCTGTTCTATGCGCTGTCGTTCCTCACTTTCTACTTCCTGAGCCTGCCGTAAAGCGCGAGTCGACGATGCTATTTTTATTATTTGAGTGCCATAATATTAATGTTAAGTTCGCGGGCAGAACCGCTCTGGGTCGTTGACGACTTCGTTAATAATTGTATCCTGCCCGTTTAGTGTGGTAATTATCTGTTATACATAGTTTTGTATTTTTAGAGGGTTTATAAAACGTTATTTCAATGAGAATATATGTGATAATCTATGTAATACAATTTTACTAACCGTAAAATGTCAAAAATGTTTATGTATTGAAACGAGGATATTAGTGATAAGAAAAATACTACCTGTAAGCAGAAATATAAATAATGCATGTAAAAATATCGTTTTGTTTTTTTCAATACACTTCCTCAAAGACTGGCTCTTATTGCAATACGATTAAGTTGGAATGTTGCTACTCGTGCTTTTTCTCATTTTGCACAACGAGGGCTTTCATATTTTCTGTATGACCACGGATAAAAATAAACAACTATTCAAATCCCTAAGTATTTTTTTTGGGGCAGATGCTTGTTTATAAGGCCTTCATATTTATTTTAATAAAAAAAATGTGTTTATCAATAGAATATCACAAATAATCACGATAAAACACTTACTTCTTGCTTCCAACACTCAAAAATATTACTTTATGCAGATGATATGAAGCAAGCATCTAGTAAGCTGGACGCTCTTTTACTACAAGAGGATCTAAACAATTTGCAAAATTAATAAATTGGATCTGATTGTCTCCAAATGCTATATAATATGCTCTTTCACACGAAAACCAAATCCAATCAACTTCATTTACAAACTATTACATTCCCCACTAGCTAGAGTGAGTTTCATTAGGGACCTGGGAATATTTTTTGACTCAAAGTTTATCTTTGACAAGCAATAGAAAACATAGTCAATAAGACTTCTAGAGTGCTAGGTTTTATTATCAGAACCTCATCAGAGTTCAGAAGCATCAAGACTGTTAAGATACTTTATTGCTCTTATGTTCGTAGTCACCTAGAGTATGGATCGCAAGTCTGGATCCTAACCTATAATATACAGGGTGGAATTTTGTAATGCCACCTGAAGGGGAAGTACTCTTACTTAATACTTTAGATAGAAAATTTAAAAAAATTCTCTTGCCGCACACAGCAATCGAACCGACTAAAAACTGTAAAAGTAGAAGAAGCATCCTGTACTTTTATTGCATCGATTGTTAGGGTCATTATGGATGAAATCTCTTTACAAACTTCATAAGTTAAATGAAAGGAAAACAATGAAATCTATATCTATCTATAAATGGTGTGTTATAATTACGCACTTAATAAATTACAATAATACGATAATAACGATGATTTTTAGGACTCGGTCAAATAAACATACTTAAATCATCGTCATGTAATTTTTGTAGCGATCGAGAATTTGCCTACACAGTGACAAATTGATGGTTACAAAAAAATTATGTGGTGTCGTGGGACACCAGGTAGGAACGAAGTTCCTTCGGCTAATTAATTTTGCTGATTAGTCATTTAAGTACTTACAAGAAAGTATTTAGGAAATTCAGTATTTTAGGAAAAAATTACTTAAAATAAAAAAAACATCGTAATTCAAATTATCAACTAAAATAATAACAAAATATGTCTCTTTATTTTTGTTTGACAACATAATATTGCATAGAAAAATAGAAATAAAAACAAAGTCAGCTTTACCTCTTCCGGTAATCTGTTTTAAACCAAGGACCCATTAATCGGATTTAACGGTTAACCGGTTAGACGTATAAGCCCTTCGTTTAATTAACCCGTAATACGGGTTAACCCGTATGCCATAACGATTAATCTATAAAATATTGCTGATTAATCTGAATGAAAGAGATAGAACTTGTAAGTTGCACAGTCTCGGCTGCGTCGCTTGTTACCTACTCGCTCGAGTGTGTGTAGGTAGATATCGCACGTTCGTATGTACTGATAACGCACCAGCTTCTGAATATTTTACTTTAAAACGATAACCGCATGGCACGGCGCTCGACTCGATCGCTCCATTCATGCGGTTTGACCAAAGACTTTTTTTTTCGTTTTGTTAGTTATGATGAGACCTTACCTCCGGACTTGATTGAGTGATCTGAAGGTCTACTTCGGTGACTGATACTGGAACTCTTCGTCGGATCGAACTAGATGTATCGAGTTAGGGCTCGTTTTGTTAGTTATGATGAGACCTTACCTCCGGACTTGATGGAGTAACCTGAAGGTCTACTTCGGTCACTGCTACTGGAACTCTTCGACGGATCGACCTAGATGTATCGAGTTTGGGCTCGTTTTGTTAGTTATGATAAGACCTTACCTCCAGACTTGATGGAGTAACCTGAAGGTCTACTTCGGTGACTGCTACTGGAACTCTTCGACGGATCGAACTAGATGTATCGAGTTTGGGCTCGTTTTGTTAGTTATGATGAGACCTTACCTCCGGACTTGATTGAGTGATCTGAAGGTCTACTTCGGTGACTGATACTGGAACTCTTCGTCGGATCGAACTAGATGTATCGAGTTTGGGCTCGTTTTGTTAGTTATGATGAGACCTTACCTCCGGACTTGATGGAGTAACCTGAAGGTCTACTTCGGTGACTGCTACTGGAACTCTTCGACGGATCGACCTAGATGTATCGAGTTTGGGCTCGTTTTGTTAGTTATGATGAGACCTTACCTCCGGACTTGATGGAGTAACCTGAAGGTCTACTTCGGTGACTGATACTGGAACTCTTCGTCGGATCGAACTAGATGTATCGAGTTTGGGCTCGTTTTGTTAGTTATGATGATACCTTACCTCCAGACTTGATGGAGTGACCTGAAGGTCTACTTCGGTGACTGCTACTAGAACTCTTCGACGGATCGAACTAGATGTATCGAGTTTGGGGTCTTTTTGTTAGTTATGATGAGACCTTACCTCCGGACTTGATGGAGTGACTTGGAGGTCTACTTCGGTGACTGCTACTGGAACTCCTCGAGGGATCGAACTAGATGTATCGAGTTTGGGCTCGTTTTGTTAGTTATGATGAGACCTTACCTCCGGATTTGATGGAGTGACCTGAAGGTCTACTTCGGTGACTGCTACTGGAACTCTCCGACGGATCGAACTAGATGTATCGAGTTTGGGCTCGTTTTGTTAGTTATGATGAGACCTTACCTCCGGACTTGATGGAGTGACTTGGAGGTCTACTTCGGTGACTACTACTGAAACTCCTCGATGGATCGAACTAGATGTATCGAGTTTGGGCTCGTTTTGTTAGTTATGATGAGACCTTACCTCCGGACTAGATGGAGTGCCTTGAGGTCTACTTCGGTGACTGCTACTGGAACTCCTCGATGGATCGAATTAGATGTATCGAGTTTGGGCTCTTTTTGTTAGTTATTATGAGACCTTATCTTCGGACTTGATGGAGTGACCTGAAAGTCTACTTCGGTGACTGCTACTGGAACTCCTCGACGGATCTAACTAGATGTGTCGAGATTGGGCTCATTTTATAAGTTATGATAAAATCTTACTTCCGGACTTGATGGAGTGAACTGAAGGTCTACTTCGGTGACTGCTACTGGAACTCTCCGACGGATCGAACTAGATGTATCGAGTTTGGGCTCTTTTTGTTAGTTATAATGAGACCTTACCTCCGGACTTGTTGGAGTAACCTGAAGGTCTATTTCGGTGACTGCTACTGGAACTCCTCGAAGGATCGAACTAGATGTGTCGAGATTGGGCTCAATCAAGGTCACTCCATCAAGTCAAGGTGGAGGCAAGGTTTCATCATAAATTCATAACTTATGAAACGAGCCCAAACTCGACACATCTAGTTCGATCCGTCGAAGAATTCCAGAAGTAGTCACCGAAGTAGACCTTCAGGTCACTCCATCAAGTCCGGAGGTAAGGTCTCATCATAACTAACAAAACGAGCCCAAACTCGATACATCTAGTTCGATCGGTCGAAGAGTTCCAGTAGCAGTCACCGAAGTAGACCTTCAGGTCACTCCATCAAGTCCGGAGGTAAGGTTTCATCATACATAACTAACAAAACGAGCCCAAACTCGTTACATCTAGGTCGATCCTTCGAGGAGTTCCAGTAGCAGTCACCGAAGTAGACCTTCAGGTCACTCCATCAAGTCCGAAGATAAGGTCTCATAATAACTAACAAAAAGAGCCCAAACTCGATACATCTAATTCGATCCATCGAGGAGTTCCAGTAGCAGTCACCGAAGTAGACCTCAAGGCACTCCATCTAGTCCGGAGGTAAGGTCTCATCATAACTAACAAAACGAGCCCAAACTCGATACATCTAGTTCGATCCATCGAGGAGTTTCAGTAGTAGTCACCGAAGTAGACCTCCAAGTCACTCCATCAAGTCCGGAGGTAAGGTCTCATCATAACTAACAAAACGAGCCCAAACTCGATACATCTAGTTCGATCCGTCGGAGAGTTCCAGTAGCAGTCACCGAAGTAGACCTTCAGGTCACTCCATCAAATCCGGAGGTAAGGTCTCATCATAACTAACAAAACGAGCCCAAACTCGATACATCTAGTTCGATCCCTCGAGGAGTTCCAGTAGCAGTCACCGAAGTAGACCTCCAAGTCACTCCATCAAGTCCGGAGGTAAGGTCTCATTATAACTAACAAAACGAGCCCAAACTCGATACATCTAGTTCGATCCGTCGGAGAGTTCCAGTAGCAGTCACCGAAGTAGACCTTCAGGTCACTCCATCAAGTCCGGAGGTAAGGTCTCATCATAACTAACAAAACGAGCCCAAACTCGATACATCTAGTTCGATCCCTCGAGGAGTTCCAGTAGCAGTCACCGAAGTAGACCTCCAAGTCACTCCATCAAATCCGGAGGTAAGGTCTCATCATAACTAACAAAACGAGCCCAAACTCGATACATCTAGTTCGATCCATCGAGGAGTTCCAGTAGCAGTCACCGAAGTAGACCTTCAGGTCACTCCATCAAGTCCGGAGGTAAGGTCTCATCATAACTAACAAAATGAGCCCAAACTCGACACATCTAGTTCGATCCGTCGAAGAGTTCCAGTAGCAGTCACCGAAGTAGACCTTCACGTCATTCCATCAAGTCCGTAGGTAAGGTCTCATCATAACTAACAAAATGAGCCCAAACTCGACACATCTAGTTAGATCCGTCGAGGAGTTCCAATAGCAGTCACCGAAGTAGACCTTCAGGTCACTCCTAATAAGTGCCTACTGTAAGTGAAACGCGCTAGAATAGAAATAAAATTTGAAATAATCTAAGCGTCGAACATTTTTCAATATCAAAAACAGTATTGTGCACCATGTAAGGACTAAAGTTCAATGCATCGTGCGTGGCTGTTAGTCATGTCGGAACACGATCAAACACCGCTTGGTAGTTATATCTGTCACTTTCTTGCAGATGTTTTATGTACAAAAATGAACCTTACGACGAAACCGGTTCTTATAGGCTGATTAACCCTATCATACGGGTTAATCTATATTGTGGGGTTTTAAACCTAACCCTAAAAAATAAACCGGTTAAAACCCTCATTCGGATTAACCTTTTGGTCCCTGTTTTAAACACATGTCAATTTTGCTGTGACCTTAACTCAAAGACATAAAGACTATTCAACTGCACGAATGTATTTGTAATTCACCCATAGTAACAAGCTGCGTTAAAAAAGGGATGTGTGTACTTATGTACACGCGTTAGAAGTTATACTTTTTTGGCGTATAGAAAAAAAAAATAACTAAAACGCTGGAGTGATTAACGATAAATATAAAAATTAATCAAAAAAATGTGAGCCGTCACGGGACGGCTGGCAAATGTGAAACATCGACATTATTTTGTAAAAGTAATATGCAGAAAAGAATAGATTGTGATAGGAACTAAATATGTCAATGAAAACATCATTATTCTGTTTCATTGTGGACTTACAAAAAGGACATCGTTTTCGTGTTCATCATCGTTCATGTGGATCGAAGGCACTTTAAATAAAACTCTATTACTGGCCCCTTGTGGTAACCCATCCATTTCCAAACCTCGGCAAGGGTTGCTTAACCTGGCCCCCTGTGGTTACCCATCCATTTCCAAACCTCGGCTAGGGTTGCTTAACCTGTCCCCGTGTGGTAACCCATCCATTTCCAAACCTTGGCAAAGGTTGCTTAACCTGGCCCCCTGTGGTAACCCATCCATTTCCAAACCTCGGCAAGGGTTGCTTAACCTGGCCCCCTGTGGTAACCCATCCATTTCCAAACCTCGGCAAGGGTTGCTTAACCTGTCCCCGTGTGGTAACCCATCCATTTCCAGACCTCGGCAAGGGTTGCTTAACCTGTCCCCGTGTGGTAACCCATCCATTTCCAAACCTTGGCAAAGGTTGATTAACCTGGCCCCCTGTGGTTACCCATCCATTTCCAAACCTCGGCAAGGGTTGCTTAACCTGTCCCCGTGTGGTAACCCATCCATTTCCAAACCTTGGCAAAGGTTGTTTAACCTGGCCCCCTGTGGTAACCCATCCATTTCCAAACCTCGGCAAGGGTTGCTTAACCTGCCCCCCTGTGGTAACCCGTCCATTTTCAAACCTCGGCAAGGGTTGCTTAACCTGTCCCCGTGTGGTAACCCATCCATTTCCAAACCTTGGCAAAGGTTGCTTAACCTGGCCCCCTGTGGTTACCCATCCATTTCCAAACCTCGGCAAGGGTTGCTTAACCTGGCCCCCTGTGGTAACCCATCCATTTCCAAACCTCGGCAAGGGTTGCTTAACCTGGCCCCCTGTGGTAACCCATCCATTTCCAAACCTCGGCAAGGGTTGCTTAACCTGTCCCCGTATGGTAACCCATCCATTTCCAAACCTTGGCAAAGGTTGCTTAACCTGGCCCCCTGTGGTTACCCATCCATTTCCAAACCTCGGCAAGGGTTGCTTGGAATGTGAAATTGATTTAAAAAAACACCAAAATAATATTTGTTTATTATGAAACACGTGTTCTAAATATAAAAATACTAGAATATACAACTTGAACATAGTTATCGATTTTCATGCCACCTAGAACTAACTTCACGCTGTCGCTGGCTAAATTCACTCTCATCATTTTACTCCATATCGCGCCAAAAGAAGTATAACTTCAAAAAATTGGTTGTTTGTAAAGTAGGTTTACGATCGAGATGTTTACGTGATAACGTCTTATTGGTGATATAAGTTTTTCGAGCCAAGTAACAGATGGCGCTACCATCTTTATATCTCGTGAGGTTTTGGCATGAGTTTCTGAACATGTCACCCGACTAAAACGATTTTAAAGACGTTATCACGTCAAAAATATTAGTTTCGGAAAAATAGAACTTATCTCAAAGCATTAAAGGTTTTTTAAACGCATCACTGTATTTGGTAGTCGTCATACATCGCATTCTTTCAATGAGAAATCCGTAAATATCAGAAAAATAGTGGTACGTTTTTTGCAAATGGTGGGTTAGTGCGGTAGAGCGAGACGCAAAGATTTGTAGGTTTAGAGCGCTTTGATCTTTGACATGTCACCGCACAGCACGCCCGACGGCGCGTACGGCGACATCAAAGTCATCAAACGTTTCTGTGACGTTTAGTATGTGCCGTGCCCGCGGTCCGTAAGTGCATGTGCTCGGAAATCATAATACAGTACCTAATTTGATTACGCGCGCGTTGACATTCCAGTAAACCAATATTCATTACCCGGAGGTGATGACCACCGTGACCACTGGCTCGTTGCAATGACAATGTCGAGTTAGCATGTCGCGAGTTTAAGTACGTTTTATCCTAACACTCCCGCGCGCTTCTCATGGAACGTGCGACGGCATCTTGAGGAATATGGCCCCTGGTGGATTGGTCGTGGAGGACCAGTGCAGTGCAGTGACCTCCGTGATTTGTGGGGTCGAATAAAATCGCTTGTTAATGTGAACGACGCACGGTGCATTCAATGTACTAGTGAAAAGTGCCACTAATGTGCTTAACAGACTAAAATTAAACTTAAGAAAACGTTTGTTAAAAAAGGACGAAAAAAAGTGTAAATTAATGTAATAGTTCAATCATGTAAGTAGGTACCAAATTTTATCCATTATCGATTTTAATACCTGTAAATATTATGATTCTAATATTTTAAACACGCCGATTTTGTATACGACATCGCGACAGTTAGGAACATACCTACCTACTACAATTTCGAGTTAGCATATCGCGAGTTTAATAAACAAAAAAATAAAATAACTAGCATTCAATGTAGGTAGTGACAAGTGAAACTAATGTGCTTAACAGACTAAAATTAAACTTAATAAAACATGCAATAAAGTGCACCGAGCATTTAAAAAGTTTGTTAAAAAGAGGACGAAGACATGTAAAAATTCTTATCTTTTAAACGCGCCGATTGTGAATATGACATCGCGACAGTAAAAAAGGTACCTATTTCCCCACGCATTAGAAATAGCATTTAATAAATACATAGTAAAGCGGACTCTGTAATCGGGCGGCGCCGGCGGTATCTTAAAATTAAACAAAAAAAATTGGTTGTCTGGTAAGTCGGTTTACTGACGATAGTGGAACGTGACAACGTCTTAAGAAAATACTGATGGAATGGTAGCATTTTTCAAAAGAAAATTTTAATTTGGAAACATTGGAGTGTACGAAAAAGGGCACTGAGGAAAAAACGGCTTGACTTTAGTTTAATGCTGCAGGATTTGGGCTCTACAAAGGGTCAAAGCTGGTAGGGCTTGAGTCCCCGATTATAACGCTACCACTCTTATCACAAGGTAATGCATATTTCTCGAGAAATTTACAAAATAAGTTTCTAACCTTAAATCCGATAAAAGGGAAAACGGAACGTGAAAATGGGTGTTGACAACTCAAGCTGTCACAATATTATTGATTGTGGTGTCAAATATCGTGCAAAATTCGTAAAACGAAACGAAAAAAAAAAGTGACATTTTGTGACTGTGTAACTGTCATTCGTTTCTGTCATTCATTCCGTTTCTCTTAAATTTTTTAAATTAACGTTTAGTTTTTTATTTTCTCTTATATCATCCTAGATAATTATCCTGAGATCATAAGACGCAACAAGAGCGAGCGAAGCGAGCTCAAAACTTGGGGGCACCCCGACTCGGATAGATTTAGGTTAGAAGGAGGTGGCGGGGTCGTAGGGAGCGAGCGAAGCGAGCGAACAGACCCCGCCACCTCCTTCGTGGTTGTTTTTTTTAAACCACCCAGAAGGTAGGGGACCCGCAGTTGACTACCCCGTCAACAGACTTGGGGGCAGCCCGACTTGGATAGATTTAGGTTAGAAGGAGTCCTTCGTGGTTATTTTTTTTTAAACCACCCAGAAGTAGAAGCCTTTTAAGCAATTTTTGAGTGTTTTGAGGTTAGTTAACAAAAGATCGTTTTTCTCGGAAACGGTGAGTTACCTTGTCATGGGAGTGGTGCTAGGGGGGAGGGGTCAACCCCCTCCCCCCCGCCACATCATTCGTGGTGTTTTTTTTTAAACCACTCAGATGTAGAGGCCTTTTAAGCAATTTTTGAGTGTTTTGAGGTTAGTTAACAAAAGATCGTTTTTCTCGGAAACGGTGAGTTACCTTGTCATGGGAGTGGTACTAGGGGGGAGGGGTCAACCCCCTCCCCCTCCCCTCCCACTACCACCACCCCCCTCCTGCAGCACTATTCTAAAGTTATACCGCGTCCTGGACTTAAAAATTTTCGGGGCACCCCGACACTTACAGTTTAGGTTCGTATTAGGTTACTGTTGACCCTTGGAGTCAGAGAGACAGGAGGCCCCGGAGGGGCCTCCGTCGACCTTACCCGGGCTCTGTCAGCTAAATTAATTCCCTAACGAATAATTAATTCTAGAGCGAGCGAACGAAGCCCCCGTCATCCCCTTCGTGTTAGGTTACTGTTGAACCTTGGAGACAGAAATAGGAGGCTCCGAAGGGGCCTCCGTCGACCTTACCCGGACTCTGTCAGCTTGATTAATTTCGTAACGAATAATTAATTCAAGAGCGAGCGAAGCGAGCTCGGAATTTTGGGGCACCCCGACACGGACAGGTTAGGTTCGAAGGGGATGACGGGAACTAAAGTGAGCGAGCGAAGCGAGCGAACGAAACCTCCGTCATCCCCTTCGTGTTAGGTTTTTCTTGCGTTTTTATGAATATGACCTTTGACTTTGACACCAAGGTAATTGACCTAGAGCGTTCCCGGCATTTCCTGTGTTTTAATAAATTTGACCTTTTACCCTGAGGTCAAGGTCATCGACCTTAAGGGTCCCCAGCTTTTCCGGCGTTTTTATAAATTTGATCTTGGGGTCAAGGTCATTGATCTTGGGGTCAAGGTCATCGATCTTAAGGGTTCCCGGCGTTTCCGATCTTAAGTTCCCTTAAGATCGATGACCTTGACCCCATTCCGGTGTTTTTTAATTTGACCTTGAGGTCAATGTCATTGACCTTGGGGTCAAGGTCATCGATCTTAAGAGTTCCTGGCATTTCCGGTGTTTATTTTAAATTTGTCCTTGAGGTCAAGGTCATTGACCTTGGGGTCAAGGTCATCGATCTTAAGGGTTCCCGGCGTTTCCGATCTTAAGTTCCCTTAAGATCGATGACCTTGAACCCATTCCGGTGTTTTTTAATTTGACCTTGAGGTCAATGTCATTGACCTTGGGGTCAAGGTCATCGATCTTAAGAGTTCCTGGCATTTCCAGTGTTTATTTTAAATTTGTCCTTGTGGTCAAGGTCATTGACCTTGGGGTCAAGGTTATCATTCTTAAGGGTCCCCGGCCTTTCCAGTGTTTTTTTATAAATTTGACCTTGAGGTCAAGGTCATTGACCTTGGGTCAAGGTCATCGATCTTAAGGGTTCCCGGCATTTCCGGTATTTTTTATAAATTGATCTTTGTCCTTGAGGTCAAGGTCATTGACCTTGGGGTCAAGGCCGTTGACCTTAAGGTCGTTCCCGGGTGTTTCCCCCACCCTTATACTCCCATATCCCACCGGATCCCGAAGGCTTGATTAGGCGTTGTTTTTGAGTAAAATTTTTCTGTTTTTTTTTCATAGTACATGGAACGCCTCAGAGCGAGGTAACGACACATGAGTCATGTTTTTTCGTGCGTGCAGCCGGCTCCATCGAATTATAAGACGTTATCACGTCAAAATATTCCATTCCGTCAGTCAAAGCCTGTGAAAGTATGATGGAAAGAAGGAATCATAAGTTTACTAGCAAAATAACTATCAATAAATGTCATATCACAAGTTGTGATTACCTAATCCAATTACGTATTTTGTTAAGACGTTAATAAACTACCGTAAACTACCTACAACCAGCATGGGCGCGAGCGGTACGCTTGTTAACGTCAACTGATGTATCGTAGTGTGTCGCGCGCGAGTGTGTGTAGGTATCGACTTCGAGTGCCCAAACGTCTGACGCCTACTCAGGGGAAAAATCTTATTAAAAAAAAACTATGTGAGATTTAACTAAATGAAATTACATATTGTATTTTAGTCTTATAAATTAATTAACTAATTGGGGTGTATGAGGTCTTGCGCTAATTCCGTTACTCCCTAATATAATCTCTATGAAGTTTCGTAGTTTTTTTCTCAATTTTTCCGTATGACCCTCAAAACAGCAAGAAAGATAACCTAGAAAACCTTACTTAACCAATGTAAAATATTTTATATTTATAAATATATATTTATTAATAAAGAATAAACTAATACTTACGTATTTAATTCTTTTGCACTGAATAATTTCCCACTATTATCACTGTCAATTGCATTCAAGTCACTTGTTGGTTCACTTGCCAATCTTGCCATTGTTACTATATTTATTATTGTTTTGACGATTTGAAATTATATGAAAATAAACGTGGCTACTCACGAGTAAAATGTATCTTTATTGTGAGTATTCGCCACGTGCTTGTCCATGAATTCATGCTATGGCAACTAGGAACATATAGAAATTTTACTTTTTTTTATTGAGAACAGCCCCATCTCGGCCATGGATCGCTAAAACAAAAATACTATGTTGCAATATGAAATTATATGAATAAGGCTCCGGGAGATGATAAAACACATAAATACAAAAATAATGAAAAACTGTGTAATTTTGGAGTACAATAATTATAAATAAAGGTTTTAATCATAAAACTATATTTATGGAATTTTTGGATCGCTTGATAAGATGAAAATATTTTTTTAAGCTACACTTTTTTGGGTAATATTGGTAATTTATTATTATTGCAATGGTAACATTACAATTGTGAATGTCTGTCAGCGCGGGAGTGCCGGATTTTCTCTCCGTGTTTCGTGTTGATTTTCTTAGCAATTTGTTCTGTTTGTTTCGCAAGTGCATTTGCTAATCACGTCGAGTTGAGCCTCTGTTCCTCCATGTCGCCGTGCCGCGTTGCCATAATTCTCTGATCATCCTCGTTGAGTTGAGACTACTCCTGTCGTGTCGACGTTTCGGAAAAAACTTTGTGAAGTTACTGTTCTGTGAACTACTGAGTCTACTGAGCATAGGCACTCTCTCTTGAGTTTGGACCCATTATTGCGACTAATGAACAAGTGAACTGAACACTGAGTGAACTTCCATCAAGCAAAGGCTAGTATGCACTACTCCAAAAATAAAGGGAGGAAGAGGATAAAGCAATCCATGTCTGTGAATGTATAAAACCAATACTAAATAAATTTTGTAAAAAAAACAAACTGCATTTCATTTATAATACACACATCATAAACCACTAATAAAACTCCATAATAATAAACGGAGCCTTTTCAGAAAGAACATCGTAAGCGACCATTTGCACTTTTTACAGGAAAGCGTTTTTCTTTTCTAATTAACAAGTATTAGGAAAGAAAAAGTCCTTGTAAAAAAAAATATTTAAAAAAATCAAAAACCCGACTGCGTAAAAAGTGAAACAAACTACACACCTAATAAAAATAAAACTGAAAAGAGAAAAACAAGTACTGTAATCTGGAACTATGAAGCACAGTCGGGACCCATTAAAATTTGGAACGGCTCACACTCCAATAATGGGTCCCGACTGTTCTTCATAGTTCCAGATTACAGTACTTGTTTTTCTCTTTTCAGTTTTATTTTTATTAGGTGTGTAGTTTGTTTCACTTTTTACGCAGTCGGGTTTTTGATTTTTTTAAATATTTTTTTATTTTTGACTTTTTAGTTATGAGTATCTATTAGGTATTCATTTTTTATGAGTTTATTATTTTTGGATCCCCCCTTTATAGCAGAACTTTTTATGTCATAATTTTATTTTGCATAACAACGTTTAGCATAAACAGAAAACTGTTTGGCAGACACTCATTTATCATACATTCAAAACTCATAATTTTGTAAGTCAGAATCATCTCTAGACATAAATTTCATCATTTTATGTAATAAGTAATTATCCTAATCTTAATAGTTCAGTTCCGGGTAACGGGTAACCTTTGCACACACGATCTTGGGTGATGCTTGCGGAATTTGGTCATTACCATGACCAAAAAAACCGTAGGTTTTTTTAAGTCTGTTTTGGTCCAGTTTATGATGCCGAAAGAATAGGTATATAAGATACATGCGCCGCCCGGACACCGCTGCGGCCGGCCGCATCAATATGTCCCTGCATTTTTAAACTGTAATATCTTCGGAAATATTCATTTAAATTATATGCTGTAAAGGGCCATATTGATCTATATTAAATAGACAATGTATTTAAGGTACTTAATTGGATAAAAATTAATGCTGTATTGTTTAAATACATATGTAAATACATGACGGCCTACATTTTAATTATTTATAAATAAATAGTCACTTGAATCGAAAAGTGATGTAAGAAAACTATTAATGATTTTTAAATACCTATTCAACGATACCCCACTTGACATATTTTGTTGGTTTTAATTTTTTTCATTTTCACAATATGGTGTCTCATGGTCGCCATTTTGTTTTTTTATTAATTTCATATCTTTAGTGACACTCGCAGGACTAAGAGGAATCGATTGACGTGTGAATCATAAAAATCGGCCCAGGCGTTTAGTCTGTATAGTGCTTCAAAGGAACAAACATACATACATACATACATACATACATACATAGACTGATGAACACATAACCCTCCTTTGCGGTGCGCAGTCGGGTAAAAAGTACAAATTGTCGCTTACGATGTTCTTCCTGAAAAGCTCATATATATGAGCTTGCGATTTGAAATTTGAAATTGCGAATTGGTAAAGCTATTATACATATATAGATCCATATTATTAGTTATAGGACCCAGTGGATAGATGGCGCAATGTGCTGTCGATAAAAATAAGGTAGAGTTGCTTGTCTATACCCTCTATACTATTGTAGTCTGCATGAATTCATGAGTATATACTATGCATTGGCGGGGTGGAGTGGTAATAGAGAGAGAAGGGATGAGAGAACGAAAAGAAAGAGGAAGAAAGAGAAAGGTATTATACACTACTCGCTTGTGTATACGACTGTCGCGCCTGCGCACGTCTCATTTAACGCTTTTTTTTCCACGCTTTTTTTCTTACGGTTTTACTATCACATTTTTTTCAGTTAGGTCCCCCAGCAAAATCCCTATCTCCTCCAAGCCTGCCGGAGGAACTTCGTTCCAATAATGACAATTAAAAGTAAAAGTTAACATCGAATGCTGCACCACACGGAGACAAGACCGATACATTCAAATCTTAACTCGAAGAGCTCCAACAATAACCGCCATGATGTTAGCCGTGAGGCTGCATCACTCTTCAGGGAACTTAATTAGCGATCAAACAGTCAGAAACCGCTTGCATGAAGTGAACCTTCATTCCCGAAGACCGCTACGGGTACCACCTATAGCAATGCACAATCGTAGGATTCGATATCAATGGGCTCTTGAACACAGAAATTGGGCAGAAGAACAATGGCGTTTCGTGTGCTTTTCTGATGAGTCTCGTTTTAAATGATAAATGATGTTTATTTTGCAAGTAGGTTTTCACAAACACTTTTACACGTCATTTTTTTTAAAAACTAGATGAGGCCGGTGTTTCGTACCTGACTACTCTGAGAAGAAACAGCCGAAACAAACTCAGAGGTCATAGTCTCTTTTAAGGTCCAGACAAAATAATCTTGGTCAACTTACATGAGGACTATGCAGATAGTGTCTGAAATGGTCTTTTTAAGAAAGCACCACACAGATTGAGTGGACCTGTCCAGTCAGTGCAAGCATTTGTCAGTTATCGTGTAGCTCAACTCATAACCCAAGGAGCTCAACGACACGACGAACAATACCAAAAAAAGGACATTTGTGTAGGTCGCTTAAAGTACTCAAACTGCCAGACTATCGTCAAAAAACAAAGTAAATAAAAGAAATGATCCACATAGTCTTCACATTCACAATAAACAAATAAAAATATACAAAATTAAATTAATGAGATCATAATGAAATCATAAATGTCATGAATAAAAATAATAAAGAAAATATAATGTCACAAATAATAATAATAAAAAGAAATGTAAAAATAAAAATAAACAAAGTAATGTCAAATTGAACCCGATTGAGCATGCATGGGATATGCTACAGAGAAGAGCTCTGCCGAATATGGAGGGTATCCAGTCGCAAGAAGACCTTTTTTTGTTGTTGCAACGAACATGGGCGGCCATTCCACGGCGTGATTTGGATGAACTCATTTTGAGTATGCCAAACCGATGTTCTTGTGTTGTTAGTGTTCGCGGTAGAAACACGGATTATTAATTGTTTAAGTTACCCAATAAAATTTTAAAGAAAACTGTTATTTCAGTCTTTTTTTCGAACTTTAATGTTAGTGGTTCAAATGTCAAAAATCCCTTTATTAGGAAAATGGCAAATTTCTTTATTAATGCAAAGGTGACTTGGTTTATCGTTACTGTGACAAACGAAAACACTTTATTTGATGAATCCTTAAAGAAAATTTTAATTAATATCAATCAGGAGAAAAGTTATTGCAAAAATATATGTTGATCCCTAGATACTTTTGATGTGTGTAGTTCACTATAAATTTCGGTAGACAAAAATGAACCTTCGGCTGACCTCATTCACTTGAGCGCACCACGACAGATTGTAGTCAACAATTACACCCAGATCTTTAGCGGTATCTGGTTTTCTTGAATTAATTTGTAAGATCAGCAAATAGACCAATTTTCCCCCCAAGGGGAAGAAAATTGATATTTCGGGTCTTGCCGTAGGCCTGACCTCTGAGATTACCTCTTCAGTTTACGTTCACGTAGCAGTGTGTGCACCCATTATCTATCCTGTTCCCTCCCTAAGCGACCTACCTATAGCTGTCTCTTTCTCATGCTGTGCTTGCCGGTTAGGGTCGTGCCGCACCGCGGCACGCTTACTTACTTCAGTACCTAATATATCAGCCGGCAAGAAATTGCCCCGGTCAGGCCTACGGCAAGACCCGAAATATCAATTTTCTTCCCCTTGGGGGGAAAATTGCTCTATTTCGGCTCTGTGCCTATGGCCTGACCTCTGAGATATGTCTTAAATCTATATAGATAAAAATCATATTGAAGGAATTAAATTAATGGGTAATTTAATTACTTGGTACACTTAGGAATTTATATATTAGGTCCTTACATATGAAATTGGCGTTTTGTATGGAAGGAACAAAAAGTCGAATATTTTTTAATATAATACATTTAATTAATCAAAGTATGAACCATTGTTTTCAATGCACTTTTGCCATCTTATAGGTAGTTCATTGATCCCTTTACTAAAAAAACCAGTCGGACGGGAATCAATAAAATCTTTGAAGGCGATTTGGACTGCCCCATCGGAGTTGAATTTTTTCCCTTGCAAAAAGTTATCCAAATTGCGAAAAAAATGGTAATCTGTTGGAGCAAGGTCCGGGGAGTACGGAGGATGTCTAAGACATTCCAATTCAAGCTCTTCTAATTTGGTAGCCGTCTGTTGCGCAGTGTGTGGTCTGGCGTTGTCGTGAAGCAGCAGTGGCGTGGAGCGATTGACCAGCCTTGGTTGTTTAGCCGCTAGCTTTTCCATCATGGTTTGTAATTGCTGACTGAATAGACATCAGCTGTAATAGTCTGGCCAGATTTGAGAAAACTGTAATGAACAATACCGGCACTAGTCCACCAAACGCTTACAAGTAACTTTTTTGGGGTTAATTTTCGCTTGGGGCAGGATTTGGCTGGCTGGCCAGGATCCAACCATTGCGCTGAGCGCTTCCGATTATCGTAAAGAATCCATTTTTCATCACAGGTAATGATTCGGTTTAAAATACCTTCATTGTTGTGCCGGTTCAGTAATGTAACGCAGCAGTCGACGCGCGTTTGCCGGTTTGCTTCAGTCAATTCGTGAGGTACCCACCTTTCAAGCTTTTTAATCTTCCCAATTTGCTTCAAGTGAATTAAAACAGTTTTATCACTAACATCGGACACTCGGACGTGGTTTGCGATGGGTCCGCTTCCACAATAGCCTTCAATTCTCCATTATCAACTTGGGTCTCAGGCCGTCCACGGGGCTTGTTCTGCAGGTCGAAATTTCCAGAACGAAAACGTTGGAACCAAAAACGAACTGTGTTTTCTTTTGCAACATGACCGCCATACACATCATTCACCCTTCGAGTCGTTTCCGCAGCACTAGTGCCACGGCGGAACTCGTACTCGTAAATAATGCGATATTTTAAATTTTCCATTTTGTAAAATGAGTGACGCAAACAGAAAAAACAGAAGAAAAAAAACAAATGAATGACGGTCATCGAAGCACAAATACATGAGTAAATAGCTGTACAAATTTGAATTTGGAATTCCTTACCAAAGAGGAGAAATTCGTGATTAAAGTGGCCAGTACGAAAAACGCCAATTTCATATGTAAGGACCTAATATTAAAAGAATTTATTAGTGATAACCATAGTTTAATTTTTATTCTAACTGGAGAATGTCCATAGGTACAAATTAAGATAGTTTAGACATCACGAAGGTATTTTAAGGTAGGTATAGGTTCAGGAGGCTTACCATCAACTGTTATTGCGATTCAATTGATGGCCTAAAATAAACTGTTTTGCTATTTCATACCACAATATCCTTTTATTCTTCGGCTCATATCGTTTTCGTCGGGATTCGATCACTTCGGCACGTTTTCCACAAGTGTATTGATTAAAGCAAGTCGTCGGATATTGAGCGGAATTCACTTTCTGACGCTAGCATCTTCTTTAAACTTTCTGTGGCCTCTGGGTGTTGTTCTGCTACTTTTTTGAGGGCTTCCTGAAGTTTCAGTCGCTGTAACAAAAGCCCATGGGTTATGGAACCAAACGCAGAGTCACATTTCCCCAGCAGATCTTTTAGTTGATTGGGGTGGGACTCCGTGGGAGTGTTGGTACATCGTTCCATTTATTCGAAGGCAATGAAAAACTGGTGAAGCTTGAAGTTTTTTCTGGGAGTCAGCGTAGCGAATCTTATTCCATGTTGGTTCCCCAAGTCTTTGACATTTAAGACCTTGTTGCTCCAGAATTGGATTTGCTTTGGGAATGGCAGGTTCACTCTCTTTTGTCGACGGCGAGAATATGTCCCAATTATTATTGGTCTCATTGGGTAAATCCAGTAATGGACTGGGGGCTCGCCAGCTCGAATTATCGAGTTTATTCTGATTATTGTTTGTGCTTATCATTTCATATAAGTTTTGAATCATGATCTCCCTACGGTCTAATCTTGAGTCGGGAGCATTTCTTTCTGGTGAACGGGAGGGAGATGATGAGTAACGTATGCGTTTGGGGGAGTTTCTCTCTGGTGATGACGAATAATAGTGATCACTAGCTGGTTGAATTGAATTTTCTTCCGATGAAGACGATGAAAGTCTGGGTCGCTTTCGCTTTATGTGTTTGGTTGCAATATTTCGACTTTCAGAATTAGACCTAGAGTAGGTTATAACTCTATTTTTATGCGACTCCACATCTGTTGTCAATGCGTCTGAGATCTGTTCTCTGGAGTAAATAGACGCTCTTATTGTCTCTACTGCCCTTTTGAATATTTCTGCTTGCGCAGAAGAGCCCCGCAGATTTGCCGCTACATGGTTTGGATTAGTAATGAGGGCTCTCCATATATCCCAGTCTAAAAGCTTTAGCTTCATGTTCTTATAGGATTTCTCGCCGATTGCTTTCGTTTCCTGATAGAAAGCTTTGACCAGCTCCACTGATGGGATTGCAAAACGTAATTTATTCAGGATCTTGTGGTCCATCTTCCTGCCGAGGAGTTCCTCTTTTGACCAATCTCTGACTTTCCAGTCTCTCCAACCACTGGGGAGACTCTCTTCAATGGTAGATTTAACTCTAGCTAAGAGTTCCTCCTCTTCTTCATCATGATTTCGCGTGAACAGTTCACCCAGTGTGATGAAATTTTGTGAAGTCGCCATCTGTTGATTGGAAAGCAAGAGTGCGGTTCAATAATTGGCGACTCTCGGAAGATACACTACACACGTATTGCCAAGAGGGTAAGTGGTTGCTTAGGTCAGTCGGTTCAGATTTTGTACATGGTCGGATCAGGTTCTAAATCTGGTCGGGTCAACCATCGGACCCGGTGGAGTCCGACTCCGCACCCGGTCGGGTCAAACTCCGCACCCGGTCGGGACAAACTCCGTACCCGGTCGGGCCAGATTTTTGGCATGGTCGGCCCAGACCAAGGACCCGGTCGGGCCAGACCACGGACCCGGTCGGGCCATATTTTCCGGCCGATTGTATCAAAGTTCTGGGCCGATCGGCTCAGCTTTTATGCAACATGTGTTATTTTACACGTGATTTCAAGTTTGCGACTCCAACGGTCTGGGCCTCAACCCGAGATCGGGGTATAATTCGAGCTCATGTTGCTATAAATCTGGTTCCCAACCGAGGTAGATAGGAACTAAAATACTCTCGTTCACGTATTTATGCGTGATTTGAGACTGACCGTCTGAGTTTGAACCCGAGATCGGAGTCTGATTCGAAATTGTGTTAAGTTAACCTATAAATCCGGTAACAAACCGAGATAAATAGGAACCACAATATCCTCTAAGAGAAATTATCTGTAAAAAATAAACACTCATATTTATTACTCACCTTAAATAGTATTATTTTTAGTTTTCATCGAACGTTTATCAACGTTTTTGAGAACTTTTAACTATTTACACTTTGTTATTGAACACACTGCTCGCTTGCGTAAACAAAAGCGTACTGAAGTAAGTAAGCGTGCTGCGGTGCGGCACGACCCTAACCGGCAAGCACAGCATGAGAAAGACACAGCTATATGTAGGTCGCTTAGGGAGGGAACAGGATAGATAATGGGTGCACACACTGCTACGTGAACGTAAACTGAAGAGGTAATCTCAGAGGTCAGGCCTACAGCAAGACCCGAAATAAAAAATAAAAAGATTTGAAAGTAATATTGTTTTTTTTTTCCGCAATATTCTCTTTCTAACAAAATTTTAGAACATACTGCAATAATATTGCACTACTTATGCAATAATTGCAATATGTTCATAAAATAAAACTAAATAATTCCTAGCAAGGAAAACATTTAGGCTCAAAACGACCACGCTATTGCTTAGAAATCCGTGCCGGATGATGTACAAAATTAAAAAAAAGCTGTCACATATGATATGTGGCTCACATATCATATGTGACAGCTTTTTTTTTAATTTAGGCGCGTAAATTGTTCTTTGCGAGACTGCGAGTGCCCCTTCTAAAGCTACCTCCTAATCCTCCTATCTAGTCTGTGCACGCCCGCTCCCGCGATCCCGCAACAAAACAACAGTGCAATAATAACCTCGGTGCTGTGAATACGTTCGCAAAGAAATATCGGTCAGGTGCGCCCTTGATACAATACGTAATTAATTAATTAGTGCAAGATGACGGAACATTACTCGAATGTTGAGTTAGTGGAGGTGGTCCGAATGCATCCCATTAGTCGAGACAGCCTACGTCGAGCCAAACAGATGTTCTCAGAAATTATCCCAGTCGGCAAGTACCTAAGCGAGTACCTATTTGACTTGACTGAAACCAGTGGATTGGCGCTTGGCCGCGTTGGACCAGTGATCCTCCGCGTTCTTCAAACTTTTATTTATGACGCCCCTGGACTATATTTATGTGGAGACGTGAAAAGGTTAGTGTACACATAAGAAATCACAAGTGTTATACAATACGTGCAAGGGTGATATATCAAAGTGTTATGCAAATATAAAGAAAACCAACGACGACGTGCTTTGTGTCTAGAGTGTGGTGGCAGCAATTTTGAACAATACCTACCTTCGTGTGACTTAAGGTAATTTATTTATTTGTACACAGACAATCATTCGTCAAAACATTGTTAGCCTATTCAATTATTATTAGTACCTACACTAATAAGTTAATTTAAATTTGTAACTACGCCAACAATACCTATCAGACAAAATTATCATCACATGCCTACTTACGCGCATCTTTCATTTTTTTATCATTAAGTAGAAAACATTTTCGGTCAGTAGGTAGTCTTAGGGGCGGTTTCAGATGTACCTAGTAGATCGATACACCTACTAAGGTAGGTATTAAGCCTGAGCCCGTTAAGATCATAGGTACCTACATCCGCAAAATTCGCTCAGGTGTCAAAATTAATAACTCTCGACGGACAATAAAACAATAATTTGCTTAAATTCTAGATTGTACTCTAGCATCATATGATTAGAAATTTCATAATCTAGTGCTTGAACATTTGTGGCTTGTCTAACGTCGTTTACACAATACGGTCAGGTATTTCTATCGCGATTCTAATGTTCCAATAGCGTGTTTGGTAGAGAATCGGATAGTCAATCGACATTACGCTGGATCAAACCCAAGCAAGGTCTTGTTTTTCTTTTTGCGACTTCTTTTCATTGAAAGTACTTTTTAAATATTATATTTAGTTTTTTTTTTATTTATTGTCTAAGTTGATAAAGAAAAACTTTTTGCGACTTCTTATCATTGGAAGTAGGTACTTTTTAAATATTTTATTTAGATTGTTTTTATTTATTGCATGTTGATAAAAAATGCTATGCAAAAGCTTTACCGCGGCAGTCCCCGAGTGCCACACGTATTTTTTATTTAATCCTTTTTTTTAAACTGGCGGTCGGCAGTTGTCGGTCGACGTCTACGCAGATATCAGATACTACTAAAACCGTAATCATCATCTGCCTAGCCTTTTCCCAACTATGTTTGGGGTCGGCTTCCAGTCTAACCGGATGCAGCTGAATATCAGTATTTTACTACTAAAACCGTAATATAAACTTTAAAAAAATACTTTTAAAACTAAACAATAACATTTACTAGTCTATGGTTTTACAAAAAATACAGTAAAATTTCAAATCAACCACAAATAAAAACAAAATCCCATACCTACAGTGAGATAACCTCAGGTTATAACTACCTAAATCGGAATCCTACTTACGTACCTACAGGTTTGTATTAAAGATCTAAATCGTCCGTTCAGAGAATTGCAATAAAACGTAATTTAAAGCAAAACTAACATTTTATTAATCAGCTGATAACTGCCGTACCTACTTGTTGCCAGTAAGTATACAATCATGTATTAATAAAACGGGCGTGCGTTTTATTTGCCATATGTGTACGATGCGCAAAGCGATCCCCACCCTTCCGCCGAGCGCTCAAGATCCGTGCCGGTATCTTGTCCCATGTAGGATTTTTCCGCATTGTAATGATGCTCAATACTTAGTTTACTCTTCGTAACATAACGCCTTTATTCACTGAAGGGTTAGGCAGAAGTTTACCTAATAGCACTCACATTTCGCGATTTTTTATAATTTTGGATAGGGGCGGGGCGAGCCTATTGCCATCAACCGGAAACAAGTCCCAACTCCGTGGCTGCTACTGAGAAGTTCTAATGGAAAAACCCGATAACATTGCCCGACCCAGGAATCGAAGCCAGGACCTTATGTTCAGCCGTCGCGTTTGCGACTACCACACCGATGAGGCAGTCTAATTAATTATCAAGAGCAAACTTATGACAATAATGTAAGAATGTTAGGCTTAAGCATTGCCATTGGTCTCTCCGGTCACTGCCGCACACGAGTACGTACGCAAACGCAATACGCAAACGTGTATGCCGCTGTGTGCGCAAGCATCAACGCACAGAGCGTCTCTGTTCTTTACTGTGGTAATTCTGTTCTCTTGAATTGGTTATTCTAAAATACGGTAATTTTTTTTTTAAAGAGCTTCATACTAGATGTCGCTCTATTGAAACATAGACCAGGGTCGATAATTTTTGAAAGCAAAAGAAATTGTAGTAGGAAAAATAAATGACGGTCGATCCGAGTTCAGGAAGTGGGGGAGGGGAGTTTTTAAGGATAATAAAAACTTTCTAACAAAAAAGGACCATGGGGGATTTTGTATGGACCCCGTCCCCACCCTTCAACAGTCTTGGGATGCGTCTCGATTTGTTCACTGGGACCCAGAAAAGTCTAAAGTACCAGTGTTAGTTTCAAAATCAATTGGGTTTATGTAAAAAAAAAAAAAAAAACTACAAACAAAAAGCATAATTTTCACGTAAACAAATGACGATTCTATTCAAAAAAAATACTTGGTTCACAAACGAAAAGTCTTTGAATAATAATAACAGTATTCAGTTAATTAATTTACATTTTAACTTATTAGTAAGTACATCGAAATGCATGTCAAACGATAAACTACTAACTTTTTTTTGCGGATGGGAAATCATCAAATAACTTCCCCCGCTCTGGCCGGAGCGGGGGGGAGTGTCAGACTTGTACTGACTAGAACCCACCCATGTTCCTTCTATTGCCTCGGTATCTCTTTCGAAAAACCCGCAACCCCGGCAGGCGGTGACTCTGGCAGGCCCCTTTGTTTTGCTGACATTTCTTTGAGGCGCGCGTGAAACACTAACGCGCCGTCGACACGGTTTGTCGTCAATAGACGGACGGACGGTGAACTACCCATTGCTCACCGTCCACAGGCCCGCATCTACTGTGGCCGGGAGTCGTCTCGCGGCGCCCGACGTCCGGGGAGTCTCCCGCGGCGGCTGGGTTGGTTTGAGGTTCACTCCCTCAAACGTCGACCCGACGCCGATGCGAACCCCTCCTGCCGTCAGCTAGGATCCCGACGGCGGCGCATTCCCGCAGTCATGAAAGACAATGGCTTCGGATTTGTGCAATGCCACCTCGAGACCCAGTTGCTGGATCCTCTCCGCGACCATCGCAACCCTGCGGGTCATTACTTCGGCTGCCGCCCGGTGCGACCTCCCCCCTGTACCAGGACAAGCGTGTTTGTGACGCTGCTAGGGATACACTACTAGCTTAAGTTAAGCTCTGATTTTTATATTGCGAGTTCATCTATTAAAATACTATTATGCATTTGTGCTGGTGCGATAGTAATTTTTTTTTAAATAAAACGTTGCCCTACACTAGGTATTCTCCTGTATCGTGGGTGCGTTTACAAACATTTAAACTCATATACACAAACACCCAGACCCGAAACAACTATCTGCAGGTCATACAAATATTTGTTCCGTGCGGAAATCGAACCCGCGACACGCAGCGCAGCAGTCGATCGCTCAGCCACTGCGCCAACCGTGCCGTCATTATGTCGCCCTTACCCCATGCACCATACAATGGATATAATGTGCCTACAACTTCCCATAGTGCGATTGTACAGGCAATCGCACTGATCGTAGGCAATTGTAAGCTTAATCTGAAAGTTCCTTTTTTTTTGCTGTCGGGGGAAAATCTTCAAAAGGCGACCGGTCTTTGGGGACAAGACCGGACAGTGTGGGACTTTTACCGGACTAAAACCACCCCGGTGATCACCATATCTACACATGAAAGGAGGCCCCGTTTTCTTTTAATAGATCTGTCCCTAGCCCCCCCCCTCCTCTGTGCAACGCCTGTTAAGGCACATCCCTGGGGCGACTACACATAGGTCACCCCTGAGTCTCGCTGTGCATGTTTGCACGACAGCACGTGACCACGGTGCTGCCGGTCATCTCTGAGGTCTCTCACTGAACGCTCAGAGTTCCCACTCTGAACGCCCGTGACACCAAAGTCCCACCTGCTTTAAGTATTACAGGTGGGGTTTCAGCGTGTTAAGTGGCGAGACGGTTGCTTCCTCAACTTCTTCTCCTACTGCGATCTGACCTCTCACGATCCCGTTCGGCAGCCTCCTTCTGGGCCATCACTGTCTCGCAGAACGAGGTTACGCCTATCCAGTTGTCAGAGTTCGCCAGCATAGACCCAAATACGGTTGGCAGAGACAGATCTTGCCCGATCCTAGCGACTAGGACCCTTCGTTCCAAGTTTCACGCAGAAAATGCCCTGCGTGGGACTTGGAACGAAGGGTCCTACGCATACGTTCGTACGTTCGTTAGCATACGTTCGAGGAGTGCCTCAAACGTATGCTGTGCAGAGTCCAAACCGCCTCCACAATGATGACAGCTTGCCGTGGCCTCTCTTCCAATCCTATTCAGGTACTCACCGAAGCAACCGTGCCCGGTAAGCACCTGAGTTAGTCTAAAGGACATGCGCTCCCCTTTTTTCAGCCATGCTTCGAAGTGTGGCAGGACGGCTTCGACAACACGCTTCTGTGAATATTGCGGCTGTTGCAGCCGCTCACGCCACTGCTCTAGCGCGCGTCGCCGTTCCTGCCGCCTAAGACTTGCCACAGTGATTCCTGGCAGATTATCACTACTATGGCGGATGGCGCACATTCGGCTGTAAATCTCGGACGGACGCCTGACAGCCTATTTGACCAAACAGGCGCCCCATAAAGAAACATCGACTGCACAACCCTCGCGTATAGGCGGCGAACTTCTTCTCGTGGCCCCCCAAGATTGGGCAACAGTCTGTGCAAAGCGCATAATACCTTTCCAACTCGAGGCATTGGAAGTGCTCTACCTCTCTACTCGACCGTCCAAAGTCAGGCCAAGGTACTTAATGTACCGTCCCACTTGAACTTTCGCATCTCCAACTCTGACTGACAAGCTGGGTGGCTCTCTGGTCCTTGGCAGCTTATGGAACCAAAGCGCCTCAGTTTTATGTAGCGCTATCTCTAGACCCACTTCACGGATCGACGCCACGACCTTTTCTAGTCCCAGCTATGCAAGCTGAATAGTCTCTTCAGCAGTGTCCCACCTGGGTGTCATCCGCGTAGCAATCGATATTAACGCCAACGGGGAGATCAGTACGCGGAACCACATCGTAAGAGAGGTCCTAAAACAGATCCCTGCGGAACTCCGCACATAATCTTCCTGCGATGAACGCTACCATCGTACGTTTTCTTTAAAATAATTGAAAACATCATTATGATAGCCATATTTTAACCCTATTTATCGCACACTAAGGAAATGTGTTAGTCAAATAGAAAAAATATATAAAAAACAATATATCATAAAACCTAAACCCCACGTATTTGACATATGTCGCCATAGTAAAAAGTTCTCTATTCTGGTAGATCTTTCAAATGACACGTGTTTCTAATCTGTTGGTGGGTGGGGACGTTTCTTCCCATGGTCCTTTAACCGACGAAAAGTGAAAAATAAAAACCTCGTAGTCTAGGTAAGCTCCAAAGTTAAAGTATGAAATTAATTTCAAGTCGGCGCCAAACAAGCAAGGAAACTATTAACGTGAAACAGGAATTATTGACAGCTTTATTAATCGCCGATCATTGTTGGCGCCGCCTCAAAATTAATTTCATACTTTAACTTTGGAGCTTACCTAGACTACGAGGTTTTTATTTTTCACTTTTCGTCGGTTCAATTTTTTGTTAAAAAGTTTTTATTTATCTCTTTTTGGTTTTCTTTAACAGAAAATTTGTTGTTGCTAACTTAGTCTAATTTAATATTTGGTTGTTATTAAAATTCCAATTCTTCCAATTTTCTCGGCTTTTTTTTCAAATAAAATATTGCTTTTTTGCTTTGTAGTTCCCCTTTTTGTCGATTTTTTGTTGACATATACTTCGTGCTCAATGTTTGGGTGCTATTATTATGAACCTACATTACTTGCTATTGATATTTAAAAATCCTTGATGGTCGAGGATTCGAGGATGGTACTCTGAAGAATGTTCCCGACCCTCAATCAGGTTGACAAGTGCTAAGATGACTACCATGAATTCGAAACACCATCACGTCCTTGGGATACCTCCAGATATTGTTGTACCTACCAATAATCTGAATCTTGTGGTGCCGATGAAAGCAAAGAAAATAGAGTGAAAGCGATATCTGTGTTGCTGGATCTCTATTGATTGCAATTTCTCAAGAACAAGTACTCAAAATATTTTTGAACGCATGATGTTGCCGGTAATTCTATGCTGGGCCGTCACGGTACATAAACTGCAAGGGTTGGCCCTCGATAAAGCATGAATTCACCTGGGACTGAAAGTTTTAGTGAAATTATCAGATTTAGAACCAAAAAAGGCGTTCATCTACCCGCATGATGAGCGCTGACTGAAACGCAGATACTGAAAGGTTAATTTACAGAAACAAATTTATTATGTTTTTTGAAATAAGGGCATCCCTCCGTCAATGAAACTTTTTTTGCGGATGGGAAATTATCAAATCACTTTCCCCGCTCTGGGTGGAGGGGGGGGGGGGAGTGTAGACTTGTACTGACAGAAACCCACCCATGTTCCTCCTATTGCCCTTTATGTTCCGGGGTAGCGAGTTATTCGAAAGAGATACCGTGCTCTTCCGAACAACTCGCAACCCCGGCAGGCGTGGCCCTGGCAAGCCTCTCTACTTTGCTGACATCTCTTTAAGGAGGTAACCGCTTTCCATTCCCTCTGGTTTCGGACCATGGACTGAACCAGGGCCAGGGAAGATGGCACCCTTAACCCAATAAGGTTTTAAGTTGTCCTTAAAGTTCAAGAAATGAGCCCAACTGTTGGGGACCTCTTGTAACTGTCTTCCGTTTCCACCGCCAGAGCTTCGATAAAAATCATAATCCAGCAAGGTAAACAGTTCTGATCGAGGTTCATGAAATGAGCCTAAACGCAATACAGCTGCTGTAAGCTATTGAGAACGACTAGGAAATACCTTCCGTCTCCATCATCAGACCTTCTATGAACATAATTCTCAGCTAGCTGTAAAGATCTCGTCACGATGCATGAAATGAGCCCAAACACGATATAGCTGCTGTAAATTGTTGAGAACCCTTTGCAAATACCTTCCGTCTCCATCGTTAGATTATTCATGACAATCATTATCCAGCTTGGCTCAAAGATCTCTTTAAGGTGAATAAAAGGAGCCCAAACACAGAATAGCTGCTGTTAATCCATGTGGAACTCTTGCAATTGCATTCCGTCTCCATCGTCAGACCTTCAATGACAGCGCCATCCTCCAGCAAGGTCTAAAGTTCTCGTCAACATGAATGAAATGAGTTGTAACACGATTTATCGCTGCTATAAACTGCTAAGGACCTCGTCCAAGTTGCAAGTGTTTTCCGTCTCCATCATACATCATCAGATCTTTATAACGTCGAATTGTCATCAGAACAACATATATTTGGCAAATTTAAACAAAATTGGTCCACAATTGAAAATTCAGTATGAAAAAAATCAATCACCCCCTATTTTCCCACCCTTAAGGGCCGATTTTTTTTTTCAAATTAAAATAGGACCAACTTTGAAATATACTCTGTCCAATGAAAAAATAATTTTTAAAATCGGACGTCTCAGTAAAAAGTTACGCGCGAATGGCGGAGGAGGCTCACGCTTCCTTCTTCCTTCGGCCGGCCTCGACACGATCGAGGCGATCCGGCCAGTACTCGACGACTGGCTCGGAAGGAGGCACGGCTCTGAATTTCGGGCGACACAGGTGCTGTCGGGGCACGGGCGGTTTGGGTTAGGTTTGGGTTAGGTTTGGGTTAGGTTTGGGTGGGTTTATTAAAATTCCAATTCTTCCAATTTTCTCGGCTTTTTTTTCAAATAAAATATTGCTTTTTTGCTTTGTAGTTCCCCTTTTTGTCGATTTTTTGTTGACATATACTTCGTGCTCAATGTTTGGGTGCTATTATTATGAACCTACATTACTTGCTATTGATATTTAAAAATCCTTGATGGTCGAGGATTCGAGGATGGTACTCTGAAGAATGTTCCCGACCCTCAATCAGGTTGACAAGTGCTAAGATGACTACCATGAATTCGAAACACCATCACGTCCTTGGGATACCTCCAGATATTGTTGTACCTACCAATAATCTGAATCTTGTGGTGCCGATGAAAGCAAAGAAAATAGAGTGAAAGCGATATCTGTGTTGCTGGATCTCTATTGATTGCAATTTCTCAAGAACAAGTACTCAAAATATTTTTGAACGCATGATGTTGCCGGTAATTCTATGCTGGGCCGTCACGGTACATAAACTGCAAGGGTTGGCCCTCGATAAAGCATGAATTCACCTGGGACTGAAAGTTTTAGTGAAATTATCAGATTTAGAACCAAAAAAGGCGTTCATCTACCCGCATGATGAGCGCTGACTGAAACGCAGATACTGAAAGGTTAATTTACAGAAACAAATTTATTATGTTTTTTGAAATAAGGGCATCCCTCCGTCAATGAAACTTTTTTTGCGGATGGGAAATTATCAAATCACTTTCCCCGCTCTGGGTGGAGGGGGGGGGGGGAGTGTAGACTTGTACTGACAGAAACCCACCCATGTTCCTCCTATTGCCCTTTATGTTCCGGGGTAGCGAGTTATTCGAAAGAGATACCGTGCTCTTCCGAACAACTCGCAACCCCGGCAGGCGTGGCCCTGGCAAGCCTCTCTACTTTGCTGACATCTCTTTAAGGAGGTAACCGCTTTCCATTCCCTCTGGTTTCGGACCATGGACTGAACCAGGGCCAGGGAAGATGGCACCCTTAACCCAATAAGGTTTTAAGTTGTCCTTAAAGTTCAAGAAATGAGCCCAACTGTTGGGGACCTCTTGTAACTGTCTTCCGTTTCCACCGCCAGAGCTTCGATAAAAATCATAATCCAGCAAGGTAAACAGTTCTGATCGAGGTTCATGAAATGAGCCTAAACGCAATACAGCTGCTGTAAGCTATTGAGAACGACTAGGAAATACCTTCCGTCTCCATCATCAGACCTTCTATGAACATAATTCTCAGCTAGCTGTAAAGATCTCGTCACGATGCATGAAATGAGCCCAAACACGATATAGCTGCTGTAAATTGTTGAGAACCCTTTGCAAATACCTTCCGTCTCCATCGTTAGATTATTCATGACAATCATTATCCAGCTTGGCTCAAAGATCTCTTTAAGGTGAATAAAAGGAGCCCAAACACAGAATAGCTGCTGTTAATCCATGTGGAACTCTTGCAATTGCATTCCGTCTCCATCGTCAGACCTTCAATGACAGCGCCATCCTCCAGCAAGGTCTAAAGTTCTCGTCAACATGAATGAAATGAGTTGTAACACGATTTATCGCTGCTATAAACTGCTAAGGACCTCGTCCAAGTTGCAAGTGTTTTCCGTCTCCATCATACATCATCAGATCTTTATAACGTCGAATTGTCATCAGAACAACATATATTTGGCAAATTTAAACAAAATTGGTCCACAATTGAAAATTCAGTATGAAAAAAATCAATCACCCCCTATTTTCCCACCCTTAAGGGCCGATTTTTTTTTTCAAATTAAAATAGGACCAACTTTGAAATATACTCTGTCCAATGAAAAAATAATTTTTAAAATCGGACGTCTCAGTAAAAAGTTACGCGCGAATGGCGGAGGAGGCTCACGCTTCCTTCTTCCTTCGGCCGGCCTCGACACGATCGAGGCGATCCGGCCAGTACTCGACGACTGGCTCGGAAGGAGGCACGGCTCTGAATTTCGGGCGACACAGGTGCTGTCGGGGCACGGGCGGTTTGGGTTAGGTTTGGGTTAGGTTTGGGTTAGGTTTGGGTTAGGTTTGGGTTAGGTTTGGGTTAGGTTTGGGTTAGGTTTGGTTTAGGTTTGGGTTAGGTTTGGGTTAGGTTTGGGTTAGGTTTGGGTTAGGTTTGGGTTAGGTTTGGGTTAGGTTTGGGTTAGGTTTGGGTTAGGTTTGGGTTAGGTTTGGGTTAGGTTTGGGTTAGGTTTGGGTTAGAGGTTAGGTTAGGTTTTTTTTTTTTTTTTTTTTTTTTTTTTTTTTTTTTTTTTTTTTTTTTTTTTTTGTGGCAGGAGTGGGAAATCCCCACGGACACCTCGACTGCCTCACAGATTGTGAGACAGTCGAGGTAGTGTCGGACTCGAACCGACTAAAACCCACTCCTGCCTTTCCAAGTGTCCCTCTAACATAATCAGAGACCTTTATACTGGTTTTTGGCTTGATTATGTGCATTGGTGGCCGGAGAACCACTTTAAACGCGTTTTCTTTTACATTTTTATTTTTGCTAAAAAGTAAAGCTCAAGTTTATGTTCGTAATAATTATGTAAATACAACTTTATTTATTTATAGCAATTTGTTAGTGTACAATTTTATGACTGTTTTAACATCTACAGACTCTTATTTGAAAATTTTTATCATTTTATATATTGTTTTATCTATTCCTGGCTTATTTTATATTTTTGTTTATTTTTGTTGTAACCCTTATATTTATGCCCATTACTAATAGTTTTTCATATATGCTACTAATCATACTTAATATTACTACTCCTTAATGTATTTTATTTCATTGCTTACAATATTTTAACTTTGTTTTTTGTATTTTTAGCATTATTATTTGATAGTCAATATATATATTCAATATATAATTTATTATCAAACTTTTTAAAACTATTTGTTTTAGTATCTTTGTCCAAGCTGATTAATATTTTAAATTTTTTACAGGCTGTTAAAATTTTTCCTGATTCGACACAACTTGACAAGCTCACTAGAGTTGACCCACTGCCCAGTAAAACTCCAGTCACTTTCTTACGAAAGCGACTCCAGTTCCCGATCTCCATTGAGCCAACCCCAGTGGCCCGCTCAATGCGTCTGCAATCTGGTTGTGTCAAATCAGCCATCTCTGTGTACGCGGAAGTGGGCGCATCGACAACTTTAGCAGTATGCGATTGATGCTCTAGCGAATGCGTCCCACTTCCGACGTACCGGGCAATCGTTGCTGAATGCATTGTGCCGGTGCTCCCCCAGCTTGGCTCTGGTGCAGTTAACGCACGCCGCTGCTTCGCCGATCTGTCTGACCGGGCAGTCCGCATTGAGGTGTGGGCCACCGCAATGGCTGCACAGATCGGCTGGCTCCGTGCACAAGCGTTTGCCGTGCCCGTATGCCAAGCAGCGGGTACACTGCACCAGAGGCGTCTGATCTTCGACGCGCACTCTCTGGAGGTCAATTCGAAGCTTGCCTCCTTCGAGTGCCCTCCTCCAGATTGCTGGGTTGACACTCAGCACAATGCTATTCACGTGCGGGTTCCTAGTCTTACGTCTGTATTTGATGCTCATTCGGTGGTCCTCATCCCCGAGGCCGTGAAATATCTCCCGGTTCTGGTTCCTAAGGGCCTTCAGCACTTCTTCGTCACTGTGTACTAACAGCACGTCCCTAAGAACCAGAAGCGGGTCTCGATTTTTTACTTCCTCGACGACGAGGTTTTCTCCGGCCGCCTTTAAGCGCTGCTTCAGTTTCGTCCTCTCCTCCATTGTCGCGCACCCCATTATGACCTTTTGGTCTCGCGCCTTTCTGACCCTCTCAACGCGCACCCAGCCCTCCTTCGCGTCCGCTGCTTTCCTCACCCTTTCCAGAATTTCGTCCGCCGTATCCATCTCCTGTGTTGAGGAGACGACCACGGAGTGAAGCGTCGTACGCTCCAGGGCCTGAGCCCCGGTGTGGCTCTTAGTGACAGCCGCAACACTCGCGTAGGTGGTCTCTCCAACACTATCCCTGCTGGTCAGACTGTCTCGGAGTCTCTCGAGTTTCTCGGAGTTGTCCTTTAACTCCGAGATATGCTCCTTTAGAGTGTTAAGGAGCTCAGCCTGGCCAGCAAGGATTTCAGTGGGGATGGGTTGGGGACTGGGGTCAGCAGCAGGCGCGAGAACCGGTACGGCTGAAGGCGCGAGAGGGGCCCTGTCCCGCTCAGACTCTTTCACCAGCTCAAAAAGCCTGTTTATGGCTTCGAGCACCGCAGTCTTAATCTCGGCCTTGAGGTTGCGAGAGTTGCCCAAGTTGACCTTAGCCTTACTCAGGCAAGCTCTCGCCTCCGCAGTGCGACTGGGGTACCCGGCCTCAGACTTCTTGAGCGGGCGAGAGTAATCCGCTGTAGCTCGTTGCGTCGCCGGGACAGCAGAGCCCTCTTGCGAGGCGGAAGGGGTGTCGTCTCCGAAGGAGATTCTCCTTCTCGCAAAAGCAGACGAAGGCCCCACCTTCTCCGACGAACGCGACGAGCCACGCGACCTAAGAGTCTTTACGGTGCTGGATGGGGTGCGAAACATGTTCAAAACGAATAAAAATATACCCCTATAAAGAGGAGGTCAAAGTAAAAATATCTTTTAAAAACAGAGAGAACAGGACACTTGGTATTTCTGTGTCCCTGTAAAGGGGGTAACACAGAAATATAATAAGAATTTAAAGACAAAACAAGTAACACAAAGTTGTATAATTAAATAAATATTGTCAATTAAATAACTAAAAAAGCCTTAGCAGCTAGGTCAAAAATATAATAATATGTCGATTTTGAGCCCTTTTACCCTTAAAAACCTATCTAAAAGCGAAAAACAGATAAAACAGATGTTAGAGAAGCTAAATTAAATAAAATAAAAATATGACTGCCGACCACCCCAGCCTTCCTATACACTATAGGGTGGGTGGGCGGGGATTTTTATTTCGAGCTAGGCCCTCGACCGAGGTGTCCAGAGACGCGTCTCCGCGCGGGCTAGCCGATTCTGGAATAAAACTTATTTTGGTCAAAAAACCAGGTTTTTGAGCAAAAAATTTCGAAAATCAACCCCCAACCTGAATTTGGGTACACGGATCGCGGACCAAATTTCAGGGATGAAGGATGAGTACTATTGACGCTATAATCTACTGAAACTATAACAAAAATTTTGAAAACAACGTAGATTTTGACTTTTTAAAATGAAAATTATTAAAAATGTAGGTTTTCTAAGGGAAGTTTTTCAAGGGTGCGTAAAATAGGGTGCAAACCGGTCAGGTACTAAGCGGAAGCCTAGTTTTGTCTAAATTAGCTGAAAACAGCTTCAAAATCGGACCCTAGATAAGAAAGATATCGATACTTTAGTGTTTTGCTTGTTCCCTTAGGTGAATTTTGGTACTTATATCGTTTATGAGAAATTGACTAATATGAAAAAACAAACAGTTTTATTTCGAGCTAGGCCCTCGACCGAGGTGTCCAGAGACGCGTCTCCGCGCGGGCTAGCCGATTCTGGAATAAAACTTATTTTGGTCAAAAAACCAGGTTTTTGAGCAAAAAATTTCGAAAATCAACCCCCAACCTGAATTTGGGTACACGGATCGCGGACCAAATTTCAGGGATGAAGGATGAGTACTATTGACGCTATAATCTACTGAAACTATAACAAAAATTTTGAAAACAACGTAGATTTTGACTTTTTAAAATGAAAATTATTAAAAATGTAGGTTTTCTAAGGGAAGTTTTTCAAGGGTGCGTAAAATAGGGTGCAAACCGGTCAGGTACTAAGCGGAAGCCTAGTTTTGTCTAAATTAGCTGAAAACAGCTTCAAAATCGGACCCTAGATAAGAAAGATATCGATACTTTAGTGTTTTGCTTGTTCCCTTAGGTGAATTTTGGTACTTATATCGTTTATGAGAAATTGACTAATATGAAAAAACAAACAGTTTTATTTCGAGCTAGGCCCTCGACCGAGGTGTCCAGAGACGCGTCTCCGCGCGGGCTAGCCGATTCTGGAATAAAACTTATTGTCGGTGGAACAAAAATTTTGAGTTATGGTCCAAAAACGTGGTTTTTAAGGAAAAAATTTCGAAAATCAACCCCCAACCTGAATTTGGGTACACGGATCGCGGACCAAATTTCAGGGATGAAGGATGAGTACTATTGACACTATAATCTACCGAAACAATAACAAAAATTTTGGAAACAAAGTAGATTTTGACTTTTTTAAAATGAAAATTATAAAAAATGTAGGTTTTCTAAGGGAAGTTTTTCAAGGGTGCGTAAAATAGGGTGCAAACCGGTCAGGTACTAAGCGGAAGCCTAGTTTTGTCTAAATTAGCTGAAAACAGCTTCAAAATCGGACCCTAGATAAGAAAGATATCGATACTTTAGTGTTTTGCTTGTTCCCTTAGGTGAATTTTGGTACTTATATCGTTTATGAGAAATTGACTAATATGAAAAAACAAACAGTTTTATTTCGAGCTAGGCCCTCGACCGAGGTGTCCAGAGACGCGTCTCCGCGCGGGCTAGCCGATTCTGGAATAAAACTTATTGTCGGTGGAACAAAAATTTTGAGTTATGGTCCAAAAACGTGGTTTTTAAGGAAAAAATTTCGAAAATCAACCCCCAACCTGAATTTGGGTACACGGATCGCGGACCAAATTTCAGGGATGAAGGATGAGTACTATTGACACTATAATCTACCGAAACAATAACAAAAATTTTGGAAACAAAGTAGATTTTGACTTTTTTAAAATGAAAATTATTAAAAATGTAGGTTTTCTAAGGGAAGTTTTTCAAGGGTGCGTAAAATAGGGTGCAAACCGGTCAGGTACTAAGCGGAAGCCTAGTTTTGTCTAAATTAGCTGAAAACAGCTTCAAAATCGGACCCTAGATAAGAAAGATATCGATACTTTAGTGTTTTGCTTGTTCCCTTAGGTGAATTTTGGTACTTATATCGTTTATGAGAAATTGACTAATATGAAAAAACAAACAGTTTTATTTCGAGCTAGGCCCTCGACCGAGGTGTCCAGAGACGCGTCTCCGCGCGGGCTAGCCGATTCTGGAATAAAACTTATTGTCGGTGGAACAAAAATTTTGAGTTATGGTCCAAAAACGTGGTTTTTAAGGAAAAAATTTCGAAAATCAACCCCCAACCTGAATTTGGGTACACGGATCGCGGACCAAATTTCAGGGATGAAGGATGAGTACTATTGACACTATAATCTACCGAAACAATAACAAAAATTTTGGAAACAAAGTAGATTTTGACTTTTTTAAAATGAAAATTATTAAAAATGTAGGTTTTCTAAGGGAAGTTTTTCAAGGGTGCGTAAAATAGGGTGCAAACCGGTCAGGTACTAAGCGGAAGCCTAGTTTTGTCTAAATTAGCTGAAAACAGCTTCAAAATCGGACCCTAGATAAGAAAGATATCGATACCTTAGTGTTTTGCTTGTTCCCTTAGGTGAATTTTGGTACTTATATCGTTTATGAGAAATTGACTAATATGAAAAAACAAACAGTTTTATTTCGAGCTAGGCCCTCGACCGAGGTGTCCAGAGACGCGTCTCCGCGCGGGCTAGCCGATTCTGGAATAAAACTTATTGTCGGTGGAACAAAAATTTTGAGTTATGGTCCAAAAACGTGGTTTTTAAGGAAAAAATTTCGAAAATCAACCCCCAACCTGAATTTGGGTACACGGATCGCGGACCAAATTTCAGGGATGAAGGATGAGTACTATTGACACTATAATCTACCGAAACAATAACAAAAATTTTGGAAACAAAGTAGATTTTGACTTTTTTAAAATGAAAATTATTAAAAATGTAGGTTTTCTAAGGGAAGTTTTTCAAGGGTGCGTAAAATAGGGTGCAAACCGGTCAGGTACTAAGCGGAAGCCTAGTTTTGTCTAAATTAGCTGAAAACAGCTTCAAAATCGGACCCTAGATAAGAAAGATATCGATACTTTAGTGTTTTGCTTGTTCCCTTAGGTGAATTTTGGTACTTATATCGTTTATGAGAAATTGACTAATATGAAAAAACAAACAGTTTTATTTCGAGCTAGGCCCTCGACCGAGGTGTCCAGAGACGCGTCTCCGCGCGGGCTAGCCGATTCTGGAATAAAACTTATTGTCGGTGGAACAAAAATTTTGAGTTATGGTCCAAAAACGTGGTTTTTAAGGAAAAAATTTCGAAAATCAACTCCCAACCTGAATTTGGGTACACGGATCGCGGACCAAATTTCAGGGATGAAGGATGAGTACTATTGACACTATAATCTACCGAAACAATAACAAAAATTTTGGAAACAAAGTAGATTTTGACTTTTTTAAAATGAAAATTATTAAAAATGTAGGTTTTCTAAGGGAAGTTTTTCAAGGGTGCGTAAAATAGGGTGCAAACCGGTCAGGTACTAAGCGGAAGCCTAGTTTTGTCTAAATTAGCTGAAAACAGCTTCAAAATCGGACCCTAGATAAGAAAGATATCGATACTTTAGTGTTTTGCTTGTTCCCTTAGGTGAATTTTGGTACTTATATCGTTTATGAGAAATTGACTAATATGAAAAAACAAACAGTTTTATTTCGAGCTAGGCCCTCGACCGAGGTGTCCAGAGACGCGTCTCCGCGCGGGCTAGCCGATTCTGGAATAAAACTTATTGTCGGTGGAACAAAAATTTTGAGTTATGGTCCAAAAACGTGGTTTTTAAGGAAAAAATTTCGAAAATCAACCCCCAACCTGAATTTGGGTACACGGATCGCGGACCAAATTTCAGGGATGAAGGATGAGTACTATTGACACTATAATCTACCGAAACAATAACAAAAATTTTGGAAACAAAGTAGATTTTGACTTTTTTAAAATGAAAATTATTAAAAATGTAGGTTTTCTAAGGGAAGTTTTTCAAGGGTGCGTAAAATAGGGTGCAAACCGGTCAGGTACTAAGCGGAAGCCTAGTTTTGTCTAAATTAGCTGAAAACAGCTTCAAAATCGGACCCTAGATAAGAAAGATATCGATACTTTAGTGTTTTGCTTGTTCCCTTAGGTGAATTTTGGTACTTATATCGTTTATGAGAAATTGACTAATATGAAAAAACAAACAGTTTTATTTCGAGCTAGGCCCTCGACCGAGGTGTCCAGAGACGCGTCTCCGCGCGGGCTAGCCGATTCTGGAATAAAACTTATTGTCGGTGGAACAAAAATTTTGAGTTATGGTCCAAAAACGTGGTTTTTAAGGAAAAAATTTCGAAAATCAACCCCCAACCTGAATTTGGGTACACGGATCGCGGACCAAATTTCAGGGATGAAGGATGAGTACTATTGACACTATAATCTACCGAAACAATAACAAAAATTTTGGAAACAAAGTAGATTTTGACTTTTTTAAAATGAAAATTATTAAAAATGTAGGTTTTCTAAGGGAAGTTTTTCAAGGGTGCGTAAAATAGGGTGCAAACCGGTCAGGTACTAAGCGGAAGCCTAGTTTTGTCTAAATTAGCTGAAAACAGCTTCAAAATCGGACCCTAGATAAGAAAGATATCGATACTTTAGTGTTTTGCTTGTTCCCTTAGGTGAATTTTGGTACTTATATCGTTTATGAGAAATTGACTAATATGAAAAAACAAACAGTTTTATTTCGAGCTAGGCCCTCGACCGAGGTGTCCAGAGACGCGTCTCCGCGCGGGCTAGCCGATTCTGGAATAAAACTTATTGTCGGTGGAACAAAAATTTTGAGTTATGGTCCAAAAACGTGGTTTTTAAGGAAAAAATTTCGAAAATCAACCCCCAACCTGAATTTGGGTACACGGATCGCGGACCAAATTTCAGGGATGAAGGATGAGTACTATTGACACTATAATCTACCGAAACAATAACAAAAATTTTGGAAACAAAGTAGATTTTGACTTTTTTAAAATGAAAATTATTAAAAATGTAGGTTTTCTAAGGGAAGTTTTTCAAGGGTGCGTAAAATAGGGTGCAAACCGGTCAGGTACTAAGCGGAAGCCTAGTTTTGTCTAAATTAGCTGAAAACAGCTTCAAAATCGGACCCTAGATAAGAAAGATATCGATACTTTAGTGTTTTGCTTGTTCCCTTAGGTGAATTTTGGTACTTATATCGTTTATGAGAAATTGACTAATATGAAAAAACAAACAGTTTTATTTCGAGCTAGGCCCTCGACCGAGGTGTCCAGAGACGCGTCTCCGCGCGGGCTAGCCGATTCTGGAATAAAACTTATTGTCGGTGGAACAAAAATTTTGAGTTATGGTCCAAAAACGTGGTTTTTAAGGAAAAAATTTCGAAAATCAACCCCCAACCTGAATTTGGGTACACGGATCGCGGACCAAATTTCAGGGATGAAGGATGAGTACTATTGACACTATAATCTACCGAAACAATAACAAAAATTTTGGAAACAAAGTAGATTTTGACTTTTTTAAAATGAAAATTATTAAAAATGTAGGTTTTCTAAGGGAAGTTTTTCAAGGGTGCGTAAAATAGGGTGCAAACCGGTCAGGTACTAAGCGGAAGCCTAGTTTTGTCTAAATTAGCTGAAAACAGCTTCAAAATCGGACCCTAGATAAGAAAGATATCGATACTTTAGTGTTTTGCTTGTTCCCTTAGGTGAATTTTGGTACTTATATCGTTTATGAGAAATTGACTAATATGAAAAAACAAACAGTTTTATTTCGAGCTAGGCCCTCGACCGAGGTGTCCAGAGACGCGTCTCCGCGCGGGCTAGCCGATTCTGGAATAAAACTTATTGTCGGTGGAACAAAAATTTTGAGTTATGGTCCAAAAACGTGGTTTTTAAGGAAAAAATTTCGAAAATCAACCCCCAACCTGAATTTGGGTACACGGATCGCGGACCAAATTTCAGGGATGAAGGATGAGTACTATTGACACTATAATCTACCGAAACAATAACAAAAATTTTGGAAACAAAGTAGATTTTGACTTTTTTAAAATGAAAATTATTAAAAATGTAGGTTTTCTAAGGGAAGTTTTTCAAGGGTGCGTAAAATAGGGTGCAAACCGGTCAGGTACTAAGCGGAAGCCTAGTTTTGTCTAAATTAGCTGAAAACAGCTTCAAAATCGGACCCTAGATAAGAAAGATATCGATACTTTAGTGTTTTGCTTGTTCCCTTAGGTGAATTTTGGTACTTATATCGTTTATGAGAAATTGACTAATATGAAAAAACAAACAGTTTTATTTCGAGCTAGGCCCTCGACCGAGGTGTCCAGAGACGCGTCTCCGCGCGGGCTAGCCGATTCTGGAATAAAACTTATTGTCGGTGGAACAAAAATTTTGAGTTATGGTCCAAAAACGTGGTTTTTAAGGAAAAAATTTCGAAAATCAACCCCCAACCTGAATTTGGGTACACGGATCGCGGACCAAATTTCAGGGATGAAGGATGAGTACTATTGACACTATAATCTACCGAAACAATAACAAAAATTTTGGAAACAAAGTAGATTTTGACTTTTTTAAAATGAAAATTATTAAAAATGTAGGTTTTCTAAGGGAAGTTTTTCAAGGGTGCGTAAAATAGGGTGCAAACCGGTCAGGTACTAAGCGGAAGCCTAGTTTTGTCTAAATTAGCTGAAAACAGCTTCAAAATCGGACCCTAGATAAGAAAGATATCGATACTTTAGTGTTTTGCTTGTTCCCTTAGGTGAATTTTGGTACTTATATCGTTTATGAGAAATTGACTAATATGAAAAAACAAACAGTTTTATTTCGAGCTAGGCCCTCGACCGAGGTGTCCAGAGACGCGTCTCCGCGCGGGCTAGCCGATTCTGGAATAAAACTTATTGTCGGTGGAACAAAAATTTTGAGTTATGGTCCAAAAACGTGGTTTTTAAGGAAAAAATTTCGAAAATCAACCCCCAACCTGAATTTGGGTACACGGATCGCGGACCAAATTTCAGGGATGAAGGATGAGTACTATTGACACTATAATCTACCGAAACAATAACAAAAATTTTGGAAACAAAGTAGATTTTGACTTTTTTAAAATGAAAATTATTAAAAATGTAGGTTTTCTAAGGGAAGTTTTTCAAGGGTGCGTAAAATAGGGTGCAAACCGGTCAGGTACTAAGCGGAAGCCTAGTTTTGTCTAAATTAGCTGAAAACAGCTTCAAAATCGGACCCTAGATAAGAAAGATATCGATACTTTAGTGTTTTGCTTGTTCCCTTAGGTGAATTTTGGTACTTATATCGTTTATGAGAAATTGACTAATATGAAAAAACAAACAGTTTTATTTCGAGCTAGGCCCTCGACCGAGGTGTCCAGAGACGCGTCTCCGCGCGGGCTAGCCGATTCTGGAATAAAACTTATTGTCGGTGGAACAAAAATTTTGAGTTATGGTCCAAAAACGTGGTTTTTAAGGAAAAAATTTCGAAAATCAACCCCCAACCTGAATTTGGGTACACGGATCGCGGACCAAATTTCAGGGATGAAGGATGAGTACTATTGACACTATAATCTACCGAAACAATAACAAAAATTTTGGAAACAAAGTAGATTTTGACTTTTTTAAAATGAAAATTATTAAAAATGTAGGTTTTCTAAGGGAAGTTTTTCAAGGGTGCGTAAAATAGGGTGCAAACCGGTCAGGTACTAAGCGGAAGCCTAGTTTTGTCTAAATTAGCTGAAAACAGCTTCAAAATCGGACCCTAGATAAGAAAGATATCGATACTTTAGTGTTTTGCTTGTTCCCTTAGGTGAATTTTGGTACTTATATCGTTTATGAGAAATTGACTAATATGAAAAAACAAACAGTTTTATTTCGAGCTAGGCCCTCGACCGAGGTGTCCAGAGACGCGTCTCCGCGCGGGCTAGCCGATTCTGGAATAAAACTTATTGTCGGTGGAACAAAAATTTTGAGTTATGGTCCAAAAACGTGGTTTTTAAGGAAAAAATTTCGAAAATCAACCCCCAACCTGAATTTGGGTACACGGATCGCGGACCAAATTTCAGGGATGAAGGATGAGTACTATTGACACTATAATCTACCGAAACAATAACAAAAATTTTGGAAACAAAGTAGATTTTGACTTTTTTAAAATGAAAATTATTAAAAATGTAGGTTTTCTAAGGGAAGTTTTTCAAGGGTGCGTAAAATAGGGTGCAAACCGGTCAGGTACTAAGCGGAAGCCTAGTTTTGTCTAAATTAGCTGAAAACAGCTTCAAAATCGGACCCTAGATAAGAAAGATATCGATACTTTAGTGTTTTGCTTGTTCCCTTAGGTGAATTTTGGTACTTATATCGTTTATGAGAAATTGACTAATATGAAAAAACAAACAGTTTTATTTCGAGCTAGGCCCTCGACCGAGGTGTCCAGAGACGCGTCTCCGCGCGGGCTAGCCGATTCTGGAATAAAACTTATTGTCGGTGGAACAAAAATTTTGAGTTATGGTCCAAAAACGTGGTTTTTAAGGAAAAAATTTCGAAAATCAACCCCCAACCTGAATTTGGGTACACGGATCGCGGACCAAATTTCAGGGATGAAGGATGAGTACTATTGACACTATAATCTACCGAAACAATAACAAAAATTTTGGAAACAAAGTAGATTTTGACTTTTTTAAAATGAAAATTATTAAAAATGTAGGTTTTCTAAGGGAAGTTTTTCAAGGGTGCGTAAAATAGGGTGCAAACCGGTCAGGTACTAAGCGGAAGCCTAGTTTTGTCTAAATTAGCTGAAAACAGCTTCAAAATCGGACCCTAGATAAGAAAGATATCGATACTTTAGTGTTTTGCTTGTTCCCTTAGGTGAATTTTGGTACTTATATCGTTTATGAGAAATTGACTAATATGAAAAAACAAACAGTTTTATTTCGAGCTAGGCCCTCGACCGAGGTGTCCAGAGACGCGTCTCCGCGCGGGCTAGCCGATTCTGGAATAAAACTTATTGTCGGTGGAACAAAAATTTTGAGTTATGGTCCAAAAACGTGGTTTTTAAGGAAAAAATTTCGAAAATCAACCCCCAACCTGAATTTGGGTACACGGATCGCGGACCAAATTTCAGGGATGAAGGATGAGTACTATTGACACTATAATCTACCGAAACAATAACAAAAATTTTGGAAACAAAGTAGATTTTGACTTTTTTAAAATGAAAATTATTAAAAATGTAGGTTTTCTAAGGGAAGTTTTTCAAGGGTGCGTAAAATAGGGTGCAAACCGGTCAGGTACTAAGCGGAAGCCTAGTTTTGTCTAAATTAGCTGAAAACAGCTTCAAAATCGGACCCTAGATAAGAAAGATATCGATACTTTAGTGTTTTGCTTGTTCCCTTAGGTGAATTTTGGTACTTATATCGTTTATGAGAAATTGACTAATATGAAAAAACAAACAGTTTTATTTCGAGCTAGGCCCTCGACCGAGGTGTCCAGAGACGCGTCTCCGCGCGGGCTAGCCGATTCTGGAATAAAACTTATTGTCGGTGGAACAAAAATTTTGAGTTATGGTCCAAAAACGTGGTTTTTAAGGAAAAAATTTCGAAAATCAACCCCCAACCTGAATTTGGGTACACGGATCGCGGACCAAATTTCAGGGATGAAGGATGAGTACTATTGACACTATAATCTACCGAAACAATAACAAAAATTTTGGAAACAAAGTAGATTTTGACTTTTTTAAAATGAAAATTATTAAAAATGTAGGTTTTCTAAGGGAAGTTTTTCAAGGGTGCGTAAAATAGGGTGCAAACCGGTCAGGTACTAAGCGGAAGCCTAGTTTTGTCTAAATTAGCTGAAAACAGCTTCAAAATCGGACCCTAGATAAGAAAGATATCGATACTTTAGTGTTTTGCTTGTTCCCTTAGGTGAATTTTGGTACTTATATCGTTTATGAGAAATTGACTAATATGAAAAAACAAACAGTTTTATTTCGAGCTAGGCCCTCGACCGAGGTGTCCAGAGACGCGTCTCCGCGCGGGCTAGCCGATTCTGGAATAAAACTTATTGTCGGTGGAACAAAAATTTTGAGTTATGGTCCAAAAACGTGGTTTTTAAGGAAAAAATTTCGAAAATCAACCCCCAACCTGAATTTGGGTACACGGATCGCGGACCAAATTTCAGGGATGAAGGATGAGTACTATTGACACTATAATCTACCGAAACAATAACAAAAATTTTGGAAACAAAGTAGATTTTGACTTTTTTAAAATGAAAATTATTAAAAATGTAGGTTTTCTAAGGGAAGTTTTTCAAGGGTGCGTAAAATAGGGTGCAAACCGGTCAGGTACTAAGCGGAAGCCTAGTTTTGTCTAAATTAGCTGAAAACAGCTTCAAAATCGGACCCTAGATAAGAAAGATATCGATACTTTAGTGTTTTGCTTGTTCCCTTAGGTGAATTTTGGTACTTATATCGTTTATGAGAAATTGACTAATATGAAAAAACAAACAGTTTTATTTCGAGCTAGGCCCTCGACCGAGGTGTCCAGAGACGCGTCTCCGCGCGGGCTAGCCGATTCTGGAATAAAACTTATTGTCGGTGGAACAAAAATTTTGAGTTATGGTCCAAAAACGTGGTTTTTAAGGAAAAAATTTCGAAAATCAACCCCCAACCTGAATTTGGGTACACGGATCGCGGACCAAATTTCAGGGATGAAGGATGAGTACTATTGACACTATAATCTACCGAAACAATAACAAAAATTTTGGAAACAAAGTAGATTTTGACTTTTTTAAAATGAAAATTATTAAAAATGTAGGTTTTCTAAGGGAAGTTTTTCAAGGGTGCGTAAAATAGGGTGCAAACCGGTCAGGTACTAAGCGGAAGCCTAGTTTTGTCTAAATTAGCTGAAAACAGCTTCAAAATCGGACCCTAGATAAGAAAGATATCGATACTTTAGTGTTTTGCTTGTTCCCTTAGGTGAATTTTGGTACTTATATCGTTTATGAGAAATTGACTAATATGAAAAAACAAACAGTTTTATTTCGAGCTAGGCCCTCGACCGAGGTGTCCAGAGACGCGTCTCCGCGCGGGCTAGCCGATTCTGGAATAAAACTTATTGTCGGTGGAACAAAAATTTTGAGTTATGGTCCAAAAACGTGGTTTTTAAGGAAAAAATTTCGAAAATCAACCCCCAACCTGAATTTGGGTACACGGATCGCGGACCAAATTTCAGGGATGAAGGATGAGTACTATTGACACTATAATCTACCGAAACAATAACAAAAATTTTGGAAACAAAGTAGATTTTGACTTTTTTAAAATGAAAATTATTAAAAATGTAGGTTTTCTAAGGGAAGTTTTTCAAGGGTGCGTAAAATAGGGTGCAAACCGGTCAGGTACTAAGCGGAAGCCTAGTTTTGTCTAAATTAGCTGAAAACAGCTTCAAAATCGGACCCTAGATAAGAAAGATATCGATACTTTAGTGTTTTGCTTGTTCCCTTAGGTGAATTTTGGTACTTATATCGTTTATGAGAAATTGACTAATATGAAAAAACAAACAGTTTTATTTCGAGCTAGGCCCTCGACCGAGGTGTCCAGAGACGCGTCTCCGCGCGGGCTAGCCGATTCTGGAATAAAACTTATTGTCGGTGGAACAAAAATTTTGAGTTATGGTCCAAAAACGTGGTTTTTAAGGAAAAAATTTCGAAAATCAACCCCCAACCTGAATTTGGGTACACGGATCGCGGACCAAATTTCAGGGATGAAGGATGAGTACTATTGACACTATAATCTACCGAAACAATAACAAAAATTTTGGAAACAAAGTAGATTTTGACTTTTTTAAAATGAAAATTATTAAAAATGTAGGTTTTCTAAGGGAAGTTTTTCAAGGGTGCGTAAAATAGGGTGCAAACCGGTCAGGTACTAAGCGGAAGCCTAGTTTTGTCTAAATTAGCTGAAAACAGCTTCAAAATCGGACCCTAGATAAGAAAGATATCGATACTTTAGTGTTTTGCTTGTTCCCTTAGGTGAATTTTGGTACTTATATCGTTTATGAGAAATTGACTAATATGAAAAAACAAACAGTTTTATTTCGAGCTAGGCCCTCGACCGAGGTGTCCAGAGACGCGTCTCCGCGCGGGCTAGCCGATTCTGGAATAAAACTTATTGTCGGTGGAACAAAAATTTTGAGTTATGGTCCAAAAACGTGGTTTTTAAGGAAAAAATTTCGAAAATCAACCCCCAACCTGAATTTGGGTACACGGATCGCGGACCAAATTTCAGGGATGAAGGATGAGTACTATTGACACTATAATCTACCGAAACAATAACAAAAATTTTGGAAACAAAGTAGATTTTGACTTTTTTAAAATGAAAATTATTAAAAATGTAGGTTTTCTAAGGGAAGTTTTTCAAGGGTGCGTAAAATAGGGTGCAAACCGGTCAGGTACTAAGCGGAAGCCTAGTTTTGTCTAAATTAGCTGAAAACAGCTTCAAAATCGGACCCTAGATAAGAAAGATATCGATACTTTAGTGTTTTGCTTGTTCCCTTAGGTGAATTTTGGTACTTATATCGTTTATGAGAAATTGACTAATATGAAAAAACAAACAGTTTTATTTCGAGCTAGGCCCTCGACCGAGGTGTCCAGAGACGCGTCTCCGCGCGGGCTAGCCGATTCTGGAATAAAACTTATTGTCGGTGGAACAAAAATTTTGAGTTATGGTCCAAAAACGTGGTTTTTAAGGAAAAAATTTCGAAAATCAACCCCCAACCTGAATTTGGGTACACGGATCGCGGACCAAATTTCAGGGATGAAGGATGAGTACTATTGACACTATAATCTACCGAAACAATAACAAAAATTTTGGAAACAAAGTAGATTTTGACTTTTTTAAAATGAAAATTATTAAAAATGTAGGTTTTCTAAGGGAAGTTTTTCAAGGGTGCGTAAAATAGGGTGCAAACCGGTCAGGTACTAAGCGGAAGCCTAGTTTTGTCTAAATTAGCTGAAAACAGCTTCAAAATCGGACCCTAGATAAGAAAGATATCGATACTTTAGTGTTTTGCTTGTTCCCTTAGGTGAATTTTGGTACTTATATCGTTTATGAGAAATTGACTAATATGAAAAAACAAACAGTTTTATTTCGAGCTAGGCCCTCGACCGAGGTGTCCAGAGACGCGTCTCCGCGCGGGCTAGCCGATTCTGGAATAAAACTTATTGTCGGTGGAACAAAAATTTTGAGTTATGGTCCAAAAACGTGGTTTTTAAGGAAAAAATTTCGAAAATCAACCCCCAACCTGAATTTGGGTACACGGATCGCGGACCAAATTTCAGGGATGAAGGATGAGTACTATTGACACTATAATCTACCGAAACAATAACAAAAATTTTGGAAACAAAGTAGATTTTGACTTTTTTAAAATGAAAATTATTAAAAATGTAGGTTTTCTAAGGGAAGTTTTTCAAGGGTGCGTAAAATAGGGTGCAAACCGGTCAGGTACTAAGCGGAAGCCTAGTTTTGTCTAAATTAGCTGAAAACAGCTTCAAAATCGGACCCTAGATAAGAAAGATATCGATACTTTAGTGTTTTGCTTGTTCCCTTAGGTGAATTTTGGTACTTATATCGTTTATGAGAAATTGACTAATATGAAAAAACAAACAGTTTTATTTCGAGCTAGGCCCTCGACCGAGGTGTCCAGAGACGCGTCTCCGCGCGGGCTAGCCGATTCTGGAATAAAACTTATTGTCGGTGGAACAAAAATTTTGAGTTATGGTCCAAAAACGTGGTTTTTAAGGAAAAAATTTCGAAAATCAACCCCCAACCTGAATTTGGGTACACGGATCGCGGACCAAATTTCAGGGATGAAGGATGAGTACTATTGACACTATAATCTACCGAAACAATAACAAAAATTTTGGAAACAAAGTAGATTTTGACTTTTTTAAAATGAAAATTATTAAAAATGTAGGTTTTCTAAGGGAAGTTTTTCAAGGGTGCGTAAAATAGGGTGCAAACCGGTCAGGTACTAAGCGGAAGCCTAGTTTTGTCTAAATTAGCTGAAAACAGCTTCAAAATCGGACCCTAGATAAGAAAGATATCGATACTTTAGTGTTTTGCTTGTTCCCTTAGGTGAATTTTTGGTACTTATATCGTTTATGAGAAATTGACTAATATGAAAAAACAAACAGTTTTATTTCGAGCTAGGCCCTCGACCGAGGTGTCCAGAGACGCGTCTCCGCGCGGGCTAGCCGATTCTGGAATAAAACTTATTGTCGGTGGAACAAAAATTTTGAGTTATGGTCCAAAAACGTGGTTTTTAAGGAAAAAATTTCGAAAATCAACCCCCAACCTGAATTTGGGTACACGGATCGCGGACCAAATTTCAGGGATGAAGGATGAGTACTATTGACACTATAATCTACCGAAACAATAACAAAAATTTTGGAAACAAAGTAGATTTTGACTTTTTTAAAATGAAAATTATTAAAAATGTAGGTTTTCTAAGGGAAGTTTTTCAAGGGTGCGTAAAATAGGGTGCAAACCGGTCAGGTACTAAGCGGAAGCCTAGTTTTGTCTAAATTAGCTGAAAACAGCTTCAAAATCGGACCCTAGATAAGAAAGATATCGATACTTTAGTGTTTTGCTTGTTCCCTTAGGTGAATTTTGGTACTTATATCGTTTATGAGAAATTGACTAATATGAAAAAACAAACAGTTTTATTTCGAGCTAGGCCCTCGACCGAGGTGTCCAGAGACGCGTCTCCGCGCGGGCTAGCCGATTCTGGAATAAAACTTATTGTCGGTGGAACAAAAATTTTGAGTTATGGTCCAAAAACGTGGTTTTTAAGGAAAAAATTTCGAAAATCAACCCCCAACCTGAATTTGGGTACACGGATCGCGGACCAAATTTCAGGGATGAAGGATGAGTACTATTGACACTATAATCTACCGAAACAATAACAAAAATTTTGGAAACAAAGTAGATTTTGACTTTTTTAAAATGAAAATTATTAAAAATGTAGGTTTTCTAAGGGAAGTTTTTCAAGGGTGCGTAAAATAGGGTGCAAACCGGTCAGGTACTAAGCGGAAGCCTAGTTTTGTCTAAATTAGCTGAAAACAGCTTCAAAATCGGACCCTAGATAAGAAAGATATCGATACTTTAGTGTTTTGCTTGTTCCCTTAGGTGAATTTTGGTACTTATATCGTTTATGAGAAATTGACTAATATGAAAAAACAAACAGTTTTATTTCGAGCTAGGCCCTCGACCGAGGTGTCCAGAGACGCGTCTCCGCGCGGGCTAGCCGATTCTGGAATAAAACTTATTGTCGGTGGAACAAAAATTTTGAGTTATGGTCCAAAAACGTGGTTTTTAAGGAAAAAATTTCGAAAATCAACCCCCAACCTGAATTTGGGTACACGGATCGCGGACCAAATTTCAGGGATGAAGGATGAGTACTATTGACACTATAATCTACCGAAACAATAACAAAAATTTTGGAAACAAAGTAGATTTTGACTTTTTTAAAATGAAAATTATTAAAAATGTAGGTTTTCTAAGGGAAGTTTTTCAAGGGTGCGTAAAATAGGGTGCAAACCGGTCAGGTACTAAGCGGAAGCCTAGTTTTGTCTAAATTAGCTGAAAACAGCTTCAAAATCGGACCCTAGATAAGAAAGATATCGATACTTTAGTGTTTTGCTTGTTCCCTTAGGTGAATTTTGGTACTTATATCGTTTATGAGAAATTGACTAATATGAAAAAACAAACAGTTTTATTTCGAGCTAGGCCCTCGACCGAGGTGTCCAGAGACGCGTCTCCGCGCGGGCTAGCCGATTCTGGAATAAAACTTATTGTCGGTGGAACAAAAATTTTGAGTTATGGTCCAAAAACGTGGTTTTTAAGGAAAAAATTTCGAAAATCAACCCCCAACCTGAATTTGGGTACACGGATCGCGGACCAAATTTCAGGGATGAAGGATGAGTACTATTGACACTATAATCTACCGAAACAATAACAAAAATTTTGGAAACAAAGTAGATTTTGACTTTTTTAAAATGAAAATTATTAAAAATGTAGGTTTTCTAAGGGAAGTTTTTCAAGGGTGCGTAAAATAGGGTGCAAACCGGTCAGGTACTAAGCGGAAGCCTAGTTTTGTCTAAATTAGCTGAAAACAGCTTCAAAATCGGACCCTAGATAAGAAAGATATCGATACTTTAGTGTTTTGCTTGTTCCCTTAGGTGAATTTTGGTACTTATATCGTTTATGAGAAATTGACTAATATGAAAAAACAAACAGTTTTATTTCGAGCTAGGCCCTCGACCGAGGTGTCCAGAGACGCGTCTCCGCGCGGGCTAGCCGATTCTGGAATAAAACTTATTGTCGGTGGAACAAAAATTTTGAGTTATGGTCCAAAAACGTGGTTTTTAAGGAAAAAATTTCGAAAATCAACCCCCAACCTGAATTTGGGTACACGGATCGCGGACCAAATTTCAGGGATGAAGGATGAGTACTATTGACACTATAATCTACCGAAACAATAACAAAAATTTTGGAAACAAAGTAGATTTTGACTTTTTTAAAATGAAAATTATTAAAAATGTAGGTTTTCTAAGGGAAGTTTTTCAAGGGTGCGTAAAATAGGGTGCAAACCGGTCAGGTACTAAGCGGAAGCCTAGTTTTGTCTAAATTAGCTGAAAACAGCTTCAAAATCGGACCCTAGATAAGAAAGATATCGATACTTTAGTGTTTTGCTTGTTCCCTTAGGTGAATTTTGGTACTTATATCGTTTATGAGAAATTGACTAATATGAAAAAACAAACAGTTTTATTTCGAGCTAGGCCCTCGACCGAGGTGTCCAGAGACGCGTCTCCGCGCGGGCTAGCCGATTCTGGAATAAAACTTATTGTCGGTGGAACAAAAATTTTGAGTTATGGTCCAAAAACGTGGTTTTTAAGGAAAAAATTTCGAAAATCAACCCCCAACCTGAATTTGGGTACACGGATCGCGGACCAAATTTCAGGGATGAAGGATGAGTACTATTGACACTATAATCTACCGAAACAATAACAAAAATTTTGGAAACAAAGTAGATTTTGACTTTTTTAAAATGAAAATTATTAAAAATGTAGGTTTTCTAAGGGAAGTTTTTCAAGGGTGCGTAAAATAGGGTGCAAACCGGTCAGGTACTAAGCGGAAGCCTAGTTTTGTCTAAATTAGCTGAAAACAGCTTCAAAATCGGACCCTAGATAAGAAAGATATCGATACTTTAGTGTTTTGCTTGTTCCCTTAGGTGAATTTTGGTACTTATATCGTTTATGAGAAATTGACTAATATGAAAAAACAAACAGTTTTATTTCGAGCTAGGCCCTCGACCGAGGTGTCCAGAGACGCGTCTCCGCGCGGGCTAGCCGATTCTGGAATAAAACTTATTGTCGGTGGAACAAAAATTTTGAGTTATGGTCCAAAAACGTGGTTTTTAAGGAAAAAATTTCGAAAATCAACCCCCAACCTGAATTTGGGTACACGGATCGCGGACCAAATTTCAGGGATGAAGGATGAGTACTATTGACACTATAATCTACCGAAACAATAACAAAAATTTTGGAAACAAAGTAGATTTTGACTTTTTTAAAATGAAAATTATTAAAAATGTAGGTTTTCTAAGGGAAGTTTTTCAAGGGTGCGTAAAATAGGGTGCAAACCGGTCAGGTACTAAGCGGAAGCCTAGTTTTGTCTAAATTAGCTGAAAACAGCTTCAAAATCGGACCCTAGATAAGAAAGATATCGATACTTTAGTGTTTTGCTTGTTCCCTTAGGTGAATTTTGGTACTTATATCGTTTATGAGAAATTGACTAATATGAAAAAACAAACAGTTTTATTTCGAGCTAGGCCCTCGACCGAGGTGTCCAGAGACGCGTCTCCGCGCGGGCTAGCCGATTCTGGAATAAAACTTATTGTCGGTGGAACAAAAATTTTGAGTTATGGTCCAAAAACGTGGTTTTTAAGGAAAAAATTTCGAAAATCAACCCCCAACCTGAATTTGGGTACACGGATCGCGGACCAAATTTCAGGGATGAAGGATGAGTACTATTGACACTATAATCTACCGAAACAATAACAAAAATTTTGGAAACAAAGTAGATTTTGACTTTTTTAAAATGAAAATTATTAAAAATGTAGGTTTTCTAAGGGAAGTTTTTCAAGGGTGCGTAAAATAGGGTGCAAACCGGTCAGGTACTAAGCGGAAGCCTAGTTTTGTCTAAATTAGCTGAAAACAGCTTCAAAATCGGACCCTAGATAAGAAAGATATCGATACTTTAGTGTTTTGCTTGTTCCCTTAGGTGAATTTTGGTACTTATATCGTTTATGAGAAATTGACTAATATGAAAAAACAAACAGTTTTATTTCGAGCTAGGCCCTCGACCGAGGTGTCCAGAGACGCGTCTCCGCGCGGGCTAGCCGATTCTGGAATAAAACTTATTGTCGGTGGAACAAAAATTTTGAGTTATGGTCCAAAAACGTGGTTTTTAAGGAAAAAATTTCGAAAATCAACCCCCAACCTGAATTTGGGTACACGGATCGCGGACCAAATTTCAGGGATGAAGGATGAGTACTATTGACACTATAATCTACCGAAACAATAACAAAAATTTTGGAAACAAAGTAGATTTTGACTTTTTTAAAATGAAAATTATTAAAAATGTAGGTTTTCTAAGGGAAGTTTTTCAAGGGTGCGTAAAATAGGGTGCAAACCGGTCAGGTACTAAGCGGAAGCCTAGTTTTGTCTAAATTAGCTGAAAACAGCTTCAAAATCGGACCCTAGATAAGAAAGATATCGATACTTTAGTGTTTTGCTTGTTCCCTTAGGTGAATTTTGGTACTTATATCGTTTATGAGAAATTGACTAATATGAAAAAACAAACAGTTTTATTTCGAGCTAGGCCCTCGACCGAGGTGTCCAGAGACGCGTCTCCGCGCGGGCTAGCCGATTCTGGAATAAAACTTATTGTCGGTGGAACAAAAATTTTGAGTTATGGTCCAAAAACGTGGTTTTTAAGGAAAAAATTTCGAAAATCAACCCCCAACCTGAATTTGGGTACACGGATCGCGGACCAAATTTCAGGGATGAAGGATGAGTACTATTGACACTATAATCTACCGAAACAATAACAAAAATTTTGGAAACAAAGTAGATTTTGACTTTTTTAAAATGAAAATTATTAAAAATGTAGGTTTTCTAAGGGAAGTTTTTCAAGGGTGCGTAAAATAGGGTGCAAACCGGTCAGGTACTAAGCGGAAGCCTAGTTTTGTCTAAATTAGCTGAAAACAGCTTCAAAATCGGACCCTAGATAAGAAAGATATCGATACTTTAGTGTTTTGCTTGTTCCCTTAGGTGAATTTTGGTACTTATATCGTTTATGAGAAATTGACTAATATGAAAAAACAAACAGTTTTATTTCGAGCTAGGCCCTCGACCGAGGTGTCCAGAGACGCGTCTCCGCGCGGGCTAGCCGATTCTGGAATAAAACTTATTGTCGGTGGAACAAAAATTTTGAGTTATGGTCCAAAAACGTGGTTTTTAAGGAAAAAATTTCGAAAATCAACCCCCAACCTGAATTTGGGTACACGGATCGCGGACCAAATTTCAGGGATGAAGGATGAGTACTATTGACACTATAATCTACCGAAACAATAACAAAAATTTTGGAAACAAAGTAGATTTTGACTTTTTTAAAATGAAAATTATTAAAAATGTAGGTTTTCTAAGGGAAGTTTTTCAAGGGTGCGTAAAATAGGGTGCAAACCGGTCAGGTACTAAGCGGAAGCCTAGTTTTGTCTAAATTAGCTGAAAACAGCTTCAAAATCGGACCCTAGATAAGAAAGATATCGATACTTTAGTGTTTTGCTTGTTCCCTTAGGTGAATTTTGGTACTTATATCGTTTATGAGAAATTGACTAATATGAAAAAACAAACAGTTTTATTTCGAGCTAGGCCCTCGACCGAGGTGTCCAGAGACGCGTCTCCGCGCGGGCTAGCCGATTCTGGAATAAAACTTATTGTCGGTGGAACAAAAATTTTGAGTTATGGTCCAAAAACGTGGTTTTTAAGGAAAAAATTTCGAAAATCAACCCCCAACCTGAATTTGGGTACACGGATCGCGGACCAAATTTCAGGGATGAAGGATGAGTACTATTGACACTATAATCTACCGAAACAATAACAAAAATTTTGGAAACAAAGTAGATTTTGACTTTTTTAAAATGAAAATTATTAAAAATGTAGGTTTTCTAAGGGAAGTTTTTCAAGGGTGCGTAAAATAGGGTGCAAACCGGTCAGGTACTAAGCGGAAGCCTAGTTTTGTCTAAATTAGCTGAAAACAGCTTCAAAATCGGACCCTAGATAAGAAAGATATCGATACTTTAGTGTTTTGCTTGTTCCCTTAGGTGAATTTTGGTACTTATATCGTTTATGAGAAATTGACTAATATGAAAAAACAAACAGTTTTATTTCGAGCTAGGCCCTCGACCGAGGTGTCCAGAGACGCGTCTCCGCGCGGGCTAGCCGATTCTGGAATAAAACTTATTGTCGGTGGAACAAAAATTTTGAGTTATGGTCCAAAAACGTGGTTTTTAAGGAAAAAATTTCGAAAATCAACCCCCAACCTGAATTTGGGTACACGGATCGCGGACCAAATTTCAGGGATGAAGGATGAGTACTATTGACACTATAATCTACCGAAACAATAACAAAAATTTTGGAAACAAAGTAGATTTTGACTTTTTTAAAATGAAAATTATTAAAAATGTAGGTTTTCTAAGGGAAGTTTTTCAAGGGTGCGTAAAATAGGGTGCAAACCGGTCAGGTACTAAGCGGAAGCCTAGTTTTGTCTAAATTAGCTGAAAACAGCTTCAAAATCGGACCCTAGATAAGAAAGATATCGATACTTTAGTGTTTTGCTTGTTCCCTTAGGTGAATTTTGGTACTTATATCGTTTATGAGAAATTGACTAATATGAAAAAACAAACAGTTTTATTTCGAGCTAGGCCCTCGACCGAGGTGTCCAGAGACGCGTCTCCGCGCGGGCTAGCCGATTCTGGAATAAAACTTATTGTCGGTGGAACAAAAATTTTGAGTTATGGTCCAAAAACGTGGTTTTTAAGGAAAAAATTTCGAAAATCAACCCCCAACCTGAATTTGGGTACACGGATCGCGGACCAAATTTCAGGGATGAAGGATGAGTACTATTGACACTATAATCTACCGAAACAATAACAAAAATTTTGGAAACAAAGTAGATTTTGACTTTTTTAAAATGAAAATTATTAAAAATGTAGGTTTTCTAAGGGAAGTTTTTCAAGGGTGCGTAAAATAGGGTGCAAACCGGTCAGGTACTAAGCGGAAGCCTAGTTTTGTCTAAATTAGCTGAAAACAGCTTCAAAATCGGACCCTAGATAAGAAAGATATCGATACTTTAGTGTTTTGCTTGTTCCCTTAGGTGAATTTTGGTACTTATATCGTTTATGAGAAATTGACTAATATGAAAAAACAAACAGTTTTATTTCGAGCTAGGCCCTCGACCGAGGTGTCCAGAGACGCGTCTCCGCGCGGGCTAGCCGATTCTGGAATAAAACTTATTGTCGGTGGAACAAAAATTTTGAGTTATGGTCCAAAAACGTGGTTTTTAAGGAAAAAATTTCGAAAATCAACCCCCAACCTGAATTTGGGTACACGGATCGCGGACCAAATTTCAGGGATGAAGGATGAGTACTATTGACACTATAATCTACCGAAACAATAACAAAAATTTTGGAAACAAAGTAGATTTTGACTTTTTTAAAATGAAAATTATTAAAAATGTAGGTTTTCTAAGGGAAGTTTTTCAAGGGTGCGTAAAATAGGGTGCAAACCGGTCAGGTACTAAGCGGAAGCCTAGTTTTGTCTAAATTAGCTGAAAACAGCTTCAAAATCGGACCCTAGATAAGAAAGATATCGATACTTTAGTGTTTTGCTTGTTCCCTTAGGTGAATTTTGGTACTTATATCGTTTATGAGAAATTGACTAATATGAAAAAACAAACAGTTTTATTTCGAGCTAGGCCCTCGACCGAGGTGTCCAGAGACGCGTCTCCGCGCGGGCTAGCCGATTCTGGAATAAAACTTATTGTCGGTGGAACAAAAATTTTGAGTTATGGTCCAAAAACGTGGTTTTTAAGGAAAAAATTTCGAAAATCAACCCCCAACCTGAATTTGGGTACACGGATCGCGGACCAAATTTCAGGGATGAAGGATGAGTACTATTGACACTATAATCTACCGAAACAATAACAAAAATTTTGGAAACAAAGTAGATTTTGACTTTTTTAAAATGAAAATTATTAAAAATGTAGGTTTTCTAAGGGAAGTTTTTCAAGGGTGCGTAAAATAGGGTGCAAACCGGTCAGGTACTAAGCGGAAGCCTAGTTTTGTCTAAATTAGCTGAAAACAGCTTCAAAATCGGACCCTAGATAAGAAAGATATCGATACTTTAGTGTTTTGCTTGTTCCCTTAGGTGAATTTTGGTACTTATATCGTTTATGAGAAATTGACTAATATGAAAAAACAAACAGTTTTATTTCGAGCTAGGCCCTCGACCGAGGTGTCCAGAGACGCGTCTCCGCGCGGGCTAGCCGATTCTGGAATAAAACTTATTGTCGGTGGAACAAAAATTTTGAGTTATGGTCCAAAAACGTGGTTTTTAAGGAAAAAATTTCGAAAATCAACCCCCAACCTGAATTTGGGTACACGGATCGCGGACCAAATTTCAGGGATGAAGGATGAGTACTATTGACACTATAATCTACCGAAACAATAACAAAAATTTTGGAAACAAAGTAGATTTTGACTTTTTTAAAATGAAAATTATTAAAAATGTAGGTTTTCTAAGGGAAGTTTTTCAAGGGTGCGTAAAATAGGGTGCAAACCGGTCAGGTACTAAGCGGAAGCCTAGTTTTGTCTAAATTAGCTGAAAACAGCTTCAAAATCGGACCCTAGATAAGAAAGATATCGATACTTTAGTGTTTTGCTTGTTCCCTTAGGTGAATTTTGGTACTTATATCGTTTATGAGAAATTGACTAATATGAAAAAACAAACAGTTTTATTTCGAGCTAGGCCCTCGACCGAGGTGTCCAGAGACGCGTCTCCGCGCGGGCTAGCCGATTCTGGAATAAAACTTATTGTCGGTGGAACAAAAATTTTGAGTTATGGTCCAAAAACGTGGTTTTTAAGGAAAAAATTTCGAAAATCAACCCCCAACCTGAATTTGGGTACACGGATCGCGGACCAAATTTCAGGGATGAAGGATGAGTACTATTGACACTATAATCTACCGAAACAATAACAAAAATTTTGGAAACAAAGTAGATTTTGACTTTTTTAAAATGAAAATTATTAAAAATGTAGGTTTTCTAAGGGAAGTTTTTCAAGGGTGCGTAAAATAGGGTGCAAACCGGTCAGGTACTAAGCGGAAGCCTAGTTTTGTCTAAATTAGCTGAAAACAGCTTCAAAATCGGACCCTAGATAAGAAAGATATCGATACTTTAGTGTTTTGCTTGTTGGGTTAGGTTAGGTTAGGTTAGGTTAGGTTAGGTTAGGTTAGGTTAGGTTAGGTTGGGGTGCTAGGTCAGAGTACCTCCTCGTGTGCCTGACAGCTGCTTGTCCCTCGCGATGTGTCGTTAGGTTAGGTTAACTTAGCGATACGTCTCGAGAGAACAGCAGCCGTGGGGCCGGTGCATCCTGGGCGTGGGCAGTGGTCTTCCTCGAGGAATGGGAAGAGATTCTTATTCTTTGGGGAATGCTACTGTCTGTGGCTAATATTCTGACAATGGGGGGGGGGGGGGGTTTCCCCACGAGCTTGCGTGTCTCAGTGATCTTGGAGTTTTCCATCTGTTCCAAGTGAGGGACCACACTAAGAGAGGCACTCGCCATTTATAGGGGGGGGAGGGGGTGTCTCCACGTTTTTGTCGTAGTGGAGCTTGCGTGTCTCAGTGATCTTGGAGTTTTACATCTGTTCCAAGTGAGGGACCACACTAAGAGAGGCACTCGCCATATATTTATTTATTTATTTATTTATTACAGGGGATATTTAAATAGGGGATTTAATCGGACAGCGTGCGATGACCTACGCGAGCGGGTCTATCGCACGTTGTGTGATTCAAGGTTCACTTCTTGAGGTTTTAATCGGGAAGTGAATCAAGGTAGGTTATCCATCTCCCTCCGGTACGCGTCTGCTCGTCAGACGTGACCGCGAGGGTAATAGAATTTTCGGGGAGGGAGAGAAGTCGGGAGATAGGGACCACACCCTTCAAAGGAACAAAAACAAAAAATGAAAAAAACGATTGGGAATATTATACCCCAGGGAGGTACCAGCTGCCCAGCAGCTGGAGAATCCTCCACGGTTCAACCGTCATGCCCCACGTATTCTGGGGGGGGCGACAGTCGTTTACCGTATCACATACCGTCTGCCAGTGGCAGCAAGAGCCGAGGAGGCTCCAACAGGTCGAGGTCTTTTGAAGATCTGACCTCTTCTCAGGTGCCCGACCGAGAATCGGGTGACCGCCGCGGGGACGCTCGCTCCAAGTTCTGGGGGAAGCGTACACGCGACGGTGGGTCGGACGCGGGGTCGGCGTGTCTTTCCTCAAGCGAGGAGAACCTGCCGGCACCCAAGGTGACGACAGCCAGAAGGGGCAAGAGTCGTAGGACACTCTCCGGAGCGAACACTCCGGCACCGTCACGCGACAACAAAGGCCGCTTTTTGAAGCGCCCCGATACGCCCATAGTCAGCGCAGCGAGTGACTCCGGGGATGGGACTATGGAGGTGGAGCCGGCTCCCACCGAAACTCCCGCCTCCTTAGTGAAGACCAAGGCGGAGCTCAACGCCGCTAGGCGTGAGGGAAGGAAAGCCATCGCGACGGATGAGGTCTCCGAATTAGCCCGTCTGGCTAGAGAGAGACGGGCGCAGGCTACCGCAGCCCCAGAGGGAATGACGGCGGAAGCCCTTAGCCGCCAGGTTCTGGACGGTGTGGACGTTGTCCTGAGGGTAGCCACAAAATCGGGCAACCTGAAGGGCACATTCACGCGGGCCTTGAAGGAGGCGGCTGACGCCATCAAGGAGGCGGTCGAGGTCCTCATCGACCGAACGACCTCGGAGGAGACGGTCAAGCTCCAAGAAGAGAACGGCCGTCTTCATACAAAACTGGAGGACCTCCAACGGGAGGTAAGCGCCCTTAGGGCAGACTTCAGCCGGCAGCAGAGTGCGATGACTGTAGATTGTCACACTCTGCCACAGAACGGGTCTTTGGGGGAAGACCAGTTCAACCGGCTGTTGAACATAATGACCGCCCGCCTGGAGAGTCTGGAGCCCAGGTTGAACCCCCCCGTTATTCTCCGACCACCGTTGGCAGCGGATAAGCGGAGAAGAGATGCCGAGCCCACTCCTTGTTTACCGCCTACGTTTGCCCAGGTGGCGAAAGCGCCGCCTGCGACTAAAAAAGCGTCACAGGCGGCCAAAGGAGCCACGCAGCGGTCTAAACAACCGGAGAAGGTGCAGAGAAGCGCCACGGAGGAGACCCCCCAGCCTGCCGCAGAGGGCGAATGGCAGATGGCTGGGAGCCGAAAGAAGAAGAGGAAGAAGAGGGGCCGTAAGGGCAAATCTACGCCGGGCACCAAGGAGCAAGCCAGCAAGGGCAGCGGGAGTTCTCCGCGGATCCGCGTCCCTCGCTCCGAGGCTGTAGTGATCACGCTGCAGCCCGAAGCTAAAGAGCGAGGCGTCACGTACCAAAAGGTACTGGCGGAGGCGAGAGGCAAGCTTGTCTTCGCCGACTTTGGCACCCCGGATGGCTTCCGATTTAAAACCGCAGCCACGGGGGCGAAAATGTTTGAGTTGGCGGGGACAAGCAGCGCCGAAAGAGCGGATGCTCTCGCTGCAAAGCTACGAGATGTCCTCAACCCCGAGGAGGCGAGGGTGTCCAGACCCATTAAGACGGCTGAGGTTCGGATCGATGGTCTGGACGACTCGGTGACTCCGGAGGAGGTGGTGGCGGCCATAGCCCGGAGCGGCGGATGCTCGCCGGAAAACGTGCGGGCGGGCGAAATCCGCGTAAATGCTGGCGGGCTTGGCACCATCTGGGTGAGGTGCCCGGTGGTTGCGGCCAAACAGGTCACCGATGCGGGACGCCTTCTGGTGGGCTGGGTGTCAGCGAGAGTAACACTCCTGGCACCTAGGGCCATGCAGTGTTACCGGTGCCTGGAGAAAGGCCATGTCCGGGCACGGTGCACCTGCGAAACAGACCGTAGCGATCTATGTTACCGCTGCAGTCTGCCCGGCCATAAGGCGTCTCAGTGCTCCGCGGAGCCAAACTGCAGCCTGTGTGTGGCAGCAGGAAAGCCTGCGGGGCATAGAGTCGGGGGCAAAGCTTGTGGCGCGCCCAGAAAGCGCAATTTTCGAGGGAGCAAGACTGTAGGGGCTTCAAACCCCCAGCAACCTAGCACCACATCGGCCGACTCCCGGCCTGTGGAAGGAGGAAGCGCCGAAGAAATGGTCTGCCAGTAATGGCACACCTTCATTTTCTCCAGGCGAACATCAACCATTGCACCAGAGCTCAGGATCTCTTGCTTCTGAGCATGGCGCAGTGGTCGATAAATGTGGCGGTGGTCGCTGAGCCGTATTTTGTCCCTCCCCGGGACAACTGGGCAGGAGATCTGGACGGCCTGGTGGCCATCATCGGCGCGACTCTCATCGACGTATCCCGTGGTCACGGTTGGGTGTCTGTCCTTGTGAACGGGATCGCTACGATTGGGGCATATTTTTCGCCCAACAGGAGTCTCGCCGACTTCGAGAGTTTCCTTGTGGAGTTGGGAGCCGTCGTCGGCCGGTCTCACCCTCGTCCCATTTTGCTTCTCGGTGATCTCAACGCCAAATCAGCGGCGTGGGGATCCCCGGTAACGGACCCGAGAGGCGAAGTGTTAGAGGAGTGGGCCTTTACGGCTGGCCTGGCTGTCTTGAATCGGGGCTCGGCCTACACGTGTGTGCGGCAGCAGGGAGGGTCGATAGTGGACGTCTCGTTCGCCAGTCCCGCTGTCCTGCACCGCGTCCACGATTGGCACGTAGAAGTGGAGGTGGAGACGCTATCGGACCATCGATACATTAGATTCGACATCTCCACCCAGACCGCTGGAGGGCGTAGCCAATCGGCCCCCCGAAGAGACGGCCCTCGTTGGGCACTAAAACGCCTCGACAGGGAGGCTCTCGAAGAAGCCGCCATCGTCCAGGCCTGGATCCGGGAGTCGGCTACCGTCGGTCCCGTGGACGTCGAACAGGAGGCGCAGTGGTTGGGCAATGCCATGGTGCAAATCTGTGACGCATCCATGCCACGCGTCTTCTCTCCGTCCGCAAGGCGCCGCGTGTACTGGTGGTGCGTCGAAATCGAACGGCTGCGCGTCGAGTGCGTAGACGCTAGACGCCCGTACACGCGATGCCGGAGAAGACGTCCACGGAATCCTGACGAAGAAGCCGCGCTGTATGAGGTGTACCGCGCGGCTAAACAGGCTCTGTGGCTGGCCATCGGCGAGTCGAAGACACGCTCCAGAGAGGAGCTGCTGGCATCGCTAGACGGGGATCCGTGGGGGCGCCCGTACCGAACGGTCCGTGGAAAACTTCGGCCGTGGGCGCCGCCCCTAACGGAAGGTCTCGAGCCGCAGTTTCTGGAGCGAGTAGTCTCGGCTCTCTTTCCTGAGAGAGTCGAGTACGAGCCACCGCCGATGGTGCTGCCCACAGCTGCAGAGCCTGAAGGCAGCGAAACCGGCCCAGAGGTGACACAGGCGGAAATGAGCGCGGCTGTGATGCGGCTCCGGGCAAAGAACACTGCTCCGGGGCCTGATGGAGTGCCTGGCCTCGCTCTGGTCCTCGCCCTAAAAGAGCTGGAGCCTTCACTGAGAGGACTTTTCTCGTCGTGCCTTGAGCGGGGTCAGTTCCCATCCAGGTGGAAGGCTGGGCGACTGGTCCTGCTCAAGAAGGCGGGGCGCCCGGCTGATTCGTCGTCCGCTTATCGGCCCATAGTGCTGCTGGACGAGGCAGGCAAGCTGCTCGAGCGAATAATTGCAGACCGCCTCGTCAGCCACTTGTGTACAGAGGGGCCGAACCTGAACGACAGCCAGTTCGGATTCCGGCGCGGGCGCTCAACGATCGACGCCATTACGAGAGTGAGAGTCCTCGCGGAGGAAGCGGTTTCCCGGGGTGGGGTGATGCTGGCGGTGTCATTGGACATCTCCAACGCCTTCAACACCCTGCCCTGGAGTTGCATTAGGGAGGCACTGCGTTACCATCGGGTGCCCTCCTACCTCCGCAACATCGTGGGGGCCTATCTGGCGGGTAGGTGTGTCACCTTCATGGGCCGCGACGGCAGGGGCCGTCGTGAGATGTCGTGCGGTGTTCCACAGGGTTCGGTTCTTGGCCCGCTCTTGTGGAACATCGGATATGACTGGGTTTTGCGGGGCGAGCTCCCTCCGGGCGTGAACCTGACGTGCTATGCGGACGACACGCTGGTTGCGGCTTGGGGGAGTTCGTACAGGGAGGCAGCGTTGCTGGCTACGGCTGCGGTCTCACAGGTGGTGAGCCGCATACGGCGCCTGGGCCTGGAGGTGGCCCTCAACAAGTCGGAGGCCATTGCTTTTCATGGCCCCCGACGGGCACCGCCACCGGGATTGCACATTGTGGTTGGGGGGACCCGAATCGCTGTCGAGTCAACCATGAAATATCTGGGATTGGTGCTCGACAGCCGATGGGACTTCGGCCCCCACTTCCAGCGGCTGGTGCCCAAGTTAATGGGCGCGGCGGGCGCGCTATCAACGCTGCTTCCCAATCTGGGGGGCCCGAGCACCGCCTGTAGGCGGTTATACGTGGGGATCGTGCGATCCATGGCCCTTTATGGGGCCCCGATATGGGCGACCGACCTGACGGCCCGTACTATCGCCGTACTGCGCAGGCCGCAGAGAGTGATGGCCGTCAGAGTCATACGGGGATATCGCACGATCTCCTACGAGGCGGCTTGCGTACTGGCCGGATCCCCACCATGGGACCTGGAGGCGAAGACTCTCGCAACGCTGCATCAGTGGCGCGAGGAGGCCAACGACCGGGGCGAAAGGCTGGTGGAGCGACAAATGACACAGCACCGGTCTCAGCTCCGGCAGGTCATGGTGGCGGAATGGCGCAGGAGGCTCACGCTTCCTTCGGCCGGCCTCAACACGATCGAGGCGATCCGGCCAGTACTCGACGACTGGCTCGGGAGGAGGCACGGCTCTCTGACATTTCGGGCGACGCAGGTACTGTCGGGGCACGGCTGCTTCGGGAAGTACCTGTGTCGCTTAAGCAGGGAGCCGGACGCCCGGTGCCATCACTGCGTCCATTGTCTGGAGGATACGGCGCGGCATACGCTGGCCGAATGCACGGCGTGGGACGAGCCGCGCCGTGCCCTCATGACTGAGGTCGGAGGAGACCTGTCGCTGCCGAATGTCGTTCGGTCGATGGTTGGCAGCACAGAGTCCTGGGACGCGGTGGTGTCCTTCTGCGAAACCGTCATGTCGCAGAAGGAAGCTGCGGAAAGAGAAAGGGAGATGACCAGCTCTCGCCCATCCCGCAGCAGACGCACTGGGCGTCGGCAGAGAGCGGACAACGCCCTCTTCCAGCCACCATAAATGGGTTCAGGGGCGGCGGATTCGGGGACATCCGTCGCCCCCCATCACATTGGACCCGAGACGGTGGCGCGTAGTGTTTCACGCGCGCCTCTCAGACGTAGTGGGGGGAGTCTGACACCTCACTCCCCCTCTTAGGGACGAGGCCCGCACAGGTCAAGCGGGCCACACTAGTCCGGGGCAGCGGAAGTCGCACTTGTTCCCGCTGCCCCCTGACGCAAGTGTGAGAAGGAACACCGGTGTGGTTTTAGTCAGTAGAGTCTGACAGACCCCCCCGTCCTCCTCAAGGACGGGGGACATCCATGAGGATTTCCACATCGACAACAAAAAAAAAAAAAAAAAAAAAAAGGTTAGGTTAGGTTAGGTTGGGGGTACCCCCACAGTGTTGACTTCCACGTAGTGACCCCTGGGCAACGTCGCGCCTGACCACCGTAACGGAGTGGCAGGCCGGCGGCTAACGAACACTGTGAATCGGAGCATCTCCACTGTCTTTTGCTGCGATATTGCTGAGAGTGACCATGTCACAATCCTCGAGGGACGCCTCCGGGCGCTTTCTCCCCAAAGGCCCTTCTCAGGGCCAACCCAAAGGCCCTTCTCAGGGCCAACCCAAAGGCCTTTCTCAGGGCCAACCCATGTCTCGCGATGCTTCGGCATCGGAGACAAGTCGCGCGCCATCCGTGGCGAGCATTGTTAGAGGGAGCGACGTCGTATCGGATTTCTCCGACACCGAGTCGATTATGAGTGGGTCGAACTGCGGTTCAACCTACCAATCGAGGAAGAGGGCTTTTCTCAGACGCGGCTCCGGGGGCTCTCCGGACGCAGCGGAGAAGCCCGCGAAGCGGGCTGTCATACAAGCCGACTTGGAGGAGAGGATCGCCTCCAAAGAGCAGCGGGCGCGAACCACCAGAGCCAAGGCTGGCTACGGCGCCTCCAGTGTCCTCTACGCGGATCACTCCGTACAGGAAATGGAGCGCATGGCTTTGGAGGACCAAGAGGAGATCTTGGAGGTGGCCTCCAAGTCCTCCAACTTGAAGGGCACCTTCCAGAAGGCCCTGAAATGCCGGGCAGCGAGCCTGCTCGGCATTGTCAAGGAGTTGGCGGAGCGCACAACTTCGGACGAGACTCGGCAACTGCAGGCGAAAGTCGATCGCCTGCAGAAAGAGGTGTCCGCGTTACACACGCGCGTTGCCGAGCTGGTTACTCGGCCTGAGGTGTCGTCCGACGCAGGTCCAGCGACGATGCCCTCACCCTCCAACCTTGAGGATATCATCCGCAAGGTTGTCATCGAGGAGAGGGCCTTCACCAGGGCCTGTTTGGCCGGCATTGAGGACCGGCTTCTGCCGGAAAAGCGGCTCCGTCCTCCGCTTGCAGCGGATAAGCCGCTTCCCGAAAGGGTGTCCAGCGCACCAGGACCCTCAACGGCCCCAGTCCAGCAGGAGCAGCCCCAGGTGCCCGAGACCACCAAGGGCAAGGGCAAGGGCAAGAAGACCGCTTCTGCCCCGACTGCCCAGCCGGAACCAGAGAGGGAAGACCAAGACCCTCTCCTACCCTCCACCACCCCTTCCAACCAGCCTTGGATTAAGGTAGTGGGGAAGAAGGGGAAGAAGAAGACGGCCCCTAAGCCCCCTGCAGCCAAGCCTGCAGCTGCAGCTATTGTGGATAAGAGGAGGAAGCTCCCTCCTATTCCAAAAACGGCAGCCGTGGTGGTCACGCTGACCCCAGAGGCAGCGGAGCGAGGGGAGACGTACGAGTCCGTGTTACGGCGGGCCCGTACAAATGTCGATCCGGCGCAACTCGGGGCCGGCAGAGTTACCTGCCGGAAGACCCAAACGGGGGCTCGTCTTTTCGAGTTCTCGGGGGCTCAGGGTGGCACCAAGGCGGACCTCTTTGCGGCAAAGCTCAAGGAGGCCGTCGCGGACACGGCTAAGGTCGCGAGGCCCGTCAAGTGTGTGGCTCTTGAGGTGACTGACCTCGACGACTCAGTTACCCAAGAGGAGGTGGTGGCCGTGGTTGCGGCGGCGGGGGGCTGCGACGTCGCAGCTGTCAAGGGCCGCGCCATTAGACAGGGTCGTCGGGGTATGGGCACCATGCGCCTAGAGTGCCCTATCGTGGTGGCCAAGGCAGTTCTGGCCAAGGGTCGCCTCCCGGTCGGATTTAGCTCGGGTGGGGTCCGGGTGCTGGAGGATGAGCCGATGCGCTGTTACAAGTGCTTCGGTATCGGCCACACCCGGCCTCTCTGTCCGTCCACTGCCGAGCGCGAGGAATTGTGCTTCCGCTGCGGAAAGGAGGGGCACAGGTCGGCCACCTGCGAGGCTACAGCCCCGCACTGTGCAGTCTGTGCTGCCAGTGGTCGTCCAGCTGACCACACCATGACGAGCAAGAAGTGCTGTCCACCGAAGATGAAAGGGAAAGTGCAGGCGCCTTCACGTCCTGCTGCTGCCGCCGCCACTGGAACCCCAGTTTCAGTGCCGGCCACCGAGGGAAGTGCCATGAACACGGACTGATGGCTGGGCTTCGAAAAAGAATTCTTCAGGCCAACACCAACCACTGCAGAGCGGCCCAGGACTTACTGGTCCAAACCGTTGCGGAGTGGTTGGTGGACGTGGCGGTCGTAGCCGAGCCGTATTCTGTCCCTGGCAGCTGGCTAGGAGACGACAACGGTTCGGTTGCATTGGTGTCGCGGTCTTCCACGGACTCCCCTTCCCTCTCGCTCTTAGAGAGGGGACCGGGATACGTGGCCGCCGCGTGGGGGGACATAGCCCTTATAGGGGTGTACTTCTCGCCAAACCGCCCCATCACGGCCTTCGAGAACTTCCTCGAGGTCCTTGCCAGGGTGGCAGGTAGGGTGGCGCAGCGCAGGGTGTTGGTCGTGGGCGACTTTAACGCCAAGTCTGTATTATGGGGCAACCCGACCACCGACGCCCGAGGACGCGAGGTGGAGACCTGGTCCGTGGCGTCCGGTCTGTCTCTCCTCAACAGTGGCAGTATTCACGTTCACACCTGCGTGCGGCGGGAGGGGGGCTCCATTGTGGACCTCGCCTTTGCCTCCCCGTCTTTGGCTGCCTGTGTAGTGGACTGGCGGGTGGAGCTGGTGGAGACGCTGTCGGACCACCGATACGTGCGGTTCGACGTCGCCGGCCCGGACTCCCGGGGGCCTCGCGCGGGTCGGTCTCACTTCCCGCGATGGGCGCTCTCCCGCCTAGACCGGGAGGCCGCCACGGAGGCGGTGTTCGTCCAGGACTGGCTGTCGCCTCCTGTCGACGTCCAGGACGTGGACGCCACTGCAGCCCAGTTGAGGGACTCCCTGACCGAGGTGTGCAACTCGAGCATGCCTCGGTCTCACCGCCCGCCTCCTCGACGCGCCGTCTACTGGTGGTCGGAGGAGTTGGTGGGACTGCGGGCTGCCTGTGTGGTGGCCCGGCGCGCCTACACTAGGAGCAGACGGCGGCGCCATCGCGACCGCGACAACGAGGACCGCCTCTATGTAGCCTACACGGAGGCCAAAGCGACCCTGACGGCGCGAATGGGCGCAGCCCAGGACCGCGCGAGGGCGGAAATGGCGGAGGGTCTAGATGCTGACCCTTTCGGGAGGCCGTACAAGGCGGCACGTAACAAACTGCGCCCGTACGGTCCCCCAGTTGCCGAGACCCTCGAGCCGACGTTGCTGGATGGGGTGGTCCAGTCACTGTTTCCGCGCAGGGACAACTTCACTCCACCAGTGATGAGCGACCCGCGCGGTGCGGCTCCATCGGCCGATGAGGCGGTCCCTCCAGTCACGGAGGACGAGATGGAGAAGGCGGTCTTCTGCCTCCGGGGCAAAAACACCGCCCCAGGTCCGGACGGCGTCCCCGCAAAGGTGGTGGCCATCGCCACCTCCCAGATGGGAGACAGGTTTCGGGACCTCTTTAGTGCGTGTGTTGCGTGTGAGAGGTTCCCGAAGCCATGGAAGGAGGGTCGGTTGTGCCTTCTTCGGAAGGAAGGGCGGCCGGTGGACTCCCCATCGGCATACCGGCCCATCGTCTTACTGGATGAGGTCGGTAAAACGTTCGAGAGGATCCTCGCCGCCCGTGTCAACAGGCACTTGTGCACAATCGGCCCGGACCTGGCGGACGCTCAGTTCGGTTTTCGAGCTGAGCGTTCGACAGTGGACGCCCTGTCCCGGCTCAAGGGCCAGGTGAGGGAGGCGATGGACGCGGGGGATGGACTGTTGGCCGTGTCGTTCGACATATCCAACGCCTTCAACTCCGTTCCCCACTCCACCATCCTAGAGGCGCTCCGCTACCACGGAGTGCCTCCCTATTTGCGGGGGCTGTTGGCGGACTATTTGTCGGATCGCACAGTCCTCCTTGAAGACAAGTCGGGCCAGCTCCGACGATACGGCGTCGAGTCCGGTGTCCCACAGGGTTCTGTCCTGGGACCGCTCCTCTGGAACATCGGATTCGACTGGCTCCTGCGGGGACACCTCCCCCGTGGCACGTCTGTCATCTGCTATGCAGACGACACCCTTCTGACTGCCCGGGGGAGAAACTATTTAGAGGCGGCCAGCTTGGCCTCGGCGGGCGGTTCGCAGGTGGTGGACCGCATCTCCCGCCTAGGGCTGACGGTGGCGCTGCACAAGACCGAGGCCGTGTTCTTCCACGGGCCGCGGCAGCGTCAACCGCCCGATGCCCATATCCATGTAGAGGGTGTCCGCATTGAGGTGCAGGCCCAGATGAAATATCTGGGCCTAGTGCTCGACAGCAAGTGGCGCTTTCGAGCACACTTCAGCGGGCTGTCGACGCGCTTGCTGAAGACTGCGGGCGCCCTCTCGTGGCTCCTCCCGAACATCGGGAGGCCCGGCGACCAATGCCGGCGTCTATACGCCGGCATACTAAAGAGTATGGCCCTATACGGGGCCCCAATCTGGGCGGACTCACTGGGCGGACGGGAGAACGCCGCTGCCCTCCGCAGGCCACAAAGGGCCATTGCACAGCGGGTGGCGAGGGCGTACCGCACAGTGAGTTTCGCGGCATCGTGCGCTCTGGCGGGAACCCCACCTTGGGAGCTCGAGGCTTGGGTGCTCGCCAGAGTGTACGACTGGACGGCGGGTCAGAGGGCGCTCAACCGGCGCCCGGACCCTCAAGAAAAGGAGGAAGTGCGTGAGGAGGTTCGCGAGGCAATAACTCGGCACTGGGCCGAGGACCTAGCCTCAGCAACATTCGGTCGCCGGACACTGGACGCCATCGGGCCCGTCCTGAACGATTGGCTCGACCGGCGACATGGTTGCCTCTCCCTGCGTCTGGTGCAGGTGCTGTCCGGGCATGGCTGCTTCGGATCGTACCTGCATCGGATAGGGCGGGAGGAGACCCCACAGTGTCACCACTGCGAGGCCACAGTGGATACCGCAGAGCACACCCTTGAGGTGTGTCCTTCGTGGGATGAACCCCGCCGCGCCATGGTGGCAGTGGTCGGGAACGACCTCTCACTCCCCAGTGTGATTTCAGCCATGCTGGGAAGTGAGGAGGCATGGGCAGAAGTAGCCTCCTTCTGTGAGGACGTCATGTCACAGAAGGAGGCGGCGGAGCGCACGCGGGAAGACGACCCTCTCGCGGCGCCGCTCCGCAGACGAAGAAGGGGTGGAAGACGGCGAGCACAACGCCCGTCCTCAACCGCCCCGGGGGGTGATCAGCGGGCGACAGGCGCGGGGGCGCCACCGCCTGCACCACATGATCCACCCCCTGTGCTCCGGCCATAATAAAAGCCCCTCCCTTAAGGGGGGGGGGGACGTGTAGGGCCTGCCGTAAGGTGGGCATTCGCCGGAGGGGGACTGGACGACATAGACTCCCAGGCCCCCTCCACTCAGGCGAGGTCGGAGCGCCGCTGGGTATTTTTAGTGGGTATACCGGGAACGACTTTACCGGGGAGTCCCACATACCCCTCTCCCGTCCCCCGACGGAAGGGGATGCGTAATAGCATTTTTTCCCAGCGACAAAAAAAAAAAAAAAAAAAAAAAAAAAAAAAAAAAAAAAAAAAAAAAAAAAAAAAGGTTAGGTTAGGTTAGGTTAGGTTTTTTTTTTTTTTTTTTTTTTTTTTTTGTGGCAGGAGTGGGAAATCCCCACGGACACCTCGACTGCCTCACGGATAGTGAGACAGTCGAGGTAGTGTCGGACTCGAACCGACTAAAAACCACTCCTGCCTTTCCAAGTGTCCCTCTAACGTAATCAGAGACCTTAATATCTGTTTTCATTATCTGAATTACGTATTTAATGGCCGGAGAGCCACATTATGTGCGTTTTATTTCACATTCAAATTATATTACTGTTTAAAAAAAATTGCTAAATTTTTCGTTTTGAGTGTTTGCTGTTTCTATTTTCACTAAATTTCATTATTTATATATCATATTTATTCAAACTTTTTAATTCTACTAATTAATACTTTTCGCTACATTTTTCGATATCGACGCACTGTTTTATGGCTAGACTATTACTATTTATATTATTTTTACAACAGTGTTTATATTATATCTATGACGAACCCTTTTTTTTTTTTTTTTTTTTTTTTTGCATGACTATACTCTATGGATTTTAATGATTTTCTATATTGATCATATTATTATAATATCTTAAGTAACTTATTTATGTTAGTATTTTAATACATTGTTAGTTTTTATTTTTACTTCTTTGATATCTAATCTTTATATTCACTATACTATTAAATATCACGTAAATTGGTGACTACTTTGTTGTATATGATGTTTATATTTCTTTATTTTTACAGAGGTTTCTAGGGAGAGAGAGATTCCCGTTTCGCTGCAACCAGATGAGACCACCAGAGATGACTCATTGCCCCTTTTAACTCCAGTCATTTTCTCACGAAGGTGACTCCAGTTATTGTTCATCACTGAGCCATCGCTAGTGGCTCGTTTAATGCATCTGTTGTCTGGTGGCATCGAGAAGGTCTTCTCTATGTACGCGGAAGTGGGCGCATCGACAACTTTAGCAGTATGCTATTGATGCTCTAGCGAATGCGTCCCACTTCCTACGTATCGGGCAGTCGTTGCTGAAAGCATTGTGTGAGTGCTCCCCCAGCTTGGCTCTGGTGCAGTTAATACACACCGCTGATTCGCCGACCTGTTTAACCGGGCAGTCCGCCCTGAGGTGTGGACCGCCGCAGTGGCTACACAGGTCAGCTGGCTCCGAGCACAGGCGTTTGCCATGCCCGTATCCCAAGCAGCGGGTGCACTGCACCAGAGGCGTCTGGTCTTCGACGCGCACTCTCTGGAGGTCAATGCGAAGCTTGCCTCCGTCGAGTGCCCTTCTCCAGATTGCTGGGTTAACACTCAACACAATGCTATTTACATGCGGGTTTCGGGTCTTTCGTCGATACTTTAAACATAGTCTGTGGTCCTCGTCCTCGAGGCCGTGAAAAATCTCCCGGTTCTGGTTCTTAAGGGCTCTCAGCACTTCTTCATCACTGTGTACTAACAACACGTCCCTAAGAACCAGAAGCGGGTCTCGATTTTTTACTTCCTCGACGACGAGATTTTCTCCGGCCGCCTGTAAGCGCTGCTTTAGTTTTGTCCTCTCCTCCATCGTCGCGCACCCCATTATGACCTTTTGGTCTCGCGCCTTCCTGACCCTCTCGACGCGCACCCAGCCCTCCTTCGCGTCCGCCGCTTTCCTCACCCTTTCGAGAATTTCGTCCGCCGTATCCATCTCCTGTGTTGAGGAGACGACCACGGAGTGAAGCGTCGTACGCTCCAGGGCCTGAGCCCCGGTGTGGCTCTTAGTGACAGCCGCAACACTCGCGTAGGTGGTCTCCCCAACACTTTCCCTGCTGGCCAGACTGTCTCGGAGTCTCTCGAGTTTCTCGGAGTTGTCCTTTAACTCCGAGATATGCTCCTTTAGGGTGTTGAGGAGCTCAGTCTGGCCAGCAAGGATTTCGGTGGGGATGGGTTGGGGACTGGGGTCAGCGGTGGGCGCGGGAACCGGTACGGCTGAAGGCGCGAGAGGGGCCCTGTCCCGCTCAGACTCTTTCACCAGCTCAAAAAGCCTGTTTATGGCTTCGAGCACCGCAGTCTTGATCTCGGCCTTGAGGTTGCGAGAGTTGCCCAAGTTGACCTTAGCCTTGCTCAGGCAAGCTCTCGCCTCCGCAGTGCGACTGGGGTACCCGGCCTCAGACTTCTTGAGCGGGCGAGAGTAATCCGCAGCAGCTAAGCGCGTCGCCGGGACAGCAGAGCCCTCTTGCGAGGCGGAAGGAGTGTCGTCTCCGAAGGAGATTCTCCTTCTCGCAAAAGCAGACGAAGGCCCCACTTTCTCCGACGAACGCGATGAGCTGCGCGACCTGAGAGTCTTAACGGTGCTGGATGGGGTGCGGAACATGTTGCCTGATGGGAAATAAAACAGTAAAAACCAGAACCCTGTAAAGAGGGGCTCTGAGTAAATTGGTCCTTTAAAAATGAGAGAACAAGATAACACTTGGTACTTCTGTTTGTGTCCTGTAAAGGGGGAAACATAGAAAGTATAGAGAGAATTTTAAAAAGACAAAACAAGTAACACAAAGTTGTATAAATAAATACTGTCAATTAAAATAACTAAAAAGCCTTCGCAGCTAGGTCAAAATAATAATAAAAATTCCGATTTTGAGCGCATTTAACCCTTAAAACCCTATATAAAGACGGAAAAAGATTAGGAAGATGTCCTAAAAGCTAAATTCAACGAAACAAAATAATCGCTACCGACCACCCCAGCCTTCCTATACACTATAGGGTGGGTGGGCGGGGATTTTTATTTCGAGCTAGGCCCTCGACCGAGGTGTCCAGAGACGCGTCTCCGCGCGGGCTAGCCGATTCTGGAATAAAACTTATTGTCGGTGGAACAAAAATTTTGAGTTATGGTCCAAAAACGTGGTTTTTAAGGAAAAAATTTCGAAATCAACCCCCAACCTGAATTTGGGTACACGGATCGCGGACCAAATTTCAGGGATGAAGGATGAGTACTATTGACGCTATAATCTACTGAAACTATAACAAAAATTTTGAAAACAACGTAGATTTTGACTTTTTAAAATGAAAATTATTAAAAATGCAGGTTTTCTAAGGGAAGTTTTTCAAGGGTGCGTAAAATAGGGTGCAAACCGGTCAGGTACTAAGCGGAAGCCTAGTTTTGTCTAAATTAGCTGAAAACAGCTTCAAAATCGGACCCTAGATAAGAAAGATATCGATACTTTAGTGTTTTGCTTGTTCCCTTAGGTGAATTTTGGTACTTATATCGTTTATGAGAAATTGACTAATATGAAAAAACAAACAGTTTTATTTCGAGCTAGGCCCTCGACCGAGGTGTCCAGGGACGCGTCTCCGCGCGGGCTAGCCGATTCTGGAATAAAACTTATTGTCGGTGGAACAAAAATTTTGAGTTATGGTCCAAAAACGTGGTTTTTAAGGAAAAAATTTCGAAATCAACCCCCAACCTGAATTTGGGTACACGGATCGCGGACCAAATTTCAGGGATGAAGGATGAGTACTATTGACGCTATAATCTACTGAAACTATAACAAAAATTTTGAAAACAACGTAGATTTTGACTTTTTAAAATGAAAATTATTAAAAATGCAGGTTTTCTAAGGGAAGTTTTTCAAGGGTGCGTAAAATAGGGTGCAAACCGGTCAGGTACTAAGCGGAAGCCTAGTTTTGTCTAAATTAGCTGAAAACAGCTTCAAAATCGGACCCTAGATAAGAAAGATATCGATACTTTAGTGTTTTGCTTGTTCCCTTAGGTGAATTTTGGTACTTATATCGTTTATGAGAAATTGACTAATATGAAAAAACAAACAGTTTTATTTCGAGCTAGGCCCTCGACCGAGGTGTCCAGGGACGCGTCTCCGCGCGGGCTAGCCGATTCTGGAATAAAACTTATTGTCGGTGGAACAAAAATTTTGAGTTATGGTCCAAAAACGTGGTTTTTAAGGAAAAAATTTCGAAATCAACCCCCAACCTGAATTTGGGTACACGGATCGCGGACCAAATTTCAGGGATGAAGGATGAGTACTATTGACGCTATAATCTACTGAAACTATAACAAAAATTTTGAAAACAACGTAGATTTTGACTTTTTAAAATGAAAATTATTAAAAATGCAGGTTTTCTAAGGGAAGTTTTTCAAGGGTGCGTAAAATAGGGTGCAAACCGGTCAGGTACTAAGCGGAAGCCTAGTTTTGTCTAAATTAGCTGAAAACAGCTTCAAAATCGGACCCTAGATAAGAAAGATATCGATACTTTAGTGTTTTGCTTGTTCCCTTAGGTGAATTTTGGTACTTATATCGTTTATGAGAAATTGACTAATATGAAAAAACAAACAGTTTTATTTCGAGCTAGGCCCTCGACCGAGGTGTCCAGGGACGCGTCTCCGCGCGGGCTAGCCGATTCTGGAATAAAACTTATTGTCGGTGGAACAAAAATTTTGAGTTATGGTCCAAAAACGTGGTTTTTAAGGAAAAAATTTCGAAATCAACCCCCAACCTGAATTTGGGTACACGGATCGCGGACCAAATTTCAGGGATGAAGGATGAGTACTATTGACGCTATAATCTACTGAAACTATAACAAAAATTTTGAAAACAACGTAGATTTTGACTTTTTAAAATGAAAATTATTAAAAATGCAGGTTTTCTAAGGGAAGTTTTTCAAGGGTGCGTAAAATAGGGTGCAAACCGGTCAGGTACTAAGCGGAAGCCTAGTTTTGTCTAAATTAGCTGAAAACAGCTTCAAAATCGGACCCTAGATAAGAAAGATATCGATACTTTAGTGTTTTGCTTGTTCCCTTAGGTGAATTTTGGTACTTATATCGTTTATGAGAAATTGACTAATATGAAAAAACAAACAGTTTTATTTCGAGCTAGGCCCTCGACCGAGGTGTCCAGGGACGCGTCTCCGCGCGGGCTAGCCGATTCTGGAATAAAACTTATTGTCGGTGGAACAAAAATTTTGAGTTATGGTCCAAAAACGTGGTTTTTAAGGAAAAAATTTCGAAATCAACCCCCAACCTGAATTTGGGTACACGGATCGCGGACCAAATTTCAGGGATGAAGGATGAGTACTATTGACGCTATAATCTACTGAAACTATAACAAAAATTTTGAAAACAACGTAGATTTTGACTTTTTAAAATGAAAATTATTAAAAATGCAGGTTTTCTAAGGGAAGTTTTTCAAGGGTGCGTAAAATAGGGTGCAAACCGGTCAGGTACTAAGCGGAAGCCTAGTTTTGTCTAAATTAGCTGAAAACAGCTTCAAAATCGGACCCTAGATAAGAAAGATATCGATACTTTAGTGTTTTGCTTGTTCCCTTAGGTGAATTTTGGTACTTATATCGTTTATGAGAAATTGACTAATATGAAAAAACAAACAGTTTTATTTCGAGCTAGGCCCTCGACCGAGGTGTCCAGGGACGCGTCTCCGCGCGGGCTAGCCGATTCTGGAATAAAACTTATTGTCGGTGGAACAAAAATTTTGAGTTATGGTCCAAAAACGTGGTTTTTAAGGAAAAAATTTCGAAATCAACCCCCAACCTGAATTTGGGTACACGGATCGCGGACCAAATTTCAGGGATGAAGGATGAGTACTATTGACGCTATAATCTACTGAAACTATAACAAAAATTTTGAAAACAACGTAGATTTTGACTTTTTAAAATGAAAATTATTAAAAATGCAGGTTTTCTAAGGGAAGTTTTTCAAGGGTGCGTAAAATAGGGTGCAAACCGGTCAGGTACTAAGCGGAAGCCTAGTTTTGTCTAAATTAGCTGAAAACAGCTTCAAAATCGGACCCTAGATAAGAAAGATATCGATACTTTAGTGTTTTGCTTGTTCCCTTAGGTGAATTTTGGTACTTATATCGTTTATGAGAAATTGACTAATATGAAAAAACAAACAGTTTTATTTCGAGCTAGGCCCTCGACCGAGGTGTCCAGGGACGCGTCTCCGCGCGGGCTAGCCGATTCTGGAATAAAACTTATTGTCGGTGGAACAAAAATTTTGAGTTATGGTCCAAAAACGTGGTTTTTAAGGAAAAAATTTCGAAATCAACCCCCAACCTGAATTTGGGTACACGGATCGCGGACCAAATTTCAGGGATGAAGGATGAGTACTATTGACGCTATAATCTACTGAAACTATAACAAAAATTTTGAAAACAACGTAGATTTTGACTTTTTAAAATGAAAATTATTAAAAATGCAGGTTTTCTAAGGGAAGTTTTTCAAGGGTGCGTAAAATAGGGTGCAAACCGGTCAGGTACTAAGCGGAAGCCTAGTTTTGTCTAAATTAGCTGAAAACAGCTTCAAAATCGGACCCTAGATAAGAAAGATATCGATACTTTAGTGTTTTGCTTGTTCCCTTAGGTGAATTTTGGTACTTATATCGTTTATGAGAAATTGACTAATATGAAAAAACAAACAGTTTTATTTCGAGCTAGGCCCTCGACCGAGGTGTCCAGGGACGCGTCTCCGCGCGGGCTAGCCGATTCTGGAATAAAACTTATTGTCGGTGGAACAAAAATTTTGAGTTATGGTCCAAAAACGTGGTTTTTAAGGAAAAAATTTCGAAATCAACCCCCAACCTGAATTTGGGTACACGGATCGCGGACCAAATTTCAGGGATGAAGGATGAGTACTATTGACGCTATAATCTACTGAAACTATAACAAAAATTTTGAAAACAACGTAGATTTTGACTTTTTAAAATGAAAATTATTAAAAATGCAGGTTTTCTAAGGGAAGTTTTTCAAGGGTGCGTAAAATAGGGTGCAAACCGGTCAGGTACTAAGCGGAAGCCTAGTTTTGTCTAAATTAGCTGAAAACAGCTTCAAAATCGGACCCTAGATAAGAAAGATATCGATACTTTAGTGTTTTGCTTGTTCCCTTAGGTGAATTTTGGTACTTATATCGTTTATGAGAAATTGACTAATATGAAAAAACAAACAGTTTTATTTCGAGCTAGGCCCTCGACCGAGGTGTCCAGGGACGCGTCTCCGCGCGGGCTAGCCGATTCTGGAATAAAACTTATTGTCGGTGGAACAAAAATTTTGAGTTATGGTCCAAAAACGTGGTTTTTAAGGAAAAAATTTCGAAATCAACCCCCAACCTGAATTTGGGTACACGGATCGCGGACCAAATTTCAGGGATGAAGGATGAGTACTATTGACGCTATAATCTACTGAAACTATAACAAAAATTTTGAAAACAACGTAGATTTTGACTTTTTAAAATGAAAATTATTAAAAATGCAGGTTTTCTAAGGGAAGTTTTTCAAGGGTGCGTAAAATAGGGTGCAAACCGGTCAGGTACTAAGCGGAAGCCTAGTTTTGTCTAAATTAGCTGAAAACAGCTTCAAAATCGGACCCTAGATAAGAAAGATATCGATACTTTAGTGTTTTGCTTGTTCCCTTAGGTGAATTTTGGTACTTATATCGTTTATGAGAAATTGACTAATATGAAAAAACAAACAGTTTTATTTCGAGCTAGGCCCTCGACCGAGGTGTCCAGGGACGCGTCTCCGCGCGGGCTAGCCGATTCTGGAATAAAACTTATTGTCGGTGGAACAAAAATTTTGAGTTATGGTCCAAAAACGTGGTTTTTAAGGAAAAAATTTCGAAATCAACCCCCAACCTGAATTTGGGTACACGGATCGCGGACCAAATTTCAGGGATGAAGGATGAGTACTATTGACGCTATAATCTACTGAAACTATAACAAAAATTTTGAAAACAACGTAGATTTTGACTTTTTAAAATGAAAATTATTAAAAATGCAGGTTTTCTAAGGGAAGTTTTTCAAGGGTGCGTAAAATAGGGTGCAAACCGGTCAGGTACTAAGCGGAAGCCTAGTTTTGTCTAAATTAGCTGAAAACAGCTTCAAAATCGGACCCTAGATAAGAAAGATATCGATACTTTAGTGTTTTGCTTGTTCCCTTAGGTGAATTTTGGTACTTATATCGTTTATGAGAAATTGACTAATATGAAAAAACAAACAGTTTTATTTCGAGCTAGGCCCTCGACCGAGGTGTCCAGGGACGCGTCTCCGCGCGGGCTAGCCGATTCTGGAATAAAACTTATTGTCGGTGGAACAAAAATTTTGAGTTATGGTCCAAAAACGTGGTTTTTAAGGAAAAAATTTCGAAATCAACCCCCAACCTGAATTTGGGTACACGGATCGCGGACCAAATTTCAGGGATGAAGGATGAGTACTATTGACGCTATAATCTACTGAAACTATAACAAAAATTTTGAAAACAACGTAGATTTTGACTTTTTAAAATGAAAATTATTAAAAATGCAGGTTTTCTAAGGGAAGTTTTTCAAGGGTGCGTAAAATAGGGTGCAAACCGGTCAGGTACTAAGCGGAAGCCTAGTTTTGTCTAAATTAGCTGAAAACAGCTTCAAAATCGGACCCTAGATAAGAAAGATATCGATACTTTAGTGTTTTGCTTGTTCCCTTAGGTGAATTTTGGTACTTATATCGTTTATGAGAAATTGACTAATATGAAAAAACAAACAGTTTTATTTCGAGCTAGGCCCTCGACCGAGGTGTCCAGGGACGCGTCTCCGCGCGGGCTAGCCGATTCTGGAATAAAACTTATTGTCGGTGGAACAAAAATTTTGAGTTATGGTCCAAAAACGTGGTTTTTAAGGAAAAAATTTCGAAATCAACCCCCAACCTGAATTTGGGTACACGGATCGCGGACCAAATTTCAGGGATGAAGGATGAGTACTATTGACGCTATAATCTACTGAAACTATAACAAAAATTTTGAAAACAACGTAGATTTTGACTTTTTAAAATGAAAATTATTAAAAATGCAGGTTTTCTAAGGGAAGTTTTTCAAGGGTGCGTAAAATAGGGTGCAAACCGGTCAGGTACTAAGCGGAAGCCTAGTTTTGTCTAAATTAGCTGAAAACAGCTTCAAAATCGGACCCTAGATAAGAAAGATATCGATACTTTAGTGTTTTGCTTGTTCCCTTAGGTGAATTTTGGTACTTATATCGTTTATGAGAAATTGACTAATATGAAAAAACAAACAGTTTTATTTCGAGCTAGGCCCTCGACCGAGGTGTCCAGGGACGCGTCTCCGCGCGGGCTAGCCGATTCTGGAATAAAACTTATTGTCGGTGGAACAAAAATTTTGAGTTATGGTCCAAAAACGTGGTTTTTAAGGAAAAAATTTCGAAATCAACCCCCAACCTGAATTTGGGTACACGGATCGCGGACCAAATTTCAGGGATGAAGGATGAGTACTATTGACGCTATAATCTACTGAAACTATAACAAAAATTTTGAAAACAACGTAGATTTTGACTTTTTAAAATGAAAATTATTAAAAATGCAGGTTTTCTAAGGGAAGTTTTTCAAGGGTGCGTAAAATAGGGTGCAAACCGGTCAGGTACTAAGCGGAAGCCTAGTTTTGTCTAAATTAGCTGAAAACAGCTTCAAAATCGGACCCTAGATAAGAAAGATATCGATACTTTAGTGTTTTGCTTGTTCCCTTAGGTGAATTTTGGTACTTATATCGTTTATGAGAAATTGACTAATATGAAAAAACAAACAGTTTTATTTCGAGCTAGGCCCTCGACCGAGGTGTCCAGGGACGCGTCTCCGCGCGGGCTAGCCGATTCTGGAATAAAACTTATTGTCGGTGGAACAAAAATTTTGAGTTATGGTCCAAAAACGTGGTTTTTAAGGAAAAAATTTCGAAATCAACCCCCAACCTGAATTTGGGTACACGGATCGCGGACCAAATTTCAGGGATGAAGGATGAGTACTATTGACGCTATAATCTACTGAAACTATAACAAAAATTTTGAAAACAACGTAGATTTTGACTTTTTAAAATGAAAATTATTAAAAATGCAGGTTTTCTAAGGGAAGTTTTTCAAGGGTGCGTAAAATAGGGTGCAAACCGGTCAGGTACTAAGCGGAAGCCTAGTTTTGTCTAAATTAGCTGAAAACAGCTTCAAAATCGGACCCTAGATAAGAAAGATATCGATACTTTAGTGTTTTGCTTGTTCCCTTAGGTGAATTTTGGTACTTATATCGTTTATGAGAAATTGACTAATATGAAAAAACAAACAGTTTTATTTCGAGCTAGGCCCTCGACCGAGGTGTCCAGGGACGCGTCTCCGCGCGGGCTAGCCGATTCTGGAATAAAACTTATTGTCGGTGGAACAAAAATTTTGAGTTATGGTCCAAAAACGTGGTTTTTAAGGAAAAAATTTCGAAATCAACCCCCAACCTGAATTTGGGTACACGGATCGCGGACCAAATTTCAGGGATGAAGGATGAGTACTATTGACGCTATAATCTACTGAAACTATAACAAAAATTTTGAAAACAACGTAGATTTTGACTTTTTAAAATGAAAATTATTAAAAATGCAGGTTTTCTAAGGGAAGTTTTTCAAGGGTGCGTAAAATAGGGTGCAAACCGGTCAGGTACTAAGCGGAAGCCTAGTTTTGTCTAAATTAGCTGAAAACAGCTTCAAAATCGGACCCTAGATAAGAAAGATATCGATACTTTAGTGTTTTGCTTGTTCCCTTAGGTGAATTTTGGTACTTATATCGTTTATGAGAAATTGACTAATATGAAAAAACAAACAGTTTTATTTCGAGCTAGGCCCTCGACCGAGGTGTCCAGGGACGCGTCTCCGCGCGGGCTAGCCGATTCTGGAATAAAACTTATTGTCGGTGGAACAAAAATTTTGAGTTATGGTCCAAAAACGTGGTTTTTAAGGAAAAAATTTCGAAATCAACCCCCAACCTGAATTTGGGTACACGGATCGCGGACCAAATTTCAGGGATGAAGGATGAGTACTATTGACGCTATAATCTACTGAAACTATAACAAAAATTTTGAAAACAACGTAGATTTTGACTTTTTAAAATGAAAATTATTAAAAATGCAGGTTTTCTAAGGGAAGTTTTTCAAGGGTGCGTAAAATAGGGTGCAAACCGGTCAGGTACTAAGCGGAAGCCTAGTTTTGTCTAAATTAGCTGAAAACAGCTTCAAAATCGGACCCTAGATAAGAAAGATATCGATACTTTAGTGTTTTGCTTGTTCCCTTAGGTGAATTTTGGTACTTATATCGTTTATGAGAAATTGACTAATATGAAAAAACAAACAGTTTTATTTCGAGCTAGGCCCTCGACCGAGGTGTCCAGGGACGCGTCTCCGCGCGGGCTAGCCGATTCTGGAATAAAACTTATTGTCGGTGGAACAAAAATTTTGAGTTATGGTCCAAAAACGTGGTTTTTAAGGAAAAAATTTCGAAATCAACCCCCAACCTGAATTTGGGTACACGGATCGCGGACCAAATTTCAGGGATGAAGGATGAGTACTATTGACGCTATAATCTACTGAAACTATAACAAAAATTTTGAAAACAACGTAGATTTTGACTTTTTAAAATGAAAATTATTAAAAATGCAGGTTTTCTAAGGGAAGTTTTTCAAGGGTGCGTAAAATAGGGTGCAAACCGGTCAGGTACTAAGCGGAAGCCTAGTTTTGTCTAAATTAGCTGAAAACAGCTTCAAAATCGGACCCTAGATAAGAAAGATATCGATACTTTAGTGTTTTGCTTGTTCCCTTAGGTGAATTTTGGTACTTATATCGTTTATGAGAAATTGACTAATATGAAAAAACAAACAGTTTTATTTCGAGCTAGGCCCTCGACCGAGGTGTCCAGGGACGCGTCTCCGCGCGGGCTAGCCGATTCTGGAATAAAACTTATTGTCGGTGGAACAAAAATTTTGAGTTATGGTCCAAAAACGTGGTTTTTAAGGAAAAAATTTCGAAATCAACCCCCAACCTGAATTTGGGTACACGGATCGCGGACCAAATTTCAGGGATGAAGGATGAGTACTATTGACGCTATAATCTACTGAAACTATAACAAAAATTTTGAAAACAACGTAGATTTTGACTTTTTAAAATGAAAATTATTAAAAATGCAGGTTTTCTAAGGGAAGTTTTTCAAGGGTGCGTAAAATAGGGTGCAAACCGGTCAGGTACTAAGCGGAAGCCTAGTTTTGTCTAAATTAGCTGAAAACAGCTTCAAAATCGGACCCTAGATAAGAAAGATATCGATACTTTAGTGTTTTGCTTGTTCCCTTAGGTGAATTTTGGTACTTATATCGTTTATGAGAAATTGACTAATATGAAAAAACAAACAGTTTTATTTCGAGCTAGGCCCTCGACCGAGGTGTCCAGGGACGCGTCTCCGCGCGGGCTAGCCGATTCTGGAATAAAACTTATTGTCGGTGGAACAAAAATTTTGAGTTATGGTCCAAAAACGTGGTTTTTAAGGAAAAAATTTCGAAATCAACCCCCAACCTGAATTTGGGTACACGGATCGCGGACCAAATTTCAGGGATGAAGGATGAGTACTATTGACGCTATAATCTACTGAAACTATAACAAAAATTTTGAAAACAACGTAGATTTTGACTTTTTAAAATGAAAATTATTAAAAATGCAGGTTTTCTAAGGGAAGTTTTTCAAGGGTGCGTAAAATAGGGTGCAAACCGGTCAGGTACTAAGCGGAAGCCTAGTTTTGTCTAAATTAGCTGAAAACAGCTTCAAAATCGGACCCTAGATAAGAAAGATATCGATACTTTAGTGTTTTGCTTGTTCCCTTAGGTGAATTTTGGTACTTATATCGTTTATGAGAAATTGACTAATATGAAAAAACAAACAGTTTTATTTCGAGCTAGGCCCTCGACCGAGGTGTCCAGGGACGCGTCTCCGCGCGGGCTAGCCGATTCTGGAATAAAACTTATTGTCGGTGGAACAAAAATTTTGAGTTATGGTCCAAAAACGTGGTTTTTAAGGAAAAAATTTCGAAATCAACCCCCAACCTGAATTTGGGTACACGGATCGCGGACCAAATTTCAGGGATGAAGGATGAGTACTATTGACGCTATAATCTACTGAAACTATAACAAAAATTTTGAAAACAACGTAGATTTTGACTTTTTAAAATGAAAATTATTAAAAATGCAGGTTTTCTAAGGGAAGTTTTTCAAGGGTGCGTAAAATAGGGTGCAAACCGGTCAGGTACTAAGCGGAAGCCTAGTTTTGTCTAAATTAGCTGAAAACAGCTTCAAAATCGGACCCTAGATAAGAAAGATATCGATACTTTAGTGTTTTGCTTGTTCCCTTAGGTGAATTTTGGTACTTATATCGTTTATGAGAAATTGACTAATATGAAAAAACAAACAGTTTTATTTCGAGCTAGGCCCTCGACCGAGGTGTCCAGGGACGCGTCTCCGCGCGGGCTAGCCGATTCTGGAATAAAACTTATTGTCGGTGGAACAAAAATTTTGAGTTATGGTCCAAAAACGTGGTTTTTAAGGAAAAAATTTCGAAATCAACCCCCAACCTGAATTTGGGTACACGGATCGCGGACCAAATTTCAGGGATGAAGGATGAGTACTATTGACGCTATAATCTACTGAAACTATAACAAAAATTTTGAAAACAACGTAGATTTTGACTTTTTAAAATGAAAATTATTAAAAATGCAGGTTTTCTAAGGGAAGTTTTTCAAGGGTGCGTAAAATAGGGTGCAAACCGGTCAGGTACTAAGCGGAAGCCTAGTTTTGTCTAAATTAGCTGAAAACAGCTTCAAAATCGGACCCTAGATAAGAAAGATATCGATACTTTAGTGTTTTGCTTGTTCCCTTAGGTGAATTTTGGTACTTATATCGTTTATGAGAAATTGACTAATATGAAAAAACAAACAGTTTTATTTCGAGCTAGGCCCTCGACCGAGGTGTCCAGGGACGCGTCTCCGCGCGGGCTAGCCGATTCTGGAATAAAACTTATTGTCGGTGGAACAAAAATTTTGAGTTATGGTCCAAAAACGTGGTTTTTAAGGAAAAAATTTCGAAATCAACCCCCAACCTGAATTTGGGTACACGGATCGCGGACCAAATTTCAGGGATGAAGGATGAGTACTATTGACGCTATAATCTACTGAAACTATAACAAAAATTTTGAAAACAACGTAGATTTTGACTTTTTAAAATGAAAATTATTAAAAATGCAGGTTTTCTAAGGGAAGTTTTTCAAGGGTGCGTAAAATAGGGTGCAAACCGGTCAGGTACTAAGCGGAAGCCTAGTTTTGTCTAAATTAGCTGAAAACAGCTTCAAAATCGGACCCTAGATAAGAAAGATATCGATACTTTAGTGTTTTGCTTGTTCCCTTAGGTGAATTTTGGTACTTATATCGTTTATGAGAAATTGACTAATATGAAAAAACAAACAGTTTTATTTCGAGCTAGGCCCTCGACCGAGGTGTCCAGGGACGCGTCTCCGCGCGGGCTAGCCGATTCTGGAATAAAACTTATTGTCGGTGGAACAAAAATTTTGAGTTATGGTCCAAAAACGTGGTTTTTAAGGAAAAAATTTCGAAATCAACCCCCAACCTGAATTTGGGTACACGGATCGCGGACCAAATTTCAGGGATGAAGGATGAGTACTATTGACGCTATAATCTACTGAAACTATAACAAAAATTTTGAAAACAACGTAGATTTTGACTTTTTAAAATGAAAATTATTAAAAATGCAGGTTTTCTAAGGGAAGTTTTTCAAGGGTGCGTAAAATAGGGTGCAAACCGGTCAGGTACTAAGCGGAAGCCTAGTTTTGTCTAAATTAGCTGAAAACAGCTTCAAAATCGGACCCTAGATAAGAAAGATATCGATACTTTAGTGTTTTGCTTGTTCCCTTAGGTGAATTTTGGTACTTATATCGTTTATGAGAAATTGACTAATATGAAAAAACAAACAGTTTTATTTCGAGCTAGGCCCTCGACCGAGGTGTCCAGGGACGCGTCTCCGCGCGGGCTAGCCGATTCTGGAATAAAACTTATTGTCGGTGGAACAAAAATTTTGAGTTATGGTCCAAAAACGTGGTTTTTAAGGAAAAAATTTCGAAATCAACCCCCAACCTGAATTTGGGTACACGGATCGCGGACCAAATTTCAGGGATGAAGGATGAGTACTATTGACGCTATAATCTACTGAAACTATAACAAAAATTTTGAAAACAACGTAGATTTTGACTTTTTAAAATGAAAATTATTAAAAATGCAGGTTTTCTAAGGGAAGTTTTTCAAGGGTGCGTAAAATAGGGTGCAAACCGGTCAGGTACTAAGCGGAAGCCTAGTTTTGTCTAAATTAGCTGAAAACAGCTTCAAAATCGGACCCTAGATAAGAAAGATATCGATACTTTAGTGTTTTGCTTGTTCCCTTAGGTGAATTTTGGTACTTATATCGTTTATGAGAAATTGACTAATATGAAAAAACAAACAGTTTTATTTCGAGCTAGGCCCTCGACCGAGGTGTCCAGGGACGCGTCTCCGCGCGGGCTAGCCGATTCTGGAATAAAACTTATTGTCGGTGGAACAAAAATTTTGAGTTATGGTCCAAAAACGTGGTTTTTAAGGAAAAAATTTCGAAATCAACCCCCAACCTGAATTTGGGTACACGGATCGCGGACCAAATTTCAGGGATGAAGGATGAGTACTATTGACGCTATAATCTACTGAAACTATAACAAAAATTTTGAAAACAACGTAGATTTTGACTTTTTAAAATGAAAATTATTAAAAATGCAGGTTTTCTAAGGGAAGTTTTTCAAGGGTGCGTAAAATAGGGTGCAAACCGGTCAGGTACTAAGCGGAAGCCTAGTTTTGTCTAAATTAGCTGAAAACAGCTTCAAAATCGGACCCTAGATAAGAAAGATATCGATACTTTAGTGTTTTGCTTGTTCCCTTAGGTGAATTTTGGTACTTATATCGTTTATGAGAAATTGACTAATATGAAAAAACAAACAGTTTTATTTCGAGCTAGGCCCTCGACCGAGGTGTCCAGGGACGCGTCTCCGCGCGGGCTAGCCGATTCTGGAATAAAACTTATTGTCGGTGGAACAAAAATTTTGAGTTATGGTCCAAAAACGTGGTTTTTAAGGAAAAAATTTCGAAATCAACCCCCAACCTGAATTTGGGTACACGGATCGCGGACCAAATTTCAGGGATGAAGGATGAGTACTATTGACGCTATAATCTACTGAAACTATAACAAAAATTTTGAAAACAACGTAGATTTTGACTTTTTAAAATGAAAATTATTAAAAATGCAGGTTTTCTAAGGGAAGTTTTTCAAGGGTGCGTAAAATAGGGTGCAAACCGGTCAGGTACTAAGCGGAAGCCTAGTTTTGTCTAAATTAGCTGAAAACAGCTTCAAAATCGGACCCTAGATAAGAAAGATATCGATACTTTAGTGTTTTGCTTGTTCCCTTAGGTGAATTTTGGTACTTATATCGTTTATGAGAAATTGACTAATATGAAAAAACAAACAGTTTTATTTCGAGCTAGGCCCTCGACCGAGGTGTCCAGGGACGCGTCTCCGCGCGGGCTAGCCGATTCTGGAATAAAACTTATTGTCGGTGGAACAAAAATTTTGAGTTATGGTCCAAAAACGTGGTTTTTAAGGAAAAAATTTCGAAATCAACCCCCAACCTGAATTTGGGTACACGGATCGCGGACCAAATTTCAGGGATGAAGGATGAGTACTATTGACGCTATAATCTACTGAAACTATAACAAAAATTTTGAAAACAACGTAGATTTTGACTTTTTAAAATGAAAATTATTAAAAATGCAGGTTTTCTAAGGGAAGTTTTTCAAGGGTGCGTAAAATAGGGTGCAAACCGGTCAGGTACTAAGCGGAAGCCTAGTTTTGTCTAAATTAGCTGAAAACAGCTTCAAAATCGGACCCTAGATAAGAAAGATATCGATACTTTAGTGTTTTGCTTGTTCCCTTAGGTGAATTTTGGTACTTATATCGTTTATGAGAAATTGACTAATATGAAAAAACAAACAGTTTTATTTCGAGCTAGGCCCTCGACCGAGGTGTCCAGGGACGCGTCTCCGCGCGGGCTAGCCGATTCTGGAATAAAACTTATTGTCGGTGGAACAAAAATTTTGAGTTATGGTCCAAAAACGTGGTTTTTAAGGAAAAAATTTCGAAATCAACCCCCAACCTGAATTTGGGTACACGGATCGCGGACCAAATTTCAGGGATGAAGGATGAGTACTATTGACGCTATAATCTACTGAAACTATAACAAAAATTTTGAAAACAACGTAGATTTTGACTTTTTAAAATGAAAATTATTAAAAATGCAGGTTTTCTAAGGGAAGTTTTTCAAGGGTGCGTAAAATAGGGTGCAAACCGGTCAGGTACTAAGCGGAAGCCTAGTTTTGTCTAAATTAGCTGAAAACAGCTTCAAAATCGGACCCTAGATAAGAAAGATATCG